>CM045758.1:194426617-195068809 GCA_025200525.1 Camellia lanceoleosa | reverse complement strand
CTAATCTTGTAGATTAAAAAATCATGCATGTGTCTGATTATGATTTATTTAGTACGATATCATATTATTTCATACCATGGTTTAAATTAATTGTTTATTTAAATTTTGTACATTGATTTATTTTGGTGGGATATGTATAGCGTTTTATGTTAGAGTACCTACTTGGTTAATTTACAACATTATTGATGAATAAAATTGGAATTATTTAGCGGTAATATAAAGTGCAAATGAAAGCGATTAGCAACATACAAAGTTAACAATTGAGGTTGTACGGTTATTTAGGGTGAGCCACGATTTTAATAATTTTTATGTAAATTGTGTCTGGCCAAGGGGTGTAATTTTGGCTAAGTGGCTTGTGAGCTGTGCTTAGGCTTGAATTAAAAGAAGCCGAGTCCAACCCATTTTCAAGGCTTTGAACTGGGGCACACGGAGCCGTCGTTTTAACCGATCCAGGTCCATGGACTGACCCGACAGCCTGACCGTGGCTAAGCTCAGGGCAGCTCAAAGCAGGTCAAATCTTGCGACATCTCCGAGGTGATCATTATTTTTAATGAAAATAATAAAATTTTGTGGAAAAAAAAACAAAAAAAATTTGTTTAGGCCTACCAAAGCTCAGCCGAGGTGGCTTGGCTGGTCATTGGCTAGATCCTGGCTTCGAACCACCACCAGGCACGGGCCTGGATTTTTCAACTTTGATAATTTGACATTTGGAACCCACAGTGGGAATTACAAGGCCAAACATAAATTTGAGCCAAGAATTACACCCTTGGCCGAAACCCTAAGATGGCTTGAGACTTATTTGAACTCTTATCGATGTTGGTTTTGGGCAATGATGGATATCTGGATGGCATGATTTACATCTTTTTGGGGAGACGGATTATGGATCTCTGATTTGGGTATAACTCTGGGTGCCGAACATCTTCATTGATTCTTTAATATTTGGCCAAAGGGTTTCCAGTGTATTGCTTCGTGACTTAGTGGTTAGTGAAACCTCTTTTGGTAAGTACGAATTAATACCCTAAACTATGAAAATTGTCAAATTATTTATAATAGTTGTATTACATTATCATCTTTATTGAATTTTACTATTATTTTTAATTGTTATGATTTGATTATTTTTTCTTAAAAAGAATGAGTAGGTTGGTTATATTTTTCTTCTTGTGTTTACCAAAACTCATGGCATATATTTTGTTGCCCTTAAGAACATGCTAGATTATGTCGAAGAGAAGGCAAGGTAATTTGGAGAAATTGCTAATATTGAACCTTAGCTAACTTTAAAGTCAAAGACTCTATAAAATAAATTTTATTATCCTTGGTATTAGTAATTCACGGAATGTTATAAAGTTTTTGAAATATTGTATATGGATAAATAAATAATTTGAGTTGTTAAGCTTTGACCTTTATGTGAAAATTTAAAATTTCCCTAATTAGTTGTTAAAATTTTTATTATAGCATGTTCATTTATTATTTAAATTTTATGATGTTCAAATTTGGAGGCGCTTGGCATATATTCTCATTATTTTTCGGTACATTTTCCAATTTCAAGGGATAACTCTTCTTGAGGTTCCTTCATGGGATAACTCTTCGGGAGATTTCACTTGAGGATAACTTTTAGGAGATTTTTTCTTTTTGGAGGTTCTGCTTCAAGAGTAAGGTGTTTATAAGTAGGAGATTTAGATAGGATTTATAATAGTCTCCATTTTGTGGGTCTAACCTCTAGGAGCATTAAGAATTTTTTTGTGGGTTTAGCCTTTTCAAAGTCCTAGGTATCTAGAGGCACCTCTTTAGGAGTGTAGATATAGCCTCTTCAGGAGCACTAGATATGATCTTTCTCAGGGAATATGAATTGTCTTTATTCTTTTTAAGAACTTTGTCTTTTTAATCTGGGAAAAGTAGGTCCTACCACGCATTTTAGCATGACTTAGATACATTTACAACTATACTCAACGTATTGTTCTTCAAGAACATCAATTCTTGTTAGACATTAGCAGTGGAATATAGGATTTTATTCACATGTTTAGTGTTGGTGAAGGCATTGATGAATTAATTTTGCTTATACTTGGAAATAAATAATCCTTTAAACTTTTAGATTCACATTGATTAAGTACGATGATCAAGATAAGATAACATCGAGATTATTTTTCAAGTGATTTCACGTCAAATTTAAGTACGCAAATTTTCTTTCCTTGATGATGGGAGAAATGGTTCATCAAAATAACAATCCTCAAAACATGCTCTAAATCCATCACATGTTAAGGATTCAATATATCTAATAATAAATGGAGAATCAAAACTCAAACATAAACTCCAAGTTTACGTTCAGAAGACTCATTTGCAATAGAAACATATACAAAGCATAACCAAACATTCTAAATAAATAATATTTGATGGTTGACCAAATATAAGTTATAATGGTGAGTACTCATGTGTACAATTGGTTTAGCATGACCCTTATCTTTGAAATAGGTAATTTATTTACTAGAGGAAGCAAAGTTTGAAGCGATCAACTAAAAGCCATTTTAATTTAATATTAAACTATACCATTTTGAGTATGAACATGGGTAGTAGGATGTGACATCAATACCAACATGTGCATGCAATAATCATTAAAAAGTTGTGTTCACTGAATGAGATTATCTAGTTAATATATCTATAAAAATCATGAAATAACAAATAGTCCATGTTGATATGAATGGGATAGTCTAATAATTAATTTTTCTCAAGGATTGAGCAGACCGAGGCATGGATGATCTCTTGGTAAAAGAATCTTTTGGTTCTTTAATAGATGTTTTATTTGGAGATTTTAATAATAATTCAATACATCCTTATAGATCCCTAATACTCGGGATAATCATGTCCTAACATGGTACTGCTTTTTTGGATTATAACAACTTACGGTGCATTAAGTTAGAGCACTTGGTGTATCTTAACGCTGAGGATTTGATTCAATTGCTTTTATTGATGTATAATACAACTCATATGAATATCAAAAAAATACATTAGAAATAATATATAGATATTCTTCTTTACCTTTACGTATGGTTTCAATAACCAATCTGACATATATCTTTAAAACATAACGGATGTCTTTTGGATTTGGTAGTATATACTTCATCAATATTAAATTTGATTTCATTTTGACAATTATAATATTGGCCCTTCGGTAGTTTTCAATCAAATTTGCGAGAACGAGATTTTACATTAGTTTTGTCGTAAATCAAATATTTTTCATTACAAAAAATTATGGGTGTCTTTATCTTGTCGCTAATTTAATATTTTACTCAACATTTTAAATTAGTCAATACTTTAATACAATCCATGTATATAGATAGCTAATCATCATTTCCAAAACATAATCAAACGAGGAAAATATAAATTCCAAAAACATAACTTTTAAAAAACAAATATAATATTCAAAATCGATTAGAATATTTTCATTACAAATAATCTTTTTTTTTCCCCCTTTTATTGAGGCTTGTTATCTAGAAGACAAACGCCTGAGTTGAAAAGATTTCAATAGTAAAACATTGTTGATGAATAGTATTTTGAGAAAATTGTTAAAATAATGCACAATGATGAATAGTGAACTTAGGGTAAAAGATGAACAATAATTATTTATGCATAATAATCACTCTATTTTCTAACATATTTATTTGCCCTTAATATGCATGCATATGCAACATAGAATACATACATCATTCTGGAGATTCTATTATGTAAACTTTTTTCCTTTTTCTGTGATATCTTAGGATTATTCCACTTGATTGGAATGACATGATATTTTGTTTGAATATTTCGAACATGTCCCCTACTAATTACGTAATTTTACCTCGTGTCCAAAACCATAGCTTCTCCTCATCCACGACTATGAAATGCAACCTCATGCATTTCGGGAATGAAACGAGCTAGTAGAGAGATTGATGATTTTTCAATAAAAGTTGCTTAGTTTGTTCAGCCACAAGAAGGCATGAAATCAGTTCAAAGTACTTTGTAGATTGACGCTCTTTATATTGTTACTACAGGAGCATATTATCAACGTGAATATTTCAATACATATTCTATAGATTGTACTCACTAATTGATTCATAATTTTGTAACTTCAAGTACAATCAATTATAGGAAGCTTTTTGGAAGGGTAACAGTCTTCTGGTACTCGTATTTCTCCTTCAAATTACTAAACAAAAATAGTGAATACTATTCTTGGTATTAGGTTTAATTCTTCTTAGAGATAGTGGCGAATGAATATCATTGCCTTTGTGCAATCTTTCAGGGATGCTTTATTTTCATTTTTAATAGTATCTCCAAGACCCATTGCCTTAAGGTGGATCTCAATATCAAGTATCCAAGATAAATAAATTTCCTAAAATATCAAGATCTAAGAATTCTGATTTTAAAGGACTTGATATATTTGTGCACTCAACACAACAATAATAATATATTTAGTATTACGTGAATATATTAAGAAAAATATAGAATTAGCCTTATCATGAATCGTTCTTATAAAATATTTATTCAAAATTTATTTATACCTACCTCAACCACATTGTAAAAAAACCACACCAACCTTATTTGTATATGATTATTCTTTTCCTTCTCAGTTGGTCAGAATCTCGTGCAGATAACGTATTATAAAACTAAAGAAAATAAAGAAAAAAGAGCCACAATATAAGAGGAAATAAAGAGTTTTTTTTTTTTTTTCTATACTTTTATTACCATGCAAACTCACCTATTTATAGGTGATAAAACCCTCACTATTCACCACGCCATGTGATTTACCACATGGCGTACCACACTTTTCACACAGTAAAACTTTATCCTATTTCTATTTTGGTCTAAAAACTCATTAAAATTTTAATTATATATATATATATATTTTTTATTTTTGATGATAGTTATCCAAATATTTTATAACATGTTCGATATAGCACCCATTTTCCCCAAATCATTCAACAGAGAATGAATTATTGTCTGAACTTTAAGATAGTGATATGGTGACCTTTCTTTTTGTCATTATTGAAGGAATCAAAATTCAGGTGAAGTGTCAATGTTGAATACTTTTTCTCTCCATTTTGTGAATTGTATGGGAATCTTCGTTTCATAATTAATAATTATTAGAAATTTAAATCAATATCTTATTACTTTAAAATTGAAGTTGATTAAGATTTTTTTTAGAATTTATAATTTTAAACTTCTCAAATTTGAGTGATACATTTCAATAACAAATATTTTCAATGAGTGCAATGTGCACGTGTACTACAACAAATTAATATTTTAAAGATAAAAATTTAAGAACAAAATATTTTAATTAGTAAAAGTATTACCGTTATATTTTTAACTTATTTAAGTTATTTTTATCTATTAAATTATAAGTAAAAATTATTCTAAATAATTTGACACAAACTCTCAAAATATAATAAATTATAAGCAGTTCATATAACTGCACCAAACAGCATTTATTGGTTATCATGCAAAGATTATGCTGGCAACAATTTTTTCGGCCTGTTTCCAGATTTGGATTTAGATAACCCAAAATAATATGGGCTTAAAAAATACGGGCCTGGTTTGATTCGAGTAATGGGCCTTAGCATTTCTAAAGCGTGGAACATATCTTAGAATTATGATTGGCGCTTTCTATATTTGACTTCACTTTCGATGTGAAGACTAATCCTAATTAAAAACACTAATTAGGGTACCAATAAATATATCAACTACACACAAATATTAAGTGAAATCCACATTCATGTCTTGTGTTGTGATATATTTATTGGTATATGATTAGTATTTCTAGTATTACTGTTGATATAATAGTGATAATTTAAAAGAAATTATATATATATATATAATATTAAAGTTTGACCATTATAATAAAATAAATTATTTTTAATTTTATTAATTTAAACTCTAAATTTTTGATTTATTTTCAATTTAAATTATTTATCTATTTTTGTTAATTAAATTGAGGGGAAAAAATGATATTTTAGTCATTAAATTCAATAAAAAAAATATTATTTTAGACATTTTATATACATATGCATTGAGTTTAATGATTAAAATAATTTTTTTTGTCTACTTTACTTAACGGAAATAGATTAATAATTTAGATTTAAAGCAAATCAAAAGATTAAAATTTAAATTGATAAAATCAAAATTTTAAGATTTATTTTATTACAAAGGTTAAATTCTAAGATTTCTTTTATAATTTCTCTGATAATTTATTACACAATGGGACATTAAAATTCATGTCGTTAAAAAAGAGAAATTATTAACTTTTACTCATATTAAACATTTTTTAGGCCATTAAATTATTATTTTTGGTATAAATTAAATGTTCAAGCAAAATTTTAACGATAGTTTTACATGTACCAATTAGTATACTAACTAATGTACCAACATTAGTTATGACATTATTATTGATTTAATTAATTATACAAATTATAAATACTAAAAATATCTTAAATAATGTCATATTATCAATTGAAATACTAATTGATACATACAACATTATTCAAATTTTAATAACCTTTTAAACAAAAGCGGCTTATCGAACAAGTATTTTGCAAGGTCAAACCCACCACACAACCCTGAAAGGACTAATCAAACTTTCAGACTGAAATCAAACTTTATAATCAAAATATTCATCTATAATTGACGCATCAAATCTCCAGCAGAAGCATCATTTCTTGAATCTCATCCAAATAAATAACAAACAAACATTCTCAATTAATTTCATGCCGCATAAACCAAATGCATTATTTGGAGTTCTTAAATATATTAATCGAAACCCCATAACTAAATTGAAAATTTCAAAACATTTTTAACAAGAACCTAACTTAGTTTTTGACTTCAGCATGGCCTACACCGGGGCTGTGACCAGGGGATGTGTCCAGACTTTCGCCATGCACTGATTTCTTCGATAAATCTTTTCTGTGCCATCCAAATTTTCCATAACCATGTGCATTTTTCTCGCTGCATGGAATCCACTTTCTTAGCTGCCAAAAGGGTGGCTTCTATCTTGATCTTCTGTTTGTATTTGTTAAGCTCACAATCACACAAGGCATGTGATGATGAAGAAAGAATAACAAGAGAGATAAACATTGCTACAAGCAACAAAATCTTAAAAGCCATAGTTACATTTCACAAGCTCATAGTCGAACCTAGTACTATATTTATAAGTGTTAAGAGTGTTCACTCACTCTATGCTTTTTCTTTTTAATATTTAAATTAAAATTTTTTGATCAGTCACTCATTGTGGTTTATACTTGACAAGTAGGAATCTTAGAATCGTCAAATGGACAAAGTGGAGTTTCTTGCATGATTACCTATAATTTAAGATTTCATCTCCATAGATAGATTTCAAATAAAAAGGATTTGAGTTTTTTTTTAATTTTAGATTGGAAAAAGGATTCGAGGTTATTTTATAAAAATATACAGAATAGTAGCCTAATATGATCTTTTGTGGGTTTATGAAGTTTTAATTGTGTTAATTTTATCATTTAATTTTTTTACATAATGTAGTCTAATTGATAGCACTAATTAAAAAAGTGAACAGAAATTAAAAATAAAATATTTCATTCAAAAAGGAGTGCACTATTTCAAATTGGAAGCAACCCTCTCAATTATTTTGAGTGTAATTTGTCCTTTGGATAGATTGAGAAACTAAGATAGTGTAGGATACAGTAAGAGAAGTATTTTATTAGCTATGGTGGGAGCTCGAATCAGGCTCACAGTCTAGAATCTTTTTTTTTTTTTTACGGGGAAGAAAGGAGAAGGAGAGGGAGGAGGAGGAGGAGGAGGGGGGCGGCATGAGAATGGAGGAGGCGGGAGCGTGAAACCTTGTGAGCCTCTTTCTGTGCGTCGGCCAGAGCTGACAACCAGGCTGCATCGGCCAAAATGGCATGTGTGGCATGAGAAGGCTCTCTCTCTCTCTCGGCAGGGCTCTCTCTCTCACTCTCTCTCCTCTTGCGAGTTTGAGGTTGCAGGCGAAAAAAAAAAAAAAAAAAAAAAAACGTCGTTCCATGAGATTCGGATTGAAGGACTTCGAGCTACAAAACATTTTTCTTTTTGTTTACAGTTGGGATCTAGAAATTGTACGAAAGGGGCAACATAGATTTTGGAAGGCCTGAAATAAATTATATAAATTTTAGAGTCAAAATGTTAATTTTTTTATATATAAATTTTCAAAATTATGAGTGTTTTTTTTTTTTTGGAAATAAATTATATAAATTTTAGAGTCAAAATGTTAATTTTTTTATATGTAAATTTTCAAAATTATGAGTTTTTTTTTTTTTGGGTATATGACGCAATATCTAAAAAAGTCAACTTAGTGACTTATTTCACATCACCTCTCTATTTTGTTACATTTCTTTTCATAATAAACAAAAAATTTAACTTATAAGTCATACCCAAAATAATTATGTATCCAATCTTTTTTTTTTTTTTCCCCTTAAAATCTTTATTGATGTAATATTTTGATTTGCATCACTAAAATTTTACTTTTTACTTACCAAAATAAATAAAAAAAATAACGACATTTTTAAAAAATTGGGAAGTCATTGCCCTTGTCCCGTTTGGCAAAATAGTTGAGACTAATCTAGTCTATCAAAAGATAAAATAGACTAAAAAATTAATAAGATAAAATGTCACATCCAAACTATAATCATTTTATTTTTTCTCTTATAAAATTACAAAAAAAAAAAGAGTTAAAATTCATTTCAAACGGAACTTTTTAACTAAGTTAAAATAGTCAAAAAATCAAATCAAAAAAGTCCGACTAAAAAAATTCTTTCCAAACGAAGGCTATGAAACTTTTAAATTTATCATGAAAAAATATTCAAATTCAATCTTGAAATTCATATATTTAAATTACAAAAAGTCTACTGTTTCAGAATAGTATATCCAAACAATAACTCAGATTTTTAGATCTATGGTGTATGTTTATACACCACCTGATGTGGGACTACGGCATGAATAAATCTTGACCATTCCTTTTAAATTCGGTACAAATTGTGAGACTCTAGAATTGTTCAAATAAATTATCATATCTATTTATTTTTTATTTTTTTTAAGATACGAAAAATCATACGGAGGTGGCGTAGCGTGGCGTGGCGTGGCGTGGCGTGATGCACAGCTCATGCTCCAACCTGCTAATTTTAATACAAATATGTAGTTTTAAAATTTTTATCAAATATCTTATATGGATATGATACTCATATGAGTTCATATTGTGTAGGTGTCATACCTATGTGAGACATTTGATAAAATTTTTAATAAAATTTTTAACATTATTCATTTTAATAACCCTCACGAGTCTGTCTCCAAGTGCCCACCAAAACCCAAAATAGAAAACTTTATTTTAACATTGTAGACAAACCTTTTCGTTCTAGTGAATATCATAAGTGAAACCCACAATTACATAAATTTATTGTTCACTCTCACCACATTATTTAACTAGTATTTTTGATAAATAAAAATTTAAATTTGTTTCTCAATAATTTATTGTAATAAAGATGAATCAACATATCTCATTCTTAACATTTCTTATTAAAGGCCAAGTTTGGCTAAACTAAAAAAGTGCACTTATTTCATCTTTTTATCTTTTTTGAGTCACATCAATCAACATCTCCTCTCTACTTTTTTTTTACACATAATACAAGAAAAGTCAAAAAGTGTACTTATTTAGGCCAAGTTTGACATAACCTAAATAATATAAAAAGTTAAAAAGTCATTATTCTATTTAAATCACATCATCTTATTTAAATCACATCACCTCTCTAACACATCACATCAAATCAAATTCAAACCCAACCTATATAAACCAATAAATCAAAAAATATACTTTTTAAAAACATCTCAAACTTGACCTAAATAATGTCACGATATATTTTACTACTAATCAAGAACACTTTAATTGATGTCTTTTGGTGATTTATCAATTTTAAAAATAAATTCAAGCCAAAGCATCGAAGTGGGGGTGTAACAGTGAGGCTGGTCAATACCATATTAATATTATGAGCTTAAACTAACTTAACGGCCACTCTGGGCGCTTGTGGGTGGGGTCCAAATAACTTTTGATGTAATTAATATTATTATTATAAGGATTTTGAAACACCTAGTATTTGTCCAAGCATTACAGCTCTAAGATTCCATCTTTATAGTGTATGCAGGTCAACATAAAAGGTTAAGTTTGACATCTTTAAAAAAAATTAAAAAATTATTATTCTATTTAAATTACATTATTTTATTTAAATTACATTACTTCTCTATCACATTATTTCAAATTTAATTCATATTTTATAAAAAATTAAAAAATACACTTATTTAGAACATCTTAAACAACCTCAAAGTACTTTATAATATATACGTGCTGACATGGACGGAATTAGCCCCTTATGTGAATATTATTATTTGTTATAGGATTTAATATATATATATGTATATATATATTATTTTATATATAAAATGACCTCAGTATAAAAATGTATATATGTCATTCTTCTTCTATTTTAAATTCTATTTTTATTTTACATCAAAAAAACTTATTCATTCTATTAGAAATTACTTCTATGGGATTTAAATTTTTTTTATGTATATATAATTTATATATCATATATACATACATGTGTGTTTTGTGTATATGGTGAAAAAAATTATTTTTTTTAACCCATTCGATACTAAAATCTTGCTTCTGTCCCTGTGTGCTAACCTTTCTTACTTTGCCCTTTTTATAAAATATATTCCTTTTACTGCAAATATTTTAAGCTTCGTGACCATGCACTACAACATTTTCATAGTTTAATGACATTTGAAAGTGTCACAAAATTATTTTCTAATGATATTTTTGGTCTTGTGGCATTTTAAACAAGTGTCATTTATACCCGTGCCATGGTAGATACTAGTGGCACCTCAATGACACTTGCAAGTGCTACTACACCATCATTGCTAAAGACTTTTAATGACACTTTGATACCATGATAGACACTATTTGTGATATTATCGGTAGCCATTAAAAAAAAGAATTAGTGGCACTGGTGACACTTTTAAGTGCCATTACACCATCAAGGCTAAAGACTTTTAGTGACACTTTAATATCATGGTAGACACTATTAGTGACTCTATCAAGTGCCATTAAAAAAACTTACAATTTAAAAAATGCCACTATATGGCCTTTTAATGGTGTTTGTTATGCCACAATTGATATTTTAATAACTTCATAAATGCCACTAAATTCAATTCATTTGTGCCATTAAATGGATATAAGTGTTATTGGAGCTTATTTTAGTGACACTTTGCAAAGCTATTACCAATAATACAAAATGCCACTTATATGTTCTTTTCATTGTCACCTTTTAAAGTCACAACCAAGCATGCGTAAATGCCTGTAAAAATTGATTCAATTTTATAAAAAAAAATGAATATTAATTGGCACATCTTATATTAATTTGACATCTATTCATCTTATAATATTTTCATAATAATAAACAAATATTACCACCATAGGATCATCACATCAAAAATAAAAATAAAAATTCAAACCACAATCATTTTTTTAATATAAAAATATAAGTTTATTTATATTGCAATAAAAATCATAATCAAAATTATTAAAAATTCTATTACACTAACAAAGTTAAAGCAAAAAAAATTATTCCAACCATAAATTCTAAAAAGCCATAATGATATTCATCTTATGGAGAAACAAATTATGAAAACAAATTCAGTTCTCGTAGGTGTTAATTTTTGACCACACAACCAAATAAGGAAACTTAGCAGGAAGGCACCAACAGAATAGATTAAGCCCGAACAACCTGCTACAAAAAGATAAGAATCCGACGGTGGTTCATCCACTCGGGGGCACTCCGACGATCAAGTCAGTAATCAATTATCTCTCAAAGATTATAAATAGTGCATAACTCACTGGACAGAGCACAAAAGTATACCTTAGACCCACGAGGGTGGCTTACTTTTATAGTCAGGACTAACCTGATCCCTGTAGAAGCCTAGCTTCAATGGACTTTTGCTCAATGCTCATCTGGGACTCTTAACTAGATAGAGATAAACTCCTTAAGAGCTTTATCTTTATCCAGACTGGGGTCCTCCCCAATTCTAGGACTCCTATCCCTTATCCGTTTACCTCAGATTCCGATATCCCCGCAAACGACCTCGGCCTAGCCAAGATCATCTAGACGCATAACCAAGCCACGTGGCACCTCTGTTGACACGTTGGCATAACCTTGGCCACGTACTGCCATTCATAAAATATGTCTCCATAGTTCCCAAATTCTCAACCTTACTTGTATAAATATTCTCTGCTAGCATCCATAACTTGCGAAATCTACATCTAAAAGATAAACATATAAAGGTAATTGAAACTATATTAAGTTAATATAAATTTATTAATGAAATTAGTATTTACGAAAGAAATATACCACAAATGGAGCAGGCCAAGTAACATGAATTCCAATAGTTTGTCCAATTGTTTTGACAAGTCCATATGATCAGATCAATCTCTCATTAGGTTTGACTGACACTTGAACATGTACCTCCCAATAGTTAGGTCCTAGCTCTTCCCTTTTTACTTCTTTAGATGGATTTGTGCCTTTAAGTACTTCGATTGCAACTGTTTCTGTTGGTCTAATGATACTTTTTAGAACAACTATATCTCCCACCTATAAATTAAGATTTAACAACTTAAGTAATTATATATTTACAATTAATAAATAATATTTAAAAAATAAACTAGTACAAAGTGTCAGAGTGAAGATGATCACAGTTGAAAGTGATATGTATTTCTCTAGTAAAGAAGCAAGCCACATAATTTAATCACTTAATTGGTTCACCACACTACAACAAATTATGTAAAAGTAACAATCGTAAGTCTTTAGACCATATCAAACAATAGCTTAAAAAATCAATAACAACCAAAAGCACTAATCAATAACAATCAAAATCATGCCCATTATCAATATCAGGATCCCTTAAACTCAACAATGTAAATCAAATGTAATTGTGAAAAATGACAATCAACTAATTACTTTCAAGTAAGATTTTGAGGGAATCAAAAAGAGCCCATGCGATAATAAATGATTGAGAGATGTCTTGTTGAAACTTCACAAGAAAATAAAAAAAAATAAAAAAGCATAAGCTTCGTCATGTCATGATTTTTACTATGTAACACATTTTGTCTAGATTTAAACAATGAAATTTAGGTCCACAATATTCACTCTTTGGTTAATTATAAGACAAGTTTTGCATGCTATTATAAAATAAAGTTGGAATTAATGTGATATATTTGATTAGCTCTTAACAAACGCCAATCAAATCATCCATTATAAATTCATAACTATCCAATTCTTCCAACATTAAAGTAACAACAAATAGTCAAAACAACTTAAAGAATGTAAAATTAGAAAATAATCCACAATGCCAAATTATCAAAATACTAATGTCAACCCTAAACTTCAGAAAACAAAAGAAGTTCGAAAAACATGTCCTACAACCGGTGTAGCAGGAATGAGGCGGGGATCACCTCTGTCACGATCCCGATGGTGAAATACCCTCGATCTGGCCCCGATCCCGGCAGGAACCCATAACCACCCGTCCCGTCCAGTCCCCTAACGAGGATCGGGTTTCTGACCCAAATTCCCGACCAATTGATCAACATGTTCATCAACAAACAGAGAGAGAGAGATTTTTTCAACAACAGATCAACAAACAAAAATTTTTTTAACAACACATATTACAAACACAAGAACAAAAAAACAAAAAAAAAAATCTGTATGTATACATTACAGATCTGTTCAATACACTATGTTACACACACACACAACAGATATATTGTTCATCAACGATATAATATAAATAACTTGGAAAAAAAAAATTTGTGCATCAATGAACAATGATATGTATATATATATATAGAGAGGGGGCTTCATCACGATCTCTGGTCATGAGTCGTGGCTGCGGTCGGTGATGGTGGTGGTAACCGGATCGATGGTATGAAGGCGGAACATTGTTCGTTGTGTGAGAGAGAGCGACAATGAGGAGGATGATCGGCGGCGAGAATGCAGTGGCGGCAATGGACGATTGGCGATTCTGAATGAAGCGAGCTATATGCGGTGATGGACGATCGGCGATAAGCGTGACGATCGGCGTACGGCAATGGCGGCGAAACCCTAACTCTTAACCTTGGCGTGGAGAGAGAGAGAAACGTGTTTTGTGTTGTGTGTGAGAGAATTGAGTAGTGTTTCAACACAAAACCCTACACGCACATATATATACGGAAGGGCAAATTAGTAATTTTACATCGAGGATTATTCGAGGCGGGGATCGGGGTCAGGGTCGGGCCGAGTCCGGGACTGAAACACGTATCCCCGTCCCCGGCCCGAAGATCACTGGGGATACATTTTTTAATACCGTCCCCGGCCCGTCGGGGGTATTTTTCGGGGAATCACCGCTTAATTCGGGGCCGGGGGGTTGGGTCCCCGTCGGGCCGGGTTCCGATTGCCATCTCTACCTACAACCGTAGTTATTTCTCGTCATCATTGTAGTTCCAACTAATCCTGCAAAGGAAGCTTGGCTGTGCTTAAACAGAACGCACCCGAGTCACCAAGAGACAAAACGGGTCAGTATACAAGTATATTGGTATGAGTACAAGATTTGACACCCACGTGTCCACCAGACACAAACAAAAGTACATTTAATTCTGGTTACGGGACAAGACAAATAGTTTCACCCGCATTGAGACGAATGGGTAGTTTCCTGAGATATGGTAGCATAGTTTCTTGGTCGTACATAATTAAATATAAATTGAGTATAAAAATAAATAAATAAAAATAATATGGTGGATCAGTCCTGTATAAAAAGTTAGTGAGACCCACCATTCTGTAAAAAATAAAGTTAGTATAATTTAATCATAAGTAAATTACTAAAGAAGTATAAAAAAAAATGCACTGTTTCATGTTTAAATCATTTGAATTGACTAAAACTCAAAGAACAAAAGTTGTACAAAATCAAATTTCCTAAAAAGAGTTTTGAATGCATTTAGTAGAAACTGAACAAGTTGAGAGAAAAACTTGATAGAAGAACCTAGACGGAATTGACCGAAAAGTCTGAAGCTGAAAATGAAAAGAAATTGCCCTTGATGATTTTTTTGGGAAAAGTTCAAAACACGAAAAGTGTTTAGAATAATATTTTACTTTAGTTTACGCAAAATCAATGAAAATGAGCTCGTTTCGTGGGTTCAAATAGTATCTAAATTCTGCATTGCTAAAATGAATAAAAATTATTGTAACTAAGATTATTCGATTACAAGTTCTAATCGATCTTTTTAGTAAAAAATTAAAATACAAAAATTTTCTAGAACTACGTATACATGCCTATGCCCAAATTTCGTAATTTATCAAGGTCATTTATTATTTTTCAAGATGTACAAATCAATACAATTTAAATTATACCAATAAGTTCATATTTAAATTCTTTGTACCTTAACTCCACCATTTCGGCCCTTACTTCCGATCTACACATATATCCCATGTGCCTCCTATATACCTAATACCGCTCCGAAGCCAAACTTACACGGAGATATCGTCCCGAGTTTGACTCACACTTCTCGGACAATTAGCATATATGTACGCGCGTAAATCAAAGCACTTGTCTACTCTTGAGAACAAGGCAACAATTTATATATATACATAATCCCTCATCTACTCATGAGAATAAACATAACGAGCCTAAGGCATTCAAATAAATCTCATAATCCTCACTTTTTTTAATACACTTTTTTCCCACCAACACTCAAATAAAACAATAATTCATGGAGTCACAGTGTAGTATTTAGAATTTATCTATGGGTTCCAAGTTTATTTTAATTTCAAATATCCATGAGTATGATTACAACTATAAAATAAATACATATTGTGGGGACATATTTTGTGAATGACAACACGTGGCTAAGGTGACGCTGAAGTGTCAGCCGAGGTGCCACATGTCTTGGTCATGATGCCGAGGTGATCTCAGCTAGGCCGGGGTTATCTGCGGAGATATCGGAATCCGAGATGAGCGAATAAGAGACAAGAGTCCTAGAATGGAGGAGGGCCTTAGTTTGGATAAAGATAAAGCTCTCAGGGAGTTTATCTTTATCCTAGCTGGGAGACCAAGATGAGCATTGAGCTAAAATTCATTGAAGCTAGGCTTCTACAGGGATCAGGTTAGTGCTAGTTATAAAAGTAAGGCACCCTCGTGGGTCTAAGGTAGGCTTTTGTATTCTGGCTAGTGAGTTAAGTACTATTTGCTATCTTTGAAAGATAACTGAGTACTGACTTGATCGTCGGAGTCCTCCCGGGTGGACGAACCACCGCCGGAGTCTAATCTTTCTGTGACAAGTTGTTCGGGTGTGATCTATTCTGCCTATGCTCTCCAGCTGAGTTCCTATTTGGCAGAGTGGTCAGAAATCAGCACCCACAATTTGGTGTCATCTGTGGGAAACGTAAGGAGAATAAATGGCAGAAAGAAAAGATTGAGGGTGACATCCCTAGCGGGAGTGGTAAAAACGCCGATCCTAACGTTGATGAGGACAACTGTAATGAAGAACCTCAGGATAAGAATCCCAGAGAAAAGGACATTGGCCAAGAGGGAGACGTATCGAAGAAAGCATGTCAATGCGGGTATTACAACGAAAGCGACCTCTAGATATGGAAAGCTAGATACCTCAGGAGGGACGGCAAGATGAAGGGAATGGCAAACAAGTTGGCAAACCTACAATCGGTTGTCAACTTCATGAATCTGAAACAACGTCATCGACCACCGTTTCCATTGGAGGACAAGCCAATTCGGTGGCCAAACGATGCCGAAGGGGAATGAAAGCAATCCTACAATCCCTCAACATGGCAGGCAAAGGAGCATTTGCATTGACCTTCACGGAAGGTCGGATGAGAAAGAATCGTTGAGATGAGAGTCTTAGAAGACACATCGTGCCAAGGAAACTTATGTCAAGGAACATTGGCATGTTCAATGGAAGGAGCTTTGTTTTGTCACGATGAATGAAGGGAGGTCCAAGAGGACTCATAGTGACACCGGGAGTAGTGCATCAAAAAGGCTGAAATCCGTTGATAGCCGAGCTCTTGGACGGACTAAGGAGGATTTGAGGGATTACCTCTAGAGGAAGCGACAAGATACCACAGTCATATCTCGATCAAGCGAGAATACCGTTCTTAATAGAATTGGATAAGTTTGAGGCCGAAAAGGTTCCATATGCGAGATTCGGATATACAACGATGAAGTCGATCCTAACTTTCACGTCGACTTATATTTGAACTCAATGGCCTTTGTATATCGAGAACGAACCATTGCTCTACAAGGTGTTCCCTCATCCTTTGGGAAAATCACATCGATTGGTTTCACAAATTGTCGAAAGGCGTAAAAAGTTGGAAAAGCTTTGGCGAGATGTTTGTGGCGGGTTTGTTATAAACAAAGCTATGCGTTAAGGGTAGGCACTGATGGCTCTGAGAATTGGTGAGGATGAAAGCCTCATGGCTTATGCCAAAAGGAATTATGAGGTATTTAATCGCATACCAGGGTGTAACAAAGAGGTAACGGTCAGATATTTTAGAACGGCTTAAATGATGATCCGGCCGAAGTCAGCGGCAAAGACACTGCCAAAAAGTATAGAGGAACTCATGGCCATGATCGAGAAATATGCGAGAGCTGAAGACGACACGCCAGAGACAAAGGTGTCGAAATAGGAGAAGAAAAATGACTCGCCGAAGCGAGGTTGAGGTAATACTGGATATAATAGGCAAGAGAGCAGGTGAGTTTGCCTGCATGATCACCACCATATTCCTGATTTCGATTTATAAAGTTCTGGAAAGATTCAAGAACCAGCTGTACTATAGAGCCCCAGAAAAGATTCCTAGCGAATTCATGGGAAGAAGCCTGGGAAAGCACTGTGTTTACCACAATGAAAATGGACACTTGACATAGGGTTGTAGAGCCCTAAAAGCGCATTTGGAAGATCTGGTAAGACAGGGTCACTTAAGGGACCTAGTAGATGAGGCCAGAATAAGAGAAGAGTAAGCAAGGCTACCCCAGGCATCGGCAACACCACCTCCACCAGCACCGCAACTGCAAGCAGACAAACCTCGAGTGATCAATGTGATTCACTCAAAGGTCAATGAGAGCGAGATACGTGGAGAGACTCAAAGGGTAAAACACTTACAACATGTGTATCAGGTCCAGCAAAAGAGGCCTAGGGCAAACGAGTACTAGGGACCAATGGTGTCATTTACTGAAGCCGACCTAGACATGGTGCAACATCCACACAACAATGCTCTGGTGGTATCCCTCAAGATTGGAGAATGCCAAGTAAGGCGCGTTCTGATTGACCAAGGCAGCTTTTGTGACATCATATATGTCTGATGTTACAAGGAGCTCAGCCTTCACCAAGATGATCTGGAACAGTCCAATAGTCCAATGGTCGGGTTCAATAGAACGCTAACATGGCCCCTGGGAGCAATAAGTTTGGAGGTACAGGCAGGCACCAAGAAGGTAAGTACAGAATTCATAGTAATTGACACCCCCTCCCTTTACAATGTTATCTTGGGGAGGCCATGGTTCTGCATAATGAGAACATTCCTCAACCTTGCACCGGTTCCTGCGGTTCTATGAGCATGAAATTGAGGAGGTCAGAAGGGATCAAGTGTAGGCAAAGAATTGCTCCATGACAGTAATGAAATTCATCTACAACGTACGAGAAGCAGAAACAGTAGAGATTGAAGACGAGGACATGGAGGTCCTGGATGACGTCAGCAAAGAGCTAGCCAACAAAAGTGAGGAAGCCTTGAAGAAAATTCTGGTCCAACTAGTAGATGAAAAACGCTTCTTCCTTCTCGGCTTAGGCTTGGCCGAGAAGGAGAAAAGGAAGTTAGAAGCATTCTTGCAAGCAAACATAGAGGTGTTTGCACAGGCGTCCTCTGAGATGCATTGTATTGACCCCGGGGTTATATGTCATAGACTAAACGTAGACAGGTCGGCTAAACTCATCATTCAGTAAGCAAGGTATAGCTCAGCTTTTCGCGCTCCCTTTCGGAAGAATGAATACCCCTTACAGTTCAGACTCCACTTGTGTTGGTTTTGATTTTGATTTCACAAGTGGAATGTGAAACAATGGAAACACAAAAAGAGTCCAAATCCGGCAATTTCTTTTGGAAAATTGATGTTTGAATCAAATGCCAAAAATGGACTGCTTTGCCAGATTTTAGAGTTGCCACCTAAATATTTATTTTTGAGAAATTTAGGAAACCCATGACTCGTGCCAAAAGCCATTAGTCTGTCGTTACCAAAGTGTCTTGGTTCAGGAACTTAGGTGTGAGAGGGGAAGGTCAATAATTGAACACCCCACTCACCCGATTAAAGATTGGCCTTTACTAATCATAATGTGATTTTTATGTACAGTATATGCTCTTGTTCTATATGTAACATACAAGTATAGACTAATTTCACAAAAGTTGGAGCGTTTGATTTCATGTTTGTTTTGAAAAAATATTTTGAATATGTATCACTGCAAATAGTGGTCCCATATATACATGAATCAGAGTATCCCAATTCAGGTGATTAGACTTCATCCACAGGCATTCAAACAGGTATATCAAATAAGCAGTTAGCCTCATGGTAGTATGTTTGATATGATAACATTCACACTTATGCAATATGCTAAAGCAAAAATGCTTACTTAATGTCCGAAGGCGAGTCCGAAAAGAAAGCAAATAGTTAGAAAAAAATGCATGATCCTAATTTAATGACTAATGCAGCACATGCAATGTGCAATTTAGGTTCGGCTAGTAGTATGGCATGTGAGTCAATTCAAAGCATGTGATAGCACATGTATGCAAGTAAGGAGTTTGAATTTGACATTTGAATAATATGATGAGCCGAACTTTTATGCATGTAAACGAATGGATGCAAATCATAGAAAATACTAATTAAACATGATGTCCCTAATCTAACCATCATAAGCAGTGAAAAGAAAAGGGAGAAAGAATGGGGGTTGGAAGACATACAACTTATTACATATTTGTTCTCGCGAAGGAGGGTCCGAATGTCCAAGTATCCAAACAAATAATTATTACAAAGCCAAATGAATAATAAATGAAAGGGGCTATCTAATTTATTACAATAATAATATACAATGATTGCTCGATGCTCCTCAGGAATTATTTTGTCTGCCTTGTTGGGATTTGTTCTGTTTCACCCCTAGTTACTGCTTTCAACCAAAAGTGTATTGTTTTGCAATTTATTGGAGCCTTGCCGACCCCAAAACGCGACTCAGTCGAGCCTCAAATAAATCCAATACTTTGTTTTCTTGTAGAAATCTGTTTTTTGTACCTGAGGTGAAGCAGTCTGAGCAGGGTATTCCTAGCCATGTTTGTCTTTTTTTTACCTTTCTCTATCATAAAAATACTCAAGAGAAGGTTGGAATCATCTCCAAAACCATCAATTAGCAAGTTGATTGCTTGATGATCTCGGATACAATTTGGACAATGATCAATAAATGCAATGAATAAACAACCACCACTCCCTCCTATCACGAAGTGAATTCAAGAAGAGAAGTAGAGACACTTCAGGATTCATCAAATTATCATGAATTGATGTAAAACAAGCCTTGACATAATAAACTCGGTATAACGTCCGACCGAATTCAATTAATCATATTGGTTCTTTACGTCGGTTGTAATCCAATTTTAACCAATTTTATTAGTCTTTTTTATTACCTTTCCATTTCTTTATCTTTTCTCCTGTTTATGCAAAAGTGATATTTACTTCCACTAAGTCCAAAACGCAATAAAGAGAAACAAGCATCAACTTAACCCGAGAAACAAATCTTATTATCTTCGGGGGAAATTATAAAGGAAGAGTCAAACTTATTTACAAGCGATAAGGGATTCCAAGTCAAACTCAAGATGTGCAACAAGGACTAGTCAAACTCAAAAGAGTGATAATGACTTAGAAAAATCCAAACTTGAGTGATAATGACTTGAAATCCAAACTTAAGAATAAGTGATAATGACACTTTCCTTGGTGCTTTCAAGGGTCAATTAGTCCTTAAAAGTAAACCTGTGATGAATAAAGAGAAATGAAAAATAAAAGATTGTGCTTTAGTATAAGAACATGTATACATTTGGGGTAGTGAACCTCCAAAGAATTTAAACCATTAAGTATAGAACGTTTTATGCCTTTGGTAGTAAATCCCCTAAGAGATTAAATCAGTAAGCATAGAATGTTGTATACTTTTGGTAATGAACCTCCTAAGCATGAAACGCTTTATGCCTTTCGTAGTGAATCTCCAAAGAGATTAAACCATTAAGCATAGAACATTTTATAACTTTGGTAATGAACCTTCTAAGCATAAAATGTTTTATGCCTTTGGTGGTGAATCTCTAAAGAGATTAAACTATTAAGCATAGAGCATTTTATACCTTTGGTAATGAACCTCCGAAGAGATTAAACCATTAAGCATGGAAGAGTTCTTTTCTTATACTTGAACCACAATCTTAATTTTTCATAACATTTTAATCGAAATAAACAAAGAATGGAGGGAGGTTGCGAGATAATTATGCGAAGTTGATTAATTGGTTCGTACAAACAAACTTGATATTTAAAATATAAATCATTGAAATAAATTAATGACCCCTAATAGCATACAATAATCTTTGAAACTAAGCTATAAGCGAGCAAAATTAAATAAGATCAAGTTAGTAAACAAGTAGAAGGAATGGTGGCTAACCCCTCCACTTTTACAACTTCAAATCACATAGTTTAGATGTTGAAAAACAGCCCCAAAACAGTCCAAAATCAACCCCAAAACAGTGGAAAAAATTAGCAAAAACAAGTGGGAAACATAAGGACTCTAGCTTGGGATAAGGTTCAAGAAGGGTGATTAACCCTTCCACCTTTAGGTAACCTTTAATCACAAGTTTCAGCCCTCAAAACAATCCCAAAATAGTACCAAAATAATATCAAAACATAAGAAAAAGATGAACAAA
Source organism: Camellia lanceoleosa (assembly GCA_025200525.1). Classification (NCBI taxonomy): domain Eukaryota; kingdom Viridiplantae; phylum Streptophyta; class Magnoliopsida; order Ericales; family Theaceae; genus Camellia; species Camellia lanceoleosa. The sequence goes on along the minus strand of CM045758.1, from coordinate 195,046,775 downwards.
GATTGAAATGAAAGTAAGGAAGCTTTACCTCTTGTAGAGAAGTGTTCTTGTTATAAATCAAACTTGATTCCAAAGCACCCTCAAGTTTGAGTATGATTTTCAATTCTCAAATCAAGATCCAAGTTCAAGCTCTTGTATGGTATGGATGGATGGAAGAACAAGGAAGAACAACGATGGTTTCAACTCTTGGATATTGCCTAACACCTTGATATTTCTCTTTGTTGGTATTTCTAACTTGATATTTCTCTTTCATATTTCTAACTTGATATTTGTAGACACCCCATTTTTGACCGTCCTCAAGACTTGGATGTCACCGCTTGAACACCCGGTGATCATCCTTGTTTGTGTTTGTCTTGAGTTCCCGGAGGTTTCGGCTATGTGCCTTGCCTTAGGATCTCTCGACTTGACTGTTTTGTGTTTGGTTTTACACCAAACACTTGTGTTTTGCCTTGGAGGGGCAGGTAATGGCTTGTGGGCCATCCCCATCATCGCCATGGCTTGAGGCCACCAGTTGTGTTTTGTTGCCATGGCCAAATATTTGGCCGGCCGACACTATAGATGGTTGACCGGCCATCTTTTTTGGTCAAATTGCATTTTTGGCCGGCCGACTACTGTGCATCTACTTTTGCAGATATTTTATGCTAGCTGGCATACATTTTGCTCCCCTCTATACACGTGTATGAAGGGATCTCCCTCTTGGCTAGCTTGTCTTGTAAGCTTACAAGATTGAACCTTTTATAAGAGGGAAGACAAGATTTTCATAGAGAGCTCTGGTTTTAGGGTTTGAGTTGTGTATCTATCATATATCTATATCTCTCTCTCTCTCTCTTGTATTTGTGTGTGTTTAGCCTTAGTATTGTACACAAACACCCACCATCACACCTCACCTTGATTGCTGAGGGGCCAGAGGTCTTTTCTTGAACTTTTTAGATTGGTTTAGAGCCAAAGAAGCAGCTGGAGTGCTGTTCTTGAAAGAGGTCTTCAAGGGTAAGGACTTTACCTTTAAATACCTCATTTTTGCATAGATTTTTTACCTATCTTGTAACTGTTTTCAGGCTTTGCGTATAATATATAAAAGTTCTGTTTTTGAGTCCTTTAAATAGTTGTTTAAGAGTGTTTTAAGCTTTGAGGTTGTTTGACCCCTCTTAAGGCTTGTTTGGCCTTTGTTTTTGTGCATTTTTGGTGAGCTCCGGGACCATTGTGTTTGGGCCTCCTCACCACTGAAATCTTGAAGGATTTCAATGGTGAGAATGGTGCCTTGAGGTCCCAAGAAGGAGAGGGCCACTCCCTCTCCTTATTGTCCTTGAAAAGGGTCATTTTTGCCTCTTAAGGGAGCATTTAGTTTAGATTCATGTTGGCCATGTCCTAGCTGTTATTTGTGCTTATTATGTCATAATATAGCTCTATTTTTAGTTAGTTTAGGTACACCATGCTTGCTTAGCATACATACCTTGTAATGCCATGTTTAGGTCTTAACATGCTTTAGGTTTTGATCCTTGTTCTAGCATGATTTTGGCCAAGCTTTGTGAAGCTTTTGTGTTTGTTTTAGCATGCCTAAGTTCTGTTTTTGATTGTTTTGGTCGACCATAGCATTCTTAGCATAGCCACCTTGCATTTTGGCTAGTTAGCCTTAGGTGTGTGAGTGTGTAGCATGCTTTACTTGCATTATTTCAGTGGTTTGGAACCACTTACCATGCTGTTTCAGTCCTTATAACATGCTTGCATACTTGCATTTGATGCTCCTTTGTTGCTTTAAAAGGTTGTTGCCTTATGCTCCAGGAATGTGCTTCTTTGTATGCTTGCATGTTTAAGCCACTTACTCATTTTTAGCCAAAAAGTCAAAAAGTTACTAAATTAGCCAAAAAGCCAACAACCCATACCAAAAAGTTAAAGATTCTCTTTTCTCTCTACTTTTTGCACATCTTTTTGTAAAAAGCCAAAAAGTCATTCCAAACATACTAGTTTTTTTAGCTCATATTTTAGCCAAATAGCCAAAAAGTTACTAAATTAGCATGTTCCCAAACGAGGCCTTAGATGCCATCTAGGTGTTCCCTTAGCATTGTCTAGGTCTGCCTTGAACCTGTTTTAAGTCCTCTTGGCCTTCTGAGACTTGGTTGACTTAGCTATGGTTTAAGTCTCCTTGACTTGCCTCAAGTACTTGGACCAATTACATGCTATGTTTGTCTTGTTTAAATTGGTTTGGCACCATCATTAACATGATTTTTAGAGTTTACATTGCATGCTAATTGTCCATGTTTAGGCTCCTTAAAGGTTGCTTGTTTGATGCTTAAGTGTTGGCCCATCAACATGTACATGTGTGTGTGTGTGTGTGTAGGCCCTCATTTCCATAGCATTGGCCACTGTTTTAGGCTTGTTTGAGGGCTGCCTAAATTAGTTTTAAGTCCACCCCTTTGCATGTTGTTGCATGCTCACCTTGTATGTTGTTGCATACTAGTTTGTTGTTGCATGATTGAATGAAGTCACATGCTTGCTTGCATGCTTGAACATCCACATTGTGTCTTGCATACTTGTAGATTGTATTGCTTCATGCCTTACATGATTCTTTACTTAGGTTGTATGCCTAACCTACATTGCACATTGCATTGCCATGTTGCATACTAGCCTCCATACCTAGGATGCATTGCATTGGCATGCATGCTTCACCTCTTGAGTTGAGTATGATAGAGGTTGAGCCCTTTTGTTTGATTATGTGCATTGCATTCTATATTGAAATGCATACTTAGTTTCTTGGGCCATCACGCATGGAAATGCACGATTGGTGGTCCGAGAATCGAGAACCATATCCCTTTGAGTCATGAATATGATAAGGGGTGTGATTAGTGCATACATTGCTTGAAATGCATTACCATGCTATGTTTTGCCCTCTGCTGCTGTCAAAAACAAATTCTGCATGAAGATTTGGCCGGCCGGCCATCTGCAGTGCCGACCGGCCATCCATAAGTGGCCGATTGATTAATTTGTGGCCAGTGACCATTCTCCATGGCCGGTGATCAATTCCCTCAGTCGGTGGTGTTCCACAGCATTCAGAGAAGCAACCCTAAGATTTGTGCAGTCTTCAGAGAAGGATAACAGTCAAAGCAGAGGCAACTTGTGCATGGTAGTGGCTTTCCGAGCGGAGCCGAGCGCGCATTGCATTGGGCCCTCTTCCCGAGGCTGTTTACTACTTTCATTAGATTAGTTAATTTGTTAATTAATTAATTGGTCTGTAATATTTAATTAGCTTGTAGGTTAATTAAATTGTATTATTCTTTCGGTCCCTCCGAGCGAGGGCAATTTGTAATAAGTGTGGGTGCGTGTGTGCATGTCTTCCAACCTCCACTTCTTTCTCCCTTTTACTTACTTGCTTTTGATGGTTAGTATTAGGACATGTTTACTTTAGCATACCTTATGCTATGCATGTGTGCATCATTCATTAGTATTGCATGCACCGGGCTCGGCACATCATGCTAACTGCATAAAGTATTTCAAATCTAACTTGAATACATGCTATCTGTGCATTTTCACATGTCATCCTTAGATTAGCCGAGCCTAGTCTATTGACATTTTGTACGTGTTGCATTAGCCACTTAACATAGACTTGGATCATGCATGATTGCTAACATGTTCTTGTCTTGGCTCGGAGTACATTGTAAGTATTTTTATGCTTTAGCATCTCGCATGAGTGTGAATGTTAACATGACAACATACTTACCATGTGGCTAGCTGCTTATGTGATATAAACTGCCTGAATGCCTGTAGATGAAGGTTGGATTGTTTGAGTTGGAACAACTCGTTGAAATCCATGTTTTAGCCTACTTGCGAGTAGCAAATTTCAGACATTTTTCAAACAAATGGATATGCAATGCTTCGTTCCAAATTAGGCGATCTAGTCTATACTTTTGTGTTGTGTGCATCACATAGTAATTCTAGCTAATTAACTGGAATAAGAACGTATAATGTTTTCAAAATCGGAAATCATGGTTAGTAGAGGCCAATCTTCGGATCGGGCGAGAGGGGGTGCTCATAGCTCACCTTCCCCAATCGTACCCAAGTTCCCGAACCGAGGCAACTTTGGTGATAACGGACACGTGGCCTTTGGTACCGAATCAGGGTTTCCTAAATTTCCCCATTAAAAAATATTTAGGTGACAACTCTATATCTAGCAAAGTAGTCCATGTTTGGCATTTCTTTCAAAAATCTGTTTCTCAAAACGATTTGTCGGATTTGGGCTCTTTGGTTCAGATTAAGAACCGTGACACCAATTAAGTCCGAACTGTAATGAGGCCCAAGGGCGCGTCTACAATATTGTTTTCTTAACTCTTGATAATGTTTTTTGTCTATCTTAAAACATCACTTTGAGCCTTGTATTTATAGGCCTTGAGCTGTTGCTCCTCAAAATATCAGCACATTTGGACAGCTTTGAAAAGTCAAAAGGGGCGGCATGATCTCGATGAGGTCTGATCGGACTTCAAAATCTACATTCAGGCCCGACTTCAAACAGACATATCTCCATCATCTGGACTATGTTTCAGGTGATTCTTGAGTCTAAAATGAAGCCCCGAAAGTCCTCTTTCCAATGAAGGTAGCCTCACATATAAATTCTACGTGTGCTAAGAGATATGCCTATTTTAGTGAAGGTTGCTCAGTTTTGACCTAATCGGATTTATGTCTAACTTCAAACAGCTATATCTCCCTCATCCGGACTTGGTTTTAGGAGATTCTTCAGTCTAAAATGAAGCCCCGAAAGTCCTTTTTCAAATGGTTGTGACCTCACAACTAAAGTCTAAGTGTAAAAGAGATAAGCCTGATTTAATGAAGGCTGCTTAGTTTTCTCTTAACGATTTTATACCCAACTTCTCCCCAACTAGTTTTCTTCCATTTCCTCCAATTGTCTTCAACTCCAAACCTTTACCCAGGATGTTTTAAAGATTTTTTTTTTGTTTTCATAGAGTTCACCTCCCTTTCATTTATTTCTACTTTGTCCTTGCTCGGTTTACCGACAAGTGTAGTTTTAAATAAAATTTAAGCCTCGGAATATCGTAGAAGCATTTAGACAAATATTTTAAAAGAGGGTTTTGGTTTAAAATAGTTTGGCCAAAATGAGGTGCAAGGTTTGGGATTAGAGCTTGAATCTAAATTTCTTCGCTGAGAATTCAAAAGATTGAACAGTGTAACTTTCATCATCGGGTGTTCGAAATAAAGCGCCTAAGTCTTACGAGCGGGCAAAATAAGGGTGTCTCTGATTTGCCCCATTTTGACAGAACTTGAAGTCATTTCGTAACGTGAGTGAATGTCAAAGCCCAAAGACGACCCATTTGACAAGATCATAAGACTTTGGCAAAACAAACAGATGCAAATAATTGGTTGAACTCGAGGGTTGCCTACATATCCCGTTTGCAAGGAATCAAACCTGCATAGTTGAGGGGCAAAATACAGAATGATATGTAAAACATAACTTATGATCATGCAATGAAATGCAATCAAGACAATGATGTGATACTGAATGAAAGCATAAATGTTGGATGTAGTGAATGTGAGATCCAAACACTTCATCTGCGAGAGGAGAAAAGTGAACTTGAGATCCAAACGCGTCTATCCTACGCGAGAGGAGGAATAGTGAACTTGAGATCCAAACGCATCTTATGCGAGAGAAGTATATGAACTTGAGATCGAAACGTGGGGTGGCCAAGTATCTGCGGTATGGCGGCAACGCCTATCTTTTACATTCGATCACCACATCGCGGCAAGACCATAGGAACCACCTCTACACCGAGGCACCACCAGCTCTCTCTCTCTCTCTCAGTTTCCAAATGAACCACCGTCCAAGCTAATGCATGATGAGCGTGGTCTTTTATTAATAGCAGCAGTAACATCTTCACAAAGCTTTCTCTTTCTCTCTAGGTGTGTCTCATCTTCCACCATTTTGTTCTTCACACTACAAATCGACCCACAGGAAAAGAAAACAAGAGAGAGAGAAAGAAAACAGAGGAAGGCGATCTCGACATGGCCGGGGCTAAAGGTGGAGCTATTTGTTGGAGTTACCTTGATTTCATTTAGAGGAGTTTAGTTGATTAGAATTTAATTAATTAGTGTTAGTTAATTCAGTAGAATTTTAGAATTAGTTAATTCATGTAGGTATTTAGTTAATTCATTAGAATGCTATAATCAATTACTGAATTAGAATTTTAGAATTAATTAATTAGTTTAGTTAAATTAGAATGTTATAATTAATTAATTAGTTTAGTTAATTAGTTAGTTCATTAGAATTTTATAATGAATTTGTTAGACTTATTTATTTTGATGATTTATTTAATTATATTTTAATCAAAATTTATTTTGATGATTTATTTGAAAGAGAAAAATAGAATCAAAATTTATTTTGTCCTATTATTTTTCACATAAATCTTTATCTTAAATGTTGTTAGAATGTATTTAATATTTGATTAAATCAGGTGTTCAAACAGCCCAAAACAAATGTTCAAACAGTCTAGCACAGCAGCAGGCCAAAAGGTTCAAAAGGTTCAAGTGGAAGATATTCAAATTAGTAATGATGGAAGTACAACGGCTATAAAGGTTCAAAATGCCAAAAGGTCCAAAAGGTTCAAGTGGAAGATATTCAAATTTGTAATGATGGAGTAGAAGATATTCAAATTTGTAATTATGGAAGTACAACGGCTATAAATGGCTATAAATTCAAATGGCTACAATGTCTATAAACGGCTATAAATTCAAATGAATACAACGGCTATAAGCGCTAGAATTTTCATTATATATACCAAAGCTTCTAATGTAAACAAGTTACAAAAAAACCTGAAAATATTCTTTGATCTATAATCACTCACATTTATTCTCAAAAATTATACACTGAGCCTTATAGCATTAAGCTCATCTTTCCTGTGTGAGATTTACAGAAAAATCAAACCTTCATTTTATATATCTATCTTTGAGAGATATTTATTTTAAACTTTCTTTGAAAGCAAAAATACAATTTCAGCTTATAAAAATGTTACAAACACTGTGTTCTTGAAATCTTGAGAGTGATTGTGAATCACCTAAGATTTGCAAAGGTTTGCGTTTGTGAAGTCTGTGTAAAATCAGTGGAGGATTGCTCCATTTGTAAAGAGGTTGCTAGCACCCCTGTGAAGCTAAAAGATAGTGAAAAATCTCAAGTGAAGCTTGAGGAGTGGATATAGGCTTGGTTGAAGCCGAACTACTATAAATCTGTTTGTCTCCTCTTCCCTAATCTCTTTACTTTCCTACTACTGCTATAGCTATCTAATATTCATGTGTTAATCACTTGATTTACCCTGTATGTTAGTTATACTTCATTATTATTTTGTTTGATCATTTACTACTAAGTTCATCATTGTGCTTGTTAATAATTGGTTGTACTAGTAGTTAATTTTATTGGGGTATTATTATTTTTAATTTGTAGAAACCTAATTCACCCCCCTCTTAGGTTGCTTTTTGGGTAACAGAATTAATTAGTATAATTAATTAGGTAGAATAATTAATGAGTTGTGATGGTATAATAACTAGTTAGTATAGATAGTTCATTGGTTTTGTAATAATTTAGCTTTAAATAGTTAGCTAGTTAGTTCATTCGGACCCTCTTGCGCGAAGGCAAACAAACTTGTAATAATGTGTATGTCTTCCAACCTCACCTCTTTCTCCATTTTATTTACCAGCTTATAATAGTTAGATTAGGGATATCATGTTTAATTTAGCATGCTTCATGTTTGCATCCACTTGTATTGTATGTACCGGGGCTCGGTTCATCATTCGAATTCACATTGTCGTTTCAATACTTCTCTGAATGCATGTTTAGACCACATGCGATCAAATCATTTCATATGCCATATTAGTAGCCGAGCCTAGTAAATTGCATATCACATGTGTTGCATTTGTCATATTGTATAGTTAGGAATCATGCATATTTTCTAACTTTGTTTTATAGCTGTTCGCGGGACATCGGTAAATATGTGAGTTGTTATGCTTTAGTATCCCGCTTGTACATAATTTTCTTATTATGTTTAGCAACCTACCATGAAGCTAAGTGCTTAAATGATAAACTGTTTGAATGCCTATGGATGAAGGCTCGTTGTTTGAATTGGAACAATTCAATAAATGTGCGTTTTAAGCCCACTTTGTTGAGTGGCAAATCATGTTTTAAGCCTACTATATTTGGTGGCAAATCCGCAAACTTTAAGCCCACTTTGTCAAGTGGCAAATTCAAACTCTTTTCAAAAAACAAACATGAAATTGAATTGTTCCAATTTGAGCAAACTAGTCTATACTTGTATGCCTCACATAATAAATTTTGAGGAGTTATTAAATAAATTAGAATAAGAACATATATTGTACATAAGAATCACATCATAATTAGTAGAGACTGATCTTTGATTGGGTGAGTGGGGTGCTCATTATTAACCTTCGCCTCTCATACCTAAGTTACCGAACCAAGACACTTTGGTAACGACGGACTAATGGCCTTTAGCACGAGTCACGGGTTTCCTAAATTTCCCAAAATAAATATTTAGATGGCGACTTTGAAATCTGGCAAAGCAGTCCATTTTTGGCATTTGATTCAAACATTGATTTTCCAAAAACAATTGCCGGATTTGGACTCTTTTTGTGTTTCCACTGTTTCACATTGCACTTGTGAAATCAAATTCAGAACCAACACAAGTGGAGTCCGAACTGTAAGGGCTATTCATTCTTCCGAATGGGAGCGCGAAAATCAAAATTGGGGTGTCCACACAAGAAGGCCGACGTTGGTTCATGTGGAGGCAGTAGAAGAGGAAATAGACAAATTATTAGAGGCTAAAGTCATTCGAGAGATAAACTATCCAACTTGGTTGTCAAACACAGTTGTTGTGAAAAAGAAGAATGAGAAGTGGAGGGTCTGCGTGGACTTCACTAGCCTGAATAAAGCATGTCCCAAAGATAGTTTCCCACTTCCCAAGATCGATCAATTAGTGGACGCCACTTCAGGGTATGGAAGGATGAGCTTCCTGGACGCTTACAGGGGGTACCATCAAATAGCAATGTACCCCTTGATGAAAAGAAAACTGCATTTATCACCCTAAAAGGGTTGTATTGCTACAGAGTGATGCCTTTCGGGTTAAAAAATACAAAAGCAACGTACCAAAGGTTAGTGATCAAGATGTTCAAACATCTTATTGGCAAAACAATGGAAGTGTACATTGATGACATTGTCATGAAGACCAAAGAACCTGAGGATCATCTGGCTGACTTAAAGACAGTTTTCGACGTCCTTAGAACATATCGGCTCCGGCTCAATGCTTCGAAATGTGCATTTGGAGTTGGATCTGGTAAGTTCTTGGGATACTTGGTTACCAGAAGGGTCATTGAAGCAAGTCTAGATCAAATTAAGGCTATTCTGAATTTGAAAAGGCCAACATCGGCAAAACAAGTGCAAATGTTGACTGGAAGGGCCGCAGCCCTGAACAAATTTATAAGCAGAAGTTCAGATAAGTGTAAACCATTTTTCAGTTTATTGAAAAAGGCCACAAATTTCTTGTGAACAGAGGAATGTGAAGTCGCCTTGGCCAACTTGAAAAGATACCTGACCACAACTTCAATTCTTTCAAATCCGGTACCTGGAGAGGAACTATTCTTATACCTGGCGGTTTTAGAGCATATAGTAAGTGCAGTGGTAATTAGAGAAGAAAAGGGAGAACAGATGGCAGTATACTATGTGAGTAAAACCCTAGCAAGCACAAAGACCAGGTACTTGTCACTGGAGAAATTGACACTGGCCTTAATAATGGCTTCTAAGAAATTGAATCATTACTTCCAAGCCCACAAGATTATGGTATTGACTGAGCATCCCTTGAAATCCCTACTACAACAAGGAGATCTGATAGGAAGGATAGCTACATGGGCAGTAGTATTGGGCCAATACAACCTAAAATTTAGGCCCAGAACAATAATTAAAGGCCAGGTTCTGGCTGACTTCGTAGTCAAGTTCACATCTGGAGCCATCCCACGTTGAGCTCCGGTGAGTCGCGGCTTAGGATGTCCAAGGAAATAAGAAGAGATCCAGCTGGGAATGAAAAACCCCACAGTAGAGCAGAAGAAAGAAGAGAAACTCAAGCCCTGCGATATTTACATCGGTGACTCATTCCGCCTGTTTGTTGATAGAAGTTCAAACCATCAAGGAGTAGGGGCAGGAGTGGTGTTGGTATCTCCAGATGGGCGAATGTTAGAGCAGTTTATTCGTTTGGGGTTCAAACCCTCAAACAATGAAGCAGAGTATGAAGTACTGATCGCAAGATTGACGTTGGCAGTAGTAATGGAAGCCAACGAGATAGTAGTCTTCTGTGACTCCCAGCTTATTGTGAACCATGCAACATGCTAGTATGTAGCCCGAGATAAAAGAATGATAGCCTATGTCAAAGAGGTTGTTAGACTATTAGCCTTGTTTTAGGGCTACCGACTACAGCAAGTTAACCGAGATGACAACAGCCATGTCGATGCCTTGGCTAACCTGGCTAGTGCAATGAAATCAGGGGAGGCAAGGACAATAATGGTTGATTATTTGTTAGGCCCAAGTGTGGAACCACTGATCACAGAGAACGAATCAATGTGTGCGAAGATGGGCCCAAGTTGGATGGACGCAGTGGTAATGTTCCTCAAAGATAGGAAGCTGATAGATGATCGCAAAAAAGTGCACAAGACCAGACTGAAGTCGGCTAGGTCTCGCCTAATAGCAGAAAGACATCTCTATAGAAGGTCATTTACTGGTCCCCTTTTGAGATGTATGCATCCCTCCCAAGTTGAAGACTTCTTGTATAAAATACATGAAGGAGTATGTGGAAGCCATGCTGGGGGCAGATCATTTGCTCATAGAGCCATTACCCAAGGGTACTGGTGGCCCTACGTGCAGAAGGATGCTGAAGCCTACGTTAGAAAGTGCATGAAGTGTCAAAGGTTCGCACCTTTGATACATCAACCAGCAGCAGATTTGATCCCAGTATCCAGCCCTTGGCCATTTGCTCAGTGGGGCATGGATCTTATTGGACAATTACCCCAAGCAACTGGGCAAAGGAAGTTCCTGTTGGTAGCAACTGGGCAAAGGAAATTCCTGCTGGTAGCAACTGATTATTTCACAAAGTGGGTAGAAGCGAAACCCCTTGCGAAGATTCAAGATATTGATGTAAAGAACTTCATATGGAAAAACATCATCACCAGGTTTGGGATCCCAAGGGCAATAATAGCAGAAAATGGTACACAATTTGACAGTAAGCTAATCAAAAGCTTCCGTGCAAAGTACAAAATCAAGAACTATTACTCTACTCCAAGTTTCCCTCAGAGTAATGGTCAGGTAGAAGCATCCAATAAGACTATCTTAGATGGATCAAAAAGTGGCTGGTGGTAGCAAAGGGAAAATGGATGGAAGAGTTGCCCAATGTACTCTGGGCATATCGGACTATGTCGAGGAGATCAACTAGGGAGTCTCCATTTGCCATGGCTTATGGCACTGAAGTAGTTATCCCACTAGAAGTTGGCATTTCAGGGATCAGAACCTAGGGAGTGGAAAATGGTACTAATGAGGCATTTCTAGCCCGAGATCTAGACCTACTAAAGGAAAAAAAGAAAGAGCAACAATTCGGCTGGGGACATACCAGCAACAACTTGCTAGGACTTACAATAAGAAGGTCAACCCAAGAGAGTTTCAAGTTGGCGACATCGTCCTAAGGAAGGTCGTCGGCAACAAAAAAGATCCTAGAGAAGGAAAACTTGGCCCAAATTGGGAGGGGCCTTATAGAATTATCTCAGTCACTGGCAATGGGGCATATCGGCTTGAAGACAGTGATAGCAAAGAGTTACCAAGACCCTGGAACACTTACAACTTGAAGTTTTTCTATCATTAGATTTTTATTTTTTTTTTTAAATTTATTCGTTAGCCGAAGTAATAATAAAATTTTAGCTTGATTTTGAAATTTGTATAATAGGATTGACCAGTCCTTTGGCGATGTTTCTGATTGAAACATGACGAATATCTTAGACTTATTATATGGCAGAATTGAATTATACTTGCATATAATAGAGTTGAACTAAGTTGAATTGAAACTAGACTTGCCATTAAACTTAGAATGGAACTAAGTGCATTTCAGTTAGATTAATAGAGAAACCAAGGTTGAGAACCTCAGCTAGTCTTTGTTTGAAACTGACTTCGGCGAAGGATTATACGTGCTTAATGTGAACATAAGTGAAACTTAGGTTCACATTAGGGGGCAGAGAGCTGGAGAATGATGAGTAAAAGTTTAAAGTGCTTGGGACTTGTTGAAATTTTATAGAAAAATTTACAAACTAGAATTGGCTTAACACTTGTTGAAATTTTCAGGAAAATTTATAAATTTGAAAATTAGACGAGGTAATATCAAAAGAAGCATCCGAGATACATATTGGCCGAGATGGCCAACCAAGTTGCCAAGCTTGAAAAGGGTGAAGTCTTAAAAGAAGATAACATGTGAAAGTAAAAAAGAAATGCTGGATAACACTTGTAAAAATATTTTGGTATTGTTAAAGTGTTACCCGAGGTATACAAATGGTTGGCCAAGAAAAACATTCAAGGTTATATATGAGGTATTACATCCCAAAGTTTTTAGACAGTTAAGGTCTACTTTGACGAGGCAAACATTCAATACTTGGAAGAAAAGAGAAGACTTGTATTCAGAAAAAAAGGCACTTCGGCCTGGCAAAAGATTACTTGTTCAAAATTACAAAAGGGGCGCTTCAGCCAAATTGCAAGCTAAATATTATTCAGACAAAATAGAAGTACAAAGTAAAGATGAAATATCCTAAGTACTAGGATTAGTCTATGATTTCTCAACCTTGGCGGGCGCTGTTGCATTCTTTTTGACTGTTATCTCGGCGTCTATTTCTAGCAAAGTCTGGTCCAAACTCCTTTCGGCACACTGGACCTTGGCCTCAGAGGTGGTTGGTTTGGAAGAGACGCCCTTGGAAACCAAGTAATCCTCCTCATCTTGAGTCAAGTCTATTTGCTCGCTGAGTGTGAGAGACTTGGGATCAGTGGCAACCTTTTCCTCCACTTCATCAGCTTCACCATCATCGGCATCATCTTTGTCGGCTTCATTGCCAAAGTCTTTAGGCCCTGGAGGGAAGGGCACTTGAAGTTGATTGATGTCTCGGAGGTCGGAGTCCATTGGAACAAGTAATTTATTGAGCACCGCTGTAGACGTCCCCAAATGCCCCGAGAGAGGATGAGTCTCCTGTTCCGTTCATTTTGGGGTCACTACAGTTCAAGGACTCATTGTTGTCACAGTTCTCAATCTAAACCGAAGAGTCCAAATCCGACAAATCGTTTTGAGAAAACAGATTTTTTTTGAAAAAAGTGCAAAACATGGACTGCTTTACCAAATACAGAGTCGCCACCTAAATATTTTATTTTGGAAAATTTAGGAAACCCTGACTCGTGCCTAAGGCCACGTGTCCGTCATCACCAAAGTTGCCTTGGCTCGGGAACTTGGGTACGATTGGGGAAGGTCACTTCGTGAGCACCCCCGCTCGCCCGATCAAAGATCGGCCTCTACTAACCATGATATTTAGTTTTGAAAACATTATGTATTCTTATTTCGGTTATTAGCCTAGATTTACTATGTGATGCGCCTGACATACAAGTATAGACAAGATGCTTTGAATTGGAACAAAACACTTCATGTTTGTTTTTGAAAGATGGTTTGCTACCCGCAAGTAGGCTTAAAATGCAGATTTTGCCACCCTCAGGTGGGCTTAGAAAACATGGTTTTGCCACTATCTAGTGGGCTTAAAACTCACAGTCAATGTATTGTTCCAATCCAAATAACTCAACCTTCACCCACAGGCATTCAGGCAGTTATATCACATAAGCACATAGCCTCATGGTAAGCATGCTATCATGGCAGTTTCTCACACACATACAAGGATGCTAAAGTGTAAAACTTACCGAGTACTCCAAGCCAAAACAGAAGCTAATTAGAAATCCATACATGATCCTAATTATACAGAAATGCCTAATGCAACACATGCAAAAATGCAACTATAGCAGGCTCAGCTATTCTAAACATGGCATATGAAATGTAACAGATAACAGGTATTCAACTTAGAATTGAAATACAATGAAATAAGTTATTATGCGCCGAGCCTGGTGCATACAAAACAAATGAATGCAAACATTCTATCATACTGTATGCTAATTGAAACATGCCCTAATCTAACCATCATAAGCAGGTAAATAAAATGGAGAAAGACATGGGGTTGGAAAACATACATCACACACACGCACACTTATTACAATTGTGCCCTCGCTCGGAGGGTCTGAATAAATAATATACAGTCCCAATGAATAGTACAGTCCAAATAAATAGTACAGTCCGAATAAGTACAAAATCTTAATTAATTAACAAATTAATTTAGGAAAGCTGTAAACTAGCATGCAAGCTAGAGACTGCCTCGACTCTGCCCCGGATGATGGATGATGCATGTTCGGGTTGCTTGGCGCGGAAATCCATTGCGACGCCCCGATCAGCCTCTGTTTACAGTTTATGCTCGGAATACTGTGCAAAGCTCTCAAAGGCTGTTGATTCTTGATTTGCTACAACAGAGAGCAAGAAAGGGGCATGACAATGTATTTTCACATATGTATGCATGCCTCGATCCTCATGCCACCAATCACGCATCTCGATGCATAATGGCTGAGGAGTCGAATTGCACAACTCAATATAGAATGAATACACATGAAAACACAACAAGACCAAGACTCCATCATGGATAATCCGGAGTGTCGGTGACTGGGAATTGAGACACGTTTCGTCACTCGGAGTACGAAACGTCCCTCGTTTCCTGTGCTCGGGCTAACTCCTATCCTAAGCACGATGCAATATGCATGACATGCATGAATGCAACTAATATGCAACCTAGCATACACAATGCTATGAAATGGCATATGCGATGCACGATGTGACATGATATACACGATGCTCTAATATACAACCTAGCATACGCAATGCTATGAAATGAAATGGCATACACAATGCACAATGGACTTACACCAACATGAGTGGACCTCAGCCACACCCACATCAGTGGCCATGAGATAAAAATGAGAAAATCGAGATGCGTGCACGCATGCATGCAAACCGAGGACCGAACCTAAGGCACGAATGCCACTCTACCAAAGCATGGTAAGGCATGGAAAATGATATGCAAACAAGAAAATTTCAGCACTAAAACATGATGCTAAACAGCCCCGAAGCATGGCAATATGGCACCCGATGCATGAGATGAGACTCGAAACTCAAAACTAGGCACATGAAATGATTTATAGCTATACAGAGCATGCATTATTTGAACATGAGGCATGAAGACAGAGTCAAGGCAGTCCCAAAACATGAACTTTTCCCGTTTAGAGTGTGGCCAAAAAGTGCTAGCAAGATGGCTTAAATTAGCATGCAATTTTGACTAGTAAGTAAGGGTTACATGGCATGTATATGAAGCAAGTAAGAACTCATCAAACCAGCAAAAATCAATGAATAAAATATGCCAAAATATGCCCAAAAACCTCTGAAAAACAGCCAAAACATGCACAAATGATAAGCTCCTTTAGAGGGCTATACAAGGGATTCTTAAGCACATACAAGATAGACATGTGGCAGCCCCAAACCAACTTTGAAAATCAAATATGATAGTCTTAAAATTCACCAAATTAACCCTAAAATGGGGCTTTAAAACATGTAAAGAGGGGTCCCTTGAAAAGCCAAAATGGCCATCAAACAAGTCAAGATGAGAGGGGGTCACCCCTCTCTGATTTGGAGGCTCAAAACGGCATCAAAGCCACTGGAAATCCACTGGATTCCAGTGGCTAGAAGGCCAAACAAAGCATGCTATTGGAGCTAAGGTGTAAGGCTCAAAACAAGAGACAATCTAGCATTCAAGGAAGCATGTGGCTTCAAATAAGAAAATGCCATTAATAAAACATGAAGATGATTCCAAAAAAAGCCTTTTTCCAGTTTACAACAAGTCTAAAAAATGAGCACAAATAGGGCTAATCTATCACACAAAAATGGCCCTAAACAAGATAATAGAGATAAGGGACAGCAGCTGGCCCCAAATGGCAAGGAGCCCTTCAACAAAGTTGAAGAGGGGCTCAAAACAAGGCACTTTACAGTTTACATCAATCCACGAAAATAAACACAAATGAGGCTAAACTATCATGCAAGAAAAAGGCCTAAAGGAGGGATAAAGAGACAAGTGGTTGCTTCTGGCCTCAAACAGAGGAGGGCCCTTCAAAAATGTTGAACGGGGGCTCAAAAAAAGATATTTTACAGTTTATGACCAAGTCCAAAACAACTCACAAATAAGCCTAAAATACTATGCAAATATAGGCCTAAAAGAGAGTTAAAGAGGCAAGTGATAGTAGGAGACCTCAAACAGCAAGAGGTCCTTGATCAAACATGAAAAGGAGCTCAAAATATGACTATTTAAAGTTTGGGTCGGAGCCCAAAAATGCTTGCAACAAAGGCTAAAATAACATGCAATATAAGGCAAGAAAGAGGGAAAATGGGACTCACCCTTGTAGAACCAAACTTCAATAGCTTTTGGACCAGGTTTGGGAGCTCTTAACCAGCCTCAAGTTGCTGGAATGGATGTTGGAGGTGTGGTGCTATGAGTTGTAGTGTAAAATGGTGTAGGACTTAAGGGGTTTTGATGCTTGGAGTAGAGAGAGAGAGAGATTGAATACAAGAGCCTTAAAACAAATTTTGTAACCCCCAAAATGTAGTTGGGGGTGCTGGTTATATAGGCAAAGGAGTGAAGAAAAAGGGGAGAAAATGAAATTCAAATTTCCCCCCCAAAAGTCCCCCATCGAATCTGAGAATCTAGGGAGAAAGAAGGTGCATTATGAGAACCAACTGAGAGGAGCATGGCCGGCCAGTTTTAGAGAGCTTAGGTGCCTGGCCGGCCACCCATATTGGTGGCCTCCCATGTGTGCACAACACAACCATGTGGTCCAAACCTAGAAAAAGTGAACCAGGAGAGAGAAAACCCCACTTTTTAGAGGGGTTCAAAAGGGTCAGAAACAATTGCTGGCCGGCCATGACATATTGGTGGCCTCCCAGGTGTGTACAACACAAATATGTGGTTGAGGGCCAAAGAAAGTGGCCCGGGAATGGTCAACATTAGCTTTCCAGCGAGGAAAACGGGCAACGGAGAGCGATGAAGGAATAAAGCTGGCTTTTCAGAACAATTGCTAACCTCCCACCCTTCTACATGCTTCCCAGTAATGAAAATAAGGTCCCTGCCAAAAATGAACTCAAACCGATGCAAATTGAAGGTTCGCGGTCAAACACGCAAGGGGCCCCAAACCGATCATTAATCGGAGGTGGTGTTCGACCACGAAGTTGGTCTCTTAGACCACAGTGTCCCTCAAAAGGGAGTAAATAAGATGCATGCCAAAAACCGGAGCAAACGGAGGTGGTTAAGCGGTCCCCAACCGAGGCACACGGCCGATGGCTCCGAAAACCGGGAATCGGGCTCCGAAATGGAAAAAATGGCCTACGACCACGAAACGTAGCCTACGGCCACTGAGAGATGATCTACGAGACCTCACCCTCCCTTCGGGAAGAGAAGACGGAGAAAACGGGGCTTGGTTCACAAATCGAGGCAAAGCACAGAAAAGCCCGAAAGTCCGGAGGCAAAGCTTGCGGCCGAGATTCTGAAACTTCGGAAGGAGCGCGATATGCAACATCACCAAGCTTTCAATCGGTGACGTCTGAGTCTTAAAGTCGGTCAAAAATAGGGTGTCTACAGTTGCCTCTCTTTGACAGAACTCGGAAGTCACAAGTGACGGGAGTGAATGTCAAAGCCCAGAGACGACCCATTTTTGACAAGGCCGAAGACTTAGACAAACATTTAAGATAAACCAAGAAACGTGCCCGCAGGCATGCCCACAGGCATGCCCGCAGGCGGGGGGGCAAAATGCAAAGCGATATGCACAAAGCCGGATGTAACTCAATGATCATGCAAATGCAGCAAGCTGTAATGAAGCAAATATTCGCAAATATATGCAACAGTTTTAAGCAAGAATGCAAAGCAACAACTACATTTAATGCAGTTAAGAATGCGGAGAATTATTCAATTCTCGCTACGTCTCACACGGAGAAGATACAATACTGCGATTAAATGCCGCACCAAAGACACAATTGAACCGTACATACAATATCGTGTCTGTAAAAGAAAGAAACTCAACAAACACAACATGTTTAGCAACATATGTTCAATGTGATATCGAGATGCTAACAAACGTGATGTCGATGGGTGAGTGCATCGCAATGCGAGAAGAAACGCGCGTGATAACGCAAGTTAAGCACGGAGGCATGGTAATACCAAGGAAACGTGCATAACAATGCAAGTATATGCATGAGAATGCAAGTGATGTGCATTAACAATGCAGAACAAGTGTAAACTAGGATGCACGTTTGTCACAAAACAACGAGCGGAGAAATGCGTGTTTCGGCGAGGGCGACTCGATCGCGACCTCCGGTTCACCCCCCGGAAGGGTCACAACATATTCAAAAAGGATACAGCTTGCCTTTGATGAGTAATGATGAGACACGCATCGAAAGCTGAAGTCGAAGTTCCGGTGGAGCGATTTCGCGACGGAAAGTGCACTTCTCTTGCACTTTTTCAGGTCCTGGGGACTCCAATCATTACCAAAATTTGCAGGGACCTTGGAGGCCACATGGGGGACACCACCGCCCAGTTTTATTCCTAGGGGGAGGCCACCGGCCAGTTTTGAGGGAGAGGGGTGGCCAGTCTGCCAGAAAAGGTGGCCGGCCAGCCACCTAGCCCAGATTCGAGGCAGTTTGGTCTTTTCACCCTCTTTTCTTTAAATGTGCTTATCCAAAGCACTTTTACTCACAAGTGCAGCTCCGAAAAAATCTTCTCTACCTTCCCAAACCATTTTCTCTCTCAGATCTGCACTCTATAAGCGTTTTCCAACGCCCCACGCAAGTTGTTTTCGCGAAATCTTTCAGTTTTCGTCACTTTTGACCAATTAAATTTTGATTTCGGGGCTTCTTTTCTCATTTTCACCACTTGAGGTAAGTTTGTCTCAAAATTTGGAAGATTTTCTCGGGAGTTGACTTTTGTTGACTTTTTCATTTCCCGAGAGTTGACTTTGGTTGACTTTTTCCAATTTTGGCTCATTTTGCTCGTTTTTGCTCCTTTTTGCAGATTTCTTGAAATGGCCGGTCATCTTCCTCCTGGTGGAGGTCCTCCAGGTGCCGGGGGGGATCCCGATATTATGGCCTTGCCTCCGAGGGTTCGACTGTTCATTCCGGAGAGGTACGCCCCTCAGGTACATGTCCTTCCATAGGCTGTTTTCTACTATTTTTCTGATTTTGATGATCGGGCGGCCGGGGATCTGCTTTTGCGAGAGCCGGAGTCTCACCTCTCCTATCAACCACGAGAGGTATTTTACTTCGCCTTTACATTTTCTGTAATGTATTCTGCATTTTCAGTGCATTTCATGCTTTCGCTATATTTATCGGCTCATTCGAGTACACAGCTTGTTTAGAATGCTTAGTCTATGACACCATATTCTATTTGCATCTTGAACGCGTAGTTCAATCACTCTGAATTTCTGAACACGCGACCCATAAATTAATTATGAACACACGGCACACACTGATTGAGAGTAAAACACGCAGCCCAAACTCTGATTTTCTGAACACACAGCCCGTTGTTGAGGTGAACACACAGCACACACTGATTGAGAGTAGAACACGCAGCCCAAACTCTAATTTTCTAAACACACAGCCCATTGTTGAGGTGAACACACAGCACACACTGATCAAGAGTAGAACACGCAGCCCCAAACTCTAATTTTCTAAACACACAGCCCATAAATTAATTGTGAACACACGACACACACTGATTGAGAGTAGAACACGCAGCCCAAACTCTGATTTTCTGAACACACAACCCATTGTCGAGGTGAACACGCAGCACACACTGATTGAGAGTAGAACACGCAGCCCAAACTCTAATTTTCTGAACACACAGCCCATTGTTGAGGTGAACACACAGCACACACTGATCGAGAGTAGAACACGCAGCCCCAAACTCTAATTTTCTGAACACACAGC
This sequence comes from Camellia lanceoleosa, assembly GCA_025200525.1. Classification (NCBI taxonomy): domain Eukaryota; kingdom Viridiplantae; phylum Streptophyta; class Magnoliopsida; order Ericales; family Theaceae; genus Camellia; species Camellia lanceoleosa. Next base: position 195,026,601 of record CM045758.1, on the reverse strand, counting down.
CCATAAATTAATTGTGAACACACGGCACACACTGATTGAGAGTAGAACACGCAGCCCAAACTCTGATTTTCTGAACACACAGTCCATTGTCGAGGTGAACACGCAGCACACACTGATTGAGAGTAGAACACCCAGCCCAAACTCTAATTTTCTGAACACACAGCCCATTGTTGAGGTGAACACACAGCACACACTGATTAAGAGTAGAACACGCAGCCCAGACTCTGTATCTGATTCAATTTTGCACACAGTTCATACATTTCATTTGCATGCAGCTTGCTCATTTCATTTGCACACAGCTTATTCATTTCGTTTGCACACAGCTTATTCATTTCATTTGCACACAGCTTGCTTATTTCATTTGAACAGCTTATTCATTTCGTTTGCACACAGCTTATTCATCTCATCATGAAACTGAATACATGTGCTCGTCCTGAATACAAGTGACTTCCCGTGCTGTGCGGGGATATGGCTCTGTCACGACGAGAGAGTGGTACGCCGAGCTCCAGGAGGCTGTCCGAGATTTGGTTGATATGGCGGGGTTCGGGACCTTCTACACTGGGATCTCTCGCTGCCCCGCTAGCAGGACACTGATGGGCGCTTTGGTAGAGAGATGGTAGGACACCACCAACTCCTTTCATTTCTCTGCCACTGGGGACATGACCATGACCCCGTTTGACTTTGCCGTACTGACGGGCCTTGATGTGGGAGGTTGGGCCATCCCATATGATGAGGACATGGGCGAGTGGGAGGCCGCCTGGACATATTTATTGGGAGCTCGCCCGCCAGTGGATAGATCTTCAGGTAAAGTCCGATACACCTGGTTCTCTTCTCACTTCAGGAGGGTGGAGATGAAGCCTGAGACTCCCGAGGAGGTGGCACAGTATACTCGCGGATTCCTGATGTTCCTCTTCGGCACCACTCTGTTTGCCAATAGGGGGAACACTATTGGGCTCTATCTGCTGAGCGCCCTAGTGAACCTTTCACAGGTTAGCCGGTATGATTGGGGCGGTACCAGCCTGGCCACTCTCTACTATTATATGAGTGCGACTTCCTGCGGATGGGGGAACATACTCGGCGGCTATTGGAGAGCCTGGGAGGTACTTTCTGCCCTTTACATTTCTGCTTCTCATTATTTGTACATTACACACACAAGACTTTACATTCTCAGACTTTGCACCTTGCTCTCAAAGATGTTGTATTTACATTCGCATTCAAGATTCTCAGATTCGATGGCTCTTGCTTTGTTTCTCACGGTTGTGGGTCTACGATACTTCCGGTACTAGCCCGAGCTTATAGTGGAGGTGCCCTCACGATCCGTATTCACTCAGATTCGAAGGTCAAGACGGCCGAGACCCTGAGTCTCTTCCTATTCTGAAGAATACTTTGACACAGTGCGGTCATCGGAGGTATTTCAAAACTCTCAGTTCTTCATGTTTCCAATCTTACACTTTTACAATCTCTGATCAGCTTATGCATTGATTATCCGCAGATCACATGGCAGCCCTGGGCGCCTTTTGGTAGAGATCTCCGATTCCGGTTTGCCGGAGGATGGAGTACCTCCCGGTATAGGATTCTGCTTGAGGGGCCAGTTGGTAGGGCCTGGTTTTTGGGTGATCACTTCTTGCGCCAGGTGTGGGGCTACGCTACTCAGGACCTTCCTTCAGCACCCCCAACCGACATGCGGACCGCTGATAGGCTCCCGACCCAGGGTGTGATTGACGGCAGGTTGGGCATTGATGCATTTCTTCATCTGGAGCAGGGGGTGTACGCGACTTATCGTCACACATATCTGATGCCTCCACTGACGGGGGTTCGTACTCCGACGATGAGGTCTGCTGGTATGCCATCATCGAGCCGGGCTCGGACTGCAGATACCCCTTCCACTAGCAAGGCTCGTACATCTAGAGGTGGGGGTGGATTGGTTCCTCCGATTCCTCCGACTTATCCTCATCCTGGATGGCCGGATATGCCGACTGAGCTGATGGGGTGGCAATATGGGACTACCTCTCCGATTCCGATCCCGATAGAGCCTCCGATGCCTGGCCACCGATATGTCAGAGACCCCGACTCACTCCCGGTATGCTTTACAGCTTTGATTCATTACTCAGATACTTGGACGTTCATTCATTTACTGATACTCTTACCTTTGCATCTGCAGCCTCCTGTTGAGTATATGGATGAGGTGCTCGAGATGGTAGCCTCACTTGAGGGGATGGTCCTGCGGAAAGAGGCGCAGTTGTCCATCATGGGTTTCCAGGTACCCTCTAGTTTTCTCGTATTTATCACACTTCTGATGACATGCGGATCTTGAATATTTTATTGCATTGATAGGCTGTCTGTGTAGAGCACATCTGACACACACCACATTCATGCATTATTCCTGCATACATCCACTCTGTGTAGTTTGCTTGTATCTGTATTTGATATACATGTTTTGGCTGATGTATTCAAACTGCATTTTTCATTTTCAGATGCCTCCGGTGTATGCTCAGTCACAGGCCGGGCCATCCGGGCCTTCCCGAGGAGCTGGGCCATCTAGGCCTTCTCGAGGGGTTGGGCCATCTAGGCTTTCTCGAGGGGCTGGGAGAGGGGAGTCGTCTCGCAGATGCAGAGCGCACATCATTCAGGAGGAGGCTAGTGAAGAGGAGGAGGTTGCCAATCCTTAGTCAGATACATCTGTTGACAGGGAGGAGGGTTCTGACCCTGGTTCCGGGAGTGGAGGTGAGGCCAAGGAGGATCCTGAGGGCGACAGCTCCAACTTAGATGGTGGCGGTGGCGCAGAGGCTGCTTCGCAGAAGGGGATGAAGAGGGCCTCTTATTCCCGCTCTTGAGAGCATTGATGCAGCTGTTCCCTGTTTTATTTACCTTTTTGCTAGTAGTTGTAGCATATTGTATATTGTTAGGTAGTTTTATTTTCTGTAAAACTTGTACCCTTGTTGTAAAATGTTGTAACAAAGGAATGATGATGGAATGAAACAGCTTTTGAAAAAGTGTTGTATTTTATGTTTTTAGCATCGCATCGCATCATTGTGCACCAAAATGAGATTGAATGGATATGTGCATTGTGCATTTGCCAAGTCAGGTAGTGAACTGACACAACAAACTAAACAACTTAACTCACCAAGACAATAATAGAATCTTAGCAAGTTTACAACTCGATAAGCAAAACACAACAAAGTTGACAACTCGATAAGTAAGGTGCAACAAAATTGATTAAACAAAAAGTAACAACTTAATGTACAAGACTTGACAACTCGACAAACTTAACAACTCGATAAGCAAAAGAACAACTCGATAAGCAAGACAACAACAACTCTATGAACGAAGTGCATTTCGGACGATCTGGGTGACGGAATGCATCCGAAACTGAGAGAAATGGAGGCCTTCGACACTCCCGATGCATGGAAATGCTAGGAACTCCCTTCCAGAGGGTAAAACAGTAGCAAAGATCCACTTGGGAGCATGGCCGGCCACCTTTGGGAACTGTCCAGCCAGTTTTTTGCATTTGAGGGAAGAGAGGTGGCCGGCCTTCCAGAAAAGGTGGCCGGCCGGCCACCTAGCCCAGGAACCACCAAATTTTTGACACGTGTCCCTCGAACAGTGTCTTATCCTCTTTAAAAGCTCTAGCCTCGTGGTTTATTCATTTCATCTCAGTTTTGCACCAAAATGGAGGCGTTTCTCGTCGAAAATCTCACAGCATGGATCGCTTCTCTAGATGGCTCGGAGAAGTTAAACTTCCGGGGTTTCGGCTTGAATGCACTATTCACGCTGAGCCGTACTCCGCTGCACCTTCCTTTCCTTCATGCCGCGGCGAGGTTTTGGAACCCGATAACACATGTCTTTAGCTTCGGCGAGCAAGAGGTATGTTTGACTTTCGAAGATTTTCAAGTTTTGACGGAATTCGACCGCCATGAAGAAATTTTGCCACAGTTTCACTTCGGTCACGCCCAAGCTTTAGGGCGGATGTGTGGACTCACCATGCATGATGCTCGGTCTCTGATCTGCAATGGGGAACTGGACATCCTCGGCTTGATTCATCGCTTTTCTAACGCCAGTGACCGTGGCAACCATCATTGGCAAGGTTTTCGGCAACACGCCCTTTGCTTGTGCATGCTATCTTACTTTCTGCTTGCCCCAGGCTTCAGTGGATCTAGCATCCGTCTGATCGAAGTTGCTCAAGGCTTGAAGGAAGGAAAGAGCTGCATCGCCATGACTTTGGCCGAAACACTGATAGGCTTAGATGCTTTCTATCGCCGGGAGACGACCAGATTCGCAGGAAGCCCACTACTACTGCAGGTAATGTTTCCCACCCAATCTCACGTATATATTGCTCACATCACTCGGCCCTCAGGCTCGATTTTTCTCACAAAACCCTTTTCTTACTTTTCTCTTATCGTACATCTCTCTATTCTTTATTCTCTTATTTTTCATCCCTTCCCAGGTATGGTTGATGGATAAATTACAGGTTGTGGACTCTTGCCCAGCCTACTCAGCTCACGGCTACTTCTTTCAACAACGCCTGGTCAATGCCCCTGATGAAGGGTGGTGGTTTGACTGGATGTGCAATTTGTCCGCAAATCGCATCGCTTGGCGTTGTTCTTGGCTCAATCTCCCGGCAATAAGCTATAGCATGTCCCGGCAGACCGGGATCCAGTTGATTGGTCTGACCCACTGCGTGTTCTACTTTCCATTCCAATTCCTGCGCCAGTTCGGTCATGATCAGACTTGCCCGCCGGAAAGGATAGAGTATCCTGCCACATTCCCGGTTCGAGGCACACAGCTTGCCCGGTATGCCACAGCGTGGAGGACTAGAGAGCTCATGGCCCCCGCTCCCACTTTCAGTTGCAGTTTGACTGACGAGTGCTTGGATTGGCTCAATGAAATGGCGCAGATTGGACCCAGCTTGGCATCAGAGACTTGACCACGGGAGGCGCAGGGACACCTGACTTATCTATGCCCCGAATTTATTGCTTTACCAGTACTTTCAAGTTTTCTTTATGAATGTAATAAAAAAGAAACTTTAATTTGTATGCAAGAGCAGGAGAACTCTGTATTGAAATCAATGAAATTGAAGGTTGTGGGTACTGAAAATTTTTCGCTTTGGTCCAAAAATGGTCTTAGTTGTAAAAAGATTAATTTGAACAAAGTCAACTTTTATTAAAACTTTTCAAAACCATTTTCGATATGGATCAGAACTGGACACGCCTAAGATCTGTCACTGAAATGCACAACCCCGGATTCCTGTAACTGGAAAGTTGTCCCTAGTCTGAATAGCACCGCGGCACTTCATGGCAACGGAAAGTTGCCCCTAGTCTGAAAAGCACTGCACCGGAGATCACGATGAATGCTGATAGACAAAGATGACCGAGATAATCAAAATAGACAAAGTTGATCGGGGAAAAGTTTATGGCTGAACTTCAAGATGAAGTTGCCTACGTATCCCAAAGATGGGAATCAAGCCTTACGTAGTTCAGACTCGAGTTCACTCGGGTATTTTCACTCTCCTTTTACGCTCTAACTTTTGCCAAGGCCGCCCTTTGCGGGTTTTCAACCTTGCAAGCTCAGTTTTTTGTAATTTCAAATTTTTTTGTGCTCTGAGTTTTGCCTAGGTCGCCCTTTCGGGTTTTCGGCCTAGCGAGCCTCTCAAGGGTAATATTTCTTCAACTTGTCCATATTGATCGGTTATGAGAACTCTAAGCCATCTAGATCCATCAGAACCACAGCTCCACCTGACCAGATAGACTTAATGATGTAGGGACCAGTCCAATTGGGTCTGAACTTGCCCCTTGGGTCGTGGATAGGAGCTCAGTTGTCCTTGAGCACCACATCTCCTTCCTTTAGATTCCTGGACTTAACTTTCTTATTGAAAACCCGGGCAATTCTGCGCTGGTAACCTTGAACATGGTACAGTGCCTTCAATCTTCTCTCATCAAATAGCATGAGTTCCTCAAACCTGCTCTGCTGCCAATCTGCTTCGGCTATTTGACACTCGGCCAACACTCGCAATGACGGAATCTCAATCTCGATAGGTAGAACGACCTCCATCCCATAAACCAATGAATACAGAGTCACCCCAGTAGAAGTTCTGATTGAAGTCCGGTAGCCCCACAGAGCAAATGGTAGCTTATCTGGCCAGTCCCGGTAGGTTTCCACCATCTTCTGCAGTATGTGTTTGATGTTCTTGTTGGCGGCCTCAACTGCTCCATTGGTTTGCGGCCGATATGTGGATGACTTATGAAAAGCCACGTTGTATTTCTCCAACAAGTCAATCACTTCCTTCTTGAAGTGGGAACCGTTATCTAAAATTATCTCGTTTGGGACCCCGTAGCGACAGATGATGTTGTTTCTGATGAACTTCGCGACATGTGAAGCCTTCAACACTGCATAAGATTGGGCCTCGACCTACTTCGTGAAATAATCTATCGCAACCGGGATGAACTCATGCCCATTCAACCCCTTTGGAGTGACGGTCCCGATCACATCAATTCCCCAAACTGAAAATGGCCATGGCGAAGTCATATTGTACAGCTTCGACGGCGGAATGTTCATGCGATTTGCATGAATTTGACACTTGTGGCATCGCCGGACAAAACTGATACAATCCTCCTCCATGGTGGACTAGTAGTAACCCTGTCTAAGGATCTTCCGTGCTAGCATGACTCCATTCATATGTGCATCGCATTCCCCTCCATGGATGGCTTCTATTAGATGCTTTGATTCTTCGGCATCGACACACAGCTTATGCATTCCCAGATGGCCTCTCTTATACAGCTTACCCCCACAGATGATGAACTGAACGGCCATTCTTCTGATTGCCCTTTTATCCTTGGCATTTACCCTTGGTGGGTACATCTCTTTCTCCAAGAAGTTCCAAATGTCGTGATACCAGGGGTTTTCGTCCTGAACTTCATCTATAGCAGCAATCGACTCATAGGCTGGCGCAAATTTCTGGTCAATGATGACTGGACGCATCTGGACTCCGAATGGGATGTCTATCATGGAAGATAGAGTTGCTAAAAAATCTGCGAACATGTTGTTTTCTCTTAGTAGATGAGCAAAGTTTAGCTTCTCAAACCGAGGAATTAACAAATCCAAGGTCTGGTGATACATCATCATCTTTTCTTCTTTGACTTTCCAGTCTCCTTTTGCTTGAGACACAACAAGATTCGAGTCCCCGATGACGTCCAACCGTCTTGCCCTTAGTTCCAGGGCTGCTTCTAGACCGGCGATGCATGCCTCATATTCTGTTTCGTTGTTCGAGACTTTGAACCAGAGTTTGAAGGGTAGAGGGATACGGGACTTGTCAGGTGCTATCAGCAACACTCCTATCCCATACCTGTACTGGTTTGACGCTCCGTCAAAGTACATCGTCCAAGTTTCGTCGTCGATGTGCAAAATGGCCTCATCTGGGAATAAGTACTCAACTACTTCATCCCCTTCCACTGGATGGTCGGCTAAGAATTCTGCTACTGCTCTTCCCTTGACTGACTTGCGTGTCACATACTTCACATCGAATTCAGAGAGCAACAGCAACCAACGAGCTAGCCTACCCGTAAGTGCTGGTTTCTCGAAAAGATATTTGATGGGATCGAGTCATGAAACCAACATTACAGAGTGAGCTAACAAGTAGTGTCGCAGCTTCCTGGTAGCCCATACCAAAGCTAAGCAAGCCTTCTCCAAAAGTGTGTAGCGAGTCTCATATTTTAGCATCTTCTTGCTCAGATAGTAGATGGCTTTCTCCACCCTGTCTTCTGATTCTTGTGCGAGCATACAGCCCATCGTAGTCTCAGTCACTGAAAGGTACAATATCAACGGTTTTCCCGGCTCTGGCGGTGACAACACGGGCGAGTTCTGTAAGTATTCCTTGATCTGTTCAAAAGCAGTTTGGCATCGGCTGTCCCATTGGAACTTCTTTCCTTTCTTCAGGAGACTAAAAAGTGGTTCACAAGTCAAGGTTAATTTTGAGATAAACCGTCTTATGAATTGCACTTTACCCAAAAAGCCTCGCACCTCCTTTTCAATCGTTGGTGGGGGCATTTCTAGGATGGCCTTGATTTTAGAAGGGTCGACTTCGATACCTCTCTGTGTAATCAGAAACCCTAGCATTTTTCTCGCTGTAACGCCAAACGTACATTTTTGAGGATTCAGCCGCAACCGGAATTCTCTGATCCTTTAAAAGAACTTTTGCAAGGCGGTGTAGTGGCCCTCTGTTTCTTTGGACTTGACAATCATGTTGTCCACGTACACCTCAACCTCTTTGTGGATCATATCGTGCAATATCGTGGTCGCAGCCCGTTGATAAGTAGCCCCAGCATTCTTCAACCCAAACGGCATCACTCTGTAGCAGTATGTCCCCCACAGGGTGGTGAATGCAGTCTTTTCCTGGTCTTCTGGTGCCATCACTATCAGATTGTATCTTGAGAAGCCATCCATGAATGAGAGCAAAGCATGCCCTGCTATGAAGTCCACTAGCTCGTCAATATACGGCAAGGGAAAGTCGTCCTTCGGACTGGCTCTGTTCAAGTCCCTGAAATCCATGCATACTCGAATTCTGCCATCCTTTTTCAGCACTGGAACGATGTTGGCCAACCAAGTCGGGTATTCGGATACCAGCAGGAAGCCTGCGTCGATTTGCTTGGTGACCTCTTCCTTAATCTTGAGCCCAATCTGGGCGGATCCTCCTGAGCTTCTGTTTGACGGGTCGGGCCTCGGGATCAAGAGAGATCCGGTGCTATACAATCTTAGGATCGATCCCAGGCATGTCTTCGTAGGACCACGCGAAAACATCTTTGAAATCTTTTAACAAAGCGACTAAGCACTCGCGTTCCTCTGAAGACAACGTGGACCCGATCTGGACCAGCCGCGGGTCCTCCTTAGTACCAATATTTACGATAGTGATTTCATCCATTAGGGGTTTAACAAATCTCTCTTGCTCTTGTTCAATTAAGCATTGCAAAACCGGAGGAATTTCTTCCTCGTCGTTTTCATCAAAATTTTGAAAGTCTGAGTTTATGCAATAAATTAAGGGCATAGAAAAGTACTCAGAAACCACAGCTATTTGATTCTCATTAAGCACATCCAAATCGTCCGATTCCTTGGTTACAACAGACTCAAATGAGAAAGAAAAAGACGACCTGGACAAGATTGTGGCATCCGGGTTATCATCCCCAGGATTACCAGACTTAGACTCAGTCGAGCTGGAACCTGATTCCGACTCACAAGATTCAGTGGAATCAGATTCCGGCTCACTACCTGACCTAAGATCACTGACAAAAATCCCTCTTCGTATTGCCAAGTGAGAGAGGGTGCGATAGATGCATCCAAAATAGTTGCTGGTAGGCTCGCAGCCGTTTCATCCCCAATCATGGAAACCGAGAAGTTATCTCCCAAGCACTTATGGTCGATCAGAGGATCTGAAAGTAGACATGCCAGTGCTACCCCCATTTCAATTTCAGCACCCTCAGAATCCACTACCTTACACTGCTCAACCTCAGCTAATGGGTCTGTCTGCACTTCGGCAACATCATCCCCAGATAATTGTAGGTCAAAGAAAATCTCGAAGCCTGGTACGTGCTTCTTCTCTGCGTTTAGCCACAGCTCTGGGAAGCCACAAAAATGAAAGTCTTTCCCCTCCCGGACGAAACGTCCGTTTAGGGTACCCTGAATGGGCCTATGTATCAACTCAAATGGCTTCCCGGCCTTCTTTGCTCTGGCTTTTCCAGCCATTTCTTTTCCCTTCCTTAACCAATCTTCTTTGGTGGGTTGATAACCCAATCCAAAGGTATGAGGGTTGTGTGGCACTTCGGCCAATGCTGTGACGCCCTTCCGGCCGCTCTTTCCTAATCCCATCCCAGGGATGTGTTGTAGCTTGTTCATGAGGTATACAGATTGAGCATTGACGTACACTCCCTTATTAACAACCATGATATTCTGCACAACCCGAGCCTCAGCCAGAGTAAACCCTGATAAGAACATATCCTCCGTGCCGTGCTCGATTTCCAAGACTGGTGTAGATACCTCCGGAGGTGGATGCATGGATGAATTCCCAAAAACAATGGCTACTCCCTTTCCATAAGGGTATTTCACCATCTGATGTAGAGTGGAAGAGACTGCCTTTACTTGGTGCAACCAAGGTCACCTCAAGAGTAGGTTAAAGGTTGCAGGAACGTCCAAGACATGGAATTCAATGTTGTGTTGCCCAGGACCAACCTAGGTTTGAATTTTGACAGTTCCCATCACCTCCCTACTAGTGTTGTCATAGGCTCTGATCACTTGAGTAGTCGGCACGAAGTCCGCGGGCTTTAACCCGATTGCATATGTTGTCCTTGACTAGCACACATTAATGGCGGATCCCGTGTCTACAAGAACCACTAGCACCCACTTGTCTCTACATTCCACAGAGATGTAGAGGGGTTTGTTATGACTTGCGCCCTCAGGCGGCAGTTCTTTGTTTGAAAAGGTTATCATCGGGGAACCTCATTCCGGAAAGACCAGTCCAACCAGCTGCTCTGGTATGGTATTTATAGAGAGTTTAGCCTTGTCCATAGCAGATAGGACAACCTGCCTGTGCACTCGTGACGCCATAAGCAGTCCCTAGATGGAGATGTCTGCTTGTATCTTCTTTAACTGCGTCAGCACAGCTTCCTCTTCGATTTGCTTCTTCTTCTGCTTCTCAGCTTCTTTATCCTTCCCAGATGCCTCGGGTTGGTCTAGGTGTGGGTGCTTGAAGTACCACCCTCTTTTTGTCATGTGGTCAACCTCATCGAGGTACCAGGTGTCGTCTGGTTGATTGCTTCCCCAATCATCGTCTGTGTGGGCAAGACATAAATCATCGTCTTCCCACCACATCTCGTTGGCATTCGAAAGGCACTTGTCTGGTTCCGGCATGATTGTACCTGTAGCATTTTCAGCCCGTATGTTCACAACATCTTCTGTCCTCGTGTCCACAGCACTTTCAATTACTTCATGGGTTTTGGCTTTCCGGATTCTCTCAGAATCCCAAATCTTTTCTTGTTCCACCTGCGTTAGTGCAGTTTGTTGTTCAGTTTTCCCTGCATCCACAATGCCCCTGTTCTGAGCGAAATTCTTCGTACCATCGCTCTCCAGCAATGTACTCTGACTCTCGGCCCTTCTGGCCACCACTGATACCCTCGCCCCTGTCGGGCCTTGTTCTGGTTGGAACTTTTCCACCACATCTGGTTGATCATCCAGCCATCCAGTGGCCTCTGCCGATTCCTCATAATCAAACCAGTTGACTGCTGTGCCCCCTGATTCTTGGTCATCGAAAAACTGTAGGTTGGCAAAGCCCTCTTCTACGGCCGTCAGATCACCTACCCCTTGCTCAAATCCATCCCCCCAGATCACACACAGTTCCTCTCTCTCTGGCAATTCTATACTTGGCTCGGACTGGCCTGCTGACAGAATGTACTCACTCGGATCATAGGCTCCCCCAACGAAATTCCCAGACTGCTCAAACCCTGACTCAATAGTTCCATCCTCCTTTGCCATCTCCCTTGCACTGTCTTCCATGGCCACCACCATTGGCTCAGGTTGGGTTGTAGAGATGTCCAACATGCACAAAAAGTCAGTGCAGTCGGGAAGGAACACCTCCGGCTTAGGTAGATGGGAGGGAGTGATATAGATGCTAGGATGGTAAGACACGACCCCAGTCTGGATAAAGTTGACTCTTTTGGGAGGTGGAGCTGGGTTGTATGTAGGGAGTGGGTTGGTTGTAACATTGGGTCTTTCTGGTGGCAAAATCACATGTTTGTCAATGAGATCCTGAATCTCATGACGCAATCTGAAGCATTGGTCTGTGTCATGATCGTGTTGCTGGTGATATGCACAATACTTGGCTGGGTTGTGAGTGGGGGGGAGTGGATTTGGTAACGGCCTCGGCTCCAGGGGTTTTAGATGCCCTTTTCTGATTAAGACCCCTAGAGCTTTGGACAGGGGCATGTACAGTGGGATGAAGGTTCTTTGGCCTCTAGGTTGGTATTTAATGGTCTGGGTACTGCTTTCGGATGCACCGGAAAAGGGTGTGGCTGCCATAGGCCTTGGAAGGGGAGGGGGAATGGTGGCGACCATGCTAACCTCCGAAGTTCTTGCAGTTGCAGCGCCACTCGGGCCTGCGTTGTTGTTGCGGTTAAAAGTTCTCCGGGGTTGCTCCCTGTCTTGGTCAATCAGACCCTGTTTCATTGCATCTTCAATTTGTACCCCCATCTCGTGCATATCCGAAAATGTGGGGAAGGGGAGTACAATCATCTTTTGCATCAGTTTTGGTTGGAGATTGCGCATAATCATCCTAATCTGGTCCTTATCGGTGGGCCTTAAAGTCATCATCGAGGCCTTCGCCCTCCACCGGGTCACAAAATCCGAGAAACTCTCTTTGGGCTCCTTCCTTGTTGTTTCGAGATCACGAGTGGTAATCTCAATTTGGGTGTTATAAGAGTATTGTGCAACAAAGGCCTCGGCCATTTCGTCCCAACTCCGCTTGACATCATCCTCCAACTTCGCATACCAGATAGCAGCCACTCCCGACAGGGTCCGGCCAAATAGCGAAAGCTTCTATGGTCTGGTTAGGCCCATTGGCCGCAATATATCTGAAAATAGCCGAAGGTGGACCATGGGATCTCCGGACCTATCGAAGCGATCGATCTGTGGCATTTTGAATCTGTCCGGCAATGTCACGGCCACATCGGTATATCCATCCTCGATATCCGAGATAGCCTTTACTCCCTGGGATTTTTTGAATAGGGTCTCGAGCTTGCTCAATTTTAGTGCTGTAGTGTCACGCCCCGAACCCGCCCCTAGAAGTTCGGTGACGAGACCGGCCAGTAATCCGGGGATTACCACAGGCCTCTCCATGCAAAACATAAATAAAGGGCTCATGAAGCAAATGCGTAAACTAATAGTCCAAGAGTCAGACATTTATATGAACATACATTTACATGCCAAAAGATGAGTTAATTACCCACTATCTTTACATAACATGATCATCTACAATATATACAACACAATGCCCACAAAATACAACAAAAACAAGACAAAAAACGGCCTTCCGTGCCTAGCCCGAGGCATCCAAAACTCGTTGGCTTACAAACGGGCGCTCGGCTTGAACTCCGCTTAGGCTTGACTTCCACCTATAAATACATATATACGGGGGTGAGCTAAAGCCCAGCAAGTAACAGTAACGTAAAGGGGTTAGTGAATGAAGTCTAACATTTTAAGTAAAACCGTAATAAAACATCATAATCAATCAGTCAACAGTCATCATATAGAACATACATAATGGCGCATCTATAGTTCATATAATAACATAACATAACATGCATTTAACGACTAGAGTAATTAAACACATACCGAGATCTCGTAGAATGGTCATGGGCCTACATATCCCCCCATGACTCAAGCGCACACGCCTATGTCGCCCCCACAACTAAAACTATCTATGGACGCCATACTAGATTCACAATCAAGACTTTCATTCACGTAAAACATTATCATTTAAACATATCATAACACTTGCCCTTGAACATAATTCATAATAACATATCTTTAAAAATGTTACTTACAAAGGATTCTTGATACCGAGTACACGGTCTTCACGTTGTCTGTAAACATCAACAACATAACACATTTCTTATCATATCATCATCAGATACGTAACTCATTAACTCATACAATTCATACATGTCATCATTTCCTTTATTTCATTCCATGCTCATTCTAATCTTCTTTGCTCTAATTCATGCTCATAAGATGCTCAATGGTGCCATTTACATGCTAGAAATCATTTGATTCAACTGCCCAAACTTTTCCTGAAATAGCCTTACCGCTCGAGCGCCCACTTGTCCGCTCGAGCGGATCAGAAACTCAAAAAATTTTGGAAGGGTGATTTCTACGCTCGAGCGGGATTATCTCCGCTCGAGCGGACCATGCAAAAGTCCGAAACTCTGATTCTCTTCTTTGAAACCATGGCTTCCTTCTTCCTTTACAAATCCATACCCAATACATGAAATACAAATCCCAAAACTCTTGAAAAACAACTTGAATTAACCCTTACAACTTTAATCAATACTCAAAACATCATGTGGAAGCTCAATCTTAAGTTAAGATAAATACCCATAAACATATACATACAACTTCACATCTCTATAGCCATGGAGGTTCTTCCTCAAATATACATGATTCCTATTACTTTAAGCCATAATCTTGAGTTCATATGCTAGAGATCAAAGATCAACAACTTAATTCATGAAATTCTTACCTTGATCCTCTTAATTGGAAGGTTTAAGCTCAATCTCCCCTTTTTCCTCTTGCTCTCACTCCTCTTCCTTCTTGATTTCCCTTCTCACGACTTCTCTCTCTTTTCTAAATTTTTCTTTCCTTCCTTTTTGAGTCCAAGAGGCCAAAACATCCTTATCTATATAGTATATAAATATCAAATGAATCAATTAAACCAAAACACTTGAACCAAACAAACCTTACGAATCAGACAGATTTCAGTCTTCGATTTATCGTTTCGAATGGTTCTAAATATTCCCAGTATCATATAGGTACGCTCAATTCCATTTTCTGAATTCATTACGATCATCGATTTCAGTCCCGAAGTCGTCATCTCAACAGGTATTTTACTAATTCGAACAGATTTTTCTCAATTAAATCACGTAAACACATAATTAATTACTGAAAATGACATCATATGGTTTTGGGTCGTTACATGTAGGGTCTACTTCGAACTCGAAAGGAGAGTCCGGGTGGTTGACGGGTGCGTGTACCTTGGACAGTTGAGGTGGAAGCGGGGGCGGAGCTGGCCCCGTTGGAATGTCTGTGTCCTCCTGGATGTTCTGGACATTTGGCAAGGTATTTTGGATGTTTGGCAGGACATTCTGGGTAGTTGGTCTTTGCTCGGGTAGCGGGACCCCTGGTGGGGGAGGGTTTGGATGTGAGGCTGATGCTCCGGCTTGCTGCTGGAGCCAAGTAATTAGCTCCACCTGCTGGGCAATGATTGTGGCCTGCTGTTTAGCGAACTCTACTTGGCGGACAGCGTCCTCCTGCATTTGTCTCATACTCTCTTGGAGTTGGCGCATCATTTCTTCCATCCCGGCCATATTTTGCTGATCTTGCTGACTGACTGGTATGTGTATCTCTATGGCAGAAACTAAGACCTCACCGATCGTTTCATCGCTAGGGTAGGCCATCGCTCCGTAACCTCGCCAGAGACATTGCGCCTTCTCGGCCTTCTTCTGACAACTGGGGGTAGAGAATGGAACACTGGCTGTCCGTCAACCAGATTCTCAAATGGATTGAGCCGACGACCTCTTGTCAAAAGTGCTTGGGGGATATCTGCTGGGTTCGAAGCAATTGTGCTAAAATTGTCCTAGCAAAAAGATAAATAAAGCAATGAGGAAATAAACAACCAGATAAATGAACAGCATGACAGCTTAAAATAAGTACACAACACACAGCTGGGCATAACAACACACGGTCGATAAGCTGGATACACACTGTTCTCAAATACTGATCATTATCCTTGAATCACTATCCCCGAAAACTGAATCTGATACCCGCAGATAACTGATTCTCAAAGACTGACTGATGCCCGCAGGCCTGATGCCCAAACTCATAAACTGATACATGCATTCCCCTGTAGAGACGCACTCTAAAAGCACATAACAGATAAGTGAGAGCCAAAGCACCCCCATGTTGGGGTAGGGTTTCCCTGTCCTATTTTGCTAGGAGCTAGGGTTTCACTACGCACGCAGTGGTTTCAAACAACCTAACATCGGGTAAGCAACCTGCCCCAGTTTGGAATGGTCACTATGGATTCCGAAAATGCACTAGGTCGAATGGTCAAAAGGGTGCCCCGGTAAAACCGGGGTTTGTGTTCCTATACTGGCAGAGCCCGTAACCGGTAAGCCTTATGGCACGCAGCCTCTGGCAAACCGCTCAGGAATAGCATATGGCAAACACGGTGTCCTAGGTGCACCAATGCAAATGCAATGCAAAAAAACACACAAATGTAGTCAAAACTAGATATCATGAGTTCAAGTCAAGTTCTCTAACTCCCCAGCGGAGTCGCCAGAAACTGTAGACGTCCCCGAACGCCCCGGGAAAGGATGAGTCTCCCGTTCCGTTCATTTTGGGGTCACTACAGTTCAAGGACTCAATGTTGTCACGGTTCTCAATCTGAACCAAAGAGTCCAAATCCGGCAAATCGTTTTGAGAAAACAGATTTTTTTTGAAAGAAGTGCCAAACATGGGCTGCTTTGCCAGATATAGAGTCGCCACCTAAATATTTTATTTTGGAAAATTTAGGAAACCCTGACTCGTGCATAAGGCCACGTGTCCATCATCACCAAAGTTGCCTCGGCTCGGGAACTTAGGTACGATTGGGGAAGGTCACTTCGTGAGCACCCCCGCTCGCCCGATCAAAAATCGGCCTCTACTAACCATGATATTTAGTTTTGAAAATATTATGCATTCTTATTCCGGTTATTAGCCTAGATTTACTATGTGATGCGCACAGCATACAAGTATAGACCGAGTTGCCTGAATTGGAACAAAACACTTCATGTTTGTTTTTGAAAGATGGTTTGCTACCCGCAGGTAGGCTTAAAATGCAGATTTTGCCACCCTCAAGTGGGCTTAGAAAACATGGTTTTGCCACTATCTAGTGGCCTTAAAACTCACAGTCAATGTATTGTTCCAATCCAAATAACCCAACCTTCACCCACAAGCATTCAGGCAGTTATATCACATAAGCACATAGCCTCATGGAAAGCATGCTATCATGGCAGTCACTCACACACATGCAAGGATGCTAAAGCATAAAACTTACCGAGTACTCGAAGCCAAAACAGAAGCTAATTAGAAATCCATACATGATCCTAATTATACAGAAATGCCTAATGCAACACATGCAAAAATGCAACTATAGCAGGCTCGGCTATTCTAAACATGGCATATGAAATGCAATAGATAACAGGTATTCAACTTGGAATTGAAATACAATGCAATGAGTTATTATGCGCTGAGCCCGGTGCATACAAAACAAATGAATGCAAACATGCTATCATACTGTATGCTAATTGAAACATGCCTTAATCTAACCATCATAAGCAGATAAATAAAATGGAAAAAGACGTGGGGTTGGAAAACATACATCACATACACGCACACTTATTACAATTGTGCCCTCGCTCGGAGGGTCCGAATAAATAATATATAGTCCCAATGAATAGTACAGTCCAAATAAATAGTACAGTCCGAATAAGTACAAAATTCTAATTAATTAACAAATTAATCTAGGAAAGCTGTAAACTAGCATGCAAGCTAGGGACTGCCTCGACTCTGCTGCGGATGATGGATGATGCATGTTCGGGTTGCTTGGCGCGGAAATCCATTGCGACGCCCCGATCAGCCTCTATTTACAGTTTATGCTCGAAATACTGTGCAAAGCTCTGAAAAGCTGTTGATTCTTGATTTGCTGCAAAAGAGAACAAGAAAGGGGCATGGCAATGTATTTTCACATATGTATACATGCCTCGATCCTCGTGCCACCAATCACGCATCTCGATGCATGATGGCCGAGGAGTCGAATTGCACAACTCAATATAGAATGAATGCACATGAAAACATAAAAGAGAACAAGACTCCATCATGGATAATCCGGAGTATCAGTGACTGGGAATTGAGACACGTTTCGTCACTCGGAGTACGAAACGTCCCTCGTTTCCCCGTGCTCGAGCTAACTCCTATCCTAAGCACGATGCAATATGCATGACATGCATGAATGCAGCTAATATGCAACCTAGCATACACAATGCTATGAAATGGCATACGCGATGCACGATGTGACATGATATACACGATGTTTTAACATACAATCTAGCATACACAATGCTATGAAATGAAATGGCATACACAATGTACAATGGACTTACACCAACATGAGTGGACCTCAGCTACACCCACATCAGTGGCCATGAGATGAAAATGAGAAACTCGAGATACGTGCACGCATGCACGCAAACCGAGGACCGAACCTAAGGCACGAATGCCACTCTAGCAAAGCATGGTAAGGCATGGAACATGATATGCAAACAAGCAAATTTCAACACTAAAACATAATGCTAAACAGCCCCGAAGCATGGCAATATGGCACCCGATGCATGAGATGAGACCCGAAACTCAAAACTGGGCACATGGAATGACTTATAGCTATACAAAGCATGCATTATTTGAACATGAGGCATGAAGACAGAGTCAAGGCAGTCCCAAAATATGAACTTTTCCAATTTAGAGTGTGGCCAAAAAGTGCTAGCAAGATGGCTTAAATTAGCATGCAATTTTGACTAGTAAGCAAGGGTTACATGGCATGTATATGAAGCAAGTGAGAACTCATCAAACCAGAAAATCAATGAATAAAACATGCCAAAATATGCCCAAATAACCTCTGAAAAACAGCCAAAACATGCACAAATGATAAGCTCCTTTACAAGGGATTCTTAAGCACATACAAGATAGACATGTGGCAGCCCCAAACCAACTTTGAAAATCAAATATGATAGTTTTAAAACTCACCAAATTAACCCTAAAATGGGGCTTTCAAACATGTAAGGAGGGGTCCCTTTGAAAGCCAAAATGGCCATCAAACAAGTCAAGGTGAGAGGGGGTCACCCCCCTTTGATTTGGAGGCTCAAAATAATGTCAAAGCCACTAGAAATCCACTGGATTCCAGTGGCTAGAAGGCCAAACAAAGCATGCCATTGGAGCTAAGGTGTAAGGCTCAAAACAAGAGACAATCTAGCATTCAAGGAAGCATGTGACTTCAAATAAGAAAATACCCTTAATGAAACATGAATATGATGCCAAAATAAGCCTTTTTCTAGTTTACAACAAGCCTCAAAAATGAGCACAAATAGGGCTAATCTATCACACAAAAATGGCCCTAAACAAGAGAATAGAGATAAGGGACAGCATCTGGCCCCAAATGGCAAGGAGCCCTTCAAAAAAGTTAAAGAGAGGCTCAAAAAAAGGCACTTTACAGTTTACATCAAGCCACAAAAATAAACACAAGTGAGGCTAAACTATCATGCAAGAAAAAGGCCTAAAAGAGGGATAAAGAGACAAGTAGTTGCTTCTGGCCTCAAACAGAGGAGGGCCCTTCAACAATGTTGAAGAGAGGCTCAAAAAAAGATATTTTATAGTTTATGACCAAGTCCAAAACAACTCACAAATAAGCCTAAAATACTATGCAAAAATAGGCCTAAAAGAGAGTTAAAGAGGCAAGTGGTAGTAGGAGACCTCAAACAGCAAGAGGTCCTTGATCAAACATGAAAAGGAGCTCAAAATATAGCTATTTAAAGTTTGGGTCGGAGCCCAAAAATACTTGCAACAAAGGCTAAAATAACATGCAAAATAAGGCAAGAAAGAGAGAAAATGGGACTCACCTTTGTAGAACCAACCTTCAACAGCTTTTGGACCAGGTTTGGGAGCTCTTAACCTCTGGAAGACAGCCTTAAGTTGCTGGAATGGATGCTGGAGGTGTGGTGCTATGAGTTGTAGTGTAAAATGGTGTAGGACTTAAGGGGTTTTGATGCTTGGAGTAGGGAGAGAGAGAGAGATTGAATGCAAGAGCCTTAAAACAAATTTTGTAACCCCCCAAAATGCAGCTGGGGGTGCTGGTTATATAGGCAAAGGAGTGGAGAAAAAAGGGGGAAAATGAAATTCAAATTTCCACAAAGTCCCCCTGACAGAATCTGAGAATGAGGGCAAATTGTAAGGAACCAGCTGTGAGGAACATGGCCGGCAAGTTTTAGAGAGCTTAGCTGGCCGGCCAGCCACCTCCCCTGGCCGGCTAGCTAGGGTCAAAAGGGTCAATCAGAGAAAGCTGGCCAGCCACCCATATTGGTGGCCTCCCATGTGTGCACAACACAACCATGTGGTCCAAACCCAGAAAAAGTGAACCAGGAGAGAGAAAATCCCACTTTTCAAAGGGGTTCAAAAGGGTCAGGAACAATTGCTGGCCGGCCATGACATATTGGTGGCCTTCCAGGTGTATACAACACAAATATGTGGTTGAGGGCCAAAGAAAGTGGCCCGGGAATGGTCAACATCAGCTTTCTAGCGAGAAAAACGGGCGACGGAGAGCAATGAAGGAATAAAGCTGGCTTTTCAGAACAATTGCTGGCCTCCCACCCTTCTACAAGCTTCCCAGTAATGAAAATAAGGTCCCTGCCAAAAATGAACTCAAACCGATGCAAATTGAAGGTTCGGGGCCATGACACGCAGCTGGCCTCAAATCGACCGGAGGTGGTGTTCGACCACGAAGTTGGTCTCTCGGACCATAGTGTCCATCAAAAGGGAGTAAATAAGATGCATGCCAAAAACCAGAGCAAACGAAGGTGGTTAAGCGGTCCCGAACCGAGGCACACGACCGACGACTCCGAAAACCAAGAACCGGGCTCCGAAATGGAAAAAATGGCCTACGACCACGAAACATAGCCTACGGCCACTGAGAGATGATCTACGAGACCTCTCCCTCCCTTCGGGAAGAGAAAACGGAGAAAACGGGGCCTGGTTCGCAAATCGAAGCAAAGCACAGAAAAGCCCGAAAGTCCGGAGGCAAGGCTTGCGGCCGAGATTCTGAAACTTTGGAACGAGCGCGATATGCAACATCACCAAGTGCTCAATCGGTGATGTCTGAGTCTTAAGGTCGGTCAAAAATGGGGTGTCTACAACCGCCATCCAACCAAGGTAATAACCTCGGTTACAAGCCAGGTTGACTTTCTGTTTGTACTGGTCATGGATAGCGACTTGCCCTTCTTCATAAGGCTTTTCATTGGCCGCCTTCACCTTGGCTTCCTTCGAGTCTAGGGCCTCTTGAAGCTTGGTCTCCAAATCAGCAGCCTTGGCCTTCGCAGCTTCAAGATCGGCTCTGGGGGCTTCGGCTTCAGCATCGGCCATTCTCGCTTTTTTCTCAGCCAAATCCTGAGCAATTTTGGAGGCCTTGGCCTGATTCAGTAGAGCTCAATTGTTGGATTCGACACAGTTGAGTAAGGAAAGGGGTTTGGCAGCTTCCTTAGTCTTCTGTGCCAACTCCTTCCTTATCATCTCGGTCTTGACTACGTATGAATGAGTATGCTGGATGGCCTGCAAGAAGAAAAACATATTAGTGAAATTTGACTAAGTATAGAAAGACTACAAAGAAATAAGAAAGAGACTTACCAAGACCGAGTGCTGTATCATAAGGGAAAATTTTTCGTATTCATGTAACTCGGCCATACAGTTCATGTCTTCTAGTAAAAGAACAGTTGTTGACAAGGTTGCATCGACTTCATGGTTCATTGCGCTGTCGCCAGCTGTCAGGGGCCTGTCAACCACCATAACCTCGGGAGCCCAGGTCATATTGCGAGGGAAACTACGGCTACCCTCAAGCTGTTCAAACCTAGGCCTTTTAGGCGGTTGGGAATCAGATGCTTCGACCTCGGCTGGCTTTTTCTCGGCGGCCATTTGACTCTTCTCAACTTCAGCCAATTTTGAAATTGGTACAGTGTCCTCAGATTCAATCTAAGTCACTGTGGCCTTAGCCTTGGCCTTCTTCAATCTTTTCAGCTTTGGTTTGATTGGGATGGAGAAGGCGAGGATTGCATCGTCACAACCCCTGGGATGTTAGCTAAAATGTCTTCAACAACTGCCGGTTTGTGACCCATTTCATCGGCAGTGGAAGTGACTGTTACTTTGGTACCGAAATGGATTGCTGGAAGTGCAGTAGGTGGGTTTGCAGGATCTTAAGCCGACGTCTCAGAACCTTGATGTTTGTGGCTACGAGTTCTGCTTGCTGGTACATTTGGCAGAGCTTGATGTCGGCATCGGCGCTGTGATATTGGGATGAGTTAGGGGGCAGACATTGATGTAACCTCAACTGGATCAGAAGATAAGGCTTGGTTTGGACTTGGTGATGAGGCAACTGTTGGAGTTGTAGCAGAGGGAGGAGTCCTACTCCTTTTAGGAACATCGGGCAAGGTAGATTTGTAAGTTGAAATGTAATTGAGTAGCAGAGGGGCTTTGAGCTGGTCGACTAGCAAGCCTAACAGCCTTTTCAAGTCCTTGCTCAGAAAGAAGGACTGGTGAAAATCTTTTGAGGATTGAGGGAGAGCTGTAAGAACAAAATTCATACATTAGAACATATAAGGGGAATAAAATGATAAGTCTTAAAGTAGAAAAGTTGACACTTGGTTCTTACCCTCATCATCTTTAAACACCGATCGGCACAGAGGATAGAGATGAAGGTTGTCGTCAAGTGCAAATTCCCAGTTGCCTGAGACGATGAAGTAATCATCTCTAGCACCTTTGTTGGAGTCTGGGAGGTCGGCTATGAGTTTGTAGGCTGTGGATCTTGGCTTAACGTAATAAATGTAGCCTTTTTCGGATTTCAAGCTATACATGGTATAACAATATTGGATGTCGGCTAGTGTTATCCTAGTGTTTTCTCGCATAGCTAGAGCAATTATATCATTGATGATCCTATTGAAGTTAATGGCTAGTTGCATTGGGTTGAGCTTGTAATAATGAAGGATTTCTCGAAAAAGAATGTCTAGAGGGAACCTAAGTCCACACTCTATGAAATCAACTATTGGGAAGGGCATGGAATCCCCATCAGGCATAATAGAGTCCTCCTTCCTAGCCAACCTGAGGTGAACATCGACTGGGATGGAGAACTCTCGACGGAAATACTCCATCTTTTCTAGGGTATCTACTCTCCACCTGAACATACCCATGATGTCGGCTTATGAAGGTTAGGGCAAAATGTCAAAAACGAATGTTTGGAGTGGGTTTAAGGACCTCGGCTGAACCCTAAACAAGAATTAAGGCAAGGGTTTTTCAAGATCTAGGGGGAATTTGTTTCAATTTCCCTAAGGAATGTTGTTTCTATCAAATTCCAAAACTAAATCTATGCGGAAACAAGAAATCAAGGGAAAGATCTAGAAATAAGCAAGAAAAACAGAAAAGGACATGATTCAGACTCAAGAAAACAAACAGAAATTCAAAGAACACTGAATGAGTTTGTGCAGATGTGCAAAAGCCAAGAACGGTGACAAACTGTCAAAGCATCAAATACATGAACAATTCGTATGTATGCACAAGGGCCATGAACCGTGTATGTAGGTCTAGAGACAGATTCAATAACTAAGTCGCAAACAAGTACATTTGACACCCAAAATGATAAAATTCAAAGCACAAGTAAAGATTCAAGAGCACAAACAGATTCAAAATGGCAGCAAACAACATATAAACATGTAATAGAGTTCGAAATAAATCAGATACCGAACTTAAGGGGGAAAGAATTATGAACTTACCGAGCGAAATGAGTGCCGATATGAAGGTTGTCAGAGTCAAACGACAAGAATGATTGAAAGCAGATGATGAAAAAGTGCGCTGAAGGTAATGAATATGGCAGTGGTAGAGCTTGAAAGGAACGACAATAGAGGATTTGGAAGAGAACCTTTAGAGAGAGAAAGCTTGAGCAAAAACGAAGGAATGCAAACTGAAATGACAGAGAGATAGAAGTTGTTTTTGTTAAAAATTCGAAAGGGCGGCAAACCATAATGGAATGCCTTAGACGACGTGTCTGTCAAGCGGCGTGCGCAGACGTGATGCGACCTGATAGTGTGTGTTAGGTACGAACTAATGAGAGAGTGACCCATGGAGAAAACAGTTAAGTAAACCGTGCGTGACAGCTCATGCGCAGATACAACTCTTTGAGTTCTTGATTTAATGAAACAAAAACCTCGGCTATAAAAGCGATCTTAGTTAAGGAACTTGAAGAACTTGGTTCTTGGTTCTTAGTCATTGATAAAGTAGACAACAGAGTCTTAGTCATGAGAAGCCAATGTGTGATGATACCGGCCATGAAGGATGGAGTAAGTCTTAGCCTGTGGACAAACGTTGTAGGTTTCATCACCTTAGGATGCTGAGATAATAGAACCTATGGGGCAATTGTTGGGATATATTTTGTGAATGACAACACGTGGTCAATGTGACGCCGAAGTGTCAGCCGAGGTGCCACGTGTCTTGGTCATGATGCTAAGGTGATCTCGACTAGGCCAGGGTTATCTGCTGAGATATTGGAATCCGAGATGAGTAGATAAAGGACAAGAGCCTTAGAATGGGGGAGGACCTCAGTCTGGATAAAGATAAAACTCTTAGGGAGTTTATCTCTATCCTAGTTGGGAGTTCAAGATGAGCATTGAGCTAAAATCCATTGAAGCTAGGCTTCTACAGGGATCAGGTTAGTACTAGTTATAAAAGTAAGGCACCTTCTTGGGTCTAAGGTACTTTTTTGTATTCTGGCTAGTGAGTTGAGCACTATTTGCTATCTTTGAGAGATAACTAAGTATTGACTTGATCGTCGGAGTCCCTCTGGGTGGACGAATCACCGCTGGAGTCTAATCTTTCTGTGATAGGTTGTTTGGGTGTAATCTATTCTGTCAGTGCTCTCTTATTGAGTTCCTGTTTGGCAGAGTGGTCGGAAATCAGCACCTACACATATAAAAACTCTAAACCTTGCATACACAGCTAATCAAAATAATTGAAATCAATCCATCATCTTCATGTAAATACAATATCAAGCTAACATCAAATAAATAAAAATAAATAAATAATAACAACAAAATAAACACAAGTCAAGGAAAGTGGGTTTTACACTTACAATTATTTTTCAAAGATCAAAGAAATACTTGGAGAATTAATAAAGCTACCAAAATAAAACCCTAACCTTTTGTTTTCCTCTCCTCTCTCTCCTGCCGTCTCTCTTTCTCTCTCTGCTTTCTCTCTCTCGACTTCTGTGATTAATTTCTTTGATGATTAATCTCTCTCTCGGCTTGTGTGATTAAGCAGAGTCTTACTCTCTCTCTCTCTTAGCTTTTTTTTTTTTTTCTCTCTCTCTCTCTCTTTTCTTTTCTTTGCCTCTTAAGATTATAACTTAATCACTATTATATAACCTAATTTCCTATTATCACCCTAACACCTTTGATATATATAAGAAAAATATATAATATTTTTTATATGTATAAAATATATACACATATATAAATATTCAGATTAATTATATATAATTAAATTCTCATGTAACCATGCAACTAATAAAGTCAAAAATAATAATAATAATAATAATAATAATAATAATAATAATAATAATAATAATAATAATAATAAATAATGATTTAAGAAAAATTAAGGTCGCTACAAGGCAACATCCACATGTTGAAGCTAGAGTCTCCACCGCTTTCGTTTGTAGCACATTCAAAATTCTTGGAGAAACCATTGAGCCAACAAATAGAGGTCAAACAGTTCACTTTGACATTTTTTGTTTTTTCAAAAAATGACATTGGATAGCTTGGAAATTTTTTGGTTTAGTGACATTTCTCAAAATGCTATAAAATATTTGTTTATGACACTTTTCACTTAATGCCGCAAAAAGTAACTTACATCTATCTAATTTAGTGACATTTTAAAAAAATGCCATTATTTCTAAAGTTTAGTGGCATCTTTTGATAGATGTCATTAAAATAATTTCTTATGTCATACTTTTATAAAATGCCATAAATTGATGTTATTAAATCACATTTTTATTGTAGTGATGTGGTACTTCTTTATTGAAATGCCACTAGAACCTTGTATGTTTGTGGCTTTGTGATATTTTTTTAAAGCATACTGCCAAATATTCTTTTTGTGACATTTTTTTAAAATATACCACTAATATAGTGCCACTAAAATGCGTTTTGGTTGTAATGATGTTTAATCTTAGTATTTTATATTTTAATCAAGCAAAAATTATTATAAGGATCCGAAATATCACATCACCGTGTGTCTGGTTAATAATGATTTGTGATTTGTTCAGTGTCATTCTTATTTTTTAAACTCTGTAAATACATAGTAATTTAGGGGTTGTTTGGGGTATCTTAAATAAGTACACTTTTTGTTTTTTTAGACTAAAAAGTTGAGGAAAAAAAGATGAATGTTTGGGTTAACTTTTTGATTTTTTACGAAAAAATGTGTATTAAAAAATTATATAAATAAGTGTATAGGAGAAGTGATTAAGTAGCCCGTACAGTACCTAGGCAGTGTAGTTGGCTGTTAAGAGATGGAAAATGGTTGCCTCCTTTTCGGACTTGAATTGGACGGTATTGTTCGGCCCGTGTGGGCCCACCACGGGTCCCGTTTTACTAATTGGAACCGTTCAATATGTAGAACTCGTCGAGTACTATATATTTGTAAAAAATCATGTTGATCGGATATCGATAGCTATTTGATCGTGTTAGTTTTTTGCCAACCGTTAACTATAACACCATCTATTTTTTATACAAAACTGATTTAATCATATAGCTATCTATATCCAATTAATGTGATTTTTTACAAGCATATAGTACTTGACGAGTTCTACACATTGACGGTTCGGATTATCAAAACGGGACCCGTGGTGGGCTCCCACTGGCCTAACATTACCCTTCAATTTAATAAATATATATACCTAATTTTTTTTTTCCCTTTGACATCCTTTCTATCAATTCTCAGTACCAGTCACGTCTTTGTATTAAAATATGTAATAAATTAATTTTTTTTATATTTTTAATTTGTGAATAGTGATAAATTTTTAACTTTTTAAATAATTTTTTGACTTTTTAAATTTTTTTAAAGATGCCAAACTAGGCCTTAATATTTAGCAATATATACAACCAATATAGTATTCTAAAAAGATAGAATAATTCGTTGTTCTTGTGTATGCGTACCAGTCTAGATTCATTGAAATTCCTAGATTCAACAACATACATTGAAAGTAAGGGTGGGCAACGGTTTATTCGAACTGCTCAAACAGCCTAATCCGTTCAATCCGCATATAAATGGATGATTTTGTAAACATAATGCGGGTGGATGCGGTTTGAAATATGACAAATTTGTAGGTTGCGAGCGAATTGCGGGTTAAACCCGCAACCCGCAAAAACTGTCCGCACTTTAATTATTATTATTTTATTTTTTTTTATATACCAACTTTGTAATTTTAGCAGGAGCACCATTATGTTCTTTATGACACTAGGATCCTTATTTTTAAATATTTCTCAACTTTCTTAATGCCGTAAAATTAAAAAGTCCTAAATTTGGTTTCTTATATGATTTTCATTGGTAACTCATCCACTTTTTCCTAATAAAATTTTCCTTGTGGTGGTCAATGGAACTTCTAATTTGATTATTGATTACTAAACTGGTAATTCTAATTGAGTATAACCTTTAATGCATTGATATGCATTGTTTAATGCATTGATATATATTTTTTTCATGGCAAAAATGCTAGTGTAGAATCTCTTTGTTTTGGGTACTTTTAATTAATGCATTGATATTCAATTTTTATTTGTAAACTCATCAGAAAATTGTTATTAAATGATCACAAATACATAAAATGAATCTGATGCCTAAATTCGATGGAAAAAAAAAAACCTAAAAATTAATTTTTTTAAAAAAAAGTGTAAACCGCAAACCACCTGCACATCTGCAAACCCTATCCGCACAAACCGCAAACCGCACTGTGGGCGGTTGCAGGTTGACTTTTTCCCAAACCGCATAGATGCGGGCGAGTCAAAATCAAACCGGAAATCGCACAAAATCGATCTGCGAACAACCCTAGTTGAAAGGGAGAAAGTTGAAGAAAATTAGTTTATTGGTTAATGATAAAAAAAAACTAATTTATTACATTTTTGGGTTATTATAATAGCATTTTAGAATGACTAAAATGAGACTTTTTTTTTTTTTTTTTGGTTGTGAAAAAAATGATTTTGTCAAATAAATTAAGACTTTTAAAACAAACTGCGTGATGTTTTAAAAAATTGGTAAAAAATTAACTTTTAATTTTTTTTTGATTCTTTAATGACTTTTCTATGTAAGAAAAAAGTTAAAAAGTTAGTTTTTTTAAAAAAAAAATTCTCAAATTACCCCTATTTTAGTCAATAATTTTTTAACCCCGACGAAACAAAGCTGCTCATATTTTCACCAATGGGAGCTGCCAGGCGTGCATTCTGAGCTGTGCTAAACTTTATCGCAATTTGCAATGTACACATTTCTCGCCCATTGTTTATTTTTTCAAGGGTAACTAAATAATGGAGAAATTACTCATAAATCCCATTTTGTTAAATGTTGATCTAATTAGTCCTGAATGTTTTTTATTAAATTATTTAGTCCTAAAAAACATCACCAACATCACTAAAAAACATCATAAAAAATCAACATCATGAAAACATTAACATCATCAACTACATCGTAAAACATCATCAAAACAACATCCTAAAACATCACAACATCATCAAAAATCACATCGTAACAAACATCATAAAAAATTATTAAAATAACGATTAAACAATTTTTCTTAATCAAATATCATCATCATAACAATTTTTTTTGATCAAACATCATCAGATCTAAAGCTTTGTTCATCAATTTCAACCCTTCGTTCACCATTTTTTTTGAGAGTGTAGAGTACAGATGTTTTGTGTAGAAATCGGAGAAGTAGATAGGAGACAGTGATGATCAAACCCAATAGTAGAATTGGGTTTGAAGAAAGGAATATCTTTTTGGGAGGTTTGAAAAGAGGATTAGCTTTTTGATGGGGAGATAGAGATTGTTGATGATAATGATAGTGGTGGTGGAGGAAATCACGAGGGATGTATAGAATTCAATTTTGATCAAACATCATCCACAAACCGTGGAGTATCATCGCAATCCCAACCAGACCAATCAATGAATTCATCATCGTTGGACTCTCTTGTACGCAGCTTCTCGCCATTCTTTCCATTGCCGAGCTCGAATGCCCGATTGATTGGCTCAACCACTGTTGATGATGAATGCTGATCGCTGGCCCTGATGTTAATGATGAATGTCGATTGCCAATACTGAAACCCTAATTTTGAAACCCTAATTTTCTCTCTCATCTTGATTTTGAAACCCTTTCTTTTTCTCTCTCAACCCAAATTCCAATTCTATGCTACCAACAAATGCAAATCTAATAGGCTTCGGCGTTGTGGTGGTGATGATTGAAGCCCATAGACTGAGGATCTCGTTAGTAATTAATTATATGATATCACCCATCTATGTGAATGTGTATATATATATATATATAATGAATTTGATGAATAATGATTGATGTTTGATGAATAATCCTAATGTTTAATGGTTGTATTTGATATTTGATGAATAATGTTTGATGTATGATGAATAATCCTAATATTTAATGGTTGATGTTTGATGAATAATCTTGACGTTTGATAATGTTTGATGTTGGATGTATAATTCGAACGTTGATAATATGTTTTGATGTTTGAAGAATAATGTTTGATGTTTGATGACGTTTGATAATATTTGATGTTGGATGTATAATTCTAACGTTGATAATGTTTTCACCGAAATTATACGAATAATCCTGACGTTGGTAATGTTTGAAGTTTGATAAATAATTCTGACGTTACTAATGTTTGATGTTTGATTAATAATGTTTGACAAAAAAAGGCCTATAGTAAGCTTTTAGTGAAACAGGACCTATTAGTCCAACAAAAAACATTCGGAACTAAATGGTTTAACATTCCCAAATTTAGGATTTATTGGTGCTTTCCCCCTAAATAATAGAGAAAAGTATTACTCTAATAAAATTTGTAAGACTCTATAAATCTAATTTTTAATTTTGTTTGGTTAAAAAGTTCAAAAGGCTTAAATATTTTATCTAAAATGACAAATTCAAACAAAACGACTGAATTAACCTCCCTTATATATCTATACACCATTTAAATCCTAAGGCCATATTTGTTTCGTGGCTTAAGTGGCCGGATTAGACTATCATGACTATGGGCTTCACCTACAGCATGTTTGGTAGTAAAATAAGAATGCAAATTGGTAGTCCAAGGGGCTTAGTAATCCCTCTTATGCTGTGTTTGATTAGGGGATTTGAGGAGGGATTTGGAAAGGGAAATGGAAAACGTAGGTGAAATGTAAATAAAATATGCCTATATTTTATCTAGTTTCACACACCTTTTCCTTTTCCTTTTCCCTTTCCAAATCCCCCAACCAAACACAGCATTAGTAGGAGGATTAGCTTGACTGAATTTTGGGTGGGATTAAAAAAATAATGAAAGGACTGAGTCTATTTTATATTAAAAAAAAATTTATTATTTTTTTTACCAATTGCACCTGTTTGTTTTAATATTTATTTTAGTTTTTTTAATATAAAAATAATTTATTTATGTATTTATTTTATATAAAAATAATTTAACAATCTCATCACTAACTATCTCTTATACTATCATCAAAACAAACACACTTTTACTTAATTCGCTAAATAACAATCTCCATATTAATAATCTCTTCACTAAAGGGTGGTTTGAGATAATCTAAATAAGTGCATTTTTTGACTTTTTACGAAAAGATATGTAAAAAAATAAAGAGATGGTGTGACCCAAAAAAAAAAAAAAAAGATAAACAGTATGCACTTATTAGTAGACCCCACTAACATTCTCATCTAATCTAATCCACCAAACAAATGTGGCCTAATAATCACGAGTGATTATTCAGTACTCCCAGAGTATGGACACGTAGTACTTCATAAGGTTTTGATTGGTGGAAAAGCATAAGGGCCTACAATTTATATTGGAGATGAGAGAACAACATGGGGTTAAGTAATTGGTTATTGACTTGGAATATGGCCACGTGGTGCTCCGAGAGTATAGAATAATGTCCCAATAATCGCACACTCTCTCTCTCCTCCACCTCTCATGATGTCACCTCACCTTCTCTTCTGCCATCAATGACTACCATTGCCGCCACCTTCTCTCTCATCTCTCTCTTCTCTTTCTTCGCTCCTCTAGCAGTAGCCTCATTCTTTCCCTAAAAAAGCCCTAACCCTTCTCCATTCTTGTAAAGGCCCTAATTTTTGTAATTACCATTAAATCCCTAACCTTGAGTTTCTTTCAATAAAGCCCTTGAATTTTCACTTAATTACGTTTTAAACCCTAAAATCAGGAAGCATCGCGGATTAATTCGAGTAAACCCTAATCGATCCTGTAGAATAATAATCACCTTTAAAACCCTATTATTAATCATTAGACCCTATAATTATAGAATAATCACTTTAAAATCTTAATTCTCGGTAATGCCATTTTCGCTCGGTTTCTCACCCTTCTTTGCACTTTAATTTAACGGGACCCGAATTTATTATTCTAAGTATTTTCTAATGTTAGTATATTAATAACATATATCAAGGTTTCATAAATTTAGACTTGGTCCCCATATACTTCTATTTTATTTCATTCCAACCCTTAATTATAATATTTTATTAATTAATGTAATTGTGCCTATTATTTTATGTTTATAAATACAAATATCTTATAAAAAAACCTTCCCAATCTTTTCTCTATATATATATGCACACTTCTCCCCCTCATTATATGCATTTTCAGCCATGCACTAGAGGAGTGAGAGAGAGTGATCTTGGAAAAAAAAAGAGAGGGAGAGAGAGAAAGAGAGAGAGAGAGAAGAGAAGAAGAAAAAGAAGAATTGTGTTGAGTCTTGTACAATAAAGGTAAACATACATCACCTTTTCTCTCAAGTTCTCTTACCACTTGTTTTTCCCCTCCTAATACATGCTATTTGTATATATTTGTTGTAGTATAGGCCTACACTCTTGTATAAATGTGTGTTAATCAACAAATAGTGTGCTTCTCTTTCTTTCTTAAATTTCCAGCAGCAAATCTTTTCCCTTTCTTGAATTTATTTTCC
This sequence comes from Camellia lanceoleosa, assembly GCA_025200525.1. Lineage (NCBI taxonomy): Eukaryota > Viridiplantae > Streptophyta > Magnoliopsida > Ericales > Theaceae > Camellia > Camellia lanceoleosa. The sequence continues at coordinate 194,994,780 of CM045758.1, read as the reverse complement.
TATCAAAACTCCATAAACTCAAAATTTGTGTTTATGGTCTAATATTTGGTATGTCTAGAGTATGTGGTAATTTTGGTAGGACCTAAGGATGTATTTTTGTAACCTAAACAATTTTTCTAAATTTGTTACTCACAGAACCAGAAAAATAGTCAACTTTCTCTATTTTTGTAAAATTCCAAAAAAAAATCTTGAGTCCAATTTTATGTCAAAATCTTAATCTTGGTGTTATATTTTAACTAAAATTTGTTTGAACTCAAGAGAGTAAGGGGTTTGAGAGAAAAATCGATTTGCGTATCGGTCAACGAATCTAGACAGATCTTGGTAATTCTGAATTATCTTAAAATCTAAAATACCTATCCTACTTTCGTAAATTGAGTTTGAAACTAGACTTGTTTATCTACAAACTCACATGAGGCCAGGTACTTAGGGCCAATAAAAGTATTTTTTTCATAATTATTTTCATACTGGTTCAAATCTGGAAATCTGAAAATTTATGTTAATATACTCTTATTTGGTTTGCAACTCTTATATTCTATGTTTCTTGAATGTTTTAGTCTCGATATGTAATCTATGATAAATTGTGAATTTTCTTTATCATGAATAAATTACTTGTTGTTTAGTTTGGATTCGTAATTATATTGACCATGCCTTGCTATAACTGAGAACATAATACACTTAATAAAGGGGAAATCAAATGGGATGGTAATGGGTTGTGATCATTATATTAAATTTTATGAGATAATGAACGATGGATTCAAGAGTATGATATAGTGGAATGTGTTCCATTTTTGTGAAGTCTTGCGCAAGTGTGTTTTCGAACCCTAACATGGCACGGGAGGTATTCTGGCTGCTTAACGGAAATGGGAGGCATAAGGGTGGCAGTAAGGGTCTCACACAGGAAGAGTATCCCTGGAAGCCCATTTCCTTGGGGCAAACCGTGATGTCACCACTTGGGTATGTAACCTAGGTGCGTGGGCATCATTAGTAATTGTGCAGTAAGCAACGCACTGGTGGTTATGCAGTAAGCGATGCATTGGTATTGTATTAACCAAGGGGGAGTCAGAATTGCTCGTGGCCAGAGTTAGTGGTTGGGTAGAAATGACATTCCGTGGGAAGTTGCCTAGAACTAATTAAAATTGACTATTATTCATGAGAATTAAAATTTAATTATAAGCTCTACTTAATTATTGCTTTTGTTGTCTGTTATGATCGTGCCATTATGTTACTTGTGTATTTGTAATGGGAAAAGGGTCGGAGTGTGTGTGTTTACTGGGCATTCCAAGCTCATGGTGTTTTATGCCAGGTGAAGGTGAGTTTTACACCGAGAACGAAATCCCTAAAAGCTTTGTGGAACCACGGCTGCCATAGAGATTATATTTTATATTTTCTGTCTTTTGGATAATCTTTTTGTATCAAGAAACTGATCTGTATTTAAAGACTTAAAAAATTTTATCTGTAACAATTATTAATATTTTATTTTAGTATAATTATTTGTATTTTGTGCTTAAAAATAATGTGTATCCGCTAGTTAAACCCCAGTGTATCGTTGTATTATATTATCAAAATTTGGGGCGTCACAATTCTGCCACCGCAACCTCACTGGAGGCAACGACCACCGCCTCGCCGACCTCATCTTTGACCTCGCCATCTATCGCCTCGCCTCGAAGAGATCTTCAAATCCAGATCTGTCATCATTTCTCTCATTCTAGTACAAGCAGACCTCGTTGGAGTCATGGCGGATCGCCGCTGTACGCGGCGGCCATACGCTAAGGCAATCCTACAAAGCTTAGAACGGCGTCATAACGTGCTTCGATCGGAACTCCATCAAATGCGAACAAGTCTCCAGAAACAACAATATGTTTCGCCTTTAATGATTCGAAACAACTCAAACCCTAACATTTCTGAACTATATATATATTCGATCATTAACAAGGTATGCATTTCCATCCTCATTCAATTTCAAGAAAATCACAATAGCTCTGTTTTGTTCGTACTGATGAATTCCATGTTAAAGTGAGCATAGGAATAGAATAGTTTAACTTCACATTTTTTTCTTTTTTGTTTTGGTTCAAGCAAGTGTTCTTGTATTGGGAACACTCTTTCCAAAGTTTATCTCCTGTTTAATCCTGAATCAACTACAAATTGCACACCAATTGCTTGTTGATTTTACAAATCTTTCGAATACTCTTGAAATCAATCAGATTTTGCTATTGATTATTGTATTTAATTGAGGTCTAAAAAAATTATTGTATTTAATTTATATTTTTAAGTTTAAAAACTCTTATTGATTTTTCAGATCTGGATATTGCACTGGTGATAAGAGCTGCGTTTGTCTAGTAATACTCAGATTCGCCGTTGTTGTCTCCAGATCGGCTCCAGAATTTTACTATATGTTCAAAATTTTTATTTTTTATTTTCTTTGATTTGGCTTCTTGTTGAAAATATTGTTGATTATTATTTTTTTACTTGTTGACGACGACGATGAAATAGATATAGGACAAATTTTGAACATATAATTGAGATTTGGTTCAAATTTTGAACAGATATAGGACAAAGCTATTCAAAATTTGAACAGATAATAATAGTTTAATGAATTTTTGTGTAATATTTGAGTATTAGAGGTAGATAATTCCAATAGATAGAAAAATTAGTTTGTGAATTTCAAACAGATAAGAAAAATGGGCTTCCAAATTTGAGCAACAGATAAGAAAAATTGAACAAACAGAAAAAAAATTTAGGAAAAAATTAAACAGATTGATAGAATTTAGGGAAAAAATTGAACAAATAGTTAAAAAATTTAAACAGATGCATATAAATTGAACAGATAGACAAAATATTTGAACACATAAAAAAAAAATAAACATATAGAAAAAAAATTGAATAGATAGGTAACGAAAAGTCAAGCATACAAAAAAAGTCAAGGAGTAAAATTAGAAACAAAAAGTCCGTTAGGATTTCTCACCAAATTATTTCACAAAGTATAGATCTCTCACTAACAAAAAAATATTCATGGAATCTAATGCCTTTTATTCTCTTTAAATTGGATTTATCATAAATTTTCTTAAATTTATATAAATAATTTTTTATTAAGACAATGTGATAATGATATTTTATAATTAAATAATATTTTAATAAATTCTTTATTTTAAAATGATAGACTGATCATTCTATATTAATAGATTATGTGTAGTTAAACCTTAGGTTCTACAAAAATTCCTGTGTAGTTAAATTTTTTCATCTGGACTGTTTGGTCGCCAACGAAGGTAGGTTATGTCATGCGGACGTGGCTCAAATTTATTCGAAATTTCAGGCAAAAAAATTAATTAAAGCCTTCTATAATTTTTTTTTGCATGGTAACTTTTATTTTAGAAAAAGTTATCAATAAATCATAAATGTTGAAATTGTGCTCCATTTAGTCTCAACTTTTTTCTTTTGATCTATTTGATCCTTTATAATGCTGAATGACATAAATGCCACTACTTATTAGTTTGACCGGGTGAGTAGGTGATGTTTTGGTGTGGCACACCCTCATATTTGTGTGTTTCCAAAATTTGTGCTTAACACGTGTTATATTGAGGGTGATTGGTAGGTGCTACACATCAACAAAGTGCACTAAGGCTCTTTATACTTTTTGTTTTGGAATAATGTATGTCACATGACACACACAATTGTATCACAACCACTGCAAATTGTGCCACACATCAACAAAGTGCACTAAGATTCTTTATGCTTTTTGTCTTGGAATAATGTATGGCATGTGACACACACATGGAAGGGTATGATATAATTTCAACATTTAAGATTTATTGGTAACTGTTGGCTACATATTTTGTACGAGCCAATTACAATTCGACGCGTGGCGAAATAAGGGTAATATAGGAAGACTATTCAGGTCCTTGATCTTGATCGTACATGTGGCAGTTAGTATTGGTTATTAAAATATCTGAGTAGCAACGGATCAACAAAGGGATACAAAGTGACGTGGCTTCAACGGTTACTCGCATTTCAGATTCAAATTTAGAAGAGAAGCTTAACTGCAAGTAATGGCATAGTAGAGAAGACTCCAGAAAAGCCCCTAGACTCAGATCCAAAAAACCAGTCCTTTATACTTATTTTCCTTTCCAGTTTTAGATTTACAATCTTACATTTACAGTTCTTTACATTACTGTACTTTAAAATTCCTGCACTGCACTTCGTTTCATAGAAGTAGTTCCAAGTAGATTTGCTGTACACCTCTACGAGGCTGAGTTTTGATCATTGTAAGTCTTTTCATCTTAATGAAATACTTCGATTGTTCTTCAATTCGTTATTATCTGTTTAATTCTCCTAAGTCAAGCTACCAGTAAAAGTCCTCTTCATTGAGGCTGAAAGAACTAAAACACAATCGTCTGATAATTGGTTGGCAATTAATTTTCTGTGAAGACTAATTGATCCTTGTTAGCACGCTCGCAATTACCAAAATAACCTTCGAAAGCCAAAAAGCCAACATATATTTTTGGCACGCCTAGTGGGACCGTATTTAAAATGGCTATACGTAGAAGACAGGGGGAAAATGAACTCTTGAAAAAAGGCGTAGAAGGAGAGGTAGAGATACCTAATCTAGAGGATAATGTGATAACACGTCCTGTGGAAACTCCCATTTTATCAGAACCTATGGTCGAACAAGCCAGCACTTCAGAACAAGTACCATATGCCCATAATATTGGACGAGACCAAGGAATTGGACCATCCACTATTCCATCTACTCAGCCAATAAATCCATGGGGTGGCTTACTAGATGCTATGGGACAGCAATTAATGAACACGATGGAAATGTGGGCAACATCCTTTTTGGATCGAATGAATAACTACCAACCAACAAGTGCAAGACACATCGAGGAAATTTCAAATGTCTCTCAGCAAATATTGGCTAGAGATAAACAACCTATGCAAGCTAATGGACATTCTAATGGTCAAACTAGTAATCAAAACTGTGAAAGACCATCACCTCAGTCTTGGTATGAACCTATTCTGAGGCCTATACCAGGTCAAAATGCTTCAGTGCTTAACAGTGAAGCCATGCAATTTGGCGGATCTGGCCCAGTACAAGAAAATGGCATAAGAATGGTTCCAAATCCTATGTTCGAAGCCACACCTGGCACAAGGGGGTTCACTAATCCCTTATTCGAATTTATACCGAGGGGGTTGGAAGGTTTTCCTACAAATGGAAGAGATACAACACCAGTTCCAGCACCTTTCACAGGTCCTTTCGCAAGACAAGCTCAAAGGGGTTACCCACACCCCCAACAGCAACCTGTACCACAGGGACAACCAATCCCAAATGAACCACCTTATGGACCAAGAGGACCACAGGCACAAGTTTGCCCACAAAATCCTGTTTTTGCCTCTCCAGTAGTGGTTCAGCAGGCACAAAACATGGTCCCTAGTTGCTGACATTGTTAGAGAGATGTGTGGACCAATGGCTCGGGGGGTCCAAAAGTCCAGTGTACAGGAAACCGTATCCAGAATGGGTAGACAGGGTACATGAATACCCAAGAGGTTTCAGGATACTAGACTTTGCCCTTTTTTATGGAAATGGAAACGAATCAACAGTAGAGCATATTGCTAGGTTTGCTGCTCAATGCAAAAAATTTACTAATAATGATTATATGAAGTTAAGGTTATTCCCAAATTCCCTAACTGGGGGACATTTATATGGTATATTAACCTTACACCTGGCTCTATCTAGACTTGGCAACAAATGGAAGAGGCATTTCATGCCCAGTTCTTCCAATCAGAGCCAGAGGTTTCCATGGCAGGTTTGGCAAGATTAAGTCAAAGGCCTGATGAGAAGGCCACTCAATTCATTACCAAATTTAAAAGGGCCCGAAATAAATGTAGAGTCATCTTACCAGAGCTAGAATTCGTGAGATTGGCTCAAAATGGTCTAGAGTTTAGGCTTCGAAAGAAGTTTGACTCGACTGAGTTCAGAGACTTAGTAGAACTCACCTATAAGGTGTCTAGATATGAAGCATTATTAGAGGAAGAACAAGATCGGAATAATGCATCGTATAAGACATATTATAGAAATCCTAATTATGAGATCAACGCAGCAGAGATTGTAGAGAAAGAACCTGCAATCTATGAAGCATTAATTCATAAAGATACAACAATTGACCAACAGTTTAAAAAGAAAGACCTTTACAGGACATACTCTTTCGATTTAACTAAGGCAGATGACATTTTTGCTCATTTGCTTGCAGCTAACTTCCTTAAGTTACCAAAAGGAGTCAAAATTCCATCTCCTGATGAACTTAAAGGAAAAGTATATTGTAAATGGCATAATTCTTGGTCTCACTCGACTAGGAACTGTATTGTTTTTCGAGACAGGATCCAAGAACAAACTCAGAAGGGAAGTTTGAAATTCCCAGCCAAAGCAGAAAAGGCCATGGGAATTGACAGTAATCCATTCCCAAAAATTGGCGAGGCAGCAGCCAATGTCATTGTGCCAGACTTTCAGAACCTGTCTTTGAAAGAATTGGAAGAAGTCAATGTGCAGATGCATGTGGCCAACTAGACAGCTACCAAGAGAGACACTGGAAATCTACCAGCTATTGGACAAGATTTCTCACACCAGGGGGAGATTCTAATAAGGAAGCACTGGATGACGATTCCTTAGAAGCAGCTGTAATGCAAAGGATGTGTCCCAGGTGCAGACTAAGCTACAAGTGGTTGAAGGGGCTTCCAATTGATGGGAAGCAGTACTACAAGGATGTGCAAAGACGTCCTAAACCAACCAATGCTTATAATAAAATGACATATCCATTTGGTGTTAGGCAGCAGCCATTGATAGTTGAACCAACGGCCGATAGACTGTATTTCAAAGGCAAGAGGCCTTTGTATGAATCCAGATCACCTAATTATTATAGGATAGAGAGCAGTCATTCTGAAAGGAGACTGGAGAAGGGTTCAGTTTATGGGATCGAAGCCAGGGATTGGACCCCATAGATCAATTTCACGCAGGACAGAAAGTGGACACCTTCATCAAAGGCCTGAGTTAGGCCCAAAGCATGAGGTCAGAGCCAAACAATGGCCTTCATAGACAGCTTTAAAGGTAGCTTCGAAGGAGGAAAGAAGCAGTTCAACAGTTGGGTCAATAAGTTCGTGGGTATCTGGGGTCCTAGATTGGTTTGTGATGCAAAACAAACCTAGGGAAGTGTTTACTCAAAGAGGGGTAATTGGAAACCAAGGCAGGATGGTCAAACCTCCTTTGGTGGCTCCCAACAATTGGGTGTTGCTTAAGCACCCAAAAACAAAGGAACCAGACATGGTCCCTGTAATTTCTAGATCACAAAGGAGGAAAATTCGGCACAAGTACACTCAGTACCAGCAAGACTTGAAAGAGAGTGGAGAGAGCTCTTCATTGGTCCAGACAGAAGGAAAAAAGAATCCAAAGTCAGACCATATTCCAAAACCAACTCCACAAAGCAAAATGGGTTGTAGTAGAGAACAGTTGGCCGAAGTTCATTCTGAACTAAAAGCCAGAGAGAAATCCAATCTAATAGGATTGGAGAAGGCATTGATGGAAAGTGATAGCGAGGCAGAGAAAGAAGTTGGCTTAGGCCAAAAGAAAGAAATGGTTGAAGAATAAATGTTCGAAGCCTTCATGGCCGAACAAACATTTTTGGTTGAAAAGCCAGTCGGAAAAGACCATTTGAAAGAATCTGTTAGGAATGAAGTGCCAGAATACAGCATGGAGGATGCTTTTGAAGTGACTGAACAAGGTAGCCAAGAGGAGAAGCAGACACAACCAGCCATCCAATTTGGCTTGTTTCCTCCAGTATCAGTAAATATGGTACACATACTATCGCATGAATTCCAAGCTGGAGATGAGAACCAAGAAGGGCAAGAAGTGGACCCAATTCCAGTCTCCAATGAAGACTCACAAGTGAGTATGGTGTAGGATGATTCCGGAATAGCTACTCCAATGGAGACTGAATATAAGAGTGAAGAAGAAGTGAGCATTAACCTTTCGTATCCTTTTGAGTATCCCTCAAACTCTATGACATAGCATGTCAAGCCTTTGTATATCAAGGCTTTCTTCGATGGGATACAATTAAACCGAGTCTTGATAGATAATGGGGCAGCGGTGAACTTACTACCGAAATCTTCCTTGAAGAAATTAGGGAAAAGGAATCCCAAGTTAATCCTAACCAGTACAACCATTGCTGGTTTCGCTAGAGACAAGCAGATGGCTCAGAGAATTCTGCCCATTAACCTAAGTGTGGGAACCAGAGATTGTATGACAGCATTCTTCATCATCGACAGCAATGCTAAGTACAATGCTTTACTTGGTAGAGATTGGATCCACACTAACAAATGTGTGCCTTCCTCTTTGCATCAGAAAATAATGATGGCCTTGGGCAATGAGGAGACAGAGGAAATTGATGCAGATCTTCAACCCTTCATAGCCTGTGCAGACTTTGCAGAGGCCAAACTGTATATTGAGGGAGTGACACCACTCAGTATACTAAGGAAACCTGATGGCTCAGCCGAAGTAACGGCTGATGAGGAAGTGACACACCTGAAGCACTTAATTCAGGAGAGTGCTAATGAGGAGGTTGTCATTAAGGATGACAATGATGCCTGGTTGTAGGCAAAGAAATGAAGTCCAAGAAGCCAAGTCTTTGGCTCTAATTAAGTTTTCAGTATTGGATGTAAAGTCAATAATCCATAGAGTACAAGAGCAAGGGAAAGAAGCCATGATGATTGGCTGTAAGCAGGAGTAGCAATAGGTCAGAGTTTTGGCCCTTGACAAATATTGTGCATTGGACATTGAAACAAAAGTCCAGGAGATACAGGAGGAAGAAGCCTTATGGACAGATTTTGTTTATGAGGAGGAGGGTAAGGATGTTGAATTAAAGAACCTGGGAGCAGAAAAAAGTAAGAAAATTGCTTCGAAGCCTAAGGGGCTCAAAGAAGAAACTTCGGTAAGTTATTAGATTCTAGACCCCTTAAAAGAAGTAAATTTAGGGGAAGGTTCTATACAACAGCCCACCTATGTCAGTGCTTGTTTGAATGCTCTGGACAGGGACCAGTTGTTGGTTGTTTTGAAGAAGTATAAAGATTGCTTTGCATGGTCTTATAATGAACTACCAGGATTGGAAATATCATTAGTAGAACATAGGCTTCTTATGAAGCCTAATTTCAAGCCATACAAGTAAAAGCCAAGAAGAATAAGTCAAGAAGTGATTCAGAAAGTTAAGGAAGAAATTCTTAGACTACTCAAGGCAGGCTTTATTAGGACAGCCAGGTATGTTGAGTGGCTATCCAATATTGTGCCTGTGGTCAAAAAGAATGGTAAAATGAGGGTATGTATTGATTTCAGAAACTTGAATCTAGCAACTCCAAAAGATGAGTATCCTATGCCTATAGTAGACTTATTGGTAGACAGTTCAGCAGGACATCGAATTTTATCAATGATGGATGGGCACTCTGGTTATAACCAAATCTGTATTGCAGAGGAGGATGTTCACAAGACAGCATTCAGATGTCCTGAGAATATTGGGACCTTCGAATGAGTTAAAATGCCATTTGGCCTAAAGAATGCTGGGGCTACATATCAGAGGGCTATGAACACTATCTTTCATGACCTCATTGGAGGGTATTTAGAGTGTTATATTGATGACATTGTAGTTAAATCCCAATCCATGAAGGAGCATCTGTTTCACTTAGAAGCAACTTTTGAAAAAATGAGAAAGTTCAAATTGAAGCTCAATCCTCTTAATTGTGCTTTTAACGTATCATCTGGAAACTTCTTGGGCTATGTGGTACACAAGAAAGGAATACAGATTGACCAGAATAAAGCCAAAGCCATCATTGAAGCCAGACCTTCATCAAGTAAGAAAGAATTACAAAAGTTCCTTGGACAGGTTAATTTTCTTCGAAGATTCATTTTTAACACTGCAGGGAAAATTAAAGTTTTTTCTTCCTTATTAAGGCTGAAAGATGAAGAGGAATTTGTGTGGATAGCAGAGCATCAAATTGCTTTCGAAGGTATCAAAGCCTACTTGGCCAACCCTCCAGTGCTGATGCCACCAAAGGGTGACAAGCCCTTGAAGTTGTACATAGCTGCAGCAGAAGATTCATTGGGAGCTTTCTTAGCCCAAGACAATGAAGAAGGAAAGGAGCAAGATGTTTATTACCTTAGTAGATTTTTAAATTCTGCTGAATGTAAATATTCATCTATAGAAAAGCTGTGCCTTGCATTGTATTTTGCTGCAATGAAATTAAGATACTATCTTTTGCCTACAACTGTCTTGGTAATTGTAATCACAGATTTGGTTAAATATATGTTATCTAGACCTATGTTGAGGGAAAGAATTGGCAAATGGATATTAGCCTTATCAGAATTTCATTTAGAATATGTTTCCTAAAGGGCAGTGAAAGGACAAGTTTTAGCCAATTTTTTGGCAGATCATCCATCTCAAACAGAAAGCCAAGAGATAATGGAACTCGATATGGCTAGTGTTAAGCCATGGCAAATGTGGTTCGATGGATCGAAAGCCAATGGCCTAACTAGAATTGGTGTAGTGATTAAGTCGCTACAAGGAATAGAAACCACACATGGTTTCAGAGTTGATGAAAGTACTTGTTCTGACAATCAAGCTGAATATGAGGCCTTAATAGTGGGATTGGAAATTCTAATTGGACTACAAGTTCATATAGTTGACATATTTGGAGATTCTCAATTGGCGGTTAACCAAGTGAAAGGAATTTTCAAATATCAGAGTATAAGTATGTTGCCATACTATGTTGTTGCATTACATCTGCTTTCTTAATTTCAAATAGCAAATGTAACTTATGTCCCAAGATTCTTGAATAATAGAGCTAATGATGTGGCTTAGAAAGCTTCGAATTTCAAGAGGAGGGATAATACTCAAAGGGACATAAACCAAGCAACATACCATAAATTTATACCACCCTTAAGTAAAAGGAATGTGGTCCTGGAAGTCAATCAAAATGATTTACAGGAACAAGATTGGAAGCATCTAATAATGGAGTACTTGGCTGGTCCATCCTCGAAGGCTAGCAGGAAAATTAGATTGCAATCCATGCAATACATCATATACGGCAATGCTCTCTACAAAAGGGGGGGGAGATGGTTTATTGTTGGAATGTTTGGGCCCAAAAGAAGCATTAACAGCTATGGCTGAGTTTCATGAAGGCATCTGTGGTGCTCACCAACCAGGTGTGAAAATGAGGCGGTTGCTTCGAAGACATTCCTACTATTGGCCAACTATCCTTAAAGATTGCATAGAGTATGCAAAAGGTTGTCAGGCATGTCAAAAGCATGGCACAATAAGACATGTGCCCATAACTGACCTGCATGCAGTGGTAAAACCTTGGTCATTCAGAGGATGGGCCATGGATATGATGGGGAAAATACACCCACCCTCTTCGAAGCATCATTGTTTCATTTTAGTAGCCATTGATTATTTCACTAAGTGGGTCGAAGCTAAGCCATACAAGGTTGTAGACCAGACTGAGGTTATTGGGTTCATCAAGGATTTAATTCATAGATTTGGCATTCCACAAACTATAACTGTTGATAATAGGATTGTGTTCGATGGGAAAATGGTGAAGTCCTTTGTGGCAGAATTTGGAATTAGCCTTGTTAATTCTACCCCCTACTATGCACAAGCCAATGGTCAAGCTGAATCATCCAATAAGTCCTTGAAGAAAGGAATACAAAAGGTCGTGGAAGACAATCCTAGAGATTTGCATAACTTATTATTGGATGTATTGTGGGCTTATAGAACTTCCCCAAGGTCAAGCACAGGAGTTACTCCTTATGCCTTGGTGTATGGGCATGATACAGTGTTACATGTGGAAATTAATGTTAAATCATTGAGGGTTAGATGCCAAGACCAGCTAAATCCTGAGCAATACCATCAAAGTATGTGCTTGGAATTAGAAAACATAGATGAAACCAGAATTCTGGCATTAAATAGTATTCTCTTTCAAAAGAAGAAAGCAGCCAAAAATTATAATAAGAAAGTCAAATACATTGGCTTTGATGAAGGTGATTTGGTATGGAAGACAATACTCCCAATAGGAATTAAAAGCCATAAGTTTGGTAAATGGTCTTCTAATTAGGAAGGACCATATGAAATTTATAAAGTCTTGCCTTTTGGGGCATACCATTTGAGAAATTTGAATGGATACATACATCCCAAAAAGATCAATGGCAGATATTTGAAGCCTTATTTCCCAACCATTTGGAAAACACAAGGAATAGAATAAATGTCAAGCAAAAGAACACAAGAGCACTCAAATGATAAATCAGAATTTATTTTTCTTTATAAAGAGTTAAATACATTCTACCATAAATTGGCCCAAAAATCATTACAATGCCTTAGTTGTTCTTTTATAACAGACTTCCTATTCTTAAATGAGGGAACCAACTGAATGACTGTGGTCATTTCTTGCTTTCGATCTGCCAATTCTTGGTTGGTGGTCTGCAATTTGGTGTCAGTTCGAATTAAGACTTGATTCACTGCAGACAGCTCATCCTCAAGTTGAGCTTTCCTCTCCAATAATTGTGTTTGAAAATGGGAGGCAGAGGAATGTTGTTCCTTTAGCACTGAGACTTCAGAATGTACTGTCGAAACAAAGCTCTGATCTCTCACTAATTTCTCCTTTGCAGCCTTGGCAGTATGGCAAATGTTGATGTAGAAGTCGATAGTAGCTGCTGCCTGTGATAGATGACTTGAGACAGTTATACTGTATTGCTCAACAATTTTGCAGCCCTCCAGGAAGCCATTTCTTATTGTAGGCCTTTGTAAAGCCTCGAAAGGAATCCTTGAAAAAGATATCAGCAATTCCAGACAACTGTCTAAATCCATTAGAGGTGCAGAAGTCTTCATATTGGAAGAAGAGAAGCTCTCAAGGATTTCTAACAAAGAGTCAGCCAAAACTAATGGCTCGGCCTCATCATTAGTTATTGGAGAGGTAGAGGGTATGTCGAAGAGACTGGCTAGTCTTGCTTCGAAGACATCTACTTCGTCCATGGATATGAATAGTGCAGAAAGAGTGGTAGTGGGGAACACAGAGGACTGCATAGGGATAGGAAAAATGGATGGAGCATCCTCAGCGGTCTCTATGGTCCTAGCCGCCAATACGTCAAGGGAAGAAGGGCTGGAAGTAGGTAATGGTGATAAACCATGGGTCGGAGAGCTACCAGCACCCTCTTTAGAGGAATCAGCTATCATCAAAGATGGAGCAACAGTTGGAACTTCCTTAGGGGGAGGGGAAAGAGCAAGGCTCGAAAAAGAATTGAATAAAGGTGAATCAAAAGATAAGAAAGGAAGATATGGATTTAATCCAAAGGGAAAAGGTGCAGGAATGTTTGGCCTCAAAGGGGGTACATGGAATGCAGGCTTGGGAAGTGGGAGTATTATCTAAATGGCCTTCACATTTTGCATTTGATCAACCTTAATTGAAACTGAGAGAGTTTTCATTGGACGAATAAGCTCAGAAGTTGTTGCTGCAAAAGAAGAAAAGGACAAAATGATGTCAAGGCTCAATATCCAAAAATTCAACAAAGGAAAACAGTAGAGGCTTTAAAGAAGTTACTTGTTTCAGGAGTAACAGTAGCAATAGAAGAGCTTTGAAGAGAGTAGTGCTCAGCAACGTGTTGCCTTCTTGCAGCATCCCTTTGAATTGCATCAGCAGCAGCAGCTTCATCTCTTAGGAATTGTAGCTGCCGTCTCTTCTCAGCTCTTTCGAAGACAATTATGGCCTTGGAATACTCTTGTTCCACTGCTTTAGCAGCTGCCTCATGTACAAGGTCCTCGACAAAATCAGAAGGAGCGACAGTTATCTTCCTTCTCCTTTTTCTTTGTACTGGCATTGAATGTTCTTCCTCAATTTCTTTCTCTCCAATTTGGGATTCAGATTCTTCAGAGATGGGTTCATCTACTCTGACAGTTGCTTCATGTGTGGGATCTTGGACTAAGTCAGAAGCAGGGACGGTCACTCTTTTCCTTCTTTTCAGGGGAGACTCTTATTCTTGAGTTAATTCTTCTTCTTCTTCTTCTTCTTCTTCTTCTTGCACCTCAAAAACTTCCTTTTCAAGCTCAAGTAAAAGTCTCATTTTCTTTTGTTACCGTTTGCTTTTGAGGAGATTTAGAGCCTGAGTCTTTTGAGGAGAGTCTCCCTATGAGACACCTGCACCACCTTCAGAAAAGAAGAACTAAAGATAAGACTGAAAGCATTATAAAGAAGGTAGAAAGAGAAGAGATAAGGGTATATACCTTTCTTTGAGATGGCCTGAGTAACTCTAGGAGGAGTTGAAGCAGCAGAAGCAGATTGTGTGGAAGCAGGCACATGAGCTGGAGTGGTCAAAACAGTGGAAGAAGTAACAACTCCAGCTCCTTTGGGCTTGGGCACATCCAACACCGTCAGTAGGTCTTGAGGGAAAATGGCCAAGTGCACTTCCATATTAGTCACCCACCAATTTTGGTATCTCTTCAAAATGTTACCTTGGGGAAAGAAGGGGATATACTCAAAATCGATCAAGTCTTGTATAAATTTGGAAGTTGCCTCTTCCAGTCTGAACCTTCGAACTTTCACATCCCTTGTGGTAAGACTTAGATTGGTGTTACTACAGAGGGGTATTGGGACCCCCTGAGTGAAGCCAAATTGTCTAGCAAATTGTGAAGGACAATAGGGCTCAGCAATGCATTTGTAAGCTCTGGGGTTCATGGTCCCAGTGAATAATTCTCTAGGGATTAAAATGGAGGCCCATATATCTTTGTGAGCAGGTGAAGCACAGAGCCTATCACTTAGGAAATTTTTCAACCAAAGTAGGCCAATAGTATTGGGTTCGAAGGGACGAAAGCAGTGGGAAAGAGGAGAAACTGAAAGTTGGTGGAAGAAAGAGAAGTAAAAAGCAAAAGTAGAAGGATAAAGGGAAGCATTGGCTAGCCTCATGCCATGAGTAAGAGGGTCTGGTTCATAAAATTTAAGGCATTTGGCTTATAACTTAGGGAAATAAGCAAAAAGCCAAAATTAAAGAATCCAAATCGGCCCCCCTTGATTGACATCTAAGGGTTTCTCACAGAAAAGAGAGCAGACTCTATATACGTAACCTAGAACGTATGGGGCTAAAGCCACCATCTTCTGTAAAACAAGGGCTTTGGCAAGAGAAGCAAATTCAGGCATAATTCTTTGGGAAGAGGTGCAGAAAAGGAACTTGCAAAGCCAATATAATAAGAAAGAGAAGAATTCCCTATCGGTCATAAGACCCTCCCTTCTATTCTCAGCCTTGACAAAATCATTATAGGATGAGTTAAGATAGGGGAGGGAAAAAGGGACGGCTAGGTCAGGATAGTCTGGTCCAAGGAGAATTCCAATGAGAGATAATCCTAAAAGATGGCAAATGTCAAGAACAGTAGGGGCCATCATCCCACATCTGAATTGGAAGAAATTAAAAACAGAATTCCAAAAGCACAGAGCAGCAAGAATTAAAAAGGGGTCCTCTGAGATGGTTAACCTGGATAGTCGAAAGGCGTCGAGGAGGCAGAGTTCTTGAAGGTCCAGGGTCTTACTAGGGACGACTCGATTGTACCATTCTTGCCACTCCGGTCTCACCGTGGGCCAGTATCAGTGGGGGCAGTTCGTCTTCCAGTTCCTCCAGTCAAGGCCACTCTCGTAAAGGAGACAATGGTCTTCCAAACGAGGATATAGAGCTGGAAACTCAATAGGAATCTCCTTGAATATGGAGCCAAGTAAATAGTCTTGTTGCACATGACGACGATGGATGAAAATGCGTCCGTCAATGGCACTTTTCTCTCCAGCCTTGTACTTTTCGCACTCTGCATCAATGAGCCTTTTCAGGGCTACAGATGGGCTCACACGCTCTACAACTGGCACTTTCGATAAAGAGGAAGCCATTGATAGAACGCTTTCTCAAAGGACGAAGCTGGAAAAGGGAGTAGAAAGAAGTGAGAGATGAATGGAGATAAAGGGTTTGTATGTCGAGTGAGCAAGTGATTTCAGAATGTGAAATAAAAGGGTTTCAAAAGCCTTTATATTTGAAAGATACATCGCGTAAATTCGTTAAGTACTAAAAGTACGAATACGAAGAATTTCCTTCAATATTGATACTCTTGGAGGGAACACACATCCCAGATGTTGATACCAGCTTCGAAGCCAAATTTTGGCGCCAAAAATCAAATAATAAATGGCTTCGAAACTAGGAAGCCAGCTTCGAAGCACATTCCATACTTAAGGATGTAAGGATACTCAAGTATTCATTTACTTTGAAAGGGATTAAAAGACCTATCTTAGGTTTCTTAGTGAAAGTAATGTCCTTCGAAGTGAAACTTGAGACTCTGTGAGGATGGGAATTGGTGTTCAAAACATAACACACCAGATTTTGGCGCTAAAAGTCCAATAACAACGGCTTCGAAGCACATTCCGTACCCAATGGATGCAAGAATGCTCAAGTATTCGTTTACTTCAAAGGAATTAAAGACCTGTTTTAAGTTTCTCAATGAAAGTGATGTTCTTCGAAGTAAAACTAGAAATCCCTTAGGAATGGAAATTGGCATTCGAAACATCAAAACCAATAGTTGGTTTATATATATTCAGAAAAGTTGTCTTTTCGAACTAAAACAGTACAGCCCTCAAAAGGAGCTTCCATATTTTTGAAAGTATGGACTGTTGTTCAAGACAAAAAGATCAATTTAAAACTGATTGATCATAATAAATCATTGACCATATGTTGGTTATGATTGAAACAAGTTTTGAAGAGTAAGATTGTTAAATTCGAAGCATAGATCCTAAATGGAAAAACAACAAAAAACTATCTGCTGCATTCCATAAATTGGAAAAATTCATGGTCGTTTTGTTAATATCCATTTAAAACGATTGAATCCAGGTTCGAAGGAAAAGATTGTTCAGTTCAAAGCTCTGAAATTTTTTTTAAAGACAAATGGAGACAAGATCAAACCATATCAAACAAAGAGAAGTCTTAGTGGTATTAAAGCAAAAACAGTTATATCGAATGGCCCTTTTTGGGTACAAACTCAAGCCCATAAAAATAGGGAATGGAATAAATAACAAGATCATGAAATTTAGTCCAACTATGATCAATGAATTTCTGTTCTTTCTTTATTCTGTCCTCTATTTTTTCTAACATTGGCTGTATGAGTTGATGTGCTCTCACTTCGTAAAAGAACTCTTCAGCCTTTATTTCAAAAGCTGTTTCTCTCAATCCTTGTTCCAATTCGTCTATATCCAAGTCATCCCAGTATGCAGAATCTGTATTCTTGAAATCATCGAATTCTTCAATAATGTTTTCTGCTTCGTATTGGGCATGAATTCGAAGGGACAAAAGTTGGTCTAAAGATTGTGTGGTGTTTATAGAGGTCCGATGCCAGTGAAAAAGCAATGGAAGTTGGTCCAAAAATATGTGAAGCTCTGCTTGGGCGAGGGGATTGAGGACATGACCCCGAGTTAGAATATCACAAGCCCATCAAAAGTTCTTAAGAGGGACTTCGTCCTCAAGAACATTGAAGGGCAAGTGGGAAAAAGTAGCGAGCAAAAGTTGAGCTTGTTTCCGCTCAGCCGGAGTAGAGGAAGGTGGTGGTTTGTAAGGTGGAAACACCTTATCTGCGGAGAGAACAAGCCTCAATTTCTCTATCCAGCAAGGATTTGGCAGAAGAGAAGGTATGGATGCTTCTATCTCAGGAGGTGGAGCAAGGGCAGAAAGAACAAGGGCATTGATATAATCGAGCCAATTAGAAGAGCAAATCTTCGCCTTCTGAGCTAAGAATGATGGATTGTATCCTTGTGCCTCTTCTGGGCATCGGGCAACATGCACTATCTTTGTAGGCATGGAAGATATATACCATGCCACAAGCAGATTCTCCTTCAAACTGCGTTGGTGGTCAATGGGTACGTAAGGATAGACCACCGAGCTTTGCGCAGAGGAAGGGAATTCTAAAGGGTTAGTAAACTCAACAAAGTGATGGTTGATTCGTTCCCTTAAATCATAGACCTCGGGTTTGGACCAGTTTGTCCAGTCAGAAGCCCCAGAAGAGGAAGAAGTTGCAGCCTTATCCCATGCAGAGGGTTGTGAAGGAAAACTTCCCATGTCCATATTTGTAACTTTCTGAATCAAAGGATTGAGAGTAGTTTGTTAGTAGTTTGAGGATGAGTCAGAAGAAGATCTTTCTATGTCCATATTTGTAAGTTTTTGAATCGAAGGATTAAGGACAATATGTTCGAAGTCCAAGGGTTGATAATTTGCAAAGATATCCATGACCTGAATATAAAAGGGTGGGTAAATGTGGCTAATTAATGCATGGAGGTTCTTTCGAGGAAGAACAACATCATCATATGACTCTTCGTGTGCTCGATCAATGAAGGAAATAATTGATTCGGCCATAAAAAGTGTACCAGTCTGTTCGAATACTAAGGTGGTAGAGGTGTTCAAGAGATTAAAGGGGAGTTTAATGCAGATGATAAATGACAGTTGCATTGCTGGAAACGATGCACGTTCTAAGACGTGGGAAAAGACTTTGATCCACTAATATCACCAAATATTTGGTATATTAGTGCGGGGGTAATGTTGGCTACATATTTTGTACGAGTCAATTACAATTTGATGCGTGGCGAAATAAGGGTAATATAGAAAGACTATTCAGGTCCTCGATCCTGATCGTACACGTGGCAGTTAGTATTGGTTATTAAAAGATCTGAGTAGCAGCGGATCAATAAAGGGATACAAAATGACGTGGCTTTTACGGTTACTTGCATTTCAGATTCAAATTAAGGAGGGAAGCTTAACTGCAAGTAATGGCGTAATGGAGCTAATATTGGGGCAACATGATCGATGATCATGGAGGAGCAGTTCGACGGTTGGAAGTGCAATTCGATAGTCACCCTTGAGTAGTATAAATAGTAGAGAAGGCCCCAGAAAAAGCCCCCAGACTCAGATCCAAAAAACCAGTCATTTATACTTATTTTCCTTTCCAGTTTTACATTTACAATCTTACATTTACAATTCTTTACATTACTGTACTTTAAAATTCCTGCACTGCATTTCGTTTCATAGGAGTAGTTCCAAGTAGACTTGCTGTAAACCTCTACGAGGCTGAGTTTTGATCATTGTAAGTCTTTTCATCTTAATGAAATACGTCGATTGTTCTTCAATTCATTATTATCTGTTTAATTCTTCCAAGTCAAGCCACCAGTAAAAGTCCTCTTCATTGAAACTGAAAGAACTAAAACATAATCGTCTAATAATTGGTTGGCAATTAATTTTCTGTGAGGACTAATTGATCCTTGTTGGCACGTTCGCAATTATCAAAATAACCTTCGAAAGCTAAAAAGCCAACAGTAACTTTCCCCTCTTTATGAGAGTGATTGATGGGTGCCACACATCAACAAAGTGCACTAAGGCTCTTTATGCTTTTTGCCTTGGAATGATATATGTCACGTGACACACACACGGAAGGGTATAATTGACTGCTCAATGTTACCAAAAAAAGGAAATAGGATCAACCAGTGAGATATTTTTCCACTAATGAGACTAAACAGAACAATAGAAATAACTTAGGACTAATCGGTAAAACTGGTTGTGAGATAGGATTTATTGATAAATATCCCTTTATTTTATATACTACAATTTTTGTTTAAAATTCATAGCCTTTACCGTAGAACAATTTTATTTATTTTTATTTTTTATTCTTTTCTTGATCTAAAGCACCCAATGCAAGCCTAACATTCCTAAACCGTACAATCAAAGTAATTTTGATAATTAATAAATCAAATAATATAAAATTTATATAAAAATACCTTTTATAATTTTGATCCAGGGATTTTTTATGGGACTCTGCTTCATACCCTCACTGGGTCCACCTCCAGTGAGGTGATGGCCTCCGATTCGCTGCAATCACAAAAATAAAAATAAAAAAAAAATTTCTTTTTTTTTGACCAATCCTCCAGTATCACTTCACTAGAGGTCGACCGTCAGTGGAAGTAGGAAGCATTATTGTTTTTTATGTTAATGTTCCAGTTTCTGAAAATTATTAAGGTGAGGTCTTCTTTCACGCGGTCCTAGGCAACTACTTAATTGCCCCAGCCAGTGGCGGAGGGGTAAAGTTCCGTGTCTCCTGAATTTTGAGATTTTTTTTTTTAATATA
Organism: Camellia lanceoleosa; assembly: GCA_025200525.1. Taxonomy (NCBI): domain Eukaryota; kingdom Viridiplantae; phylum Streptophyta; class Magnoliopsida; order Ericales; family Theaceae; genus Camellia; species Camellia lanceoleosa. The sequence continues at coordinate 194,974,582 of CM045758.1, read as the reverse complement.
AAAAAAGTATTTTAAATAAAAAAATTATAAAAATATTATTAGAGTGAAATGTTAAGGATATTTTAAAAATTATGAGAACAATAATGATTATTTTGATTGAAAATGAATAAATTACTATAAACTATATTATCTATAAAAATTTTATGAAAAATTTTAAATGTGACGGTGATGTCATTATTATTGACATGTAAGTATGAGTAATTTCACTATAAAGATATGAAATTTATCGGATTGTTAGTTACATTTGATATATGAGGTTCATTCTCTCTCAATGTCTTTATTTACTATTGGTACATACTAATGATGACGTGGTATTACTATTATTTTGAATTTTTAATTAAATTTTGGTTAAAAAAATAATTTATCACTATATAATTTATTTTAAGACTTATATTTATATTTTTTTATATTATTCATGATACACTAGTTTTAAATAATAATATATTTTTAATGTTTCTCAAAATCAATCGTAAAAATTTATGTGAAATATTTTTATAAATTTTTTTAATATTATAATTAATAAATATTTCCTCTAATTTAGGGTTGCTTTGGGATGTTCTAATAAAGTGTACTTTTTGACTTATTAGCTTATATGGATTGGGTTTGATGTGATGTGTTAAAGAGGTGATGTGATTTAAATAAGATGATATGACTTAAATAGGATAGTGACTTTTTAACTTTTTGTATTATTTAGTAGATGTCAAACTTGACTTTAATTTTTTGATTGCGCAACTAACCCAAGCTGGTGCTAATGTCATCGCTCAACCATATTGAGTTAGGTTAGGCTGGCCATCAGAACCATAACCACTTTTATGGTGAATTCCACACATAGGACTCACCCTTCATTTTACATTTGTATTACTCTGTAAATATTTACAGTTGATAATTATTAATGTGTCATGTCAGGATGGAATTATGATTTTATCATCAAAGAGGTTAAAGACAATTAATTTTTTTTTATCATATATACAAACGTACATATATTTATAAGAAAAATGTTTCAGACCTCTAAATTATGAGTTCTAGAAGAGCTCTAACATGTGAGTCTCATTGTGTGATTTGATGTTTTTACCTTTGTTTTGTTTTTCTATTTTTTTTTTTTAAATTGCCATGTTACTAGTGCTCTTATTAGAGCTCTATTATTAGAGCTCTTAATCACCACCTAACCTCTAATAGGATAAATAAATTTTTTGGGTAGAAAATAAAAAGAGAATATAAGATGATAGAAGAATGTGATACATATCTTTTATAATGAGGGACTATTTTATTTATAAAATAAGATATATATTTTAAAAGTATTAATGGTAAATAGAATTTTTCACAAAAATAAAGAGATCATGACTCCTCATAATTTCCTCCTAATTCCATCCCTTTGTCTTGTTAATATGTATCCTATTAAAATTATTTTTATTACATATATTTTTATGTAAATGTAAAATCATTTATATATTTTTAATATTATATATATAATATCAAAAATGTCAAAAATTATTATTTTGTGGTTCAAATTTATTCTATACATAAATTTCATACTATACAAATTTAATTTCAATCATACATCATAAATTCAGAGTAGATAAGTCTGAATTCATAAACTTATTTTGGGTTCATTTGGGCAGAATTTTTTTAACTTGATTTTTTGACATTTTGATTGATTTAACTGATTAAATAAATTCTGTTTGGAATTTTTTAAAAATATTTTTATTAAAAAAATAAAATAATTATAATTTTAATATAATATTTTATCTTATTAACTTATTTAATCTATTTTATTTTTTAAAATATGTTTTTGGTCCCAATCTAAACGCAACTCTGTATTTTTGTACAACTTATTTAATCTATTTTATTTTTTTAAATATGTTTTTGGTCCCAATCTAAACGCAACTGTGTATTCTTATACAACTAATCGCCATCGGAACTATAGAGTTAGGAGGTGTTTGTGGTGTCTTAAATAAATGTATTTTTTATCTTTTTGAATTAAAAAATTGAGAAAAAAAATATGAATGTTTAAATTAACTTTTTAATTTTTTATAAAAAAATGTGTATTAAAAAATTGTATAAATTAATGTATAGAAAAAATTAAAATTAAGAATTGTGCAGCTATAATTTTTAACTTTTGATAAAAAGTAATAACTTTTTGGGTAAATTACAAACACCCCCTCGAGGTTTAGTAAAAATACAGATTCCCCCCTGAAGTTTGAGAAATTACAAATTCTCCCCTGAAGGTCAAATTTTCATAATAAATTAGGAAAAATTAGGGGGGAATCTGTATGAAAATAAAAACCCTATGGGGCAATTTGTTATGAAAATATAAACCTCAAGGGGCGGGATGTAATTTCTCAAACCTCAGGGGGGAATCTGTATTTTCACCAAACCTCGAGGGAGGTGTTTGTAATTTGCCCTAACTTTTTTAACTTCTTAAATAAATTTTTGACTTTTTAACTTTTTGGTAACGGCCAAACTTGACCTTAGTAACAATGCCTCGTGATCTTGTAAGATTTTTATTCTGTGTGTCGTTGCGGCGCAAAACGGCGGCACATGCAGTGTCGTAAGAATGTATGGAAATCTTTTATATACTAAAAAAAAAATATTCACTTTGTTGATTTTATTTTTCTAAAACCATTTTTTTAAAAATTTTATTTTTTTTATTTTCTATATTTTTTTATTTTTATTGAATTTTTTTAATATTTTAAATAATTTTTTTTTTTACTTTTTAGACATACATAACATAATACATAAAAAGTAAAAAATATGTGAAAAAAATCTTTTAAAAATTCACTGAATACCAAAAATACAAAAAAAAAAGAAGAAAATTCAGTACATTTTTTGTATTTTTATATATTTATTAATTTTTTAAAATATTTTTTCACAATTTTTTTACTTTTTAGATATATCTAAGTAAGGTACATCTAAAAAAATAAAAAAATATTTAAAATTTTAAAAATATTCATTAAAAATAAAAAAACACGAAAACCCAAAAACTCAGTTTTTATAAAACTAAATCAAAAAAACTCAAACCAAACACATGTTTTTGTAACCCCAAAAAAATAAAAAAATAGTGCTCTGAATTTTATTTTAAAATAAAATAAATTATATAAATTTAAAATTAATAAGAAGTGAGCAATATTTAAAATTATTGTAATAATTTTTTTGAATAACTTTTTAAATATATATTTTTTAAGATTCGTAGTATTGTTGGAAAAGGAATGGGTGGGCAAATTTGAGAGTGAAGCGATGCCAAACTATCAATGGTCATTAAAATTGCCTTCTGTTCCCGCTGCCGTCTGGGCCTCATTCCCTAATTTGATGACTCTAGTTCAAGGCTTTTTAAAAGGATGTGTAATATTGTTACACACCAACATAATCTTTTTTTGTAAAGAGTTTGCATCTAGAACAATATGGCTTTTTGATATAGAAAATAATAAATTTATCACTTTCCCAACACACAAATATATATATATATATATAAAATAATTTTAAGGAGTTTGGCTTAGTGGGAGTAGAAAGCAATCAAAGGGCTTACCACCCGCTACTAGAGATTTGTCTAGTCATTAACTTGAGGACTTGAGATTAGTCGATGTACACGTCAACTGACCCGAACACTCAGTTAACAAAATATATATAGAAGAAAATAGAGTTAGGAAATTTGAAGCATTGGTCCCTCTCGTTTTAGTGAGATTTCACTTTAGTTCCTTTAATTTTAATTTCATCTATTTGATCATAAGTTTCAATTTTATTAATTTGAATTCTATACTTTTAATTGCTTTTAATGTGGTCTCCTTATTAAATGTTGTTAGCATTTTGGACCAAAAAAGACATCAAGTGGACATTTTAGCAATTCTTGTCCAAGAAAGAAAAATAAATAAATTTGATCTCTCAAATTCTATTTTTGGTCCTTTAATTTCACGTGTAATTTTTTTCATCTGAAATATTGACGAATAAGGAAGAGGGAAATACATTGAAACATAAATAAAAGAATAGCAGTAAAACTGATCAAATTAAAACTATGAAAATCAATGTAAAAGCTCTCCAAAACTATTTAGACAAATGCTTTAATGTACTCAATAATGTATCTAAGAAAATTGGCACTTAGATGCAAATTGATTCTGACACAAGTATCTAGTGAGAAGAGGGCTAACCATATACTTTGGTTTGGTTATGTTCAAAATGATTTCCATTATAATTAAAGTGGTATTGATTCCAATTTGAAGTGGTGACCAAATCAAAATAGAGATCTACTTGATTATGTAGCTAAGTGTTCATTTACTTAATCCCAATTAAAATAATGATGTTTTGATTATAGCTCAAAGTAGTCATGGTTAAGTGAAAAGTAAGAGGAATAATATAGGGGTAATTGCATCTCAGTGAGACTTTGAAAAAAAAAATTTACAAATTCATGAAAAGTATAGAATTTTAATTATTAATATTTATAAAAAATTTCACTAATTTGTAATTATTTTTACAAAATTACACTGATTTGATATTTTCCCAGTCATATATATATATATATATATTTGTTTGTATGTAGAAAGTTAACTCTTTTTAACTTTTTGTGAAATTGAAGTGTGCCAACATTTTACTGTGGCTGCTCTTTACATCATGCATGCAGTGCATGCATGGCTTCTTCTTTGACGGCTGTATTGCAAATGAGTTGATCTCTCCCTTTGCATATATCACTAGTTTCTTAATTTTGAGGTTATGTTTGGATCCATAATTTTAGCAACGAAAGCAAAAAGAGAGAGAATTCTTAATTAAAAGCAACACACATTTATTTATATACGGCAGTGACAGCACGTAATTAATTAAGACAGGATTGCATGCATTTTGTGTGCCATCTTTTGTGATTACACATTTACATCACAAATGAACATAACAAAAGAAGATATCAATCAATTCAATTGTGGACAGAATGACCAACGCCTGGACTGTGCCCCGGTGTTGTGGGTCGAAAATCATCCACATATTCCACCTTACTTGTACCCACCACCTTCTCACCATTCCTCAACCGCTCGCTACCACCGGCTCTTGCCTTCAAACTGTTCTTCTTAGCCTCGTTCGAGCGCTTCAAATGCCTTCTCCCATCAACACTCACAACTTCATTACACAGAATCAAAACTAGCAGAAAAAAACCCCATGCACATGCCATTCTAATTTTTGCCATAACACCAAGTATATGTTAATGAGGAAAGAAAGAGTTACTACCTTCTTTTTTTTTCCTAGATGTTTTGAGAGAGATAAATATTTGATATTCAAACTGTAGCATTTATACAAGGGAGTGAAGGGGATCAGAAGCATGTTGTGAGGATCCATACTAGTGGGAAGATTCCACGGAGATGAGATGAGAGACATATAAATTATTATTGAAAAAGAAAAAGTGGAATTGGATGGCTTAGTTTGAGGGTTTAAGGCCAACCCTTCATGAATGAAAAAAGGTTGGGGGACAACATCTAAGTCCTTTGCTAGTTGGCTATATTCTTTCTTGTGCATGCCCTCATGGGCAGCGCAATGCAGCTATATCTTCTTCACTTTTGAAATGGACCTTTGATGAATGTTTGCTCATTTCTACATAGGGATGGGCTTCGGACCGGAGGGTATTGTTAGATTTGTGGGGGTTCATCACGGGTTTTATTTCGATAATCTGAACCGTCAATGTGTAAAACTCGTCGAGTACTATAAAATTATAAAAAATCACATTGATCGGATATCGATAGATATATGATCAAATCAATTTGTATAAAAAAAAAAAAGTGAAAAAATAAAACGGTTGACAGAAATCTGATCTGATGAGACAACTATCGATATCCGACCAACGTAATTTTCTACAAACATATAGTACTCGACGAATTTTACATGTTGAACGGTTTAAATTATTAACACAAGACACGTGGTGAGTTCTCATAAATTTAACAATAACGTCTAATATGATCACAAGTTGAAAGGAGGTCAGACCTTCTAGATAATGTTAGGTTGCCATTATTATACTATTCCTCGCTAGGTCTTGCTAGATGGTTGATGCCAATATGTCAATGTAAAAGTTAAGATTTTGACATGCTATGATATTAAAATTTTATAATTTGATAATATTGCTTTAATGTGTAAATGTCATTTTTTATATATTTATTTCATAAATATTGAGAATAATATAAATAATAAAGTTATTTATTTTCTAATAACTTAAATTTTTAAATGAGTTGGTATGGTCAATAATAAATAAATAAATAAAATCTTAACAGAGATGGAAATGAGGGTTTTTGCCGAATTTTTAGCACAAATTTGTCATAATTTGAAATGAAAGATAGCAGGCCATGGAAGATTAATTTGTAACAATTGTTGTAAAATTTTAACTTTTGATGCAAAGAATCATACACAATTAAAATTAGTTCTTTAAATATGAAATGAGACCTTTTATTTGCAAAGAGACCCTCATTCTTGATCAGATTAGTATTATACAAAAATAAATGTATAAAATGATGCAAGTTGCAGAAATTTAATGTAGAGGGGCACATATTAATCACAATATTGAATTTTTTTTTTCCCATAACAAATAACAACGAGATATTATTAAATTTATACATTTTTATTTTTATTTTTATTACAATTATCCTAAGATTTATATAAATCCACAATCAATAACTAAATTCTATTAACCTAACAATGGGGGCAAATAAACAAATAAATCTACAATCAATAAATTCAATCCAATCAACTCAACAAAAGAGCCCCACAATGAGAATGAGGAGAAATAAACAAACTAAACAAATTCCATAATAAAAAACGAATTATCAATTGATTCAATTCTTACCTTGACCTGTCAATTAAAAGTGTACAAGATTAACCAAAATAATAAAATTGAGAATTTTTAAAATTTAAAAAATATAATAAGTTTCACATAATTTAAGAAGGGTTGCTATTATAATTTTATAAAAGATAAATAATACATAATCTTTATCTATATGAATAACAATATAAATATCGAAAGTTGAAGAAGGGCATGTAACTCCTAGGTCTTAGGTGGCTCTGCCTTGAATGCAACTGAATTAATATATATATTTTTTTATATAAATAAAACGTGCATCAATATCATAATTATAAAGATGTCGGTTTTTTAACAAATACAATTTTTGGACACAATTTTATATATATAATGATATGATAATTTGTGATGCTTTCATCTCAAACTAAAACATCCACTACTATATATAACTTATAATTTCAATAAATTTCAAGGATGAAGATTTCATTTTATAAAATCATTTCCTCTACAGAATCTCCAAAGCATGATTGCTTATTACTAGAATTAAGGAAAATTTAGTTAAAATCCCTCCATTAGATTCTTATTTGGTAAAAAGTGATAGTCCAATTTATTTTGTTTCATAAACTCCCTAAGAAAAAAAACACATAATTAAGTAAAGATAAAGTGAAATGTCTTTTTTTTTTCTTAGACAATACTGTGAGAGTAATATGTTACTGTGAACTAAAGTAATATATTGCTGTCAAACAGAATAACACGTTACTATTACTGTTTACATCAATTTCAACGGTAACATTTTTTTTTTAAATTTTTAAGAATTCATAGTCAACATGGATCTTATTTGATAGATCTTGATGAGATAATTTTAAAAATATTAATTTTATCAAAAATCGACATCTACATCAAAAGTTATATTATTTTAAAATTTAATATTTTGATAATAATGGTATGGGTTAAACTTTTTAATGAATACTTTTTATACTTGTCCTTAATACATTAAAATTTTATTATGAAAAATTTTGACTAAATCCCCTAAAATTTAGGATAAACTATCAATAGGTCATAATAGTTAGACTTAATTCCATCAAGTCCTATTGAAAATGAATCTTAGTAAAATTGTCACTAAAAATAATTTTTTTGTAATAATTTTTTTCATACGTCGCTAAAAATTGACAATTAGTGACCTTTTTTTGTTATGATTTTTATAAATTGTCACTAAAACTTACAATTAGTAACTTTTTTTATGATAAACTTTTTACATAAGACCTATTAAATAATAAATCTACTTATTAGAACCTACACGTAAATACCTCTAAAATTTATCGTGTGAGATCATTCCAAAGTGATTGGATCTTCATTATAATTTTAGTCACAATTATCTCTTCGACATGTTATAATTATATATTATTAGCCCTTGAAAGACCTCGAGGGTTGCAATTTGGCCCCCTCATTATATAAGACATAGTGACGACTTATATTATTTTTTTTTATTTTTTTTTTTTTTTTATTTTTTTGTTTTTTTTTTTTTTATATTTTTTTATTTTCTAATTTTATTTTTTTGGAAGTCAATATTTTTGATGAGAGATGAGATGCTTTAGAATAAAAAAAAAAAACAAGTAAAAGTTATAATTATATTAAATTTGTTTGGGCATAAAATTTATAGATTTTCCACTTCCTCTAAAAGCAGGGGCCATAGTTATGAGAGTGTACTACTCATCCCCACCACTACTCCATGCACCTTCGCACTCACTCACCATAGAGTATATAGAAGAATCAAATTAATCAATGAATATGTTGTTTATTTTTGGACGGTTCAAGTCAAGTGGGAGAGGACATGCGTTTATTTTCTAGGGCTAGACAAACCTAACTTTACAGCCCTGCAGAGAAGCCTAGATCTCCTTTTGCAATTCCTATACTGTCTTAAAAAAGTTTGGAAGAAATTATAAATGAGTGAGACAGTTAGAAAGTAATTGCATTATATAGAATTTTTTTAAATATAATTCTAACATATAAAAAAGATTTGTATCAAACATAGAAATAGACTTAAATTATATACACAAAAGACTTGTACCACTATAAAATTAAAATTATTTATCTATTGTTTTGCTAAAAAGCAAATTTTCCTAAAAGTGTTTGAGATCTAAACTAATAACCATGATCATTAGCCACCAAATGTACAAATATTCTTTTGCAGTCAATGGCAAGGAAGTAAAGAATCATAAAGGTGCAGTCTCTCCCCATTTTGGGGGAGTTTTTTCTGGTGTTTTTTACAAGGAAAATGATTTTTTCCCCGATTTTTGCCCCCCCAATAGTCCGAAACAGATAAAAGAGAAAGAGAAAGAGAAAGAGGAAGAGAGAAAGCGAAGGGGAAGAGGGAATGGAGAAAGAGAGAGGGCCCCTCTGCTTCGGCCGATTGATCGTAGTCTCCGCTGATCGATCGCAGATTGCCCGCCCGATCGTCGCAGCTCGTCGCAGTCCCGTCTCCGCCTCTTTCTTCTTCTTCTTCTCTGCTACTCTTTCTTCTTCTCTTCTTCTTCCTTCTTCTTCTTTTCTGATTGAAAAAAAAAAATTCAAAACGACAAAACGATGTCGTTTTGAATTCGGAGAATTCATGGAAGCTCTCTTTCGAGCTACGTAGCACAACTCTTTTTATAAAATAGATTATACATATATATACAAATTTTAAAAAAAATCAGAGTGTGCCCCGGACAAAATTTAGTGGACCCGTCACAAGTTTGCTTCACTACGGTCCACTTTGATTCCCTTTGTGATATGTTTTTAATTTTGATTTTAATTTTTTTTTTTTTTTTAATTTTTTTGGGGTTGGTGAAGGATTTGTTTAGAGATACATATGCTGCTTTTCTTGTTGTTCTGGAAGCAACCCCACGACAGAACCATGTGCTTTTTCGATTAAATTCACGACCACTCGAATCTCATTTTTGACTGTTTCATCTATTTGTGTCTTTCTATGATTATGTTTTATGTGTAAGATAGGAAAATTATACGTATCTATTTATAGATTTGGATAAATTTCATCGGTTTTTTACAGATGGATCTTGATTGGTTCATGCGTCTAGATTAGAGCATCTTTAATTGTTGTGCTATTGATCATGTCAAAATAATAATAATAAAAAAAAAGACTTAATTTTATAAAATTGGTGCTCCAATAGTGTGACATTACTGGAACCAAAAATGATTTGACAAAACCTTCTTACTGCCAAAGTTTGGATTTGATTGAGTTGGGTTGAAATCATCTGAGAGAAAGACTAAATAAGTTTTTTTTTTTTTTTTTTGTATGTTTTAAAAAAAAAAAGAGAGAGAGAGATTTGATTGATTGAAAAAAAAAAAAAAAAAAAGAAAAATAAGTGCATTTTTTTAATTTAGCCAAACTTGGCCTCAATTTCTATAACTTTAACACAGAATAATTGAATTTGGCTAATGATTATGCCAAAATGACAGTTTCTATTGAAATGGTATAGTCAAAAATTAACTTTAGTATACTATAACAAACTAAAAAATAACTTTGGTAAATTCATTTTGATTTTGATTATTTGAGATCCTCTTAGAATTGCAATCTCTTTTTTCCACCCAGCAAACCAAATACTCAGGTGTAATTTGAGATTGACTTTTTTATTGAATTTTTTTTTCATTTTTAATAATTTTTATTTTTTCAGAAGTTGTACATTTTTTTGTTATGTTTGGTTCATGAATTTGGGAAGGAAAAAAGAAAATGTGTGTGAAACGTAGGTGAAATATAATTATATTTCATTCACATTTCACATGCCTTTCTTTTATCTTTTTAAATTTTTCTCCAAATTTATAAATCAAACACAACCTTTAAGTTTCGATTACATAGAGCAAAAAATTTAAGAAATATAAAAAACCATCTTATTATTATTATTATTATTCTATTCATTTCAAAATATTAGTTCCTTATTCTATTTTCATTGTTTCAAAATATTAGTTCATTTTCAAAAATTAAGGACTAAAATAACATGAATTTTCTATTTTGCCATTCTTTTAAATTCATTAACATTATTTTTAAAGTATAATAATTGCACTATTAAAGAGTAGTAGTTTTGAAAAGTTAATACTTTTCAAATATAATAATTATACTTATAAAAAAAATTAAATTCTCTAAAAAAAATATAATATTTTGACATAGAGGGAGTATTAGTTAGTTTTTAATCAATTGTGTTACACGTATCAATCGGTATATCAATTAATTAGTGTACCCACACATATTGGAGTGTTTTGAGAAGTTGATAACAAGCTGGCTTTTTAGCTTTTTGACTTTTTTTTGCAAAAATTTGGCTTCTTTTGGGTAAAAAAACTAACTTTTTTGGCTAAAAAAATTAAAAAACCAAAAAATTGACTTTTTTAACATTGCAATCAAAACTATGAAACCCGCCTATTATACAAACTATAAAGATTCAAAATTAATAAAATTATATGACATCATCTATTAGTATACTAATTGATAGACCAATGAATGCGTATAATTTTATTTTATTTTAATCTCAAACCACGCCTCATTTTATGTCTTCTTATTAGTTTAAAAACATCATATTAATTGATGCTTTTAGAGACAACTGAAGAATATACCCGTGATTGCAGTCCAACTAATTAACTTCGATTGGAAAAATAATTGTTTATCAACAAGCTTTAGACGTGTTCAACTCGCCCAAAGGTCATCTACAGCCCACTTTGATCGAAATTTAATTGTTTTGCCCCCTTTTTTTTTTTGGTAATATGTTAAAATATTGAAGAACAAGTTGGCCCGCTACATGCACAATTCAAACACAAGTCCCAATAATGTGGTGAGATACAAATTAGAACACTAAATATATATATTGTTGGATTGGAATGTTATTTCGAATGTGATTTACATGACATTTAACTACATAATGTAAAAAAATAAATAAAATTAAACATTAATGCATTTTCTATGTTCTATTCGAACTATATGCAAGTATTACTCGACTTTTGTTCTCCCATGCCACTAATTTCAAAAATTAATTTGAAAACTATAACTGTACGGTCTCTTATAAAGCTTACTAATAAAATTATATACCACTGTAACAAATGGATCTTGGTTGCTAGCTGCATTAGATTCTTATGTTAAAAAATTAATGGTTGGGGTTGCACATGGAAATAATTCGAAAGTTCTGACTCTAATCTTCCACAATTAGCTTTTCATTATACACTCCCTTTTGCGATTGAAGTTTGTTGTAACATGGAGTTAACTATGGGGTTTATTACATTTTATGAGTGCTGTTATTAACATCTTATTAATTATTTTAGATTTTTTATTTCTTTGAATTTTCATTTATAAATTCTAAAACTCTTAAAATTTCTTTTCTCCCTCCAAATAATACCAAAATTATTTTTGTGAAAATATTCTACCCATTTAATTGAATGCACACCTTCACATCCCAAAAAACTTCTCTCCAAAAACCTTAACAAAACCTACAAAAGTGATTACTACTTTATCTTTACATAGTTGTTTATGACTTGAGAAAATAAATGTTCGATTATCTATTCCCGAACAAATAAACAATGTTCAAACATGTGTTCCCGAATTTCGGTCATATGTTCAGGAGTTTAATCCTGAAAAGTGACAAACATGTTTTTATTATTTTTGTCATTTTTTTTTTTCAAAAAACTTACCTTTGTAAGGCAAATCTCTTTTGAGTTAAGAACACCATTAAAGTTATGAACCTTCTATGAGCTTTTATTGTTGTACTCCTCTCATCTCATAGAGTTATGGTTGTCGGAAAAATTTTCACTCATTGTCATTGCAAAAAAAATGTAGGTAATCAAATGGTTGCCACCATTATTACCAGAATATTGCTGCCAAATGATTTTCAAGGTTTTAAGAGTGAGTAGATTTTGAAGGTGAGATTTGAGAAAGATGGATGAGTGGTGATGGAGGCGGGTGCTCTCATAAATCCTAACTCATGATATAGTGGGTGTGTGGGCTTAATTGTGAGATGGGGTGTCCCAAAATTATTAATGTCCGTTTTAGTAATTTCATTTGAGGTTATTATTGTAATAAAAAAATAAAAAAATAGGACGTTGATGGGGTGCTAATGGCAGTACTCTACTTTGTACTATCAAATTATCGTTAAATTATCTATTTAGTTCCGGAATTATCGATTGTGTCTACTAGGTCCCTAAAATATATAAATCAAAATCTATTAAGTCCATAAAACTATCGATTGAATATATTAAATATCTAAAGTATTTAATTCAAATTTATTTAGGTCCTAAAATGATTACAAAAATAAAACATAAGCTCAGAAATATTATAAATTAGTAAAAGGCCCTATCAAATTAAAATTTTATTTAAAAAAAACTTAAATTTTTATTCTGTCATTCAAAAGTAGGTGTCAATCCATATATTGAATTTCCTTTATAAGGATAAGGGTAATTATCCATAGTATTTTCTTACTTATCTTTTACAATAGATATGCGCTTGCCTGTAATATTATATGCCAGATTTCGTTTGCTATAATTTTTAATTAATTGTTTTTAAGTTTTTCGCTAATTTCTTTTTATTACTTAATTAATGTATTATTTTGTTCTATTACTATTTGTAGAGAGACATGTTATTATTTAAATTATCTAATTCTAGTTTTTAATATATCTAATATTCATATAATTTATTGACAATATTGAGAAATTAGACTTTGATATTAATTTAAACGAAATAATATACCTTTTAAAGACAAAATAAATTTTTAAAAGATTTTTTTGTAATAAAATCTTAACTGGGAATGGTCTTTTACTAATTTATAATACGTATGGGCATATTTTATTTTTATAATCCTTTTAGGGATTGAATAGGTTTGAATTAAATATTTTAGGGATTTAATAGATTTAATCGATAGTTTATGAACTAAATATGCTTTGTTTTATATATACTTTAGGGACTAAATAGATTTCAATCGATAGTTCAAAGACTAAATAGGCAACTTTTTTTTGATCGGCAAAGAAAAGACTTTTATTGATGAAACAAGAACACGTTACATCAACAAAGTAAAAGGAAGGGTGCAAAAAGCATCATAGCAAGACAAACCAATCCCAACCAGGTTGGCACTAGTATGTCCGCTCAATCCCTTGCTAGCACTCCAACCAGAGTTGGCAAGAAACCAACAAAAAAGGAAAAATAACAACACAGAGCAGAAGCCTCACACCACTGCAAAGCACCACTGCAGTATATACAGCTTCTGATGATGGATATCATACTTAGGCTGTAGCATTCAGCCACCATAACTCATACAAGGTGAACACTTCCACTAAAACACCATATTAGCCCAGCATACCAGCCCACGACAGCAGACCAGCAGTCCAAGGCAGATCAGATGCTTGAATCTAAACTCCTCTGACAATAGTTTAAGGGTAAAAAGTGTAATAAATCCTTAACTATGATATTAATTAAATTGAAACAGTCCTGCTACTAACATAGAAATTAAACAAAAATACACATGAATGAATAATATTTATAAAAATTTATTAATAAAATCCATTAAAAAAAAATCTATCCAAATATATAATTTGTTAATTTAATATTTTTATTGGTTAATTGGTGAAAAGTTAATTCCTATGGGGCCATATGTCATTTAGTTTAAGATTTAATTTTTGTTTGTAATAAGGACCTATGTTAAAAGTTAGTTGGTGCCAGAAAAATCACCAAAAAAATGATTGTAAAAGTCGCCGGATGGCGATGACGACAATTGGTGGTAATAAGGTGGACAAATAGGTGATATTGAACAAAAAATAAATAAATAAGTGACACGTATATATATAGTATGATATTTAAACAGATAAATGATATATAAATAAAAAAATAAATACGGTAGATAAAATTTAAATATGTGTTCCTTTGGACAGATAATGCCATTCTAACAAAAAAAAAAAAATATAGAAATAAAATTATAGCTTGAGTGCCAGATCACTTTCTAGAGTGACTAAAATAAACTTAACAAATGAATTAAAGTTTTTAATTTAGCAAAATAATTTGTTTAACAAATAAAATATTTTTGAAGTCACAATCAAAATAAATTACTTTTATTCAATTTTGTGATTTATTCAAATTAGAAAAAAAAAAAAAAAAAAGAAGAAGAAGAAGAAGAAGAAGAAGAAGAAAAGAGGGCAGGACATACGTAGAGCATATTCCTCTTGAAATCTTAGCTACGCAGCCTAATGCCTACCATGGGAGATTCCATCTTTTTTAACTTTGCGGCTTAATTTTTCATTCGCAACACCAAATTTGTTTTAATTCATAACACCAAATTTGTTTTAATTTAATTAATTAAAAGTTTTTAGGCATAAAGTGGGGTGTTTTAAGATATCACGCGCTACATTACTTACAAAAGTTATTTGACTTAGGGCCTTTGGAAAGAAGTTTAAAAAAAGTCCGTTTTAAGCTTTTTAATTTTTTTAATTAAAAAAATCAGTTTTTTTATTCAAAAGATTTCAATTTTTTGTCAAAAAAAACTATTAAAGAAGTTAAAAAGTCAAAAAATTAATTTTTTACCAACTTCCTAAAACACCACTTAACCAACATATGGCTTTATTTGCTAATATTTTACTTTTACTTTTACTTTATTTATTTATTTATTTTATTTAAATCGGACTACAACACCACAAATGTAGTTGCTTATTAATTTTTTTTTTTAATTTGACAATAAATTATTTTATGAAAAATTTATTAGAAAATCATCTTTCAAATACTTATATTCCAATTAGTTCATAAAATATTCTTATATTTCAATAAGTCTTATTATCTTGGACAATTGATCCACTAAATATTAAAAATTGTTTTGGAATTTGCTTATTTTTTAGCTTGTTTTTGTCTTTAATTTTTTTAAAATTTTTTTTAAATTTTTTTTAGTTTCTAGATTTAGGTTGACAAGATGAATCGAAAGATTATAATTTTTTTAAAAAAAATTTAGAAAAAACAAAAATAAGCATTTTTTTGGGGGGTCTTATGGGGATTCTTTAATTTTTTTTTGAATTTTTTCATAAAAAAAATTAATTTTTAGATTCGTCTGGAAAAGACGAACTGAAAAAGTAAAAAAATTAGACACAATTTTTTTTATAAAAATACTAAAAGTAAAAAAAAAATTCAAAAAAAGAAGTGGTGTTTTTTTTAGTTGCCAAAAGAAGCCTAAATTCTCGTATTTAAAATATTTTATGATCAGTTTTATTGTTACAAATATTTTTTGAATAATTAATAACTTAGTGATATGAACATTCACATTAAATAAATTTGTTTGTAAATATTCACATCACAGAGCATTCACAATGTCAATATAAATATTAATATGCGCTTCGCCCTATTATTTTCAAGAGTATTTTGATAATTATATAATTTATAAAACTTATTGAAATAAAACATTATTATAAATTGTCATAATATTTTTTTTTATTTTTTAAATATTTTTTATAAAAAAATTAAAAAATTAATTAAAATAATCATTTTCTAAACCAGTCTTAAATAAAAGGGTATGGCTACAGCAGGACATCGTTTTAAAAAAAGTTACTTCACATTACCGCAAAGCAAAAGGGGTCTGGACAAACTTTCGATCGAAACAGCACCACCACCAAGAACAGGTAAGCCCGTAATTCTATTGTATTATTCAGTATTTAATAGTAAGGGTTCCACATTGTTTATGGTTGATTTACGGTGACGACGATGATCGCATACTTTAATCTCTCTCTCTCTCTCTTTATTATTTATTTATTATTTATTTGGTGGTTTAGGGTTTCCATTGATTTTTTTTCTTCAACTCTGCACTTTCTATTTTGTTTGAGGAATGCATTATTAGTTTTAGGTTTTTTTTTTGTTCTTTTTTTCCAAATCAGAATCCTGAATTGTTTAATGTAAAGAAAAAAAAAAAGGAAACAAACATTCAGAGCTGTTGGTCTTCACTCCCTACATCTCCCACTTTATGCTCTATCATTCTCTGATTTTTTAAAAATTTATTAGTATTATCATCGTTGCTTTTTTATTTTTTTATTTTTGTGACAATATTATTATATTCTAGGGTAGGCTGTTTATTTGTTTTTGTTTTTGGGGTCCTTTCCTTTCTTTCTATTTTACCTTTTTTCCCACTTGTTATGACTGGGATCAGCTGCTAAGAGCATCTGCAACGGGCTCTGGCTATTATAACTAATATCTTCTTATTTTACTTCCTCGAACGGGTTAACTGCGGTAATAATTATTTTAACTAAATTGTTCAAAGTTAGTAACATTTGAATAGCCTTGAAGCTTTTAAGATAAATAAGTAAAATAAAGAGTTGCGTCACATCACGTAGATGAAAAATTAGTTAGGTAAAATAAATAATAAATTTTTTATACTTTAGTTAGTAAAAAATGAAGAGGAGTTGCTCTAAGGCTCCATTTGGTTGAGTGGATTTGAAGTTAAACTTTATTGTTGAAAGATCAACTATTGGAGGTAGGTTGATAATTGTAAAGTGGAAGATTGAATAGAGATTAGGAGAGATGCAACTTTTTAAGACCCTCATATAGGTAGATCATCTGTGGAAGGATTTCAAATAACTATTGTTACTACTCTATGTTAATGAATGATGTCAAATCCATTAATTTGATCCAGTTACAACCTTAGTATTCCTTGATCTATCACTGCAATTATTTCAAGATGGATTTGGAATGTGATTTGAAAAGGGTAGTTTTGAAATTGATGAGAAGTGTTGTCTGGTAAGATGACGGGAAAGCTATCAGCCACATCAATTGCGATCGGCCTCAGATTTATGATGGTGCTGTTTTCGGCATTCATTGTTCCTCAACAGTTTATATGTATATATGTTTTCCACAGTCATGAAGTTTATTGCTTGTCTTGGCAAGGGGGTATCCTAGGTAGCAAAGACCCGGACACAAGAACACATGAGTCCTCAAAATATAGGGCAAGGACAGTTGGGAGACATACTATTCCAAGCATCGAATAGGGATCATATTAAAATGTGTTGGTGCTGTGCATCGGTTTAGTGTTAAGTGCTGCAGTGTTGACCAAGTGACAAAACATTGAAGTTTCCTTTCAATTATTGATACGTGCAAGGAGTGCTGGACGCGTTAATAAGGCGGTATATCTCATCTTCAGCAATGCTAGGTATCATGAAAAGTCTTTCATGAAAATGGTCATGAAAGATTTGTGATCTTTGGATTACACTTACAATACACACTAATCAAGGTAATCTAAGGATCACAAATTTTTCATAATCATTTTCATAAAAAAATTTTCATGGTCCTTAACATTTCTCATCTTGAATTATTAGTGATCTTTTCTATCTAATGAATGGGTCTGTCCATTAAGTGTCAGCTTAATTCATGGTCTGTGTACAACTATGTAGCACATGATATTGGTTTGATGCATTCTAAGAAAACAAAAAAAAAGGAAAAAATTCTCCAAGCTAAGCTATTTGATGGAATTTAGGTTCAAACTAAAACCCAAATTGAGTAAGTATAATAAGAAGATGGTGTTCTTCCACAAGGTCAGAAAAGTGTACCAATGTAGTAATGTTTTAATAATTTTTATGCTATTTGAATGAATTAATTGGAAGCCAGATATTGGTCAAATGTATAAGTTTGGGTTTTCCAAAATCGATTTGAAAAACTAGGGTCATTTTTTTCATGAAATCCTTCATTAAATTTGAATTTGATGAAGGTTTAAAAAGATGAAGCATTGGAGATAATTTTTTTTAATCAAATTTGATGAAAAGGAAAATTTGGAATAAGAGAGGAATTTTTAAAAAGATTTTGATGAAAATTTGATGAAACGATTGGAGTAATTCATATCAAATCAAGTTTTTTTACTCAAATTTGAAATCAAATTAGATGAGAAAATTGGTGAAGGGTGAGAGATGCTCTAATGCATGAAATTTGAAATACTATGGCCACTATCACATGCAAGTATATATAACATGCATGTGTACTTATATCAAATTGTAATACACATGGTTGAACTTGAAACTAGTGACTAGTAAAATGTATGGTATTGTAGACCCAACGAAATAGGATTTGAATTGATAAACATCCTTGGTTTTCAGAACTAGGTTCATTCTTTTCCAGCCTTATGCCATTCATCTTGCTCTATGACTTTTTTTTTTTCTGTGTGTGGCTGTCATTGACTCTTGGAGTGTGGTTTTTCATGTGCTTGCACGTCTGCACTAATATACACGTGTGCACATATGTTGATAATTGTGCATTTCTGTTTACGTGTTAAATACATGCATACGTATTTAAGAAAGAGAGAAAGATACAAATATTTTTATTTTCATACAATAAGCTATTTTTTGCAATGACTACACATGGTTGCTCCAACATACATACAAGATATAACAGTCTTGCTAAAAGACAGTACAGAAAATAAACCTAACAACACATGAAACCATACATGCACTCAGCAACTAGTTGAACCTGAGGGGTGGAATTCACTGTACAGACAAGTTGCAACTTGCAATAAACTTCAATGTATGTCTCTACATGTCTATGGATTTTGCTCTGCATTTGTGTTTTGAAAAGAATGCCCAATACCAGGGCTGTGACCTGGTAGTGTGGGTCGGAAGTCATCTGTGTTATCTGCTGCTGAATGACTGATACCAGTGCCATTGCTTTTTGAGTTTGTTGGAGCATCCTCTTTCTGTCCTGAAAATAAATGACCAACACCAGGGCTGTTACCTGGTGTTGTAGGTCTAAAATCGTCTTTATATACTGCAACTGAATCACCAAATACACGACTTTGATTAAGTGTCGTGGTTTGGGGGGGATCTTTCTTTTCTGTGACAGAATGGTCAATTATATGAACATGACTTGCCTGTTGAGCTGGAAGATCATATCCATGACCCTCACCTTCAGGGTTTTGGTTTAAGTTGATAGCTTGCATGGAATTATACTCATCTTTTCCCATTGCCTTTAGCTGTCTTCCCTCAGTAAATAGAATTTCATTGTATGCAATTAGTGCAAGGAGAATAGCACAGGTATAAATGGGTTGATTATAGGCCATAACTAGAGAATGAAAGAGTTTGGGCGATCCTATTATAGTTTGAACCTGAATGACCGACTAGGATCGAGAGAGAGAGAGAGAGAGAGAGAGAGAGAGAGAGAGACTCAGAGTTATGAACACTATAATCACGACCTCACATTTCCTTCAGTATTTATAGTCTTATGGAGCCAGCCATAAAATTAAGGTGTCCGCTTTTTTTTTTGTAAATTTGGATGGTTCATGTTTCAATCTTTTTGGGGGTCCTCTTACAGGAGAACTTTATGCATATAGTGGTTTTCTTGTTGATCTTTCTCAATATGTTGCAAGTCTCTTGCTATTGTTCGTTACCTTCTTTTTCTCTCCGTTTGCCCATTTTAAAATATAAAACTTGTGCATAATATAAAATTAACCGAAAGAACTCATCATACAATAAGTCGATATATTTTGCTGATAAAAAATTGATCAATATATTTCTGAAATACCGTCACTGATTGAAGCTTGATCCTTTGACTGTATAATGACCTCTTATTGTGCTGAAATGGCACTTTGTTGTTTGAATGTTGTAAGGGCGGTAATCTTTAAATCAATTGTTCCTGACAAATCAGATTAAAGAGATCAGATTGTTAATATAGAATAACAAAGATGTGGCCTTACCACCACAGAAATGTACCAAAAGACAGATTCTACTGTTCTTCCCACTTAACAATTTGTATTTTTTATGTGGGTGGTTCATGTGCTTGGACTCTTTCAATTGACAAATGCAAGTGAAACACATCTGTCCTTAAGTTGTTGTTTGGAGTTTTCTTTAGTTTATTTATGGTATGTGCAAGCTTTGTAGTGATTCACATGACTGCTTAGCTGCTGTACTGTTAAGATTCCACAGAATTATCACTGTAACAATAAAGATGGAGTGTTGCTAACTATTCTTGACTTAGCCAAGTATGTCACACAATAACTTAGCTACTTATCTACCTTTGATTGATATTGCTAGTCCGTTGTTACATCACCATATGAATTATGATGGAGTATGTTGCTAACTATTCTTAACCATAACCCACCTTATATTGGCTAAACCAACTAGGAGGTTGGAGCTTAATTTAGCTCCAAGCTCCTCTTTATTGATGTAATTTATTATACTTTGTATGTGTTTTCATCAATAAAGTCTTTTCTTCGCTGATCAAAAAAATATTGTGCAAATTGTTACTCTGCAGAGGAATGCTCGCTGGTTTTCTTTATTGGTCTCTCACCAACTAGGAGGTTGGAACTTAATTTAGCTCCAAACTCCTTTTTGTTGATATAATTTATCATACTTTGTATGTGTTTTCATCAATAAAGTTTTTGCTTCGCCGATCAAAAAAATATTGGCTAAACCATATAGCATCCCAAAACACACCTTAGGTGCTTGAAATGGCACTTCTTTATTTTTTTATTTCGTTTCTGTTTCAAGCATTTGTTTCACTTATTTCATCCACCAAAAACTATCTTGTGCTAGAATTTGCCAGACTTTCTGAGTGTTTAGCCTACTCCTCAAATCTAAGAGTGTTTTAGAAAATAAACATCATGATTGAGTACTAATAAAAATCAGATTCTAAATCACATTTTTATATCATGACGATATGGTTTGCTCAATTTTTTTTTTCTTTTTCTTTTTCTTTTCTTTTCGTTCGAAGGATTTAGAAATATGAAAAACTTGTAAGGTATTCGTTCATTTTGTTGCTGGACATCTTATTCATTTAATTATGTTCGTAAAGTGATATTGACAACTCAATGTTGCAGGTGTTAGTTAAAAATCATCATAATGTGTGGTTTAACATTCTAACTTCTTTGGTGATAGTGTTTGAGTTTGACAGTTTGTGTTTGTATTTGTTGTAAATCTAAGGTAGGTGCGCTAGCATTAAATAATATTATGCTTGAAATTAAAAGCAGAACAGGCAATTGATAGTGCACATGTGCACTTCCAGGAAAATCTTCCTAATTACCAAAACAACTACCACTATGGAAAAGGAATATGGATGGTTTACGTAAACAGCCGAAATTTGACCAAATATCAGTGGTCATGAGCCAACATTTTGACCCCTGTGATCCTTGGGAGTTTTTTTTCTTTCTTATTTAATATCAATATGGGTTTGACTCCATTCTGGTGTTGGCCTTTTCAGGTCCTTTTGTTGAACCACTCACAGCCAGTCATGTCACGTCACGAATGATGTTCCTTTTATGCATCCCAAACCCATTGTTCTTCATTGTATCCGATACGAAATTGAAGACTATACATACCAAATTGGAAAATGATGTTAATCAGGTTTGAAGTTAGTGGTTTAGTTGAATTCATGATGATTTGATCCATTCTCGTTTTAATTCTTTCTAGATCGTTTGTGATACAGAGTACCATTCTGCACATAGGGGGACCAATTGAAATGTTTTGCTGCTTAATACCACAATCACTTGAAGTATGAAGTTCATATGCTTTGCATTTTTTTTACCTCCCTGGAAATCCCATGGCTGTGAAACAAAAAGTCAAGTCAAATCAAATCCACCACCTTCTGGAGGGCCCTACCACTCCTCTTTGTCACAAAATAACTATTCATTTCTTTTAATTCAAATAAGTCAAATGAAGCAAATGATGGGCATGAAAGTGCCAGACCTTCAACCCACTTCCCATCTCTCATTCCATTTAGAATGGAATTATAATTGGAGATTCTTCCAAAAGGACATGCGTGGTTGGCTCCTCGAGTTTAGGAGCCTCTACCCCAGCCTCCTCCCACTATACATTAAAAATGAATAATACTATATTAGAGGACAAAAGAGTATTTGATTCTGTTTTGTGCTAGCTTTTAGTGCACGGGCATGGTTAGTTGTTCATTGTTATTTAATTAATAGAACATGCCAAGGGCATTGTGTGATATTGACTTCGGCGGAAAAATAAAGGATCTTCGCTGTGCCATTCGAATCACAGCAGTCCAACATATTAAATTTTTTTCTTTGTCTGTATTCTTTTGTATCGTTATGAGTTTGGGATAAAACTAAAAAACCACATTTTTTTTTTCCAAATTCATTTAAAGTTTTTTTACTTTTTAGATCATCTAGTGTAAAAGGAAATAAAAAGTTCACCAAAGATGAAAAAAATGCAGCTTGTTTTTTTAGAATACTTTTCTGGTCCATCTAGTCAAGTAGAACCTAAAAGTTTAAAGTTTTTTTTGAATTTTTTTTAAAAAAGTCAACTAAATATGAAAAAAAGCCAACAAAAAAGTCAATGTTGATTTAAGTTATGTACGCCAAGTATGACAGTATATTAATTAAACTGTTCAGTGATATACTTCGTCATATAACGAAGTACTCAAAAGCATTTTTAGATCTCTTGGTGGCTCTTGAGGTGGTAAATAGAGATTTATATACATTCTTATATACAATACTGGTTTTGTATCTCGTGAGGATTAATAAAGACAATGCCGTATGATGGAGCAGAAGTAGTGGCTGGTTACTAGAAGAAATGAGTCCAAAACATTCTGCAAGCTTGCACTTTAACTTTCATCGGCAACTTCTTCTGTTTAATAGATGGAGATTTACTGGAAATTTCTTGTGGATACTGCTTCATAAGCTTTCAGAGTCTGAATTTTGGTGTTCTTCTGCAGAATTGGATGCATTAGCAAACATTATAATAACTATAGGGTGTCCTAAGCAGTTAATAGGATGGCATCTCTTTCTATGCTGCCATTTCTGGTAATGACTCTGTTTACTTGAAGTTGAAACTGTCTAATTATTAAGAAAAATGCTACACACAAACATAGTTTTTATTTGATTTTCTTACCACTAGACACAAAAACAATGGACCCCACATGTATTTGTTGATGTGGGTTGAGTCACCTTTGTGTCTAGTGGTCAGAAAATCTGGTACTGAATCTGTTTATGTATAACAGTACTAAATTATTAAATATAGGAACAAAAAATTGCAATAATCTTAGCAGGATTTGCATCCCGTGCATATGTAACAGTTGACATATTTGAGATGTTTAATATGGAAATAGCAACCACAGCATACAAGAGTATGCATTTGCTGTCTAATTTGCTTTCCTTTGGAATTTAATGTCTTAATTTTATATAAATGGGTTAGAATTTACAATATATTCTGTAAATTGTGGAATACCAGTGGTTCATCCCATGCTGAATCTTGCATACAGGATTACCACCTTGCTTGGAAGGCAGGATCTACTGGATGCATAATTGTGTAGGGCACTGTAAGTATGCTAAATTTGGTTGCAAAGCCTGGTAATTGCCTTGCAACTGAAGGTAATATGTATGAAATGGTTGTGGTGTGTAAAACCTAGATTTTTGTCAAATATTGGTTTATATGGTTTCGGCCTCAGAAAATAAAATGATAAGAAAAGATGATTATATGGTTCTAGCCATTCAACTTTGCAGGTTTGTATGATGGGAAAAGAAAGATAATAAGTAAAGCAATTGAAGACAGTTATCACGCACGCTATAAGAATTTCTTCACACTAGGTTGGAACAAAGTGTCGAGTGTGTTGCCACAACAAATACATATATATATATATATATTTCTGATGGTGGTTGTGGTGGTGGGGAGGGGCAGGGACTTGATTGAAATTCCTCAACAATATATTTTTGTTTGAAAATAAAAACTAGTCTGAGAAAAGAAAATTAATTTAAAGGATAATTTTGACTATGAGAGAGAAAGCATGGTGAAGTTTAGTGGTTTATTGCACTTAACCAATCTTTATTTATTTATTCTTATTGATGTATTACTGGAATGAAGCTACACTAATGGCAGAGAGTGTTCATTTCATTGTTTTTCACCTCCTTGCTTCTTTATACTTTTGTGACAATCACCCCCCTCCTGTGTTTATCTTTGTCATACATCTTCTTCCCTTTCATCTTATGGGCTGTGAAATCTAATAGTCTATGTGTCAAAGCAAAAGCATTTACTATGTTGCTGGATAATCCTGTTTGCATATTCTTGAACCTTGATCTTTAAGTGTACCTATCATATATTGTGTTTAATGTTAACAGATGACACTATATATTTATGGAAAAAGAAAAAAAAATTGGAAAAAGAACACTTAATTTCATTGCAATATTGCATTCATAAAATGCACGTATATGCAAAAACTACACACATTAATTCAATATATGCCATTACTTGATCAAGATAGATGATACATACAGATACAGAGATTTATTTATAAACACACCAGATTTACATAATTGTGGGCATGCATATCAATAGTCAAGACAGTGACCCTAACCCTAGTTTTGAAGGGAATGGCCAACGCCAGGGCTGTGCCCTGGTGCTGTGGGCCTAAAGTCGTCAACGTGACCTGGAGGTGGTGAGTGAGGCTGATCTACAACCTGACTTGGTGCTATTGGTGGTGGTGGAGCCAGAAGTACAGACTCGTTCATGTATGTTGTGCTATTTGTGCTCTCACCATGCAAGTAGCTATTTTGGTCAACAATCTCCTTTGTTTCTTTTTCGAAGTTTATACTGTGAGATGTGAGTTTTGGGAATTCATTTTTTCTCAGTAACTTCAAGCTCCTTCCTTCGCTAGAGTGAATACACTGGAACAAACTCAATACAAGTAAAATACTTGCAAATGCTAACTTAATTTGAGCCATTGAGAGAGAGAGAGAGAGAGAGAGAGAGAGAGAGATGGATGCTTGACTCCTCTGTCTCTTGGGGTATTTATAGAGCTGCGAGACCCATGTGACGCCTCTGGTCCTCACCAGTTGGAGATTCTTTGTGAGAAAATAGAGAGAAAAGTTAGGATGGTGAGATACTTTTCTTTCTCTCTCTAGAATAGTATGTAGGGCACAACTTAGGGTTAGGAATAGTCTGTCAATAGTTTTTTTGCATGCCCCATGCAAACCATTAATTTGTTTGCCCTCCTTTTTAGCTTTCTCAAAACTATGTAGCAAAGTTCCAGTGGGAAACAGGCACAGGGAATGCTGTATTAGTTGAAA
Organism: Camellia lanceoleosa; assembly: GCA_025200525.1. Lineage (NCBI taxonomy): Eukaryota > Viridiplantae > Streptophyta > Magnoliopsida > Ericales > Theaceae > Camellia > Camellia lanceoleosa. Next base: position 194,948,845 of record CM045758.1, on the reverse strand, counting down.
TTATAGCCTTCCAAACTGTTCAGAGTTAGATCATGATGGCCACAATTTGGAAGGTAGCTCAAGCATTTGAGCGTGTGTGGTTGGCAGGCTGTATAAGGCTTTTTATAAATATAGTATGTTGATGAAGAATCTTGTTGTGTGTGGAGCAAATTAGGTATTTGAGGAGAAAAAATGTTATTCTAAGAGCCCACCCCTTGCAAGTTGTTAAAAAATTAGCAATTCTATGGATTCTAGAAAAGTTACCTGAAAAGTTGTTAGAAAAGTAAATGTGTGGAGTAGATTCATTCTCGGTGTGGCCCACGTCACACTAAGTTTGAATCTATGCCACACACTTCATTTCCTGGCCACTTTTCGGGGTACTTTTTCGAAGTCCTACTTTTTTCCTTAAAGCATTGTAAACTAGTCTTCTTTTTTTATGTTCTCCACTGAGAACCCTCACATATGTATAAACATTATGCTTTTTGCTCCGACAGAATTGGCTTTCCAACTAGAAATCCCGATTGTCTTGAACTCCATTTCTTTCTATTTTTTTGCTGCCTTTTGAATCTTAACTAGCTGCTAGAGCTTTTAGTCACTAAAAACTTACTTTGTCCTTGGGTGTGGCTTTACAGTTGCACACTTGCTGTAGTATATTCAAGTTGGGTAGTACATTCATGTGCGTCCTGGAATTCCACTGAGGAGCTCTCCCATGGAGTGTAATTTGTCTCGTTAATCGACCCATTTGTGAGTGATCCATAATTTGGATTTGTCTAGTGTTATTAGTTTCGCTCCTAGAATCTCAAGCTTGGCTGTTTACCTGAATAGAAGAGATGGATTGAACTCATGATCTGTACATAGAAGAAGTTGATCTTTGACTGCCTTAGCAATTCTAAGGCATTTGCTGTTGAAATTTCTGAAGTCATGCTTCATGTGGTTCACATAGTAATGTATAAAAAGTACATTATTTAAGGTCCATTTTTGTTAATTGAGAGTGTTAGGAGCCGTCGAAGAGTGAACATTTGGCATTATTTGAACAAAATGGTTGCCCTTGGGCTTAAAATCATGTCTTCATGCTTGGCAGGCTTTAGCTTTTACCGTCACTTCAAGCAATGGTAACAGAGGGTCTAGTAAATGTGGAGCCTTGCCATTGTTGAAATCTCACTAATTAAGCATTCATGTGGCTCATATGATCATATCGGAATAGACAAGTTTATAAATAGGGAGCTCCTGGTAGTTGAGAATTTTCTCTATTTTCATTCAAAGCCAAAAGCTGCCTTTTAAGTTGGTGCTAAACTGGGCTGACTCAACATGGTAACTAACATGCATGTTTTCAATGCAATTAAAATCCTCAATGGTATAGGACCTTTCATGGTAGCATGAATTGATGTTTAGGTAGTAGTTTTCTTGCATTTGAAAGTAAAAGTTGCTTTGAATCTCATGTTTAGGAAGTAGTTTCCTTGCATTCAATAGGAATAGCTTCTTGGATTCTTATGTTGAGGAAGTGGTTTTCTTGTATTCAAAAGGAAAAGTTGCTTTGATTCTCAATTACGAAAGTAAAGAGTCGGTGAATCCTATTACTATAAAAAATGGTATCTTGAAATACTATTTGTGAAACCTATGTTACTTTCACTTAGGCACTATGTTGAGTGTTCAAATCTTAGGCACCATATGAAACCTTTTTATTATAAATGTTAGGTTTGCTTTTTTGGTGATACTAGTTCAAATGTTAGTTTGTGACTCTGAAATTCTTTTCTTTTTCTATTTTTGTTGCTCCAGTGAAGTTTCTTTAAGAAAATTGTCTTTGTCATGTCTCACCTGACTCGTTAGAATTTATTGGGAGCAAATCAAACAAGACTAGGGCTGTTTTTGCTTTTCTATCATAATTGTTATCTTGTTTTCTGTTGCTGATTCACTCCATCAAATGTTTAGATATGTCAGATGGTTTGGCTTACATTATGTGAAACTTGAAGGAATTTTTTGTACATTGAACACTTCTGCACCAGATTTTGTGCCTCAGCTGCAGAGATTGTTGCCAACATTACAACCACTTCCAACGCTGGTGACCACTTTGTGAAACTCTTTAATTTTTTTTTCTTTTCTTTTTTCTTCCCGAGTTTTAATCATTTGGTGGTTTGCTTCGATGTTGTGGTTTGTTTTCGTGACTGTTTCCAAATGGAAGCTTTAATGCTAACATTCCTTTGTTCAGAAATTTCCAGTGTAGAAATATTTATTGTAATATAAGTTGGCTGCACCAAGTATCAGCCCCGAAAGTTGTGTGTGTGTGTTTTTTTTTTTTAAAAAAAAAAAGAATTTAAAGATATTAGGATTTATATTCCCACTTTGATTGTTTTCTGAGTAGTGATATTAGTTAATAGAATTTTTTCATAATATTTTTCATCCGAAAGATTGAATAAAATCAAAATTATTCAATTGTAGGGAACTCTGAAAAAAACAAAAATGAGGTGGGAATTATTTCTTCTGATACTTTTTTTTACATGATATGAGAGGAATATTTATATATATTGACCACAGTAGAGGACCCAATGTCGGGCCAAGTAGAAAATGGTTTTTACTTTTTTTATCTTGTCTGGTGATGAAGCCCAGGCAACATGTGCTCCCATTGGGCTCTTATAAGTTAGGCAGCTTTGGGTTCCTGCCTTGGTGTCAAGATGTGTCCATTCAAGGGTCAACACCTTGATGTTACATTCATTTGTATCTTTTGGAGAGGCAAAAACATGCCTAAGAAGTTGGTGCAAGTGCAAACCCAAGCTCAAGGCATGGTGCAAGACAGTCTACGGCATGCCATGAAGCAGCCCATGCCAACAACTAGCCAGCAGCAACTTAAGGCCAACTTTTGGAGAGTAAGTGTAGTCTTTTTGCTTTGTAAATTTTTATATAAATACCTTAGTATTAAAAGTGTTTTGGCTTTAAGTATTGTAATTTTTCTCTTTTTGTAAAATTTTTAAAAATCCATTAGGACTCCTCAAATATAGTGGATGTTTTTTTTTGCCAACTAGAAAATAGCTTAACAAGCTATATTAAGGAGGGGGTATCCAAGTATTGAATCAAATCATTTGTGCTTTTAAAGTATCCCAACCTAGTCAATGGTAAGGCAACTTTTGTAGCACTTTTGATACATTGTTCAACTATTGTAATGTTTTCTTTTGATCAATGAGAAGTTCATTTTGCCTTTAATTGTGCAAAGCTTTCTATTGTTGCTTGCTTTAATTTTAGCTTGTTATTTGCTAAATTGTGACTTGTCTCCAAACTTATTGGCTCATCAACGAATCAATATTGTGTTTGGTTATCTTTGCAAACCATTTGAGTTTTATTGGCGGGCTAGTGAAAAGAGTTAACTAGCGCCACACACACTTGCATATATATTGACAAGGCTTTCGCACAGCCAGTGTGTAACAGTTGGTATTAGAGCCCAATCTATTTGGCTTTCTCTATTATTGGCTTTCTAAATGGATGCTCTTGGCAACTATCAACCAATGTAAAGGGAGAAGTTTGAGCTCTTGGAGCAGTGTATGGACTATATGGATGCCGTGGCAGGTTCATTAGCTAACCTTGAGCAACAGGTTCATGATCTTGAGCAAACTCATGGTTTTACTTAAGGGCAAGATTGAGAGGATGTTGTCACTGAACTCAAGTTAGAGATTGAAGATCTTAGTGGCCGGATTGGTGTTCGTACCCGTGTCTTTGGCAATGCACCCGGTGGTGGCATGGAATTCCCTAGGGTACGTGTGCCCGAGCCCCGTGCCTATGGTGGCGCCCGAAATACCAAAGAGTTAGACAACTTTCTCTTCGATATAGAGCAATATTTCAAAGCTGTGAAAGCTGAAGCTGAGGGGACAAGGATTTCTATGGCCACAATGTATTGTTCGGTGATGCTAACTTGTGGTGGCAGACTAAACATGATGAGATGCAATGCGACTTATGCACAATTGAGACGTGGGAGCAGCTTAAGCATGAACTTAAGCTCCAATTTTTCCTTGAAAATGTTGAGTATAATGCCCAGTGTGCTTTGTGGGATCTCAAGCACACCGGCAATATAAGAGATTATGTGAAACAATTCTCTGGGCTTATGCTAGACATCAAAGACATGTCAGAGAAAGATAAGCTCTTCTTCTTTCTTGAGGGGTTGAATTCATGGGCTAGAGTTGAACTTCAAAGGCAAAGAGTGCAAGATTTAGCCCATGTACAAGCAGTAGCTGAGTGCCTTACGAACTACGCCAAACCTAAGCAACGTGACAGTGGTTCCCTGCCCAAAAGTAGGGTTGGTGGAAAGTCCCAAGGCCATGGCAAACCTAAGAGTGGAGGAGCCAACACTTCTACATCCAAAACCTATTCGAGTAGAGGAAAATGGCAACAGAAGAGCTATGGTGACAAAGCAAAAGCCCCTTAACAGTTCTCTACAAGCAAAGCAAAGGGCCTTATCTCTTATTTCTTATGCAATGGGCTACATCGGCTATCTAGATGTCCACAAAAACGTGCCTTGAATGCTTTAGCAGCGGTGCCTAACCATGTTTCTTAACCAAGTGACAATGATAGCGAGGAAGAAGACGTGCAGTCTAGGCGAAGTGGCAAGGGTTCTAAGGCAGCTGACTGTAGAGTGAGAGCCTTTCATATGATGAATGCCATGGAGAAGAAGGCTTTTACAAAGAGGCCTAAGAAGAATGCCAAGAGTGGCAAAGTGGGCAAGCATTCAGATCCTAAACAACTTATGGAGTCTAAAGATGAAGACAAATGGAAGAAACCCATCTATAGTGGGGAATCATCAGGCAAGTTGAACAAGAGAAAGTCATCTAATAAAGTTTTGATGTTTGTGGATGTAAAACTCAATGGGAAGCCCCTCCGTGCTTTGATTGACACAGGGGTCATCCATAACTTTGTTGTTGGAACCGAAGTTGAAAGACTCGGGCTATCTTTAGAGAATGATGGTAGCCGCATTAAGGTGTTTAATTCAGCAGTGCAGCCCATCTATGGGGTTGCAAAATCTGTTCCTTTGAAGGTCAATACTTGGGAAGGAAGAGTAGATTTCACCGCAGTACCCATGGATGACTTCTAAGCCATCCTTGGGTTAGATTTCTTGAGAAGCACAAAGACGATAGTCATGCCTTATTCTAATAGTATGTGTGTCATGGGAGATAAGCCATATCTTATTCCTGCTATGGCTACCAACAACAGTGACCGGTTTGTCTCAGCTATGCAACTCAAGAGGGGTGTTAGGCATGGTGAGCAAACTTGGGTTGCCGCATTGAAGTTGAATGAAGCTCTTGAATCTACTTCTATCCCAGCCGCAGTCAAGATGGTCTTAAGGAAATTTGCAGATGTCATGCCTAAATAGTTGCCTAAAGAGTTGTCTCTACGTCGGGGTGTGGATCATGCTATTGAGTTAGTGCTAGGGGCAAAGCCACCAGCTTGTGCACCATATAGAATGGCTATTCCTAAGTTGAATGAATTAAGGAGGTAGCTTACAGAGTTATTGGAAGCAGGCTTCATTAGGCCATCAAATGCGTCATTTGGTGCACCTGTCTTGTTCCAAAAGAAGCATGACAGTAATCTTCGCTTATGTGTGGATTATCGGGTACTCAATAAGCTGACCATCAAGAACAAGTATCCCCTTCCTCTCATTGCAGATTCATTTGATCAATTGAGCAAAGCAAGGTATTTTACAAAGTTAGATCTTCGATTGGGGTACTATCAAGCAAGAATTGCCGAGAGGGACGAGCCCAAAACTACATGGGTTACTCGCTATGGTTTCTATGAGTTCCTAGTCATGCCATTTGGCTTAACCAATGCCCCAACAACATTTTGCACCATGATGAATGAAGTTTTTCAAGAGTACTTAGACCAATTCGTGGTAGTATACTTGGACGACATTGTGATCCATAGCTCCACTTTAGAAGAGCACGTGGAACATCTCAAGAAAGCACTGTCCAAGTTGAGGGAGCACAAGCTTTATGTCAAGCTAGAGAAGTGTTCTTTTGCCCAAGAGAGGATTAAATTCCTAGGGCACATTGCTGAGCATGGATGCATCAAAATGGACCAAGAGAAGGTTAAGGCTATTCAAGAGTGGCAGCCACCCGCTAATGTCTCAGAGTTGCGGTCATTCCTTGGGTTGGCTAATTATTATCACAAGTTTGTTGAAGGCTACTCAAGACTAGCTTTTCCATTGACAGAGTTACTAAAGAAGAACAAGCCATATGTTTGGGCGGAAAAGTGTCAACAAGCCTTTAAAGCCTTGAAAGACACTATGTCTAGAGACTCTATTCTTGCTCTACCTGACTTAGGTAAAGCTTTTGAGATACAAATTGATGCATCTGATTTTGCTTTGGGTGGTGTTCTTTTATAGGATGGTCACCCAATTGCCTATGAGAGTAAGAAGCTTAATGATGCCGAATGGATATATCCGACTCATGAGAAAGAGTTGCTCGCAGTAGTGCATTGTCTGAGGACTTGGAGGCACTACATCTTGGGCTCACGGTTTGTTGTAAAGGATGACAACACGGCGGTTAGCCATTTTTTAACACAGCCCAAGCTAAGTGCATGACAAGCATGGTAGAAGTTGGCAGAGTTTGATTTTGCCTTAGAATACAAGGCTGGTGCCACCAACCATGTTACTGATGCACTAAGTAGGAAGGCGGAGCTTGCCATGTGCCTTCATGTATGTTCACTTATTTCCATTTCAACCACCATCAAGGAGAAAATTAAGGCTCATCTAGACAAGAATGCTATGGCAGAGTTCCTTATGAACCTTGTCAAAATGGACAAAACTCGCCAATTTTGGGTGCAAGATGGACTACTAATGACAAGAGGCAACCGTATCTTTGTACCCAGGGCTGGTGATTTGAGAAAGACACTTCTTAGAGAGTTCCATGATACACCTTAGGTAGGACATCCAAGTTGGGAGCAAACATTGGCCGTAGTGAAGCAAGGATATTATTGGCCCCAAATGCGTGATGATGTGGAAGAATATGTTCGCACTTGTCTCACTTGCCAACAAGACAAGGTTGAACATAAGAAGAAAGTAGGTTTGCTTGAACCTTTGCCCATGCCTAAACGTCTGTGGGAAAGTGTATCACTTGATTTCATCACTAGACAGCCTAAAGTGGGAGACATCGGGACCATCTTGACTATTGTGGGCCGGTTTTCCAAGTATGCCACCTTTGTAGCTGTCCCAAAGTATGTTTCAGCAGAGGAGATTGCCCGACTCTTCTTGAAGCACATTGTTAAATATTGGAATGTACCTAAAAGTATTGTTAGTGACTGAGATTCGCGTTTCATTGGTAATTTTTGGATGGAGTTATTCAAGCGTCTTGGGTCACAACTTAATACTTCATCAAGCTACCATCCAGAGACGGATGGGCAAACTGAACGCTTTAACTGTATGCTTGAGGAGTATTTGCACTACTTTGTCAATGCTAATCAACGAAATTGAGTGCAACTTCTTGATGTAGCACAGTTATATTTCAACTCTCAAAAGAGTAGCTTTACAAGCAAGAGTGTTTTTGAGATAGTGAATGGGCAGCAGCCACTGTTGCCTCACATAGTGGATGGACTTTATGAAAGAAAGTCTCCCAGGGCTTATCAATTTGCTAAGGAATGGAAGAGAAACCATGACATTACTCATGTCTATCTTGAAAAAGTAGCAAGTAAAATGAAGAACTGGGCTAATGAAAAGAGGAGGCCACTTGAGTTTAGAGTTAGGGATCAAGTTCTTGTCAAACTCAACCCTGAGCAACGCAAGTTTATGAGGGGAAGAGACAAAAGGCTAGTGTGCAAGCATGAGGGATCGGTAGCCATTCTAAAGAGAATTGGCAAGTGTGCTTACAAGATAGATGCTCCATGTTGGCTAAAAGTGCACCTGATTTTTCATGTGAGTTATTTGAAGCCTTGCTATCCAGACAAGGAAGATACAATCCGAAATGAGTTGAAACGCCAAACCATCACAGCCAAAGCAGGGAAAAAGTCTGTTGAATCTATCTTGGCCGATTGGGTGAAAATGGTTTGCAAGAAGAAACAAAGGCAATACTTGGTAAAATGGAGAGGCTTTGGAGATGAAGAAATCAGCTGGGAACGAGAGGTGGATTTGTCGGCTTTTCAAGACGAGATTGATACTTATTGGGCAAAGTCGTCGAGGGCGTCAACCGTTCAAGTGGGGGAGACTGTCAAGGTGCACCCATCCAAGGGTCAACACCTTAATGTTACACTCATTTTTGCCCTTTGGAGAGCCAAAAACATGTCCAAGAAATTGTTGGTGCAAGTGCAAACCAAAGCCCAAGGTATGGTGCAAGACAACCCACAGCATGCCATGAAGCAACCCATGCCCACAACCAGCCAACAGCAATTTTTGGAGGGTCAAATGTAGTCTTTTTGCCTTGTAAATTTTTATGTAAATACCTTAGTGTTAAAGGTATTTTGGGTCTAAGTATTGTAATTTTATGTAAATACCTTAGTATTAAAGGTATTTTGGGTCTAAGTATTGTAATTTTTCTCTTTTTGTAGAATTTTTAAAAATTCATTATGACTCCTCAAACATAGTGGATGTTTCATTTTCCTCTTGTCAACTAGGAAATGGCTTAACAAGCTATATTAAGGAGGGGGTATCCAAGTGTTGAATCAAATCACTTGTGTCTTTAAAGTACTCCAACCTAGCCAATGATAAGACAACTTTTGTAGCACTTTTGGTGCATTGTTCAACTATTGTAATATATATATATATATTTTATCAATGAAAAGTTCATTTTGCCTTTAAATTGTGCAAAGCTTTCTATTGTTGCTTGCTTTAATTTTAGCTTGTTGTTTGCTAAATTTTGGCTTGTCTCCAAACTTATTGGCTCATCAACTAATCGATATTATGTTTGCTTGTCTTTGCAAACCCTTTGAGATATCTTGGCAGGCTAGTAAAGAGAGTTAATTAGCGTCACACATACTTGCATATCTATTGACAAGGTTTCCGCACAACCGATGTGTGACACTTGGCCAATCCAATTTTTGCTATTATGAGAATTTCACAAAACAGGTTCGCTATTATTGTTATTTTATTAAGTTAAAGGCAATTTGATGAGGACTCAACCCACTTGAGGGGTTGGGACCTAATCACCTACTAAAAGGGCTATCCTCGTTATGTAGTCTCATAATGGCACTTTTAAAATGACAAAAACAACTCCAACCCTCTCTTTTTCTTACTTCCACACCTAACTAAAATAAATGAATTATGATATGGAAATATATATATAGTGAACGATGTGGCTGAATTGTAAGCTTATCATTTAAAAAAAAAAAAAAAAATCCAGCAAGATGTCTCATTTTAATAGAAGATTGTGTATAGAAATTATGGAAGAATTGCAATTTTCCTAAATAAATTAGGAAGTATATACAAATTAGAAACTAATTGTTAGGAGGGTGATGATCCTATTAAGGTCCACAATACTCGCATTATTATGTTCCATGCTGCTACTCACTCATCCATTGATAGCTCATTTTTTGCAAGTATTTGCAGCGTGCATGTCTTGCTCCCCTTTCTTAATGGAAAAAAAAAAAATGTTGAAAAAGTCGGCTTTAAGATCATATTGAACAAATGTCACTCGTTTGGATGGATATTTAGATGAAATTCAATGCAGCAGTTGACCAAGAATAAAACAACTCATCTAATATTTTCTTTCATTTATCCTCAACATTGCAATCATGTCTTGTTGCATAAGATTACATTGTAATCCCAAAACCTCAAACCCAAGATCTACCATTCATCCTTAATGTTCCTGAAATTTCGCATTGCACACCACAAAACTAGAGAGAAACTGACTACAAAGCATATTACTTACACTGAGCATATGTTTTAGCCCTGCCCAAAACGAATTAGCTGACACTAAAAATATACAAGATTTCTATATGCTCAACAAGAAGACAGAAAGCAAAAATATACGGTTACACCAACTATTAGCTGAGACAGAAATGAAGTATACAATCATCACGCTGCTCTGAAGCCATCGCCAAAAACTTGAAGTGAGCGGTGTACATGTCAGCTTCTGGGACAAGAATTAGTTGCAGAAATTATTTACACCGTCTTACAAGTTAGTGATGAGCTATAGTTAAAAGTCAGTGTAAAGGAAGCTCTCGTAAGTTGTCCCTTGGAGTGTCTTGTTGATTTCATCCCAATTTTTAATGTGTTCTGACAAGGGTCCTTTGTGTATCTTAACTTGCCGGCTTGTTAAGTTCATCACTGGGAGCCTTAGAAACTCTTGAACGTCCACCAATTTCTGCTACAATGGGCAGAGGAGAGTGAGTTAAGGCATACCAGATAGCTAATCAAAGCAAGAAGTGAAACCGTCTCATCACAGACTGAGCATCAATATCTTATCAAATGGTAGATGCTGTATGAAGAAATTACTGATGTGAGATGGAAACTATTTCAAGGCATCCGAGAAATATATGTTCAATCCGACTCCAAATTTTTCAAGACAAAATTTGCAGGAAATATTATGACAGACAATATAAGTTACAACAAGAACTTGTTGGGGCACAAGAAGAACATATGGTATGGATAAATGAGTGCATGTTATGAATTTCACGTTTAAAAAATTTGCTAATATCATGTGATGTTTAAAACATTGTTGAACCCATCCTCTCAAGAGCTTCAAATTTCAGATGAGTTGGTTGAGAACAAAACTATCACTGATATATGAGACTTATAAAAAAATTGGAGGGATTTGTTATAGTCCTCACAGTGTGATTCTTGATAAGGTCTTCATAGTACAAAATGATGTGCCGAGTGCTGTGAAAGTATTCCAATGCCTTGGCCGCTGTCACATCCATTTGCTTCAAATCATTCATCACTGACGCAGAATTAATTGTTGGCTTGTATTTTGACAATGTTTCTGCCTGTAATAAGTAACCTACTATGAGATCACAATCACAGCACGCATGAGTGCGTGTGCAGAGAGAGAGAGAGAGAGAGAGAGAGAGAGAGAGACCTCTTCTGGTGAGTGGACATGAGCTTTGTGGGTCCCATTCAATTGCTTAGCATGTTTATCATAGGAATTTGCAAGCACTGAAAGCAACCGACGCAACAGATTTCTTCGAAAGAGAAATATCAGAGAAACACCTCTACTGTTGAAGTACTCCAAAATTTCGTTATGGTGCTCCATCAATCCCTGAACATTGAAAACTTGCACTGAATATCCTCACAAGCCAAATACAAACAGTAGTTTCAGAATCTAGAAAAACCACTAGCCAGTTACCATGTTCCAATTTCCAGAAACAGAGATTTATATTAGACAAGAAGCAATTGCAAGTTCAATATTTCTAAAACTTCTGTTTTAGTCATCAGTGACTCAGGATAGAAATGGTTAATGCCTTGATGGTATTATAAGAGATCCAACTTCCAAGGAAGCTCTTAAGCCCTTGGCTAATTTCTCTAGAGATTTGTGCAAATATATAATTTGATGTGACCGTGGCATTACAAAGGATGGCCCTATAGGATGACTAGAAATTGGATTGCATAAAATATAAAATGGCACTTGTTCACAAAAGAATAACTAAAACAATTAGAAACATTTTGCATTGTGCAACTATGTTATACAAATCATGGTTCGTGATTCAAGGTCTCCACTCACCCACATCTGGTTACTGGAGTTGCAAATTTATCAGCACTAGTACCATTAACCTAGTTCTGCTGTTGGATAACAGTAAATTTGAAATTGATTCCACAAGGATGAGATCGTATGTACTTTCCAAAAACCAAATCCTAGACACTAGGAGGTCATATTCCAAGACTATTTTAGAAAAAGGAAAACAAATACAAAGTCTCAGTAAACCTGTTTGATTCTTCTTCTACCATGAAAATAATGATACCATGGGCATTAGGCCCACAATATGTAACTCAGTACAAATATCACATAATACACTGTTTTTCAAAGAGATTACTATTTAATGACCTGAACAGGACTGCACAATCACAAGAACCCTAGGAGGAGTAAGCTTCTCTATGTCAATATAACAAAGATGAGAATCCTACTCTAAATTATATCCACAGAGGAAGCTCCAGGTAACAAATTTAACAATGGACTCAAAAGTTTAGAGTTTGCGATTTGGGAGATCTTAATTGAGTTGTCAACTACTCGGAGAGCATGATCTGTAGTGGTTTTAAATCAATAACATGCCCCTTAAGTGTATTGGCAACACTTTCAGGTAGTGTTTTGGTTCATCCCAACAAAATGTCCATTATCACGTTTGGTTCATTAAATAATGATGAAAAAAGCGTTGCAAATGGAATAATTATTCACCATTATAAGGGAAATGGTCATTCCATAAGGAGGTTAAGGAATGACCATTCTACCTTCATTCCAGTGAGCCAAACACTACCTCAGTAGCAGGGAAACATAAAATCACAAAGTAATTGCAGGTTTCTACTAGGTTTCAATAAACATTTGCCAAAACAAAAGAAAGATAACATCCAAGTTTGGTTAAGAAGTTATGAAAGGGTGCTTATCTCTACAAGAGCAGTGCATTCTGAGGCATGGGTGAGAAGGGATGTCGAAATAGTGGTTTCAAAAAGTAATAACAAGGGGTCATAGCATTCAAATGTTGAGTCTTGAGACACTATGTCTACATTATTTGTTGTTCTTGCGTGTGTGTGTGGTTTCCTTGGTAAACAGTCTGATATAAAGCAGTAGTTCAATGAGGAAGAAAAGTGTTTACAGAAATAAGCAATGTTATTTATTAACCACCAAGTGAAGAAATAATAAAAATAACTATAGCTTAAAAAAAGTTGAGATTGTATACCTGATTAAGCATCCATTTGAAGCCAACTGCAGCCGAGCAATGATTCTTTGAAGCACTACTTAACCAATCCAAGTTGTAAACTCTATCCAACGTCTGCATAATTGAAGAAATATTATCCCTCCTCTCTTGAACATAGAATATCTCCCCATTGGAACTCACATTCATATGACTATTTAGCAGTGTCTCAAACCATCCACTCCCAGATCTCTGCATTGAGACAATGGCAAAGAATCGAACAGGATTGCACGCACATTCAGCCCTGAAATGAACCAGAACACAACATTAGCAAAATCCAAATCAGTCCCAGATTCAAAACCAACATCAACAATTCATTTCTCACTAACCTGCTAAATGTTTCAGGCTTCGGGTAATGCAAGTAGGGAATTTGGGATTTATCGATGTCATAATCAGGATAAGACCTCTCAATGACTTCAATGCTTAGAAATTCAGTCTTGGTGTGGGTGTTTGATTGCTTTATGCAAATCGAACAGATATACACACCACAGACCATTGCGAATATTAAAACTATCGTCCTTAACAGTACTGGAGATTTCTTGGAGGGCTTTATGATGAGAGTATCCTGTGATCCAAAAATAATGCCCAAATATCAAGAAGCAAATTATAAATAAAATAAAATAAAATAAAAACCCTAATTGAGGAATTAAGTAAAACAACAAGTGTAGAAGATAGAAATTATAAATTCCACGGGAATAAGAAAACTAGTCAGGGGGAAAATCATCGTGAATTTAAGACTGAAAAAATGTGGGAAAAAACAAAATAAAGAAATGCCGGTTTTATTTTATAAAACAGAAACTAAAAATTCCACATATAAGAAATATATTGATAGGTACAGAACAACGCAGTTCAGAAAATGCATATAGCTATACATTCTTCTTCAAACTCATCTACATATGTTACACACACACACGCACAAAACAAAACAAAAAAACATTTTTTTTTAATAACAGGGAAATAATAAAGATAAAAGACATCCTTCAAACCATCTGTATTAATTGCAAACCCATAAATCAAGAAATAATAAAAGATGAATGCAATGTGGGTTTCAAAGTATCCGAACCCAGATCAGGGCATGCAAAGATTCACTTCAAACCCATTTCGAGTTAGCTTCCATAAACATCAACGGATTACCATTCCGCAACAAATTTTCAAAACAAAAGCTTGGGTACAAGAAGAAATAAGACATTTTCAAAATCACCGAACATACGCCTCCAAAAAAACCAAAAATTAAGGGGAAAAAACAGAGAACAAACCCACAAATTCAAAGTTGAAATGGATCAAAAAGCAAAAGCTAAAAGGGAAAGAAACAAGAAAAATGGAAATTTTATAGTTACCTTATTGACGAAACAGATATATTCCGCCATAGCAAAATCGAGAGAGAGAGAGAGAGGAGAAAAGAAAAAGGGTTTCTGCAGAAGTCAGATTCTTCTTCTCCTCTTCATCCCCTTTCTGTTCCACATTTCAGCTGGACCACTTGTCAAACATTGTACATATAATATATGTAGAGAGACAGAGAGAGAAATCTGAGTGTGAAGCTAAATCTAGGGAGGTGGTGAAGAACAAAGGAGAATTAGTTCTAACAAATGGAGGGGGCTCTCTAGTCTTGCTGGTCTCTTTCAGATTCACTTCTATTCTATTCTATGTATGTCTTTAATAATTATATATGTATATGGGTCGTACGTAACTAGTAATTGTAATGGTAGTATAGAGTCGTAGTGGGGGTGTAACCAATTCAAAAACATTACACAGCAAAACTCATAAAATAATACTAAAGTCTCTTTTGAAAAAAATTATTATTTTTAGTAATATAATTATTATATTTTAAAATTATTTTTTAATAATATAATTATAACACTTCAAAAATATTAATATTTAAATTTTAAAAAATAAAATAAAAATTTCATGTTATTTGTATTTTTAATTTTTTAAAATAAATTAATATTTTAAAGAAAAAATCACTCATAAATCTAATTGGGAAAAATGTTAGTCCATTTAGTCTTGCATGTTTTTTTATAAATCAAATAGTCATTTTTATTTATAGTAGTATGTATTATTAATTTGATTTAGTAATATTTGAGTTTACTTGTTTGCCCCTTATTGTGATTATGTTTTTTATTTTTTTAAAGATTGGGTGTATATGGATAAGGTATGGTTTAATATTTCTATTTTTTTTTAGAGATTTCGTGGAGTGATTGTGGAGATTATTAATGTTACCTACTTGGTGATGTTAAATCATTTGCATTTTTTTGAGAAGGCGTGTGGGTTGTAACGTTCACATTTACCTACGTAACATCAACCCATAGTCACATTGTCATATCATTAAGCCTCTCACTAACAACCTATAACATTAGCACCAAACACCAACCATATAACATAACATCGACACAGTCCGACAATCTCCGACAATTAACAGCCATTACCTCCTACTATTACCAAACTCCACCAACACTTTCAGGTATAGATCCACCCATTAGCCCCCAGTATTACAAAATTCACATCCAATCATACAAACATTAGCTACAACACCATGTATCTGTTACATTACATACATGCACAACATTACATTTGTAATTACTGGTAACCTCCAAACCCGTGAAAATATTACAATATTAACCATGTGCCTATCACATTACGAACATGCACAATATCACATTTGCAATCACTGGTAAACCCCAAACCTTCGACGTGACCAAGATCACCTAAAACCTCACATGACACACCAATTAAGAGCATTGACTTTGATGTCGTATTGCTTCACAAACAACCAAACTAACATCGAAGACATCCATACTTGTTGTCATTGTACTAACACACGATCAATGATGCCGTCAAGGGATTAATTTTAAATCGCCGACGTTACGTCTTCAATGTTAATTGCATTCTAAGGTGTCTCAGTGTCCATACCATTTCGCCCTTCGTAAATTTGATAGAAAGGGGTTTCTATGATTTTCTAAGGTTTTTTTTGGGAGTTTTGTAATGTTATTTGGGGAATAACAAATTCTGAGTATAACGTTCTCAAATCCAGCGTTCAACTCACACAAATTAATGATCAACACTGCAACATCGTCAAAGAAACGTTGACGTTTCCATTTTTAAGCTTCTATTTTAATCGCAATGGAGGGAGAATGAAAAAAATGTTGTAATATACTTTTGAATTTTTTAGTAACTACAACATCACCTAAATACCTAATATATCCCTCCAAATAGTCAATCCATGCGTTACATTTGTGGGCTCAAGTGTAATCAACATTGACATGGGACCAACCAGTCTACAAAATAAATTGTAAGATTAAATGGTTCGAACTATCTAAATTTGAAATTTATTAATGTTTTCTCCTATTTTAAAATAATAAAAAATTAATATTTTAGGATTGAAAAAATACCAATTGAGGTTACAACAGAAGGCGTGCGAATTGGTAAAATAAAAATGCTTTAGACCACTAATTAATGGTGGCTCTAATGATGTGACAGTGAATCTCACCCACTACTACATGTGTTTTGTGTCTTGATTTTTTTTTTTTTTTCAATTACTATCTCATTATTAGTGAAGTTAATAATAATAAATTAATCATACATAGCATTGCTCTCCCTAAAAACCGGTGCACTTGAAGACGTTTGACTTTGGTTCGCTTCGATGAAATCATCACTTGTTTGCCCCTTTCCCCATCCTGCAATTAAAGTTTAAAAACTATTTGAGAAAGGTATTAACATAAAATGTAAAAAAATTGTATAAAAGGTAATGCATTGATTTGTGAGTCTTTTTAATTTAAAATTGACAACTCATTTAGATGTATTTTATTTATATATGAGAAAAAAGAAGTCACTTTTCTGATACTTTGGTGAATCATTTTATATGAAATTTTGAAGGCTAATAATATTTGTCTTTTAAGACGGAAAACAATCACTTTTAAATATAAAAGTGCTTTTTTAATTGAAGTTCAAATAAATAAAATTGTAAAGTTAGTTGTTAAACTGAATTATAACGATGAATACTTTCAAGTGAAGGTTAGGACATGCATTTAACATGGTATTAGAGTCAAAAGTTGTACTTGTGTCGATGTAACAATGTAGACATTCCACACCAATTTTAAACAATATTCAAAATGAATTTAGAAGATTGCGCACAATGGTTTGCATTGGACTTCTAGGTTAGCCTTGCCTCGCTCTCAAAATTGCTAGCTAATCTTGCATGTGGGCTAAACTTCGTGTAATTGTTTTTTGACAGGCCAGATCAAGCTAGTCTGGGGCCAAAAATTTTAGGCCCCTTAGTGTAATAAGTTTGACCTAGATGGGCTAATTGGCTAAGATTTAGACATACTTAAAGCTTTTAATTTTTTTGGAGAAATTACCTACAGGTCCCATGTGAAACATGTGGACACCATTTAATTCCATAACTTTTTG
This sequence comes from Camellia lanceoleosa, assembly GCA_025200525.1. NCBI lineage: Eukaryota > Viridiplantae > Streptophyta > Magnoliopsida > Ericales > Theaceae > Camellia > Camellia lanceoleosa. Next base: position 194,931,658 of record CM045758.1, on the reverse strand, counting down.
AATACACCCAAAAGTCCTTTCCTCTCTCTCTCTGTTTTTTGCTTCCCTTCCTTTCTCGCTTTTTTTCTGCATTTTTCTCTCATCGTGTTTGTCATGGAAGACGACGACCGGTGATCATGTCTTTCTCCATTGATCGGGATTCACTGATAACCACCAACCATCAAAATCAACTCCGACGAAGAAGATGATATATTTTCCGACGAAGAAGATGAGTGGATCTACTTAGATCTGATGTAGATCTACTCAGATCTACATCAGATCTGAGTAGATCTACACAGATTTGGCTAGATCTAAACAAAAAATAGTTGCCGGAGTACAATCCTCTCTCTACATCCGCCTTTCCCCTTCGATCTTTTTTTTTTTTTTTTTTTCTCTGCTATATACTTATATTTTTCTGTTCTAATGGAGAAAATTTTCAAATTCTGAACAAGTAGTTTTCAGTTTTAGTTACAGGCGGTGAAAACTGTAAAATTTTGCAATTTTAAATTTTTTTTGGGTGCTGGAATGAATCATGGTTTAAAACTGTAAAATTTTACAGTTTCATAACATGTTTTTCAGTTTGATTAATAAGGATAAATGCTTAATAGATTTTTGTTTTGAAACTATAACATTTTACAGTTTCAAAACTTACTTTTCAGTTTGATCACTATTTAGATATTATTTGCTTGAACCTTACAAAAATTGAAAAATAACATATGTTTTTCCCATTGTTGCTGTTTTTTGTCGTTTCATTTTTTTTTCCTTTTAATTTATCAATATTTAGCACATTTTGCTATTTTTTTTGCTATAATTTATCCATTTATTCTTTTTTTTTTTCCGGCAATATTCTAGACATTCCGGTGAGTCACCAGTGATGTTCTTAACGTCCAGTGAACGTTCTGAACATTCCGGCGACTTCCATTAACGTTCTTAATATTCCAGCGAACTTCCGGCAAAACTCCGGCGATTTCTTGGTGATACTCCGGCGACTTCCCGGCGATGTTGAACATTTCGACGAGTCTTCGGCGACCGTTTGACGGAAGTCCGACGGTAGTAAGATGTGAACAGTGTCTGTAAATTTAAAAAAAAAAAAAAAGAATTTTTTAGTAACAATTAAAAATATGTTAGACTAATTGGTACAAGTATTTTGTTTTAGAATTAACTGAGTTTTGAACTTGACACATGAGACTTATTAGTAAGTTTTCCAATTTTTTCCCCTATTTTCTTACTCATAGGCCTGATTTGCAGATTGATTCCCACAACTCTCGAGTCAATAGACTGAGTTTCAACACCTAGGCCTAGACTCAACCTTAGCTTGTTCAAATTAACGTAACATGCATCGAGATAAGGGCTTAGATTGGATAAAAGTTAGACATGTCATACCCGAGTGTTCGAGAGAAATGATAATTTTGACATATGACACATTTAACTTAAAATATCTTTTAAGTTGTAGCTCAAAAGAAAGAACTTGTGAGACCATCTGTTAAACTGAATTATTATTGACAATGTTTTGAAATGAGCACGAGGCCACCCATTCTAATGATATGCATAGACTTCCTTGTTTTTAGAGGAACATTTTTGTCATCCTTAATTGAGCATTACCTTATAGAGGCACGCATGCTAATTGATTTGCATATTCATTTATTGTTTAAGAAATATAAGTCACCCACATTCTCATACTTCACCTAAGATCATCTTGATCCACAGAAACAAATTATAATCAAAGATGATTAGGGTCTAAACACCTAATAAGATTAACTACCTCTTGAAAGTCTGCTTCAAATTCAAATTTCTTCTAATTGTGCAACATTTTTTTTTGGCTCCAATGAAGTTATACGATTGTTTTACTCTTTTATTTTGGTGTGCATAGTTGTCACATTATAAATGGAGCTAAAATGATGTTGATATGGGCTGCAAAATGGGTCTCATGGATGAGCAAGGATCCCCTGTCCCTAAATATTCTCGTTTCTCTATCTCAAATCACTCACAACCATTAGATCATATGAGAATTCGAAGATTTGAGAATCTTAAGACATATTCAATGGTTGTGAGTGATTTGGGACAGAAGGATAGGGGGACAGGAATATGTGGGAACAGGGGATCCTTGGGCCTCATGAATTACACCATTGGTTGTCTCAATTAAAATTGTTCACTATGTAAGAAATGCCCATTAAAATATGTTCCGTTTGAACCCAATGAATGTGCAATTATGGAATAGAAAGGACCACAAGCATGGAATTTTGATCCTATCATGTATTGTCCGTGAGATCATTACTTTGCTTTTGACTTTGTATTTACGCAAACTAGATGTTTTAGCAACACAAAAAAAAAAAACAGTTTATTGACTTAGGGCCATTTTGAAAAGTAAAAAAAAAAAAAAAAGTTAGTTTATTGATTTATTGACTTATTTGGATCACATTATTATTATTTTTTTTTTTGCACATTTTTTCAAAAAAAAGCAAAAAAATAAAAATAAAAAATCAATTAGTTAGCTTTTTTCCTAATTCCCAAAACTAGTCTTATTGACTTATTTGGGTCCCATTATCTTTCTACTTTTTATAATAAGTAAAAAAAATAAAAAATAAGTCATACCCAAATTGATTATAAAATTGGAATGGGAAAAAGAATGTACGGACTAGACCATGGATTATTAAAGCCTTTCATTTTTATGTCTGATTTTTTCATATTAATTATAATTATGTAACTCTGTTAGTGTAAAATTTCAATATGGTATCAATGAGGGGTTTGTGATGTCCTCAATGCACCAAATGAGTTTGTCAGTTTAAACTTAGAAATCTAATCGGTTTATTATTTCGGAAGTACCTTCTTTTTGTAACTACTTCGTCATTGGAAGGAAATTAACATATAAAGCATGTTTTACTAGCAAGGGTTTCATATTTATAATTCGAACAGTTCATTTTATACGACACGTAATATTTATTATTTACGAAAAAAATTAAATTTATCAAATAATCGTAAAATTCATATTAGAAAAAAAAAAAAAAAATTCAAAAACATAACGGTGCAAGTGGAGTATATGTTTTGACACAAGTAATTACACTTTTCATTTACACCAGAACACAAAACCACTTGCATCTCTATGTTTTACAAATATTTTAAATATTTTAAATTCTTTTAATTGATTTGTAATGTCTTCAGTCTGTATTATAATTTATATGTTCTCAATGAAGTTAAAACAATATAGGTTCAATTTAATTAGTTTTTTCTATCATGCTTTGTCAGCTAGTATTATTGTCTCTTTTGGAAAGTGTGTTAAAAGTCACTTCTCAGCTTTTTACTCATTTTGAGTTATATCATCTCTCATATTTTTTACACGTTTTAAAAAAATAAATAAAAAAAATCAATTTTTAATCATTTTTCCAAACCAACCCTATCTTATCATGCATCCAAAAGGTCACAGATTATTTCATATTCTTCTCAATTAACCTTCTATTTCTAAATCTTTTAGATGAAATCAGAATCTCTGGAGCAGTGGTGTCTAAAAATGTAGCCACTGGCCAGCTAAGGAGCACAAGAAATTTAAATTTAAATTTCATATAAAAATAGGTACGTAGAATATTCTTTTGATTACTTTTTGTATATCTAGAAATTTTTTCTTCTTTCTCGGTTTGGTTGGCGAGAAATATGATCAAAGCTGTATTGTTTATTACTTTCTCTATGGTTGTATAACCACCTGCCTAACATCATTCATATTTCTACCATATTTTACTTTGAAAAAAAGACATGAAAAAATGGCAACTTTATGTTATGCCAAAATCAAGAACCTAACCTATGTGTCATGACTAGGCAACAAGAGAAAGGAGTGCAATTTGAGGGAGCTCTATTTCAGTAATTTGAATTTAGTTTAATTTTTTTTAATAATTAGATAATATATTTTTGAATTTGATGTAGGCTTAGGCATAAATTTAAAATCATGAATCAAATTTAGGCAAGATTTAAATACAAATATTGAACAATCAAAATAATCCAAAGTTTGAATTATATATAAATATAAATTACTAGCTTTTAAATAATGTTTAAATTATTAAGATTGTTAGATCACTAAACTTATCTTTTTCTTTTCTTACTCAAAATTAACAAAGGCCACCAGAGTGACACATTGAATTCTCGATTCTCATTACTATTCTCTTTGTTTCCTTTTCATCATATAATTATTTGTTTTGATATTATTAATGATTTTACAAAAAAAAAAAATATATATATATATATATATATTTATAAGGTTGAATTTAAACAAATTACTAGCTAAAAAAAATTCAAAATTTATGTAATTTGGGCATAGCTTGAGTTCGATTTATTATGCTTGGGCTGGATATAGGCAGACAAGTTTGGGTTAAAAATCGGGTTTAGTGTGAGTTTAGATAACTCTCAACATAACTCAGGGACTGGATAACATCTTAACTTGATCGAACCTCCCTTTGAATTCTCGATTCTCATTACTTTTCTCTTTGTTTCCTTTTCATCATATAATTATTTGTTTTGATATTATTAATGATTTTACAAAAAAAAAATATATATATTTATAAGGTTGAATTTAAACAAATTACTAGCTAAAAAAAATTCAAAATTTATGTAATTTGGGCATAGCTTGAGTTCGATTTATTATGCTTGGGCTGGATATAGGCAGACAAGTTTGGGTTAAAAATTGGGTTTAGTGTGAGTTTAGATAACTCTCAACATAACTCAGGAACTGGACAACATCTTAACTTGATCGAACCTCCCTCTGAATTGCATATCTTACAAGAGATAAAGTTTAGGAAATTAACATATTTCTTTAATTAACTATATTTTGAAATTAGATGTCAAGTAAACACTTTTTAATCTACGTTGTTGTGAGGCAGACGGGAGAGCTAAAAGGCTAATATTTTTTCAACAAACTTATCACATCATCAAAAAGAAAAAAAGCGTTAGCTTTGTTACAGTGTCATTACTTAAGAAAATTTGGAAAGTAAAGTTTTTTTTCTAATTTACCTATCAGCATCTGAATGAGATGTTTTGCGGTCTAACAAACTCTAGTTGGGTAACTAGGCTTAGCAGTTGTGCTTTGCTTATATATATCATGTATGTTTAATGTTTTTAATTGCAATCAAAGTAAACAAAGCAAAATGGTAAATAGAATAAATAATGATAACAAAAAAGCATGATGTATTGCGCAAAATAAATTTTAACTACTTTATAATTAAAATTTGAGATTGCGAAAAAACACTGGATTTCTTAAAAATAGCCAGCATATCTGCTCGGACCTAGTCTTGGGTCGAGTCCCAAGATAATTTTCCATCTCCTCCTCTAAAAAAAAATTAAATATTGTACTAATTATATCAAGTTGACATTTTTAAGTCAAGTTGACATTTTTACCATTTTAAGGATAAGACCAAATGAATAGAGACATTAACGTAACGCAGTTAATAAATTAAAGTATATCTCGAAAGATGAAAGACAACGTGCCCACGACGGTGATTCGTCTATTACATTAATAACTGTTCAATTTTTATAATCTTTATTGAAATTCCAAATAAAAATTTTGCATTAAAGTATCACTAATGTGGTTGACCAAAGTAATTAGACGTGAACTGTGTTCTGTTTTTGTTGGGAAAAGTAAACGTGAGCAAGCAACCACTCTGCATTAATTTAGGCAATCGGCATTGGAACAATTTGACGACAGAGAGGGTCTTAGCCCAAGTAGTAATTAATTAATTCAAATGATCCTGTCTGTCTATACTTGGCTAGGTTGGCCTCAGGTTGCCTAGTTGGGCTCCTACTCAATCTTGATCGGGTCGGTTCAATTAGGATTGTATGAAAAATTAGAGGAATTTTTGTGTTAAGTTACGGTACCAAACTGACATACGAGTAATGATAGAAATTATAAAAAAAATATCATAAATTTTTTTTTTATTTTTGAATTACACATACAATAAAACATTACATATAAATCAAAGAATGAAAAATTTTCATAATACATTTCATAATATGTTTTTCCTAATCCCTAACATTATGCCGTACTTATTTGGTGCCTATCGCCAATTCCAACCCAACACCTGCCCCTCATGTCAAAGCTTGAGATTGGTCACGTTTGCATCAAGTCATAAAGTTACGAAGATATAATTGCCATTTTTGTTCTCTCTATCTCCTGACGTACAAACCCAGCAACAATTTTCTCTTTTTTTTCATATGAAATTACTTTTTCTCTCTTTACTTTCTTCCTCTTAGAGATATCTATCTACAAAATAAAATTCAAGTGCAAGTGCAATTATAAATTCAAATCATCTGCAAGTATGCATTTTTTAATTCCTTTAATATGCATTTACTAGTTAAATCATCCCTTGATGAGTGAAAAAGATTGCGGCAACTACAACAATGAACTCATCCAATATTTCACCGATGGGCCAAGGGGTAGACTGGGCATAAAAGACGCAACAAGTAAAAGAGGTGTAAACTGGGCATTAAATCATGTTCTTCACAAATGGGCCGAGGGGTAATCTTTGCAATCAATTCTAGTAGCAGGGCTCAACCCAAACAATTCTTCTTAGACACTTCAATGATTCTAGCTCAAATTAATGTTGACCACCAACTACCATTTTCCGTCATTGCTTGTCGCCGGTGGCAGTATTCTTATCCGTTGGTTGATTTCAATGTTCCAGTGGCTTTTTTCCCCACCAGTAGTTTTGATTTCAATGACAATATTGCATTTTAAAAGATCTTGGAGACTTTGCTTATATCTGGGCAAAAATAATGGCGGATGCTTTCTGAATTAATTTTTTTTTTCACCGAGAGACCTGATTGTTTGGATTCTTCAACCAACAATTGAACATTTGATTTGACACTAAATTTTTAATCAATCTTGATCGAACTAAATCGGTTAGGCTAAATTGAACCAATTTCAAAATTGTGGACCCAGACACAATTTGTTTGTCTAGGGGCTAGGCCTTAAGCCTACCCTAGGCTCAGCCTAGGTTGGGCTTTTGTCAACCTTCAAATTTTTTTTTTTTAATTTTTAATGTTTCATAAAATGGGGCTAGACAGACTTTAAGGATCAAGATTTAGCTGACACGGGCTTAGACTAGCCAGCTGAGCATGAAATTAGCATTAACTTAGTTGTTATTAATTTTGATGATCATTATGTATCATCGCAAGATGATAAAAGCTAAATGTATAAAAATGGTATACAGAATTAGTTTGTGTTTTATTTGTGATTGATTTTGTGTACCATTTTTATGTTTGTAGCAAAGTTCTCACAAGATTTGCACTCTGAAAGTCTTTTTAATTTTTATTTATTTATTTTGTGGGGGTGACAATTTAGTTGGTGCATTAAACCTAAGGAAAGAAAAGAAGCTATATACCATTTATTTTTTTTCATTTTTAATTCTATGTCTTAGTTTTTTTGATGTGTGTTGATTGTTAGCACTGCCCAAAAAAGTCTTACAGAGCGAAATATTGCAGTGGGCCATAATAAGCCTCAAATCATGACACAACTGTGGGCCTAACTTGTGTATATAATATATAAAGCAGACCATTAAACGGGCCACTAATCTATTCTCTTTTCGTATTGCTGGACTTCCAGTTGCTTTTCGCATGGGCTCAACTTGGGTTTTAAGTTATGTTTGGATCTAGTAATTTGTTTAAAGTTTGTGAAGAGAAAAGAAAAGATGAGAAAATTAAAGAAAAAAATTTAGTATAGATTTTGTTTACATGTACCTCACTTTTATTTATTTATTTATTTTTTTCTACACAACTCTATCCAAATTTTAAATCCAAACACTGTTATAATATTCTTTCCTTAAAAAATGGACTACTCTTATTGTGCTATTAACCCAAACAAAGGGCTAATCGCAAAATGATTACAATAGAATATATGTTCAATAGGCAATTCTGTTTAATTTCTAATATTTCAAATAACTTAAGTTAACATGGACAATAATTCTTTTGAGTCATTTATACTATAAATGAATTAGATTAAATAAGATAAAATGAACTAACTAAATTAAAAAAATTATGTCTTAATTTATTTTTATTTTTTATTTTATAAAATTCCGTACATAGCACGGATATTATGCTAGTTCTGCTATTAACCCAAACAAAGGGCTAATTACAAAATGATTACAATGGAATATATGTTCAATAGACAAGTCTGAGTTTCCATTAGATCTTTCAATTTTTTGAAATGGAAAGTCAACTATGGAGATTTTTTTTCCTATAAATTAATTTTTATTTTTATTTTTATTCATATGATATTACAATAAAATTTAACAAATTACAACAAGGTTTTTTACCAACTATTAAGACTGCAAATAAACCAAGTTGTTTATGAACAAGTTTGGTTCGGCTTGGCTTGGCTTTGCTCGTTTAGAGCTCAGCTCGTCTCGGTTCGTTTAGTAATGAGCAGAGCTCGAGCTCGAATATGAGACTCATTTAGTAAACGAGCAGAGCTTAAGCTCGAATATTAGACTCATTTAGTAAACGAGCCAAGCTCGAACTTGCATAAGCTCAGCTCGGTAAGCTCAGTTTGTTTATCTTTATTTAAATTATATAATAAATATATTATTTATATATTAAATTATATATTAAATAATATAAATAATATTTTTAAAAAAATTATCGAGCTGAGTCGAGCCGAACTTGAGTTTCATTAATGTTAACGAGCCGAACCGAGCCGAGTTAAACAGAACTCGAACTCAATAGATGAGCTCGATAAGTAAACGAACCGAGTTTGAACTTTACAAGACTCGGCTCGACTCAACTTGGTTCGTTTCCAACCTTATCAACTATGGAGATATTGAATTTGTTTCTATATTCATCTATATCTATCTATCTATCTTATATACTATAGTAATGTAGTTGGGTCTCCTAAGCTAGAAAAGTCCATTTCTATTTTTTTAAACATCCTAACAAATAATAAATCCATGTGGCGTATCCTACTCACAATTGTATTTGACTCTCCAAACATAAAATAAAATAAAATTAAGAAAACCCTAGCAGCCTTGTGCTCTCTTAATTTCAGAATGTTGAATTAACAATAAGGCTAGTTTTTTTTTTTAATGAAAAATACAGCTAGCTTGCAAATTAAGTAATAACACTGCTGTGGCAAGCCAAGTCCTTTCATTGAAGTTTAGAATTAATTTTAATTTCCTAATGATAAATCAACATCCAATAAACCAAAATTTTCATAAGCATGTAGTTCACGTCACGTGAATCTCACCGGCCCCCTTCATGTCAACAAATCTTAATCATTAATCCACTTTTATTTTTTAATAAATCAATTTCCTTCCACTCTCGCACGTTCAAAGCAATGCTCTTCGTAAAGAGTTACCAAGATATTCTATTATCCGTTTCGAGTAAGAGAATATAACTTAAGAACTTACCCAATTCCCAAAATAAGTTTCGCTTAAATTAGGACTTGTGCAATGGGAGAGTATCGAACCCACACCAAGTACTGTAGTAACAACAATTTGAGATTTAACCTCGTAACCAACTGTGCCAACTGCATTCAACCAAAAGATTGACTTAATAGAAGTTTCGAACTTGAGACCTGGGGTGCTTATAGATCATATCATGACCATTACCTAACTGCATTTCACAAGAAAGATTACTTTATTGGAAGACGGTTCTGATGTGTGGTTTGGAGGAGTTTGATATGTTTTTTCAATGATTCGAATCGTTTGTATTATAGAATCTGTTAAGTAAATTATTCATAAAAAAAATCATGTTAATTTGTCATTTGTAACCACGTAACAAGATTACATTTGTTTTTTAAAAAAGGAAAAGCAAATATGACTTTGATAATAAATTATCTTTAAAACAAAAAAAAAAAAGCAATTAGGACCTAATTATATAGTTATAAATGTCTCATCAATTTGATTTTTTTTCGTGAATAAGTTGTTTGATGAATTTTATAATATGAACAATTTGAATTATCAAAGTAGGCTCGGAACAAGCCTCCATCCAGCGGTGACGGTAGTACAAGAGCAACTCCATCTCTTCTTTATTGGTCTTTTAATAATAATAATAATTATTTAATTAATCTAGCTAATTGGATTTTAATTTTTACTGCGCTTACTGTCATTAGATTTAGTCATAGAATTCAAACACGGGAAATGGGTGAAATTGAAGTGTTTGGTTGTGTTTTAATTTATGTTTTTTTTAATAATATATATTTATTTATTTTTGTTTTTCATGCCTTCGGAAACTAAAACAATTAAACATATCAAAACACACTACATTTTGATTTTAGTGCAAAACTATTTTTTTTAAAATTTTTTTTTGAAAAACTCTATTAATACATAAAATTTATACAAAAACTCTATAAGAATAATGTAACAATACCATTCTCGAAAATAAATTCATCTTTGTAATTGTTTTGTTTTAAGGTAAATGGTGCACATTAAACTATATCATTATATATGAAAATTTTTATATGAATTTTTTCTGTTTATATATCATTACTTGCATTTTTTCAAAATTTTCTAAAATGTGATTTTTTTTCAATTATTAATATATATTTTTTTCAATTAATAGAAGAGTAATTATAAATATATAACTACTCTCCATATAAGGAAAACTCACAACCTCACCCAACAAAAAGTATTATATAACTATTACGCCAAATGGCTTGGCTCACACAAGTCCACAAGTTAAATGGATAAAACCAATTAATCATATTCATAATGAGTGATGATCCTTTACAATTTTTTTTTTTAAACGATCCAATTAAAACTTGTTTAACAGTCGTGTTTGATACAGGGCAGCCATAAGGTTGATAATTACCAAAAAAAAAAAAAAAAAGACATGACAAAACATGTTTAAAGATTTAATTAATGTTAATAATATTGAAAAAACTACACAAGTCACAACTTATTTGTATTTTGAGTATTGTTAGAGATTTACATATTTGATCGACAAATGCATCTACATGTGATAAGACGTTAGACTCTCAATCATTAGACGTGTAACAAATCAGAAATTAATACCTATCATAATATATCATTATGAGTAAAATTGCGAGATTTTTTTTAAGTCTCAAGCATTTTTTTTTTTTTTTTAAATATATGGCATGAACAAGACTACCAACCAAAATATTCTATAATCTTATTTTATTTTCGTTAATCATTTGAATACTTTGTGTTCAACGAGAGAGCACATGTGCATGTTTTAAATATATGGCATGAACAAGACTGCCAACCAAAATATTCTATAATGTTATTTTATTTTTGTTAGGTCATTTGAATACTTAGTGTTCAACGAGATACATGTGCATGTGTATACATAACCAATAAAATCATTATCACGTGTACATGTGTATACCTAACCAGTAAAATCTGGTTTAACTTATCATTTTTGTGAGTTGCACTCTCGGGGCATGTTTAATTGGGTAGATTAAAGTATAGAATTGAAATTATTAATTCGTAGATTTAATTATCTTATGTTTATTTTAATATTTTGGTTTAAGATTATTAATCCAATAGATAATTAATATAACAAATTTGTAACATTATTAGTAATGGGGTAGGAGTGGAATTATTAATCCAATGGATATTAATCCAATTCACAGTAATTTAAGGCCATGTTTGTTTGGGTGGACATGAGCTTAGGATTAGACTAATAGTCTAATAAAATTATTAATCCGATGTTTGGTTAAACAATTAAAGTACGGACTAATTATTTTAAACTTTACTATTAGTTAAGATAGGATACATAATCCAATGAATTCATAGTCCTAGGACTATTAGTCATGGGAATGCTAATCCAGTCCGCCCAAACAAACATGGCCTAATAGGATTATTAATACTTCACTATTAGTCTTAGTCTTGTGAATCAAACATGATCTCAATGCTGTTTATCACTTGACCATTCTGTGTATATTTTGAAAATAAAAAACCCTCAACCTTATCCTAACTTTGAATCAATAGTTTTGACAGAATCAAATACTTAGAAAGTCAAGCCTGCGTGGTGACATATGAAATTGATCCACAAACAAAAAAAATTTACACAAAATTTTGTATTAAAATAATGTGACATTGCTTTCTTGAAACAATAAGTCCTGTTGATGAATTTTTATTTTTAAAATGAGATAGATCCCAAGACTGTTTGCAAACCGTTTTTGAAAACTGTCTGCAAAATAAAAAATGAAAAACAAAAACAAAAATGACCAAACGGGGTATTTTTCAAAAACTGAAAATGAAAAACACAACCATAGATACATATTACTTCAATTGAAAGAGTCAGTGTATACTAGATTTGTGCTCATATGACTTCAGCTGTTTTGATAATTGATTTTTTTGTAATTTTTTTGACTTTTTATAAAATGATAAATAAATAAATAAAAATTAATTTTTTTGTAATGACTCTCTAATTTTTTAACCAAAATTTCAACTTTCCAAAACAACCCTTCATATCAAAGTAAGACCATTGTGTAGTTTTTCTTTGAAAACTTTTTCCCAAATGCATGCACTCTCTCTCTCTCTCTCTCTTTAATTTACAAAAATCACGTTGAAATCGATTTTAATGAATTATACAACAAATTAATTAAAATCATGTTTTTTAAAACATAAATTTACAAAAACATAAGTTTGGAAAATAAATTCAAAAGAAATTCACAACTGCATACTATACTACAGAACATGTGTAAATCAATTTCCTTCAAAATTAACCCCAACACAGAGGACCTTTGAGAAATGACTCGTAACTCGAATTTCATGCAGCTCGAATGGCCCGAACTGCTCAAAACGACGTCGTTTTGGGTAGTTTTTTTTTTTTCATTTTCATTCTTTTGAACAGACAGAGAGGGAAGCGAAGAGGAGAGAGAGAGAGAGAGAAGACAAGAGGCGATCGACGGTGATGATCGGTGATGGTGGCGGCGATCGCAATCTGGATCTGAAAACAAAAATAAAAAATTATGCATTTTTTTTAAGTAGATCTGGATCTACAGAGGAATTTTTTTTTTTTTTTGTTGATGAAGATGATGATGATGTTGAAGATGATGAAGATGATAATGATGTTGTTTTCTTTGCATTCTTCTTCTTCTTCTTCTTTCTTTTCTTCTTCTTCTTCTTCATCAGAAAAATTTGCAGAAAAACGCAGAAAAAAAAGAAAAAAAAAAAAATCAAAACGACGTCGTTTTGATGTCGGGCCATTCGAGCCACACTGATTTCGAGCTACGAATCGGAACTGAGGACCTTTTACCAAGGCTGCTACTATTTAGTCCGAGTAAAAATAAATGTGCGAACCGATCAAAGCGACGAAAACATATCTTGAATTAGATCAGAAATTTAGGCCTTTTTTGGCATTGGACTAATATAGTTAAAAAGTTGAAAAAATTATTATAAACTGTCATATCATTTTCTGTATATCTTTTTGTAAAAAATCAATTAAAATGATCACTTATCCCATAAAAAAGACCGCTTTTATATGATCAACGTATGATTATTCTTGTTGAGCTACTCTCCACAACAAAGGAAATTGGCAAAACTTCTTTCTCACTTAATTGTGTAAACCACTCGTGCAAGTTTTTTGACTTTCAACCTACCAAAAAATTTAAATAAAAAAAAAAGGTTTGGATATATACTTTTCAAAATGAATTGTGACATAAATTAACATATCATGTTGTATACTTTATTTCGGGTAGTTTTTCCTCAGTTTTTTCATTCGGTATATAGCATTGTTATTGTTAAATATAAAAATTACATATTTGGTCTATTATACATATTATATTATATACATTATCATATTTAGATTTCTCTCCTCCTATATAAAGGAGTTTTATATACATTGTTACATCATTCAATATAATATAGATTTCTCTCTCTCTCTCTCTTAAATATTGTAATATGGTATCAAAGTTATAGGTTAAGCTCTTGGTGTTCTTCACTTTACCGGCGAGTAGCAATCTTGCTTTGACCGCCTTCCAAACCTCAACTCATTCCGTTGTCATATTTTCCTTACGGTGATAAAACTCTCCAATCACCGCCTTACATCGCCGACTTCTTTTTGGCCTTTGTCTTCTTTTCCACCAACTCCACTCTCGGCCACCATCTTCTCCTCTGTTAGCTATCAATTAGCATAGCTTTCTCCACTGTCACCTCGGCTTTTAGCTCTTTCCGGAGTATAAATTTTTATTTTTCTTTTCTTCTTTTGTCCTTTTCCATCTACCTTTTTTCCCCCACAACCCACATCACCTTAAAAAAAAAAAAAAAGTATCTAATATTATTCTTATTCTTATTATTTTTTTAATATGGTCTCTCCATTTTGCTCCGCTTTGTCTTTCTTACTATTTCAATTTCAAATAAGTTTCTATTTTCAAACCTATTTAAGTTTGAGAAAATTATTATACCTATATTATAGTGAGCATGGTTACGTACCATGTAAACCACTCAAGACGTTCTCTTGGTGCACTACCTAAGTTTCCTCCCTTGGCGCACTACCTAAGCCGCCCCTTGGGGCATTTTTTGTTTTTTCCAAGCCGCCTCTTGGTGCACATGATTCTTTTCCAAGCTGCCCCTTGGCGCACTTGTTCATCTATTGCCATCATCATTTAACACCATGTCGTAAGTTATGTATGTACCACATTTGCTGGTTCAACACCCGTTCTTCTTCTACAATGGTTCAACACGATCAGAAACTGTTTCTTTGCATTAGCTCTGTTAGCTTCAGCCCTTTTTTTATAACGGTCTGACACAACCATAAACTGTCACTACTACAAAAATAGTTAAAGATTACACTTTAACAAAAAAAAAAAAATCTCACTTTTATTGGAAGTGTGATAAAAAAAATTAGATTGATATTTTAATCACACTTAATTTGATTGAGTGTGATAATATTCATTTTTATGTCACTTTTCAATTAAGTGTGATTATATATATATATATATATTTTAATCACACATTCTAATTAAAGTGTGATTATACACTACTACTTTTTAATCACACTTTTTAAATAAGTGTAATTAGATATATATTTTTTAATCACACATTGTAATTAAAGTGTGATTATTTATATATTTTTTAATCACACTTTCTAATTAAAGTGTGGTTATATATACATTACTACTTTTTAATCACACTTTTTAAATAAGTGTGATTATATATATATATATATATATTAAATCACACTCCACTACAAAAAAAAAAACATCTTTGGCGACTAAAAAAGCATTAGTAGTCAAAAGTAAAGATTTTTAGTGACTAAAAAAATTTAGTAGCTAAAAATATAGGTTTTAGTGACTAAAAATTTGTTTGGTTGGGATATGGCTTTTACCGACTAAAAAAATTTTAGTAGCCAAAAGTAAGGCTTTTTGGCGACTAAAAAAAAATTAGTAGCTAAAAGTAAGGTATTGGGGGACTAAAAATATGTTTGGTCTCCAAAAGTGAAGCTTTTTCCGACTAAAAAAGTTTTAATAGCCAAAAATGAGATTTTTTTTGCGACTAAAAAAAATTTAGTAGCCAAAACTGAGTTATTGGGTGACTAAAAAGATGTTTGGTAGCCAAAAGTTAGGCTTTTTGGCGAGTGAAAATAAGTTTAGTCGCCAAAAGTGGTAATTTTAGCCCAGAAATTAAGGATATGTTTGGTTTGAGTTTGGGAGATAAGTTTTAGAGATAAAAAGTACCAAAAGTTGTTTGGTTTGGTTTTTTTCAAAAGATATTTTGAAAAATTATTTTGAGAAAGAGTTTTGGAAAAAGTGATTGATTTGATGTGTATGAGAGAGAGATTTGTTTGGAAAACTTGTAAACCAAACAAATTTTGAGAAATTTTTTTGAGAAAATTTGTTTGGTTTGATTACTTTTGAAAACTTATTTGTAGAGGATTTTTCCCAAAATTTTTTGGGAAACACAAACCAAACAAGGTCTAAATTTTTTAACGACTAAAAAATAATTAGTAGCTGAAAAATCTAGAAACCTCCTAGATGTTGATTTGTGATTATGTATCAATTTTAAGCAGCAATTTTAAACAGAATATAACAATCCCAATCAAACAATCAAGAGAAAGAGACACAAAGATTTTACGTGGAAAAACCACAATTGGACACCTTCCAATTGTGATCAAAAAATCACGGGCAACAGCCACAAGAACAATCCACTAAGAAAATATAAAGGAATTACACAAGTATCACTCTCAATTATCTAGCGAATTCACAACGCCTAATTGAACCAACCTCTATGTGCCTCTTCCAACCCCATCTTCAGCACGGAATTGTCTTTCTGATGAGCCACTCCGGATTCCCTCCAAAGCTTCAGGCTCGAATTCTTCAGAATTCACAACTGAAGAACAACTCTCTCTTTTATGTATAACAAACAAACCTTTGATGTACTCTCTTTAAACCATGAGTTGAATACTCAATAAAACATCAAAGAAAAAAAAATAAAATATCCCTAGATATAAACCTTTAAGAACCAAAAAGAAGATCTGGAGGACTTCAATCAATTACTTAGTTTTGGGAGGAAACCAAGTATTTATAGAGAACCAAAAGTAATCCAAGATTGGGAAGAAAACAGATTCCTTGAGAAATCCGGATTCTGAGGCTCGCTCGAGCGAAACTTTCCTGGCTCGAGCTAGGAGAGTAATTTTCATGATTTCTACTAGTGCCTTGGCTCGAGCGACGGATCCTTGGCTCGAGCGACCGATCACTTCTTTCAGGTTTTTGTATGGACGCAGTCCTTCGCTCGAGCGAGCATTCCTTGGATCGAGCGAGCAAACCTTCGCTCGAGCGAGCTATTCTTGGCTCAAGCGACCAATGGCAAACATGCAATTTTGAATGCAATTTTGCATTTTGCTTCGGCCGCGAGCTGACCGGGCAACTCGACCCCCGTAATAATCAGCGAAGTGGCAATCTTGAAAGCATTAACATCATAAACTTCTCTGCATGGCTCGATTCGGGTTTGGATTTGCATCTAATAAACTCAAAGCCTCACTGGAATAAAAGGCGAAAATAAATACATCTGAAAGGAGTTTTGTCAAACGGGGTTGCCAAGAATAAAAACCTAACAGTAGCCAAAAGTATAGAATTGGCGACTAAAATTATGTTTAGTTGCCAAAAGTGGTCTCTTTTTTTTTCTAGTAAATAATTTGCTTTTACATAAATTATGTTCGATAAAAAATTATTATCTTTATATATATACTTTTATATTAATACAGGTCTGTATACTATATAAATAATATATATTGCATATATAATCATATGGTGTCATAGAGGTGTAGTGGAAAGAGTGTGTTGTATAAGATTTATGGTGTGAGAGGGCTGATGGTTTGAATCTCCCAAAAGCTAATGAGTGTATTTAATTTTTTTTTTCACGAATGAGCTTTTGACGACTAAAATGTTTGATCTAAATGTTATTAATCACACTTAAAAAGTGTGATCTAAATGTTATTAATCAAACTTAAAAGGTGTGATTAAAAATAACCTATTTTAATCACACTCTCAAAGATCACATTTTAATAAAACTTAAAATGTATGATTAAATAACATACATCACACAAAAAAAAGTGTGATCTTTATCTGTTTTTGTAGTAGTGTGTCTCCTGGCATTAGCTCCGACAATGGCGAAGGGAGTGAAGGCCCAGGGGGGTCACATGCCCCCTGGATTTGGGGATTTTTTTAAAATTTTTTTACAAATATAAAGAAAATATTTTAAATAAAAAAATAAAAAAATATTATTAGAGTGAAATGTTAATGACATTTTAAAATTTATGAGAACAATAACAGTTATTTTAATTGAAAATGAAGAGGCTACTATAAATCATATTATTTATGATTTTTTTTTTAATGTAATGATGATGTCATTATTATTGACGTGCAAGTATAAGTAATCTCACTATAAAGATATGAAATTTATTGGATTGTTAGTTACATTTGACATGTGAGGTTCACTCTCTATGTATTTATGTATTATTACTTAGTGATATCACATATCAATGATGACGTGGTATTACAATTATATTAAATTTTTAATCAAATTTTATATAAAAAAAAATTATCATTATATAATTTATTTTAAGACTTATATTCATATTTTTTTTGTATTGTCCATGATATATCAGTTACAAATAACATTATTTTTTTTTATGTTTCTCGAAATCAATCGTAAAAACTTGTGTGAAATATTTTTGTAAATTTTTTTGATATTGTAATTAATTAGTGCTATCTCTAATTTAATTTTCTGGCTCTGTCACTGAGCTCCGGCCTTTGATCTATCTCAAGCGCCTGAATGCTCCCATTTGGACTTGGCAATCTATTTATCTCGGATCTATCCATATTTTATTTTATTTTAAGTTTTATTTCATGTTTAAGTTTCTCTCTCCAAACTCAAGTTGATATCTCTAATTGAGTTTGAGGGAGTATTAAATATAGTAAATATATATTTTGTCTATCATATATACCATATTATATTCATTACTATACTTAAGTTTCTCTCCTTCTATATAAAGAATTATTATATATATTATATATATATATATATATATTGTTACAACATTCAATATAATATTTTTCTTCTCTCTTAAATATTGTAACAATTATTGTCTTATTATAGACCAAAATATTATTCCGAGAAAGACTCAAATCCAAGCCACCATTCCACCTACTCAAATCAAATTCTTTTACTTGTGCTGCCTAATAATTATAATAATTAGATAAAGACACTTACCAATCAAATCGATTGATTTTCCTAACATGTACCCATAAAAAAAAAAAAAAAAACATGTTTTACTTCTGTGGATCAACTTGATTATAAATTAACTCGGTCTTCTTGAAACATTAGTTCCCTCCATTGGCATTCCAAGTCATCAACCTCTCAAGCTTCACTCATCATATTCTTGTTTTGAATTTTTCCAATTAAAATAAACCACAATGGAAAAAACAACATCGCACTGGAAAATTCGTCCGCCCACTTATGGCAAACTCATTACGGTTCTTAGCATTGACGGAGGAGGAATTAGAGGAATAATCCCCGGAGTTATTCTCGCAAACCTAGAATCACAACTTCAGGTAGTATAAATATTTTCAAGGTCATACATAAATATGGTTTGTAATTTGGTTGTTTTAATTTTGAAATTGACACTTCGTGTGATAATTAGGAACTAGATGGCATGGACGCAAGGCTTGCGGATTACTTTGATGTAATTGCGGGAACAAGTACTGGTGGTCTAATAACTGCCATGTTAACTGCACCAAACGATGATAAACGACCTTTATATGCTGCAAAAGATATAGTGCCCTTTTATCTTGAGAACTGTCCAAAAATTTTCCCCCAAACAAGGTAAGAAATAAATAACATGAAACTTAGATATATAGAGGCTTGATGGTCCGGTGGAGAGACAATCTCTTACCATTTGTGCTTTCCCTATTCCCTTTCTACGGTTATACAAAAACGGAAAAAAAAGAAAAGATAAAAGAGAAGATACTTGATGGGTTTATAGTCAATATCATGATACCGACTGTATATTCGTATATATAGATTTTGTACTACATTAATAATTATCTTTTCAAAGTTTCACCAATATTTGAGCAAACATGGATTTGTAGTATGGGTTAAGCATTTGTTTATTGGGTAAATTATATTGACACCTATTGAGGTTTATGTTTATTACAGTTTCTCTTTTATTTTTTGAAAATTACATCCTCTCTTTGAGATTTAAAGTTTCATTACAGATTGTCTATGAAGTTTAAAGTTTCATAACAGTTCTCCCCTCACTGTAATAATCATCATACATAAAATTAACAAGGAGTCAGTATAATTTTCCAAATATAAGAAAAACTATAATAAACATAAATCTCAAGAAATGTCAGTATAATTTACCCTCGTTCCTTTATTGGAAACAACGGGAAGTGTCATGCTTTTTGCAAATTAATCTGAAAAGTTACGTATCTTGAAAAAGTATGCAAAAAATAATTAATTAAAAAGGAAAGTAGCTTGAAAGTGGTTGTTAGGGAAATTAATTACAAAAGAATAACAAATATTAATAATAAAAATCATAATTTTTTAAGAATAAATTACACTTACACCCTTGAGACTTGGGTTTAATACATATCATCTTCTGATGTTTGAAAAAATATACTAACTCCCTTGTCATTGTAATTATTTAGACGGAATGAAAATATTAAACTTATACACTCTCTTTTTTCTTACCTTGCTTTACTTTCTCATTTTTTTTTTTATTTCCTTTCTTTTACTCTTTTTTTTTTTCAATATAATTTTTTCTATTTTTTCTACTAGTAGTTGTTATATAAGCAGGAGATTGTGAAATGAAACTATTAACTAGAAGGGTGAGAATATAATTTTCAGAACGTCAGGGGGTGAGATGTAATTGGACCAAATCTATAGAGATGTTAGTGTAATTTACCTTTTTATTTATTTATTAATGTGTAATAATTTTTAGAAATTACTACTGATTGGTAATTGTCCCTAATTAAAAAGGGGTGGGGGTGCAACACTTTTTATGAATTTTTTGCACAGAAAGAATTGCACCCCCATGTTTATGTAATTAATTTTGATCTCTTACCTTGCATAGCAATTCCCCCAAAAAGTGTTCAAAAAATAAAATTATGATATAAATTCAAATTTAGCGTAGCCAAGGCAATAATTAGAAAAAATTTAATTCACACATTTCATTTTCAAGGTATTAAAAGTCATGGGTGAACAGTGTTTGAAATGGGATCCATGTTGTAACTCTAAGTGGGACTTGTTCTGGGTGCATTTTCATGATCTAAATCTTTCACATTGCACAATTTGTTGAGCAGATTATTAATATAAAAAGTCAATTTCATAACAGATTGGTGGATATTTAATTATAACACATTTGTTTTGAAATAAATAAATGACAAATATGATTTTTAAAATATACTATCAATTTATTTTAAGATAAATATATTCTAATCATGAATATAATTTAAAATTAATTTTTTATATAAATAATATATTCTGCTATACAAGTTAAATGATTCAAAGCATGAAAATGTGTATAGGACAACATGGACCCACTCATGGCAGGGACCTTGGTTTAGATGAAGTGTCGGTTTGAGTTGAGTGAAACTAAAAAATGGCTCACATTTTGGTTGGGTTTGATTGAAAGGATAAGGAGGAGATCATTTACTGTGTGGATTATAATTTATTGAAAATATTTAATTTAATGTTTATGTTTTTTTTTAGTTCGTTGGACATGGAGTGTGGTCAGACTTTATATCCCTTACATGAGGAACTATTGCATCTTAGAGAGAGGGCGAGATTATTTTTATGAGATTATTTATTGTTGGGATTAGGTGGTGAAATGACTATTTGACCCTTTACTATTTAATTATGTATTGTATTTAGTAAAATTTAATAAAATTTAAATGTCTCAATTTAAAAATAAAATAATTTTATTCAACTTTTTATTGATGTTTTATTTATTTAATTTTTTTTAAATAATTTTTTATTGATGTTTTATTTTAAAATTTTGTTTATATTTTATTTAATTTCATTATTTCATTATTATTATTTTTTAAAATAAATTTATTCAAAATTTTAATTAAAAAAATAAGATATATTTTTATTGATATTTTATTTTAAAAAAATAAATTTATTTAATTGTGTAAAAAATTAATTTTTTTTTATTTAATCTAGCTAAAAATAATTAAAATATTAAAAATATGTTTAATATTGTTATTACTTAATAAACAATTAAAAATGAGTAAAATAGTCTTTTGCTTATTTATCTTATTTAGTCCATCCAACCAAACATTAGATTCACTAAAAATAGTCTTTTCCAAACATCTAATCCCATGAGAAAACAAACACGGGATACACATCCAATCCAACCAAATAGTCCGAAAAATTCACAGTCCCAAGATTCAAATCTGATAGATTTTAATCCCCCTTATCCAGTCCGTCCAATTAAACACACCTTTTGTGTATAGTTCATCTCATGTAACCGAAACTAATATATATGTTTTTTATTTTTTATTTTTTTTATCTTCATTCCTGGATCTTGGAAATACACAGAGGGCCTTTTGCTTGGATGGTGAATATATTTAAAGCCATGACAGGACCTAAGTATAATGGGAAGTATCTCCATAAACTGATAAAGGATATATTAGGGGACACAAGATTGCACAACACCCTAACAAGTGTTGTCATTCCTGCTTTTGACATCCAGAATCTCCAGCCTACCATCTTTAGCTCATATCAGGTCAGTTTCTATTTTTATATGTTTTGTTTTATGTCCCAATACTCTTGTAATGATTTGAATTATAAATTTTTACATGGTTCAACAATTAAAAATGTATTGAAATTGAAAAACAAAAATTCCTTAACCCATTTTGACAATTGAATTTGTCAATGACCAACCCTAACAATATTATTATTTCCTTATGCAGGTGACAAGCAAACCGATAATTGATGCCCTACTATCAGATATATGCATCAGTACCTCCGCAGCACCTACTTATTTTCCTGCCTATTATTTTAAAAATCAAGGCGAACAAGGCAATGAGAAAGAATTTAACCTTATTGATGGTGGTGTAGCTGCCAATAACCCGGTATGACGTTCTTTATATATCATGATTTTTGAATTTTGATAACCTATTACAATCTTATGAAAAAAATGGATGTGTTTCCATTCCATTAATGAAATTGAGACATTTTCTTTGGAGTGTAAATAATATTTAAAAAATAATAATAATAATTAAGGATGTTTAGGCTCTGTTTAGTTTTGGCTTTAAATAGATAGCTCTGTTTTTACAATTAAAGCTAAAAAAAAAAAATTGTTTGATTTTGAGGGAAAAAATAAATAAAACAAAACAAAAAATTTAACAAGATCCATCCTATTTCATAAGTGATAATTAAAAAAATATTTTTTCAAATATTTTTAGTCTTTATTATTATTATTATTATTATTATTATTATTATTATTATTATTATTATTATCTTTTCAGGTCTTTCTAGTTTAAAAAGATTTAAAAAGTAAGAATAATTCAAAAATGATTCACTAAAAACAAAAAATAAAAATTCCAACCTAACCCAAACTTTTCAAACAATTTTTTTTTTTTTTTTTTTTTTGAAAACATTTGCAACATCAATTGTTTTAGCAACAACCTTATTCTTTAAAAAAAATTAATTTCAAAAACATTTGTCAAACAATCCTTAGTATGAAAGTATCCAAAACTAATGGGAACCTGTTGGTTCTGCACGTATTGTGTCATAATATTTGCAGGCTTTGGTTGCCATTAGTGAAGTGACCAAACAAGTTTTCAAGCAAAACACAGA
Organism: Camellia lanceoleosa; assembly: GCA_025200525.1. Classification (NCBI taxonomy): domain Eukaryota; kingdom Viridiplantae; phylum Streptophyta; class Magnoliopsida; order Ericales; family Theaceae; genus Camellia; species Camellia lanceoleosa. The sequence goes on along the minus strand of CM045758.1, from coordinate 194,908,436 downwards.
TTTCTTTCCAATCAAGCCTATGGATTATGGCCGTTTTCTGGTAATCTCAATAGGGACAGGCTCGGCGAAGACAGACCACAAGTACAATGCTAAAATGGCGGCTAAATGGGGGGTTCTGGGCTGGTTGTCTAACAATGGTTCTACTCCACTAGTTGATGTGTTCAACCAGGCAAGTGCAGATATGGTTGATGTCCACCTCTCTGTGGTCTTTCAAGCTCTTCATTCTGAAAATAACTACCTTCGTATCCAAGTAAGCTTCAAGCCATAAAATGTTTTGTCTACTCTTTTGCTTTTATGATGAAGAAAAATGTTACTCTGAATTTTTATGAACAATATTCATGAGCATATGCTTGAGTCAAGGCTTATGCTATAATACTTGTGTTGTGTTTAATTCATAAATTTAGATTGAGATTTGAAAATGAAAAGTGAAAAAATAAATAAAATATGAATGAATTCACACACTTTTTTCTTTTTATTTTTTGAATCTCTACTTAAATTCATAAATCAAGTCTCTATGGAATTAATGGTGAATCGTGGCATATTAGATGGTATTCAAATTTGGTAATCAAAATTATGGACTTGTTTGGTTTGTATTTGAGAAACATATTTTGAGATAAAAAAGTACGAAAATTTGTTTGGTTTGGTTTGATTTTTTTTGAAAAGATGTTTTGAAAAATTATTTTGAGAGAGAGTTTTGGAAAAAGTGATTGATTTGATGTGTATGAGAGAGAGATTTGTTTGGAAAACTTGTAAACCAAACAAGTTTTGAAAATTTTTTTTAAAAAAATTTGTTTGGTTTAATTACTTTTGAAAACTTATTTGTAGAGAATTTTTCTCAAAATTTTTTGAGAAACACAAACCAAACAAGGCCTATGTTTTTGTCAGTAATGGTTGAAGAAACTAGAGTTTTTTTTTTTTTTGGCTATTTAAGCAAAAATACTTTGGCTAGTGTTGATTTAGGTGAAAAAAAAAAAAAAAAAAAAAAAAAAAAAAAAAAAAAAAGCCCATTGTTTTAACAAGACCCACCTTTTCAGATAAGTGTTAAAAATGTCATATTTTTTAAATTAAAAAAATTATTTTGTCAGATATTTTTAATCTAGAATAGAATAATTTTTTTAAAAAAATCATTAAAACCAAAAATATTTCAAACCCATATGATTCTTTCCAATAACAAACTTTTTTAGCAATAATTTTATTCCAACAAATTAAAAAAGTAAAAAAAATACTAGGTAAATAATTATCAAAACAGTACTAGTCCTTAGTCATGACAACTTTATTTTAAAAAAAATATATAATTAACACACGTAAACTCTTGAAAAATTAATTTTTAAATCTTTGTTACGATTTGGTTGATAGGACGCAAAAATGACACCTTGGTTTGCTTACTAGAATTAGCGAAGAAAAAGAGAAAAACTTGTGAACAAGAGCTTCCTCTCGACCAATAAACAAATAATCCAGCTTATTAGATAGAGACAAACTGTGTTTGTCGGTGTCACCTCCAAGCTCAAATTCTTCCATTTTTTTTTTTAATTTTTTTTAATTTTTATCATCATGCACTTAAATATTGGTTAAAATTACCACCAAACCAAACTCTTCTGATGAACCAAGCCGCTCTAACTTAGTTGGTTAGTTCTTTGGCTACCAAGTCTCTCTTAAGGGGGAGGTCTTGAGTTCCATTTTTAGAAGTAAAATGTGAGGGTAAGATTTTCTTATAAGGTGTATGCATGTGAGTTTCAATTTTATCGAAGTGTTAATCTAACAACTAACGATTGACTTAAAAAAAAAAAAAAAAAAAAAAAAAAAAAAAAAAAAAAAACTCACTCGTGATGTGATTGATTCTCAACTATCTCTTCAATATTCCAAAAATACCATTTTTAATTTTTTTTTTGATTTCATTTAAACATAAATAAATATTAAAAGGGTAATAATATAGGTGTGTGTGATTGTTAAACTTTTCAAATTAAAACATTCTAGACTTCTAAAAAATAACAACCCACGGAGAGAGAATTTATGAAAGAATTTGCAAACAATAATTATTTATAAGAAAATTTTTGATACACACCCCTCTATATATATTTTTTTGTTAACATGCATGCCAATCTCTTTATAGACCTAAACCTGAAATTTCACAGTAGCACTAGTGTCCTGATAATGAGGCATAAAATTAAATAATTAAGCCAGTCATCTTATATGCGGTTTGTCAAGATTACATGGCATGACTTGATATATTTGTGTTGTTGTATATGAATTTAGGATGATTCGTTAAGTGGGACGGTGTCATCCGTTGATCTATCTACAAAAGAAAACATGAAAAATCTTGTACAAGTTGGTGAAACTTTGTTGAAAAAACCAGTTTCACAAGTCAATATAGACACGGGTGACTCTGAACCACTCCAAAATGGTGGCACTAATGAGGAAGCCATTAAAAGGTATGTATATTTCCTTCTATACCATACTTATTACCAAGGACAGAACTATTTAGAGTCAGTGAGGGTCCATGGCCCTCCTGTCCAAAATAAACAATGCTACTATGATGATAGGCTATGTTGCCCAAATCTTTCTCGTTATTACAAATGGCCCTTCCTTGCCTAATTTATGAATATTGGAAACTTCATATTTCGTAATAAAACAAGTTTCTATGTACAAAAGAATTCGAACACCAAAAAAAAACGTACCTCTAATTTTTTAAAATTATTTAGTACAATCATAATTTAACAGCAATAATACATTACTTATATTTCTTTTATCACATTTTGTTTATAACTTGATGAAGCATACTCATAATGATGGTATAATATTAATGAGATTCATATGAGATCTATTGAAAACTTTTGAAATTTGAACCCACAAAAAACGCAGTGACTTTTAGTTTAATAAATAATTGAGTTGGCATATACAAAAAATCAATTAACTTATGATTTCTCTTTTATTTATTTGTTTAAGTTGAATATATATGACTTCACTTTTGATCGCATTAAGACTAAATACAAAATATTTTTTATGTATTATTTTAGTATCATATCTTAGTTATTTCCCATTCTTGAATTGAAAGATAACAATACATAACAATTGATATACAAAAGAAAAAAATTATTCATATCTTGGTTCCTCCGAAGTAAAATTCTAGTTCCTTACTTATCACAATACATATCATTTGTATTATTTGGATATCAATTTCAAAATAAAATATAAATGTTCCAATATCAACTTCCCAAAAACAAAAGTCTATTGTTTGAACAAAAATTATGTTCAATAATTAATATCGGAATAAAAATCTTGAAATTAAAACACTTATATTTTATTCACAATTTGGTATTTGAACGGTACAAATATTGTGAACCAAAATAAGATGTGCAAATAAAATGACCTATATGCATTAGTCATTGTTTGAAAATTATTTTTTTAGTAACATTGATTTTTTATTTTTTAAGTCTTGTTTGGCTAATATTTTTTTAGCTAACAACTGTGAAAAAAATTAACTTTTTAAACAAAATTCATCTCCTTTAGCTGAAAATAAACAATTTTTTTTGTTAGACTTAAATAGCCAAAAAAAAAAAAAGAATTTAATCAAAACCAAACATAGCATAAGCTAAGTAGCTAGTTATCTTCCTGTACTTTTAATTTCATGCTATTAATGAAATTTTTCTTTGCCGATCAAAAAAAAAAAAGTAGCTATCAGGGTTGTAAGTTTTCACATCCTGTGCAAAGTAAAACTGATAATTATTTTGATAATTACAGGTTTGCGAAGTTGCTTTCAGATGAGAAGAAATTCCGGGAGTCAAAATACATTGACATGAAAGAATCTAAGTAACTTAGAAAGTTTCTGGTTTTGGTTATTTATTTATTTACTTTTATTTTTTTGAGACAAGTAATTTGTGTATTTGTGTTTGTGTTGTGGTCTGTCTTTAGATTCAAAGTTGATGCTCGTACTGAGAATAATAAGAACTCATTATGAGAATTGCCAATATCAAACTCATGTAAAAGGCCATTATATAAGACATTTGAAGCACTTCAGGGCTCTCAGGATTAGTCCTGACTTCCCTTAAAATCCGCGGATTAGGGATACCTGAGTTCTTAAAAAAAAATATAAGACATTTGAAGGACAATACTTATACAAACTGAGATTTTTATTTTATTTTTTTGGAAGTGCCAAATCAAATTTGGGTGACCATACACAAAACATTTGGTAACTTAACAAAAAAAATTATTTTTTAATTAAATTATTTGTCATCAGTTAAAAAAATCAAATATTACATTAATTTTTTAGGATAAATTACAAATACATCCCCTGAGATTTGTTTAAAGTACAAATTGCCCCATGTGGTTTAGAAAATTATAAATACCTCATTGTTAGTATTTTTTATTTAACAGAATTAACTAAAAATAAATAAAATTCATAATTGTTGTCCTATACAATAATAAAATTACCTAAATTATTGATTGAAACATATTTCTAATATCATTAAAAACTGTTAATTAACTTGATGATTTATTAATAAAAGGGCGATTTGTTATGAAATTATAAATCTCAGGGGGTGAAATATAATTTTCAAAACCACAGGGGGTGATTCGTATTTTAATCAAATCTCAAGGGGTGTATTTGTAATTTATCCAATTTTTTACTTAAAATTAATAACTTTTTAAACAATTTCTCATATACATTAGTTTTTTTAACTACTAAAAAATATAATAAAAAAAAAATCAGGCCCAAAAAAAAAAAAAAAAAAAGGCTAACCCGAAACCAACCCTATATATAGTGTGTATATATATAAATTAGTAACATTCAGGAAAATTTTGGAGGGACCCCTAGTGCCCTCCCTCCGCCCTGGAAAGATTAATGCTTGAGAGAACTAAAAATGGAACATTAGTGGAGCACTAATGAGGTAACTCTCCTTTTGATGTGATGGTTGTCTCTTGTATTTTTCTTTTTTCTTTTATTTTTTACATTTTCCAACTCAGTAGAGTTATTAGTAATGAAATTTTTTAGTGATCTCTATCATTGCTGCCTCTGGAAATGGTAATGTGGCAGTGATTAGATTGCTTGGGAATATATACAAGTACATGCGTTGTTGCTGCCTTTGGGAGAGAACACGTTGATTTGGAAACGTGTAAATGGTGTTTTTCAACTTATTTGTGACTCATACAAAGTGGGATTTCAAAAAATTTTGAGAGTGCATAATCGGCTTTGGGGATCATTACATGGGATATAAAAAAGAAAATTGAGATTAGATACATGGGTAATGCTAACAAGTGTCCCTTGGGCACTAATAAAGTGTATTTAATGTTGTATTAATTCGTCTTGATAATTTTAAATGAGTAATGCTAGAGACTCCAAATATTCTATCAAAAATTTTATCAAATGTCTCACATCACACCCATGTGAGACATTTGGTAAAACTTTTGGTAGAATTTTTGGGGCCTCTAGCATTTTTGATTTTTTATTTTAATCACTCATTAAATTGAATGTATTTATTATTACATGTTTCACGGACTTGAATTTGAATATAACTACTTTGTAATTAATAATACTTTACATTATCATGCATAAAAATAATAATTATTATTATTTAATATTTAAAAAACTCTAAAACTCATTAAATATAATAAAATATTATTAATTATTTCATAACAACAATTGTTAGCATGACCCCTTACTCCGAACCTGGAAATGGTTAATATGGCAGTCGGAGAATGCTTGGGAGTAAATCCAAGTACATGTGTTGTTTGCTGGCTTTGGGAGATAATAATATATATTGGGTTTGGAAAAGTGTAAAGATGGTTTGGCTCATTAATTAATTAGTGTGTTTTGCAAAATTGTAATGCTGGCGACACGTACTCAAATCGAATTCTTTGGCTGGTTCCTCTCCAAACCCCTTCCTCTCTTTTTTGATGTATTCTCATCTTGAATGGTTTAATCATTAATAAAGGTTTCTTTTGGCTATTTCAAAAAAAAAAAAAAAAATCGAATTCTTTTACGTGTGCCCAATAAACCTCCCTCATAGAAGAGAGCTTTATTCTTGGGAACTGGCTGAAGAAGTGACATTGTATACTCTTTTATCCTCTGCTCCAACTTTATGTTTTGACTGTGAAGATTGTCAAGTCTGGTGCAATGATTCAGGTTCTGGTTTTTCTGTTTCTGCCCTTTATTCCATTAGTTCATCTCTTCTTGGCCCTCACCTGAAGATAAGCAGATGTGTTTGGAATTCATTATTGCCCCCCAGAGTCTCTTTTTTTTCATGGCTTGCCTAGAAAAATAGGATCAAAAGTGCAGATTTTTTGCTAAAAATTAGGATTCTAGATAGCAATGCATCACCCCTCTGTCACTTTTGCAACTCTAAGCTAGAAACTACCTCTCATGTACTGTTGCATTACCATTTCTCTTGGTCAATCTGGTCTGCTGTTGTTGAGGAATGGGGACTCCAATGGTGTATCCCTAAGGCAGTAGATGGTCTACTTTCTTGGTAAATGAATGAGAAATTTCATAAGCTTCAAAAATTAATTTGGAGAGCAACCCCATTAATTGTTATTTGGTCTATTTGGAAAATCAGAAATAAAAGTGTGTTTTCTAGTGCACAACCCACCTTTACAGGTCTTCTCGAACTTATCAAATTCGGAGCTGCAGTTTGACTAAAAGCTTCCATCAAGGACTTTCCCTACTCAGTGGATGATCTTCTCTACAACTGGAGACAGATCAAAGGTGGAAAATAGTGTTTTGGAATCTGTTCTAAAATATCTGGGCTAAATTTTGCTGTGCTGCTGTAATCTGCTTTAAGTTGTGCTGGATTAAAGTGGTAATCTGCAGTGATTTTGCTGTCTGGATTTTCTGCTAATGGTTTAGTTGCTGTCCTTATTTATCAGATCAGTGTGTTGGTCTCATCTGGTTAGAAGTAGCAATGGTTTTGCTCCTTATGGTTTAGTTGTTGTCCACATTTATCAGATCAGTGCGTTGGTCTCAATCTGTGCTGCATTTTCTTCTCTGTATCTGTGTGGAGTTTGGTCTAGTCTCTCTATCTGGTCTAGTTTTTTGGCTTCACTCTACTTAATTCTGACAGTGTAACAACAGTGGTTGCTGATCTCTAAAGTGTGGATTGGTAATCTACCTTGCCTGCTGCTTAATCTGCCTTAGGACCACTGTTCTGTATTGGTCTTTTCAGTGTTGGTGTGTTCTGTTTTGGTGTGTGAAGCTAGGTTTGGTGTGGGTGACTCTGTCTTTGTGTTCATCAGTGTGTTCTGTTTTGATTATCTTTCTGTTTGTTTTTTCTGCTACTTTTTTTTGTTGGTGCCTCACCAACTGACGCTTGGAGCTTTTTTTAGCTCCAAGCTCCTCTTTATTGATGTAATATTTCATACTTTGTTTGTTTCATCAATATAGATTTTGTTTTGCCGATCAAAAAAAAAAAAATCTAATAATTAAAACAAAATTAGACTAGTATGCTGTTATACTTTGGTTGTCATGTCATTTTAGTTTTTATAATTTGAATTAATTTGATTTTGACTATAAATTTATGATTTTATCTTAATTTAATCTAATTAATTACTCCCTCTGTCTCAAAATAATGGTCCCTTTTGGAGAATCCAACTTTTTTTTACAGTACAATTATTGCATTTGAAAAAAGTTGATTCTCCAAAATTATCCTTTTGATAGTACATTTTTTGAGAATATCAATGTCATAATTATACTTTTTATATTGTTTATTAATTTAAAAGAAGGACAAAATAGGAAATTTATATTATTTTTGTACTTGATTTTTGAAGAGGGACTAATATTTTAGAATAATGAAAAATGAAATAAGAGACTAATATTTTGGGATGAAGGGAGTACGACCATTAGCATTTTTAAACAAAAAAATAATAATCATACGAAGGGCATATATATCATGCTTTTATTAAAAAAAAAAAGTATAAATTTACTCAACTGAGTAATAACCAATTGAATGATCATTTTCGGACAAAAATCTTAATGGACTTTATCGATTGTACGAAGTTAATACATAAATCAAAATTAAATATTAAAATCAAAACAATTGAAAGTGTGGAAACTTAACATGTACACATAAAAAAATAAAAACCATTACATTTTACTTGTGTTGATGAACTTAACTATTATAAAAAATTAACTCGGTGTTCTTGAAACATTATATATAAAGTTTTTCTCTCCACCGGCATACCATAGCCAATAAAAGTTTCTTCAATCATCGCATCCTTGTTTTGCTTTTTTTTCCATCAAATTCAATAAAATCACAAACAATTAAATGGAGGGAACAACAACAACATCATACTGTAAAAATCGTCGACCACCCACTTATGGAAATCTCATTACAATTCTTAGCATTGATGGAGGAGGAGTTAAAGAATTAATATCCGAAGTTATTCTCGCAAACCTAGAATCACAACTTCAGGTATAACCTCATTATAGCATCAATATGTGTTTGTAATTTGATTGTTTTCCATAATTTTCAGGGATAATGATATTAGGAACTAGATGGCATGGAAGCAAGGCTCGTGGATTATTTTGATGTAATTGCAGGAACAAGCAGTGCCGGTCTTTCAACAGCCTTGCTAACTGCACCAAACAATGATCAACGACCTTTCTTTGCTGCAAAAGATTTAGTGTCTTTTTCTCTTGACACCTCTCCAAAAAATTTTCCCCCAAACAAAGTAAGAAACAACATTAAACTTGAACATACGCTTGTAGTCTAATGAATGTAGTATTCACTTTATTAGTCTAATGTTTGATTTGACTTCAATTGTTCCTTCCTATATTCGTTGTTACTAATTTGACAAATTTTATGAAGTCATTGACATGACTGACATTTACCTAATTATTAAGGGTGTATTTTTTAGTGAGTTTTTTTTTTTTTTTTTTTTTTTTTTTGTGTGTACTTTTTTTCATCTTTAGTAAGTTTTCTTTGGATATTTTTTTAATTTTTTTTTAGATACTTTTACACTAAACAGATATGAAAAATAAATTTTTTGACACAATTTTAAAATAAAATTCACAAAAAATATATGAATTTTGTAGATCCCAAACTCACTCTAAAATAGGTCTTGTTTTAAATTCAAAATTTCTTTATTGCATGACACAGATTTATAAAATCTGATAGTTTGTACAATATTTTCTTTTAAGCAATCAAGGATATGTAGAATTGAGCATTTTAAGTTGCAAAAGTGATCGGACTTTCCATTTCTTTCTGTAGGCTTTGTTTGTTTCGACATAACATAATATTTTATAATAAAAATATTTTTCATATAAATTAAAATTGCACAAAAAAATAAATCTCTTTATTATCCGGTGTTTGGTTGACAAAACAAAAAATTTCCATCGTCTCCATTATGCTATATCAAATAGTTTGTGAGCTTGATGATTAAAAAGGTAAAATCTGGTAAAAGAGTCAAAGAGACGAGCGTGTTGAGAGTTTCCTCAAAATTGACTTGCGGGATTTCCAATGGTAAGTCATTTTTAAAATTATGATGGAAAATATTTTTTTTTACTTACTTTTTATTCAATCAAATTCCAAAAAATGCATACGTCGAAACAAATAGAGACTTAGTATCTCCTCTCTCATATTATTGAAACTAATATATATGTGTTTCGTTTTTTTGTTTTCTTCATTGATGGATCTTGAAAAAACACTAGAGGACCTTTTGCTTGGGTGGTGAATATGTTTAAAGCCCTGAGAAGACCTAAGTATGATGGGAAGTATCTCCATAAACTGTTTAGGGATGCATTAAGGGAAACAAGGTTGCACCAAACCCTAACAAATATTGTCATTCCAACTTTTGACATCAACAATCTCGAGCCCAAACCCACCCCCAAGGTGGCCCAGTGGTAAGGGCGTACACGTGACTGTGTGGGTAAGGCGCACGGTCACAGGTTCGATTTCTCCTGGAATTAGACTTGGGATTTAAGCGGGGGCCGCGGCGGTGGGTTGCTATGATTGCCCCCCCGAGGATTAGTTGGCGGGTCAAAAACCGGAGCCTGGATACCTCGGTCATCAAAAAAAAAAAATCTCGAGCCCACTATCTTTAGCTCATATGTTGTCTCTCTCTCTCTCTCTCTCTCTCAAATGTGAGTGTGCATGCATTAGCCCTAGGGAGGCAGTACATACGTACATGTATGTATGTATGTATGTATGTATTTCCGTATTATAGGTATTTATGTATGTATTTCTATATGTGGACAAATTTGGTTACTAAGATTGCGTTTGGATTGAAAATTTGAGTAAGAACTTATGGAGAGAAAATAAAATGCGAGAAAAATGTAAATTAAACGTAAGCTAAATTTTTGTTCTATTTTTATAACATTTTTTTTTTTAACAAATCCTGATCCCAAATCCTAATTTTTTCCAATGTCAAATTCTAAATTCAAACAAACCTAAATGAATTTTTAGTGACAACTTCAACGTGTCACTAAAATGCAAGATTAGGTTAAAACACATCTTTAGTAACGATTTTTTTTTTCTGATTTTTAGTGACAAATTTTATACTTTTTTGACAATTTTTCTTGTCACAATAGCTCAATTTGACTTGATTAATTTTTGATGTAAAAAATATAAACAACTCATTTGGTTGTAACTTGTAAACGATGGAACAAGGAGCTACACAAAATATATATATATATATATATATATATATCTAGAAGGAAAATCCTAACCCTAACAAGAGTTAACAAAGGCTGGTCAGTTGATTGTTTGGGTTCCACTGTGGCAATAGAATTTGTCTAAGGATTTGTTTGTGAAGTGACTTTTTTTAATGAATATATTTTATTTTTTTTTGGGTTAAAATATGAGGTAAAAAAAATTGATTTGTTTGGGAATGACTCTTTTATTTTTTATAGAAAAACATACAAAAAGTAGAACAAATGATGAGAAATTTTTAATTTTTTTGTATAACTTTCTTACTATTTTAATCACTTTTTTTAAATGGACAATCTCAACCCTAACCGGAGTTGGTTGGTTGTTTGGCTACATTTTGATGGTTAGGATCTTTTGTTTACAAATTTCTTTATTTTTTGTCCCAATGCAATTGTAACTATCGAATCAATGATTCACATATATTTAATTTTTACATGAACTAATGATTAAAAATGTATTGTGACAAGAAAACAAAGAATACACAACCCATTATGACAATTCAATTTGTTAATGACCAACCCTAACAATATATTTTTTGGGTCCGGCTTCTGTCCAATCCGGGATCGGACTGGACCGTGCTGTTGGGCCCGTGGGAGCCCACCACGGGTCCCGTTTTGAAAATCTGAACCGTTCAATGTATAGAACTCGTCGAGTACTACATGCTTCAAAAAATCACGTTGATTGGATATCGATAGCTATGTGATCAAATCAGTTTTGTATAAAAAAAAATAGACGGTGCAAAAATTAACGGTCGATAAAAAACTGTTTTGTTCACATAGCTATCGATATGCGATCAACGTGATTTTTTACAGACGTATAGTACTCAACGAGTTCTATACATTGAATGGTTCAGATTATCAAAACGGGACCCGTGGTGGGCCCCCACAGGCCCAACAGCATGGTCCAGTCCGATCCCGGACTGGACAGAAGCCATGGCCTATTTTTTTTCCTTGTGTAGGTGACAAGCAAACCAATCATTAATGCCCTACTATCAGATATATGCATTGGCACCTCCGCAGTACCTACTTATTTCTCCCCCTATTATTTTAAAAACCATGACAAACAATGGAATGAGAGAGAATTTAACCTAATTGACGGTGGTATCGCTACCGGTAACCCGGTATGATGTGATAGTTATGCATCATTGATTTTGAATTTTGAAAACTTAAAAATCTTATGAAATAACATAAAGATTATCAAAATTTCCTTGTCAATTATTTTCTTGGGTACATACATAACATTTTTGTAAATAAAAAAATTTGTTGGTTTCAGCTTAAATTGCCAATTTTGTTTGCTATTTAAGCCAAAAATATTTTAGTTGTTTCATTACTACTAATTTAGCTAAAAAAAAAAAAAAACTTTTTATCACAATCCATTATGTCTGACTAGTGTTAAAAACTACGCCTGCGTTTGGTTGTGTTTTGTAAATGTGATTTGAGAGTATGAATTATATTTTGAGTTTGTGTGTTGTAGAATTATGATTTGAGTGTAGAAAATTTGTTTGGTAAAGAGTTTTGAAAATAGTTTTGGAAAAGATGTTTGATTTGAGTAGGGAATTGTTGATGTGACATTTGATATGTGATACAAAAATTTACAACTCATAACTAAACATACAATTCAAAATTATTTTAAAGCACATAAAAAATTTAAAAAATTACAGAAAATATTTTTCCCAATTATATAAGTCAATTGCAAAAAAAAAAAAAAATATTTCTGTACATCAGAGACATCCGGCTGGATGTCCTCATGGAAGTCCCCATGGAAGTCCCCATGAACAACCACGTGGTTGTCCCCCTTTGCAAAACTTTCCCTGAACAACGGCTGATTCACAGATGATTTACAGAGCTCTCTGCAGAGCTCCTGAGAATTGATTTCAGAAGCCTAACCAAACATCATACTCAAAAACATGCCTAGAAAATTAATTACAAAACATAACCAAACAGAGCCTTTATTTTTGGAAATATTTAAGAGGTAGTAGAAAATCAATCGCGTCATAGGAGGAGAATATAGTAGTTTACTATTTCAGATTTTGGACTCTTTTGAGAATATACTTTTTTAATAATTTTTTAACTTTTTACTTAAAATATGATATAAAAAAAAATTACTATATTTGAGATGACTTTTTAACTTTTTATGAAAAGATGTACAAAAAATAGAGTGAAAAGGAAATCTTTGACTTTTTAATATAGGTTGTTAGCTTTTTTAATAACTTTTTGACTTTTTGATTAAAATAGCCACTTGTCAAACGAGGCCAGTTTTTTAGCTGGATAATTTGAATTTTTATATAAAAATAACCTATAAAAAATGAATAAGCCATAATTTTGAATCACAACTGTAAAAATATCACTATCGTTTCATATTAATTTTCTATATAAAAATTATTTACAATAATCATCTGATGTATGCCTTTATATTTTTATCATATATTGTATATGAATTCAGGACGATACATTAACTGGGAAGCAATCGATTGCTGACCTATCTACAATGGAAAATTTGAAATACCTTATACAAGTTGGTGAAAATTTGTTGAAGAAACCAGTTTCGCGAATAAATATGGACACCGTACGCTATGAACCTGTTGTAAATGGTGGCACCAACGAGGAAGCTCTCAAAAAGTATTTTCCCTCACATCTCTTTTATATATATATATATATAAGATTAAAGTCATTATTAATCTCAAATCTTAGATAATTACAAAGCAAAATCGATAATTGTTTTGATAATTACAGGTTCGCAAAATTGCTTTCAGATGAGAAGAAATTCCGAGAGTCAAAATACACCGACATGACCCGATCCGAGTAACATCGTGATGATGTTGAGCTTACCATGGCGCAACTTTCTATTTCCACACTATATAATTGCACTTTCATCATCCTCCTAGTTTCTCTTATTGTATTAATTTGTTCACTATAGTTCTATTTGTATATTTTACATGTAAAGTTTATACATTGTATCAAGTCAATAATGCTCCTTTAAAACAATTATTTTGCCAGTGATTTTTGCCCAGTTCCTTAACCAATGCTATCAATTGAATTAAATTGACATAATATGAAAAATTAAAAAACAAAATTAATACAATTAAAATTATAAGAACCAAATTCACATAAAAAGCAAATTACAAAGGCAACTACTATTCCTCCTATACTAAAATAATTAGGCATCTTCCACATCAAATAGGTCATATATCAATTATCTATCTCCAAAGATATAGAAGAAGGGAGTCAACGCACCAATATGTATCACATAAGGGTCCAGATCATAACAAATGAGAAACTATAGGACTCAACTCCAACATAATAATTACTTTAATATAACTGGCGCTTTTAGGTATTAATAATTTGCCCAATGTCTTCTACTTCAGATTTCATAATGTTGTTGCTGTGTTCTTTACAATGATAACCTGTTTGTCACAACTGTATTGGAGAAGAATACATAACTCATTTATCAAAAGTAGAATGAACCAGATCTTATAATACACATCTAATAACCCTTCCCACTTAGAGGACTTGTTTTGATTTGATTAATTCAAACTTCAGATTTTCTCTTTCAAAACAAGGTCAAGTACAAGGTTTCATGGCATTTTTGGACATTCAAAACTTTGTCCCCTTTTCACAGACCTATTAATACCCTTGGCCTAGCACCTGATTCGCCTTAATCGAGTTTAATGAGTTCAATCTCAACGGTTAGTCTTCTTTAAAGGTTCCAACAAAAAACAAAAAAGGTGGTCTTTGATCAATGCTGTCATCTCTATGGCATACGAGATTAATACAACATATGGCTGGCAAAGCACTTGCAGTGCCATGTTTCATGCTGTTATAAGATCTTCATGTCTCCAGTTTTAAAGTGTTACATGCGAGGTGGATTGTTCTGGTACATGGAACATGAATAGAAACGTGGTGATACGCACATGCTCTAAAATATGATACGATAGAAGTAAACTTATATAATTTAAGTTATTTCTAGAGTAATTTTCTTTTAACTATTAAGTATCCAATAATATATATATATATATATATTTATTCATGAAGCAAATCATTTCTACTAAAATTATGACTTATTTTTTATTTTTTATTATTATCAAAACTTAACTCACCTTAAATTTTAGTTCATATATTTGATTTTTTTTTCTTAAAGTAACATTTAAGAAAATATATTGAAAAAAAAAAAAAAAAAACTTTTGAGATCATTTCAGATCAAAGAATTTACCTTTTGGAACAAGTGTACTATATTTCGAAACGTGCGTACTAATATGTAATTCGCTTGGTTATTAGCATTTTTTTGTGACATAGGTTTTAAATATGAATATTCACACAAAAAGTTTTTAAATATGAAAATATCACTACACAAGCCATATGCTTGCTAATAATAGGAGCACGCCAAAACTAACATTCAAGCCCTGTTTATTTTGGGAGATAGAAGGGGGATTGAGATTGAGATGGAGGTGAGACCCATTAATGTTATGTTTGTTTTGGGAAAATGGAGAGGGGATTCAATCCCCTCCGAATTAGGATGGGCCTTGGGAAGGGGATTAGGAAGAGGCTTGAGACTTGATATTAGGAAATAGTCGGCCGAAGTATTTTTTTTATTATTATTATTTTTATTTTTTACATGTTAGGCATTTTTTATTTTTTTTTTTGAACATTAATATTTAATTTTTTGTATTTTTTGTTAAGTAAAAATCATTGTTTTATTTGTTTTATTTTATTTTCTATTTTTTACATGTTAGGCAATTTTATTTTTATTTTTTTGAACATTAATGTTTAATATTTTTGTATTTTTTATTTGTTTTATTATTTTATATAAAAATAATTTAACAATCCTTACACCAACAACTATCATCAAAACAAACACAATTTTACTTAATCCCCTCACTATTAATTCTCTCACTACGAATCCCTTCCATTCTACCTCTAAAAACAAACGGGCCCTTAGGCAATGATAATTGCTCTGAGACGCATACAGACCCAATCTACTTTTAATTTCCAGTGATTATTGTCAAAGAACTTATACATGAAAGATGATCGATCCACAACTGACAACTATAAAAATCAATCCAATAATTTAATCACAGATTTCCCCCGACAATTGTTTGTATATCTAAATTGAAAATCTATACACAAATGGATAACATTAGAATAAAATGAATATATAAAAACAGTTTGGCTACAGTGTACGTTACTAACCTATGCAAATATCTGCTGGATGACAGTCTCGGCATTTCCATTGTACTGTGCAAGAAGATGGATAGCATCCGCCCTCGGCAAAGCAAGGAATTCCTGCACCAATCCAAGATATAAGTAACCGAGGTAAATAACTAATCATATAATATGCTTGCCACATTAAAAAATAAAAAGAAAGCATACCATAGTTCCATTGAGGTTGCATGAGGAAAAAACTATTTTAACTTTAAAAAACGTGTGCAGAACTCACCATTACTTTAAGTATTGCATTTTCATCACAGATTTCTCTGGATGACACTTGGCTGGGACTGTTACCATCTTCTTGCATCCTACTGCTTGAAGATACTGCAATTTGGGAAGATCCATGGGTGCAGGTATCTGCATTTGACTTCATAGCAGCATCGGAAAGAAAAGGACTACTAACTTCTTTCAAGGAGTCAATCCTTAAAATTCCTTCAAACCGATCTTTACACATTTGGAGTTTAAACCACTCGTTATGTGTGTAAAGGGTTGCTCTCATTATCTTCATAAGCTGGGGTTCTTCAATACCAAGCCTCCTACCAATCGCAACCTGTGCATGACCAAACATGTGTTTATGTTCCACAGAAGTAACCATGCAAAGTACCAGTACCCGGTATGGGTACATCATGTTTGTCAAAATACCCATGCTTCATAGGCTGAAAGCTACAACACAATATTTAGAAGCAACGATCATCCAATTCACTATGTTGAAGATGTGATCATGTGAACACTATAGCTTACAGCTGTACACATTAATCTTGTGACATCAGCAGGAAATGCCATACCTGGAGTGACGTTGCAAGAGCATGCAAGGGCAAGTCTCTCCCAAGTGCATCTTCATTAGGTCTCAATAAAGCAAACAAAGTCTCCTTCAAGGGCTTCAGCAAAGCTGGATCACTAGCTGCCAAAGGACCTAAATGAGAACAGGCAACCCTTAGTGCACTAGAATGATCACCAGAGCTGACCAGTTTCAGAAATTCAACCTGTGGCCAGCAAAAAGGTCAGAATGTGCATGTTTCTCCAAAACTCTAGGAAAAAGGAAGAAAAAAAAAACACTCATTCCCCTCAATGTCTTTCTGCCATGAGATGCATACTAATACTATAGCTCACATTTACCTGCTTAAGTTGGAATAGCAAAAGAGGATTTTGTGCAAAAAAATCTGAGTCCATGGCATTTACTCCTTCCACAACCTCCACAGCCATTCCTCTACTAGCTAGTTCCTTCAACCCCAGCACAATCTCATACTTGTCCTCACCCTTGCTAACCATATCCACATCGTTATGTGATTCAGAAACCTACGGAACAACAATTTTGTAAACAAGAATCCATCACAAGGTAATAATATAAAGAGGTAAAATAAATTAATAAATTACAACAGCTAGATACCTGTTGTTCCTTTAACAGACTTGTGCTGGCAAGTGAGGTACTAGTGATAACCTCTTGCATACTGCTTCCACTGAGGACTTCAGGAATGAGACTTGGCTTCTCCGGCCTCCCCCTCCAGCGCTTGCGTTTGCTCCTTTCCCCAAGTCCATGACTTCTGTTTCTTTGCAACACCTTCGAACTTAGAGAATGCTGAGTTCCACTGGTGCTACAGTCATCATGATTGTTTCTTGTCTCACAAGGGTATCGCTCTTCAGTGTCCATACCTTCCATGCTCACCACATCACCATTAATTTCAGGAGAACCATCCATGTGAGCATTACTAATGGAAGTTTCACCATCTGAATGTTTACTGGTTGCACACTCAACTTCAAGGGAACAGTTTCTTGATGAACAATATCCAGGCTCTGGTTGATTAACTTTCAAAGGACCAGACATAATTTGGATGCCTGATTCTGTAGATATCAAAATTGTGTTGGTAAGAAATATCAATAGATAAAAATTATGAAAAACCTTGAATTCAAATATGAAAGAGTTCAAGTGTTCACCAGAAGGGGATGCAAGAACAGAGTCCACAATACCCCTATAAACACAATACTCACGAACAAGATCATCAAGCATGGAAACATCCAATCTCATCCGGCATAATTCATTCTGTAACATACAAGTACAAGATGACGTGATCTGAAACTTTTCAAGCTACTCAGCCAACTATAGTACAAAGCCAGCAATCTTACTAGATATCAATAACACTTCTACAAAAGAAAGCATATCAGACAAAGGCATACAAAGTCCATAACTCAAATGGACTGCAAACTTGTACATCCCACTTTGAATAATGTTTGCATCAAAGAGTGGGTTATAGGCTCGTCCCTAAATAACAAATGTCATGAGATTCTAAGAATCCTGTTGACAACCCCACTATTTGGTGAGCCTAAGAAGAACAGATATGAAAATGCTATAATATGGGAATGCTGACATGGAAACTTTCAACAACTAAAAAATAAAATAAATAAAAATAGGATATGGACAAGGAAGGAGCCTTACAAAGGAAAATGATGAGATTTTTTTGAGCAACCAAAATATTACCAAGAATATAAGAACAAACATAATACATTGAAAAAGTATGGCAACCTGAAATGCTTGAGATAAATCCCCCTTAGCAAATCTCAGGCTATCAACAGCCCCTTGTCTTGTCAGCTCAACAGCATGTGCAAGGGCTTGTATGTCCACCTGAAATCAGAAGAAACTCACAAATTTAAACTAATTTACAATACAATCCACACAGATGCTAATACTTGTGGTGTTCTGCTTTCCTCTAAGTGACAACTACGGGAAATGGGATTTTTTTTAAATGACTCACCTCATCAAATGGAGGTGCCTCATACAAGCTCTCCTGTGGTGTTGCAGGGGGGTCACGTTCCTCAAGGAGCAACCTCTCAGTAAGATCTGAAATGGGTGATGAAATTCCCTGACGCAAGCAAAATCCTTTGTGTATGCTGCACATTTTAGGGAGGACATCAGAGAATGATACAATAATTCTGACTTTTGAGAGAGAGAGAGAGACAGAGAATCAATGTTCATTGAAAGTGGATGAATGAGAAGCTGATGATTAACCTTATCAAATATCTCAATGTCATTGAAAGGATCGGATCATATGCCTGCAAATGAGCTCTTAAAACAGAGGACATCAACCCAGCAATGTCAAACCTCCTCCTTTCAGACCACTGAAATAAATATAGCCAAGCATATTATACTTCCAACAAGTACACTATATAAAGTCCAACAACTGAACATGCACGTTATAAAGAAGACATGGTTAGAGCCAAACTGATGCAGGACAAATAGGGACAGCGCTGGAATTTCAAAACAGAGGTTATTTGATGGCCTAAACAGTGAGTAAATTATGGCTTCAAGAGTAAATTGAAGGCTAATAGGTAGGGAAAGGGATTAGGGTTGATTTGGGGGTGATTAGATGGAATTTTGAGGTTGAAAAATGCACTTTTAGAGAGCTGTAAATAGTAATCCGAGAATAGCAAATTGAACATAAAAGAAGAAGAAAGGAGAAGAAGAAGATAGATCTAGGCATCACACCTAAATTCCATAAGCATCACACCTAGGGTTTGATTGCATCACACAATCCATAAAGAAGCTTCAGAGCAAATTGATCCTATGGCAACTAGAAGCGGTCGAAGTTTTAGGGGCAAACTCACAGATAAACAGCGAGATGATTTTCTACAGATGATCATGGAAAGGGTTGATGCATTGGAAGCAAAAATATTTGAGCTCAGAAAAGTAAAAGTGCTGCAAATTGTTCTGAATCTTCTTTAGCCAATAGGGCAAAACCACATGGAAAGGGTGTTGAGGAAGAAACTGAAATAGACAATTCTGGTACTTTGCCACAGGATCGGGCTAACCCTAATGCATTGCGTCCCTTAGAGAGGCTACACGCTTCTCTTTTGGATATAGCCAATGAAGTTGTTGAGCTTGGAAGGTATGAGAAGCAAGATCCATATGATACCGCTGGAGATATAACAAAGAAAGTGGGTGTTGACATTCCAGATTTTGATGGTAGGATTGACCCTCAAGTTTTTTCGGATTGGCTTACTGCATTGGAGAGGTACTTTGACTGGTTTGATATGTCAGATGATCGGAAAGTTCAATTTGCTGTAATGAAGCTTATAGCTCAAGCCCAAATTTGGTGGTCTGGGGTGGAACATGAACTCCGGATTGCAGGACCCATTATTAATTGGGAAGATGAAATAGCGAATGAAACAAAAGTACTTGTCATATGACTATCAAGATGAACTCTTTGATCGGCTTACTAATCTCAGACAAGGAAACTTGACAGTGGTCAAGTACATGAATAAATTTGAGGAGCTAAAGATTCGATGTAGGGGTGTTGAAGATCCATGTCAACTTTCTTGGTTCAAATCGGGTTTAAGAGATGAAATTTGCAACGCCATGGTGACTTATCGGATCTTTACCGTTGATATACGTTTCAGTTGGCATTTAAAATTGAGAAGAATGTGAAACAATCCCTCAATAGGAAATTTACTTATCAAGCTGGGAAGGCAGCCCTTCGTAAACTAAGTGATCATGGCAGATCTGTTAGACCAGTGCCTGCACAATCAGGATTTAAAGGCAATACTGCTGCAGATTTCAAGAATAGAGTTTCCTTCAGTGATGATCGGAAGGACAACAAGGATGGTTGTTTTAAGTGTGGTATAAAGGGTCACATGGCATGGCAATGCCCTAAAAGAAATTTACTTCTTGATGCTGAAATAGAGGAACCACCAGAGGTTGCTGAGGCTGATGAGTTTTTAAATGAAATTGGAAAGTTTAATACTGATGATTTGGAAGAGAACGAAGAAGAAAGGAGAAAAAGAAGATAGGTCTAGGCATCACACCTAGGGTTTTGATTGCATCATGCAATCTATAAAGAAGCTTCAAAGCTCTTTAACTTTTTATAAAAATATCAACTCTATTGAATTAGAGGCATTACATGGTTTTATATAGACTTTAGAAATTTCCTAAACCAACTAGAATTAAAAAAAGGAAACTACTATAATATCACTTCCAAAACTAATTTAAGACCAACTAAGAAACATAAATAAAACTCAATTAAATAACTTGACCCACAAGACGACCCATGGGCGACCCCTACAGCCCATGTAAGCAAATATAAAATTACCAAAATACCCCTCGCCTAAAAATCCTAGAAACATAAAAATAATCATAAAATAAAATTATAATAATATTAGAAACATGATTATGTATGGTTCCTATCGATTTCCCTTTGAAACCATTCCAATTTCCAAATATCGCCGCTTCTTTAAATTTACTCTTCTTTGAGCTGTTTATATTCCGCATCATTCTTCCTTGGTTGGAAAAAAACTCAACCACGAGTTTTGTAGTATTGAAGTATAAGCATCTACAAGCTTCAGAATTGCATCCATGGCTTCATGTTAAAATCTTCAAGTTGGCAGCATCGTTTCTTCTTCATTGGAGCTAGCAATGAAAGCAACAAGATATTTTCAGCTCTAAAGCTAAATTTTTCTAGAATGACGAAATCAATTGCAGTAGAAGATGAACCCTTAAATTGATTCAAGTGTAGAGTTGTAAAATTCTACCCATCCATTCCCTTCTCTTTTGGCGTTGCAATGTACTGCTTGCAATCAATTTGAATGCTTTTTCTTGTATCAATAATCATGGATTCCATATGCTCAGCCTTTTCCTCAATCAAAATGGTGCCATGCAATTCAACCTTGACATCCTTTAAAGGCATATTTTGCATAACACTGGCAGCTGGTTGCTTTGATTCTTCAGTCCCTACAGCTTCCATAGCAGCCAATTCCTCGTTTTCAACTCTAGGCTTTACTTGAGTAATAACTAGATCTTCTTGAGGTGCTTTTGGATCATCAATAAGTACCTCGTTATCCTTCAAAATCTGGTCATCTGTCATCTTAGGAAAATTCTGAACATATTCATTGGTTTGCGACTTCAATTGTGTACGATTTCCATCCCTAAAAACAATATTTGGTTTTGCTGCATCTTCTTGTGGCACTTTAGCCTTCGGTTTAGGAGTTTTTATTGGTTCTCTTGTTGGACAGTCTTTCCATTATGCACAGGCTGCAAAACTGTAGATTTCTTCTTAAATTTTACAAAAAATTTAAATTGTATAGCCGTTTCAATAGCATCTTTGAGATCTTCTAAATATGCATGAGACATCTCTATTCTAATTCCAAATCTCAATCCACTTTTGAAACGAGCAATAGTCATCCGCTCACTTTCTACCACTCCAAATTTGATAAATAATTTCTTGTATTTTCTTGCATATTCAATCACACACATATCACCTTACTTAAGAGCATACAATTGATCAAGAAAATCATCTTGAAGATCCCTCAGACGAATATGTTCTCTATGAAGCGCTTTACCTTCTTCCCAAGTCAATCCAGTTGTGTTGGATCTCCCACAATATGAAAACATCATGGCGAAACCTTAAGCTCTGATACCAAACTGATGCAAGACAAATAGGGACAGCGCTGGAATTTCAAAACAAAGGTTATTTGATGGCCTAAACAGTAAGTAAATTATGGCTTCAAGAGTAAATTGAAGGCTAATAGGTAAGGGAAGGGATTAGGGTTGATTTGAAGGTGATTAGATGGAGTTTTGTGGTTGAAAAATACACTTTTAGAGGGCTGTAAATAGTAATCCGAGAACAGCAAATTGAACATAAAAGAAGAAGAAAGGAGAAGAAGAAGATAAGTCTAAGCATCACACCTAGATTCCATAAGTATCACACCTAGGGTTTGATTGCATCACACAATCCATAAAGAAGCTTCAAAGCTCTTTAACTTTTTATAAAAATATCAACTCTATTGAATTAGAGGCATTACATGGCTTTATATACTTTAGAAATTTCCTAAACCAACTATAAAAAAAAAAAAAAAAAAAACTACTATAATATCTTAGACTTTCAAAACTAATTTATGACCAACTAAGAAACATAAATAAAACTCAATTAAATAATTTGATCCACAAGACGACCCATGGGCGACTCCTACAGCCCATATAGGCAAATATAAAATTACCAAAATACCCCTCGCCTAAAAATCCTAGAAACACAGAAATAATTATAAGATAAAATTCTAATAATATTAGAAGTGTGATTATATATTGTTCCTATCGATTTCTATTTGAAACCATTCCAATTCTCAAATATCGCCGCTTCTTTAAATTTACTCTTCTTTGAGCTGTTTATATTCCGCATCACAAACCAACTGCACTTTCAAGTGAACCGCAAAAAGAGGTCACCATGTTACTTAATAAATCGAGGAAAACCAAAAAGAAAAAAACAACACAGTTGGAAGAAATCAACAATGAAATATGGGCAATAGATAATTTTCACAGGACGTCAATCCAAAAGCAATGAGAAACTTGATTTGAGCCAACAGCTGAAATAAGAAATATAACATGAACCCAGAGATCAAAAAAATGCTCACACAGAAAAGGTTACTTTCTCATTTTAGTAGGCAAAAAATAATTGTATTTTCTTATGCTGCAGTTCAGGAAAGAAGAAAAGGGATTTCCGAGTATTTAAAAAGAGTCTAAGCAGATTCTTTTGCCACCAAATTTCCCCAAATGGTCTTGCTTCAAATATTTATCTTGGTAATTCATTAAAAATTCTCGCTAAAAGCATTATCATGATAGTACTTGATTCAGCAATGAAAATCAGCCATATTAGGTAAAAATGGAATAGTAAAACAGAACTAGGTATTAACCCAGGTGATGTATTAAGACCCTTTAACGAATTAAAGTTATGCACTGATGCTAATGTCAATCAAATGAAAAAGATAATAACGTTCTCTGCATCTCAAAACTTTTAGTAAACTAAGTTAAAGTTAATAAATTACGTTAAGCCCACGGATATCATAAAAGAACATATAGCATCATCAATTTCAAACAACACAACAATTGCAAGACAATTTAGAAAGCTTTTTGCCAGTATGCATGCCACCAAAGTATAACTAACTTTCCAGTCACATAAGATAAGAGTAATAATCCTCTTCTATCAAAATCAAAACCTTATTTTGATGGCCATGATATAACATAGGTTTGATATAGGAATGTTACAAACACTCCAACTACCTGGAAGTCAAAAAGACTGTTGTCTTCTTAACAAAACAAAAGTTATAGCTAGTTGTTTTTCCTGGCAAAATAGTTTACTACTCAGGATTCTAACTAATAGTATGCAGATCTGACATTCTCAGACAAAAACAATTACTTTCTTTCTGGTTTTATATTGATATGTGGTCAAATTATCTCAGCCTAAAACAAATCCTCCTTAAGCTTCTTTTAAACAGTAGATGCTTCACAATCCTCGATTAACTAATATGCAGGACTCCTGTGCAAAAACTACCATAATTGTCAACTCCTAATTCAAGCAACTTTCTCCAGCTATCTTGATGATTGCTAATTTGAGAAAGAGTGGGAAAATCATGTTGAACTGGTGTTGGTTGTGCAAAAAAAGAAAGTCTCAATCATCTTCTTTTGCATTGGCAATTGTTACAAAAGTTTGAGGTATGGTAATCTTTGGAGTACAGGCTAAGGTCAGTACGAGGCCAACTTGCCTCCTAGAACAGGGATTGTCCGAGGGGTGGTGATAAGGATGCATGAGAGACCACTCCGTTACGCCTGATGTGGTGCTTGTGGAGGAAGAGATACATGGGTCACTTGAAGGGATGAGTGTCATGTTCATTGCTTGAAAAGAACATTGTTAGTATCCTCGTATTTTTGGGGTCTCCTTTTTCCTTTTAACTGTTATAGATTTTTGGAGGATTTATATTTCCATGTAGATATATAGGTGCCTTTTGATTAATATACGTACATACTGTTAATTATCCAAAAAAAATCTCAAGGCTAACATTGGACAACTGGTAAGAAACCACTTTATAATTATACTGAAGAACAATTGTGACCTATGAATTCAGAAGTAATATTATCTTCTTCTTTTTTTTTTGGATCGGCAACAAAAGAAATTTATTAAAACAAAATAGTGAGCAACTACAAGGAGAAGGGACAAAAAGGCCATCAAATAGCTCTCCAATCTCTAGAATAATGTGAACCCTTTAAAAGTAGGGGGGCCCTAAACCCCAAAAAAAAGCCAAATAACAAATTTCCCACCATATGCTCTCAACACTTTTCTCCTAGAAAAATCATACACTTTGTTTGGTAGTGCTTTCGTCTTTTGATTTGTGGAAAATACCAAAAAATTGTTTCATTTTTTATTTCTGTTTTTGTTTATGTTTTCGTGTTTTGGGAAACAAAAGTGAGTTGTTTCTTGGAAAAAAAATTCCGAAAAACAGTTTTTGGAAACAATTTGTCAAACAAGGTTTTCGTATTTTTCATTAAAAAACAAAAAATGAGTTGCAACCAAACAGAGTGATAGCATTCTTTTCTAGCCATAAGATCCAAAAAAAAGGGGCACATACAACGCACATCTCCAAAGAGCCCGAACCTTATCATTTAAACCAAATCTTGTAAAACCAATGCATAATATATTCTCAATAGGGTGGAAAAACCCAAATCCACCTCCGCCAAATGAAATACTAAACTCTTATAGGTAGATTCATCGTCCAACCATGTATTTAGCAAATAGAAGAACGTTATATAACTCTTTTCTAGAATCATATCAATATAAGTGAAAGATGTGGAGCAAAAAGGAAACCATCTTTTAGTTAATCAAGTTATACGTGGGCAAATTTTGCTGGAAAGTCTCTCTATATCAAATAATAGCCTTCTAAATGCAGTATATTTAAGAGAGGTACTTAGCAGCCAAGTATGAGCACTATGTCTTTTCTATTTCCTTTGGGAATCTCTATAACCACTTCACAAGAAGGCTAACTTAGTCATAGATTTTGTTTTTGTTGTATTGTTAGCACCATTGATGAAATAGTTACATTTACTTGACAAAAAAGAAAAACCAGTACAAATTCCTGCAAAAGAAATTTTGAATTTCCTAAGGTATCATGAATTGACATCAACTTGGCTTGTAAGCACTCTCATAAATTGAAGCCCACCTCATTTGCCACTGGAGAGTTCTGGTCATCTTTGTCAAAGATAAAGGCAAGAAGAACATGCTTAAACTCCTCATATGCTTCCTTGAAACAAACACAAAAATGTCAAAACCCACATCAGGACAAAGAGAAAGATATACAATTATTAACACAAATCAATCAATAAATAAAATACATTGTACTAGAATAACAAAACAAGACCAAAATTTATTGAACTTCCAACAACATTTTGTGGATTTTTAATGAAATAGGAGGGCAATCAAAAAATCAAGATACCATGTGAAAACCTCACATTTACAGCTCCCAGGAATCTTCTTTCGGAACACCATATATAGCACATAAGTAACTTAAAATATCAAAATTCACCTAGAAGCTAGAAGGGAATATTCAAAGGGCATAAGGGTTATAAAATTTATACCTAACTAAGTTTCACAAAGACAGTCCAAGACTATGCATGGGATCGTTTTGAGTCATACTAGGCTTAGATGCTTGCTTCGCACTGTTTGATGCGGTTGATTTGGCTGGAGTGCAATAGGCGGGTGTTTCAAGGGGTGGCTCACTCCATCCCTTGGTTAAAGAGGAGGCTTCTTACAGTATTGTATAGTTGGGTGACAGATTTAGTAGATCTGGATGTGTTGGCCTTTGTCGATTTTGTGGAAGATTTGATTTCTTAGTTTGGTTGCGCTTTTGAGGCCGTTTTTTGTATTATTTGCATCATCTTAATACTTTTTCAATAAAGTTTGATTAATTATCCACAAAAAAAAGAAAAAAACATATATTCTCAAGCAAGACCAAAATACTTGAAAATCACTTACCTTATACACATGTTTTTAAGTTTTTGAATTGCACATCAAATAACATTTCTTACAATCCATTTAAAAGGGGTGCTTTAAAAGAAAAGAAAACGGACTTGCCTCTCCCTAATCACCTGCTTTGTTTGTGTAGCTTGAGAGAAACAGAGAAACATGAAAAGAAATCAAGAGAAACCATGATCTCTTGAGGCCCACTTTTTTAATCCCTCTAAAAGTGGAAGAGAATGGGAGTTAGTAACTACTAGTTATTGTCCCAATTTTTTTTGCAAAAAGTTCTTTTTATAACCCTATTAATAACATAATAAAACGTCAATCACTTTTCTTCTATCCTCTATATTTCCCAAACAAAAGGGAAGCATTACACTCTTTTCCCTATCTCTTTTATCCCCTAAATTATCCAAACAATGGGAAGCGTATGGTACAAAGTTTTTAAAGGCGAATGTGTACTTTAAGGCGTTTTACCTATCATGAGGCGAGGCGTAAGCCTCAGGGCGTTGAGGCGTAAGCATTTCAAATTTCAAATTTTAATATTTACTGAATAAATTAAATATTTTTAAATAGTTAAAAAAATAGAAACAAAATTAAATATAAATATGTAAATACTTTTCGTTTTAATGCGTTGAACATTTTACTGCATAGAAGGAAGTTTTCCTTCACTGAAAGAGAAATCGATATTCTTAACTTCAATTATTGAGCTTCTCACTTGACCATTAACTGTGTTTTTCTTGATTGATCATTTACTTAATTTTTCCTGTAGAATATAGTTGTAAAAATGGATTCTTTTTAATTTTTTATGTTTAAACAATCTAATAGACTAAGTTTAACAAATGCCCAAGGCAACTTCTGCATGTGTATACTCCTCACATGCTTATGCGCAAAAAGCGTAAAAAGCGCACTTAAGGCGCATGTCTCAAACTATGATGCGCAAGCTTTTGGAGAGTAATGCCTAAAAATCAAAGCCTTTATGTGTTTTACCTTAGCCTTAAGGCGAGGCGAGTATCGAGGCGAGCCTCAAGAAAGCCTTTTAAAACTCTGGTATGGCATAGGACTTGTTAGATTCAGGAAAAACACCCATGTTCAATTAAAAATGGCGTAATGATCAAAACTCATAGCTACGCTGTGATCTAAGTCATTTTTGGGACAAGGTTGCGTTTTTGCAAATTTTATAAAGTCTTAGGCCTCGTTTGGGAACAGGCTTTTTTAGTACCTTTTTGACTTTTTGGCTAAAATGTGATGTAAAAAAAACTAACATGTTTGGGATGACTTTTTTGAGTTTTTACGAAAAGATGTGCAAAAGTAGAGAGAAAATGAAATCTTTGACTTTTTGGTATGGGTTGTTGGCTTTTTGGTTTTTTTAGTAATTTTTTGACTTTTTGACTAAAAGGGGCACTTGCCAAACAAGACCTTAATATAGTTATAATTTTATCTAGAAGTTTTGTTTCTGATGTAGTTTGTTTCGATATATTTCTAAAACTTATATTTTTTCAAATTTGAGCTTTACTCAAAAATTTTAATAACTTTTTCATTTTTCTTTATTATTTTGTCTTGTTAGAAATAGGATTTCTGTTATCTATAGGGATGTAAACCCTCATTGGAGTATCTCAGTTTAATAATATTACAGAGTTTTATACTTCTTGTGGATTCAAGGCTTCCTCTCGTGGATTCGAGAACTTCCAATCTACTACAAAGATATATAGCCTTCTTTCGTTTTACTGCTGGGTCAGCATACCATAAGGTGCCCATTCAAAATCAAGTATTTATATCACAAAAATAATTTATATAAGAAATTTTTTTTGTTTGTAATGTGAGATATTTTGGGCCAACTTTCACGCACCTTACTAAGTCCCTCCAGCCTGAACAAGGCTTTCAAAACAAGGTTTTTAGTCCTGTGATCCGTGGTTCCAAGAGTTTCTGCTAGCAAGAGGAGTTGAATCTGAGACCTTGGAGGAAGCAAACCCCAGGTCCCAAGCCTCATCCAGCAGGCGAAGCCCTTGGGCTTATATAAGAAAAACTTATGGTGAATATGCGTATTGTTCATTGAATCAGTAACAAGGGACATACTAAGAAGACGGAAGTAAGGCAAGCAAGTCCAGGAATGTGGAAAAGAAACAAATTCGAGCATACCGGATAGGCATCAAGGGCACAAGGTGCAAGTGCTGTCCGCAAGCAATTGATTGCAGAATCACGATCCTCCGCAGTTCCTCTCCTCAATAGCTCAATAAATTTCTTTGCAAACAATTCATCAAAAACAAAACAAGTTCAGTTTAATTAACAAATCAAATCTTACAAAATATCAAGAACATAAAATTAGAAATCCATTTAACTGAGCCTTAATCCATTGTTTAAGCTTCCAAGTTAGGTATTCAAAGAGAAACGTCAAAAAAGGCACAAGTCTAGGGATTTCATTTTCTTCTCCTTTCTTTCTCACCAAACAAAATGAAGAATTAGAGTTACCTGCTTCTGTAATCGGAAGAGAAGTCGGTGATCGTCAAGGATTAACGGTGCGTGAACTCGCAGAAGATCTATGGCGACGTCAATGTCACCGACCTCTAATGACCGTCTGATCTGGCGAATGAGCAATCGCGAATGGTAAGAGAAAGACGAAGGTGAAGAAGATGGAGACGACGATGATGGTGATGATGAAGAAACCGCAGAGTCTTCGATTAAGTTCTCAGATTTGGCGAAATCAATGACTAGAGCGTCGAGAGCTTCCCAATTCACAGGCATCGATTCCATATTTTCTTGAGAAAATCTTCTTTCTTTCTTTTTAATCGTTCGCGAGTTTGGTTTGGATTTGGAAGATAATTGTAAAGAGTAAACAAAAGGGGGAAGGGGAAGGGAAGGGATGGAATGGGATGGCGTGGTTGATTTATGGGGGGGCAGGATTCGGTGAGTGCAAGAAAGACGGCTACTGGTGTTTAAACTAGATCGGACGGTCACATGACTGCCACGTGTCCATTAGGATTAACTAGATGTGTATAAAAGCCATAAACATCATTGAGAGTTAAAAAATAAAAATAAAAATAAAAATTTGTGACTTTATCACCAATTAATTTCTACTTGCTCGAATGGATCTAGATGAATATCATTTTTCTTGCTCGAATGGATCTAGATGAATATCATTTTTTTCACTATTTTTTTTTTAAATAGATAAATTCTTATTATTGGTGCAATTATCTAAAATTTTCTATAATTTTAAAAATTCTAGATAAGACTTTTGATTTGTGAAAAATATGAATTCTTGTAAGAAAATCTGACAAAACATAACTTTACGAAACTTAAATTAATTTTTATATAAATTTTTCCTTTATTATTTTGGTTTTATAAGCGGCTTACTTTTCTTCAATCAGTGATTCGATTGAAAGGTATTGTTAAACCTATGGGAGTCATCACGGATCTCGTTTCAATAATCTGAACCGTTTAATGTGTAGAATTCGAGTATTATATATCTATAAAAATCACATTGATCGGATATCGATAATTACGTGATCAAATTAGTTTTGTATAAAAAAAAAAATTAACGATAAAAAAAATAAACGATTGACAAAAATCTAATTCAATGAGATAACTATCGATATCCGATCAATGTTATTTTTTACAAACATATAATACTCGACGAGTTCTATATATTAAACGATTCAAATTATCAAAACGAGACCCGTGATAGACTCTCACAGGCCCAACAGTCAGATTACCGACTGGATTGGCTCGCTAAATTTTTATGTACACGACTATAGTATTTATCTAGTGTATTTTGTTTGCATCTCAATGATGTGACTTTGGACAAGGGAAACTAACCATGCAAGGAAAGGCAGGCGTGTGACAAAACAACATGAATCAATATTATTTGGGGCCTTTTTATTTTTTTTAATGATACTTACTTTATAAAAGCATTATAACTTTTCTCAAAAAAAAAT
This sequence comes from Camellia lanceoleosa, assembly GCA_025200525.1. Lineage (NCBI taxonomy): Eukaryota > Viridiplantae > Streptophyta > Magnoliopsida > Ericales > Theaceae > Camellia > Camellia lanceoleosa. The sequence goes on along the minus strand of CM045758.1, from coordinate 194,877,903 downwards.
CAATATTATTTGCATGAAGCAAACGTATTATTAATAAAAAAAAATTTACAACACCTCATCCAAATTCAAGGGTTATGTTTGGGAGAGGATCAACCAATCATGTCTAACCCTCCTCCCACCCAGCACACCACACTAAACAAAAATACACTCACAAAAACAAATAAAATAAATTTTTTGTAGGGGTGTAAGGAAGGATCGGGAAGAATCTGCCATGTTTAACACTGGGTTAGTATCTCAGCACCATCTGGAGTTATTAAAATGGTATGCTCAAACTGCGCTGATAGACTTCCATCCTCTGTGACAACTGTCCAATTATCATCCCAAATTATGGGATTTATGCTACCTATTGTCAGCATTGGTTCTGCACAAATACAACATAAAAAAAAAAAACAAATCAGTAGTTGATTACACAAAGATGGTTTGGTTCAGTCGTGAATATTGATGATAAATGCAAGAACAGAATAAGAAACAAAACAGAGATAGGCATCATCCAACTATTACAATCAGAGGCCATTAATAGATGCAATAATAAGCTAATTGCACAAATTAACTTCCTGTCGAAAACGATAATAGATAAATTCAATAACCAAAGCAAGATATTGCTATTTTGGAAGATGCTAGCAATCATGTCGAATAATAAGGTATTGTTTCTCTATATGTGTTGGCAATCATACATGTAAATTCATAATATTTTATTCAAGTTCAGCAATCTTGTCAATGGTTTAAAATTTAAAGGAAATGAAGAGAAAACAACTCAAAAGTCTTTCTTGAAATGTTTCATGAGAAGGATGTTCAAGCTCTTATATTCTTCGGATAATAAATATATTTTTTTTTCATCTTTCCACAAGAAAAAGAAAACACACACACACAAAGAAGAAAACAATTCATGTAATAAATTCTTTGACCCTTCACATTACTGGGGCAATGAGCGCTTTCAAACCAATGTTTTTTGTTCTGCACATACCACACTTCCCAAAATAATTTCTACTAGGCTTTCTTTACTTGCTTCAATCTGCTATATGTTGGCAAAAAAGAAAGAAAAAGAAAAAAGACCAATGTTAAAATGCAGTGATAATTCTTTTTACCAATTGTGAAGGTCTGATTCAACATCATCCGTCCACGTTCATTGTTCCCTGGTAGAAGAAAAATGTTATGTCAAATATAAGCCATTCAACTTTAAGGAAGTGTGCATGCAATTCACGTAAAAATCAGGTAGCTAAAAAGAATTACTGTAGTGAAGAATAACTGGATCGGCATGGAAAACACGCCCCACTCCATGACCAACAAACTGTTGCACAACACCATAGCGATGTCTATCTGCATGATCCCTTCAAAAGAAAGCAATAATTAGTCATTATAAATCAGGACTTGAGAAATCAGATTTTCATTAAACTAAAATTCCTTGATGCTTCCATCAACCAATAAAACATAAGTAATTTAGTAATGTAATCTTTTCAATATCAAAAAAAAAAACAATCAGAAGAACTTTCAAGTAGCCTGCAGTAAAACCCAGATATAGTCGATATCCAGCAGATAACCTTTGAGACAGCTGCATATGAATGTATTGGCAGTCTTAGTCCTAATAAGAATAAACTTTAATAGCTCTAGAAACTAGCTTGCAAAGTACCCCAATGGCACTGGATACCAAAAAATTACCAGAAAGAACTTGTATTAGTCTCAAAACATCAAATACAGAATTACTGATGTGCTTGCATAGTCTTCCAATCAAGGGAAACAAACAGGAACTAGAAAACAAAAACTAAAGAACATAGCAGGCGCGTTACTGTATAATTTTGCCAATTTTCTTGTACTCCACTCCCGGTGCACATATTGATATTGCCTTGTCTAGGCATTCTTTTGTTACCTAAAGCAAGAATGCAAAAGATAATTAGCATGAAGCATAATTAAGCTTTTCACAAGGGAGATTACATGAAAGGTGATGAATAATAGAAGCAAATGGCAACAACAATTACTGGGACACTTGCAAGATTGACAAACCAACAGTCCAATTCCCTATCTAAGATTTTAGCATTTTAAGTAATGCTACAGCATCAATATCCAAGCAAACTGAGTTCAGTCACTCATTAGTCATTTATAATGTGGTTACTAGTTATGCAATTAGCTCCGCAAAACAAGTACAATTTAAATAATTCTATCAAACAGGCTTTTTGAGTCCTCTTCAATCTTGGATTGTCTTTGATTGAGAATTTTTGTAGCATTCCATTCAAATCTAAGTTGTTTTCTTCCTTCGGCATTTCTTTATAAGATCCCAAATGGAAACCTCATTAATAAGATGGAAGTAATACTAATTACATAGAGACAGTAAACCAGCTTCTGAAAAGTAGTATCTCAAACAAATTTTGGGCCATCTACTCCTTTTAGTAGCTCAAGCTGCTCTAGCAATATCTTGGATGTCATTCAAGGACAGCAGCTGAATCAGCGTCTTCGATATCATTCAAGGACAGGTACTGGGTGCACACATGTTTAATTTAGTTATTGTTGTTGTTTTATTATAATTGTTGGAAACTTTCTTGGGATGTTCCACACCTTTAAAATCATATAAACTTGCATTTGAACATTGATTTAGTTGACATTACTTGCCAAATTTTGGTTCAGTGTATCGGACTATGTGCCCGCTGGTCCTCCGATGCCAACTGCCCTATATCCCCACCCAAAGGAGGTGAACGGCGCTCCTCCGACAGCATATCATCACCACTGTCAACTTGCTGACTCGACCCAATTCCATTGCCCAACGAACCAAAGATCCGATCGAGTGACGAATTGAGTTGTGCCCCCGTCTTTGGGCCAACTATTACCCGTTCTTTTTGAACAAGGCCAGACCTAATAGGGCCCATCCCACGATCTCCAAATCCAAACCTATGTAATACATTAGTAACAGGGCCCACTGGGACTTGGGCTCCCATTCTGCCCCTACAGGCCACCGCCTCCCCTTGAGTTGGGCCCAACTGACCAGCTCTCGAAGCCCAGCCCCCTTTCCTTAACACATTTGGCCTGCCCCGAGGCCCAAACCCACGGGAATGTATACCAAAGCTGTGGACAGATCCCCCAAATCCCTCAGACCTAAACATCCGCTGCTCTTCAAGCCTCCATATGCGACCTTCCTTTTGCTTCCAAACCCTACCTCACCTCTCCACCGCCGGCCAAACAGCCTCAAGCAATGGCCCTACTTCCGACCACAAAGGTAAAACGTACCGCCAAGACTTCCATCAAAGCGAGATCGCGGGAGGAATACTACCACCACTGCAAACTTGCAGTCGAACCACACCAAGGTCCGCCGAGAGTTCATCAACATCCACTAATCCCCCACACCTCTCACCGATGGCCCTGTATGTCGCTGACCTGTGAAGGTGTAAAGGTAAACCCACCACCCTCAGCCACACTGCCTTCTCCGATGCCATTCCCGTGTCACACAAAGTTGTTGGTGACCACCATTGCAAACTCAGATCACAGTCAGCAATAACCCACCGACACCGCAAAACCATCTCAGCTTCTCACCATGAAGGGAACACAAATAAGAAAGCTTGGGCCCCCACCGGTCAGACCTCCACCCTGCCCGATTTCTTCCACCAGAGATCCACCCACTCCGACATGGCCGAAAAGCCCACACCCTTGTCCCCCACCAATCCCATAGTTCCCACCAAAGCCCTATTCAACAAACCAAACCACCCCTCCTCCACCATACCTTGAATCAACTGGCCATCGTCTCCAATGGGAGCCAAACCTCCGTCCCGCACAGAAACAGCCTTGTGCACCATTGATGCCCCGTTCGTAGCGCTAGTCTTCGAAACCCAACCCTACCCCTTGGCAAAACCCTCGATGACCAGAGCCACACCCTACCACCCATCCCCAAACTCTAAATCAGGGATAAAAGTCTGGAACCACTTACCATCCAATGTGACCACAACTTGAAACGAAGCCCCACCCTCCTCCTCGCCACAGATCCAAACTGCCACACTCCGACGATTCCCATCCAAACGACCCAGAAACGATAGGGTTCCAATGAGACTTGAAGCATCCCGTAACTTCTTCACAATCCAAACTACTTTAAAGCCAACTAATAACACTTCTCGTCGTAAACCTAATCCATGTTCCACAATCCCTAGCCGTCGATGGCCTCGGGAGTCCAATGATGCCTCCTGAAACTCAAAGGATCGACCCCCAAGGAAAAGAATCCGTCGTAAACCACAATTCCTATCCTCCACGATACCTATCCTCCACGCTCGCCGAAAACATTCCAGGTAACTCTCTCAAACCATCGGAAATCACGTCTAATTATGAAAATCACTCACTCCGTGAAAATCGCTATTACAAAAATTACTAAGTGAATTTTAGGTTTATCCATTCATTCACATAACGGAACAAGTGTAGAATAGTAAGGAATGTGTTGATGTGAATGACAAGGGGATCCGTGAGTTACGGCGCCTAGAATGTTCCATAAATTACGATCGCAATACAAGAGGAGGTGATCGTCAGATCAAAAAGGAGAGGGGTGGTCCTCTTTTGTTGCCATGCGTCTGAAAATTTTGACTTGGAATATACGGGGTTTAAATGATCATGGGAAACGGACGGTGGTGAAGTCCTTGTTGAAAAGTGCTAGGGCGGACGTGGTGTGTCTCCAGGAGACGAAAATGGAGGTTGTTGGGTCGGAGTTGGTGCGGGAGTTATGGGGAGGGCGGTAGGTGGACTGGGCTTTCCAACCATCTTTAGGGGTGTCGGAGGGTATTCTTATCTGTTGGGATAATAGAGTTGTTATAAAGGAGGGGGAAGAAGTGGGAGGATTTTCTCTGTCTTGTTTGTTCACATGCCTTGAGGATGATTTTCAATGGGTGTTTACTGGGGTTTATGGTCCAATTCGGGGGTCAGAAATGGCAACTTTTTGGGACGAGTTACAACATGTGGCTTTTCAATAGGGATTGTCGTGGTGTGTTGGAGGTGATTTTAATGCCATGAGGAGCCCAGTGGACAAGACTGGGGGGAGTTAGCTGGGGAGGTCTATTCGGGATTTTGCTTCTTTTATTGATGAGATGTTGCTGGTAAATCTGCCCTTCCAGGGAGAAGGTTATATCTGGTCGGGTTCTAGGCTTGATAGATTCTTGGTTTCTGGGGATTGGAAGGAGCACTTTTCTCAGATGCTATAGTGCTGGTTACATCGTTCGACTTCTAATCATTGACCAGTCTTGTTAGACAGTGGGGGGGTCCGGTGTGGTCCTTCGCCTTTTCAGTTCGAGAATATGTGGTTACAAGCAGTTGGCTTTGCTAAGAGGGTAGGTAGGTGGTTAGTGGGGGAGTTACAATGTGGTGGGTTCGCCCAACTATAGATTAGCTTAGAAGTTAAAACTTCTTAAGTCTGATTTGAAGAGGTAGAATATAGAGGTTTTTGGCCGATAGGAAGCTCAGAAGACAAACATTGTATCAGTTTTGCAAGGGTTGGATGAGCGGGAAATTGAGGGGGTTCTTTATGACGAGGACATGGTAGATAAGGATGCGGCTCAGCAAGATTATGCAAGGGTTGATCAAATGGAGGAAATTAGTTTCCAGCAAAAGTTTAGATGCTTATGGTTGAAAGAGGAGGACCGTAATACTAAGTTTTTCCATCGCATAGCAAATGCTTATCGTCGGGTGAATCAGATAGGAAAAATGCGGGTTAATGGGGTGCTACTTTCATCAAAAGAGGAGGTTACAAATGGCATAATGGTTTTCTATTAGCATCTTTTTCGTGATGAAGGTTAGATGTGGAGACCGGGGTTGAATGAAGTGGTTTTTTACTCGATTTCTACGGAGGATAGGCTCTTGTTAGAGAGGCCTTTTACTGAGGAGAAGGTCTTGGGTGCGTTAAGAAGTATGCCTGGAGACAAGGCCCTGGGCCGGATGGTTTTTTAGTTGCTTTTCTTCAGCATTGCTGGGGGGTGGTCAAAGGGGAGATGTTGGATGTGTTTTGAGCAGTTTCATCAAACTGGGCAATTTGAGAGGAGTCTGAATGCAACTTTTATTGCTTTGATTCCCAAGAAGGGAGAGGGCGGAGGATATCCGAGACTTTCAGCTTATTAGTCTTTTGGGCAGCATTTACAAATTACTGACCAAGGTTTTGGCTAATAGGCTTCGAGAGGGTATTGGAGGGAGTGGTCTTAGAATCTCATAATGCTTTTGTGGGTGGGTAACAAATTTTAGATACTGTTTTGGTGGCTAATGAGTGCGTGGATTCGCGTCTTCGGCAAAGGAAAAGGGAAATTGTATGTAAGTTGGATATTGAGAAGGCTTATAATAATGTCAATTGGAACTTTCTATTGTACATGTTGGAGAGGTTGGGGTTTGGGACCCGGTGGAGGCAGTGGATACATTTCTGTATTTTCACTGTTCGGATGTCAGTCTTGGTTAATGGGACACCGGCGGGTTTTTTCCCCACTTGGAGAGGTTTACGGCAGAGAGATCCACTGTCTCTGTTGTTGTTTATTTTGGTTATAGAGGCATTGAGTCGTCTGATTTCTAGGACGGTCCAAGGGGATTTATTATCGGGTTTTGTGGTGGGGGAAGGATCAACCTCTTTGGTGGTCTCTCATCTATTCTATGCTGATAATGCGTTGATTTTTTGTGATACGGAGGCTACTCAAATTGGTCACTTGCAATGTGTTTTGTTATGTTTTGAGGCGGTGTCTGGGCTGCGGGTTAATTTGTCAAAATCAGAATTGATACCTGTGGGTCAGGTGGCTAGTTTACCGGCGTTAGCGGCCATTTTGGGCTATGAAGTGGCCAGGTTGCCAGTTTCTTATTTGAGACTTCCCTTGAGGGCTTCTTTTAAGGAAACTCGAGTGTGGGATGGGGTTGTGGACAAAGTGCAGTGGCGGTTGGCAGGGTGGAAGCGCCAATACTTGTCCAAAGGAGGGCGGATTACTTTGATTAAGAGTGTTCTTTCCAGTATTCCGACGTACTTTATGCGTGTGGTCCCTGTGAGGGTGGCAAAGAGATTGGTGAAGTTGCAGCAAGAGTTTTTGTGGAGTGGGGGTAAGGAGGGTTTTCATTATCATTTGGTGGCTTGGGAGAGGGTTTGTACTTTGAAGGAGAGGGAGGGTTTGGGTGTGCGAAAATTAGTGGTGTTTAATCAGGCTTTGTTGGGTAAGTGGTTGTGGTGTTTTGTGGGGGAACGGGACAAGTTATGGAGGAGGCTGGTGGTGGCCAAGTATGGAGAGGAGAGGGGGGGTTAGTGTTCGCAAAGAGTGGCTCAACCTCATGGTCATAGTTTGTGGAAGGGGATTTGGTTGAGAAGGGCGGAGTTTTGGGAGAGGGTTCAGTTTAAAGTGGGGGTTGGTAATCGGATTCGCTTCTGGTGAGATTGGTGGTGTGATGGTTTGACTTTGGCCGCCTTGTTTTCTTTGATTTATGCTATTGCTGCTGATGAGGAGAAGTTGGTTGCTTCAATTAGGGCGACACACGGGGACTCAGTTGTCCGGAATGTTCGTCTTCGTCATGATATACAGAATTGGGAGGTAAACCAATTGGTAGATCTTCTAGGCTTTCTGTATGGCTTGCGAAATGGGGAGAATGGGTTGGATTCTTTAGTTTGGGACGTCCGGAGCTCTAATGGTGTTTTCTCCGTGTCTTCATTTTATGGGATGCTTATAGGGAGTGTTGGTGGTGTGTTTCCTTGGAAATGTATTTGGGCCACGGGTTCTCCTTCTAAGATCGCTTTCTTTGTTTGGACCGCTGCTTTGGGACGTATCCATGGTTGTTAAAATCGCGATCCGGATCGTAGGATCGTACAATCCTACGATTCTACTTTGCCAAAACGATCCAGATCGTTGTAGGATTGATGTTACAACAGGATCGCAAGTAGGATCGTATAGGATCGCATGGGATCGGATGGGATCATGTAGGATCGTATGGGATCGCAGGTAGGATCGTAGATTTTATGATTTTTCACCTTATTTTTAATATGTATCATTTTAATTTTAATTTTTATCTTTTTTTTTTAATAGAAAGTAGGATCTTACAATCCTCGATCCGATCCTACGATCCGATCCACCAGACCCTCTCACCGATCCTACTTAGGATCCTGATTTTAACAACCTTGGACGTATCCTCACTATTGATAATCTCATCCAGCGGCGGCATGTGTTGGTGAATTGGTATTGCATTTGTTGCAGATGTGGAAACGGTGGATTATTTGCTTCTTCATTGCCCGACTGTGTCCAGACTTTGGAATTTCCTTGTTGCTTTGTTTGACTTAGTGTGGGTGCAACCGGGGTCTTTACTGGGAGTGTTACAGAGTTGGGGTGGGGCTAAGGTGGGGAAGAGGCGCCAAAAGGCTTGGGTGCTTGCTTCCCATTGTTTGCTTTGGTTGATTTGGTTAGAACAGAATGGGCGAGTGTTTCAGAATGAATGTCATTCTATTTATGGTTAGAGAATAGGTTGTTGTTGGTACTGCATAATTGGGTTATGGGTGCAGTTGATCCCACTGTCTTGGTCTTTGTTGACTTTGTGGAGGATTTGATTAATAAGTTTTGTTTAGTCCGTTTGTGGGTGGCTTGTTTGTTTTCTTTGCATCGTCTTGATGCTATCTAATAAAATTCTATTATTTATCCCAAAAAAAAAAAAAAAAAGGATAAACCTAAAATACGTCCAATTAATTAATTATTCAGCTTTTACACGTATAGATAGGCTCTAAGTTCCATGTATCTCTAAATTCTTTTTTCCATTTCCACTAACTTTACGATTTCACCAATATTTTCATTTCCATGCCAACCAAAATAACACACTGAAATGATTTTTTTTATTCTTACTTAGGTCCTCTAAAGTCCCTAATAAATAATAAATTTCAATAAAGAGCCTAAACTAAGCCCCAATTTAGCACCTCAAGGTTGTCAAGTAAAGCCCATGCCTATGTGGATCCCAAGCACATTAAAAACCACCCCCATCTCATTAAATCCTTAAGGTCATGTTTGATTCACAAGATTAATAGTGAAGTATTAATAATCCTATTCAATTAGTGTGGTATTCATTATCCAATTGGATTAATATTCATTGGATTAATAATCCCACCCCTACCCCATTACTAATAATCCTACAAATTTGTTGGATTAATTATCCAATGGATTAATAATCCTAAACCAAAATGTTAAAACAAACATAGGATAATTGGGCCCACAGATTAATAATCCCAATCCCATACTCTAATCCACCCAATCAAACATGACATAAAGGTAATAAAATAACAACCATCTATTTATTTACCAGGTTAGATAATTTTTATTTCATTAAATAAGTCATCAATGATATAATTTTGGTCATTTAGAACCAATGGAAGCTTACTAACATTTAACAAATCATGGAAAAAAATTAGTCCCGAAATAAACCAATAAAGGAAGAAAATCATATGAAAAGAGTCATTGACTAGGAAGGATAAAATTGTGACATATAGACTAAGGCGCAGTGAAATGCTCATGCGAATGCGAATGCGAATGCGCACGTGCAAACAAAAAAAAAAAAAAAAAAAAAAAAATATAAAAAACTACGAAAAAATAAATAAATATATATTTTTTATTATATATGAAAAAATATATTATTTTATTAATTATATATATTATATATATATGATCAATTTATTATTATATATATATCAATTTTTATTATATTATTATATATTATATATCTTATATTCATATAGACCTATACTTAGCTTATGATTCCAGAAAACTATACCTGTACCAAGTTTTTGGCTTCGTCATCAACATCTCCACAAAAGAAAGTTGTAGATGTGTCACCATGATAACCCTGTGAATTACATACAGGATCCATGAATGGACACTAAATCTTAGACATAGCAAGACACAGAATATTTATTAAACAACATTAGTTAATATAGCACCAAAAAACAAAAAAAAAACAAGATAAATATAAACACGAAAACAACTAAAGCAATGAGCTCTCAGTATTAAACACCACTACATTCCCCATGTATAACGGAAAGTGAAAATGCCAGCAACTGTTTTAGGATAATTTCACTTCGCACAAAGAAAATCTATAGTTCAGAAGCATCATTTGTAATTCAACATGTATAAAACATTACAAGTTACTGGGGCTATTCACTTGGTATAATAGGACCCACCATAGCCCAGGCTAAAGGCAAAGGGCAAAAGGCAGGGGGTGTAAATGAATACAAGTCAAAAGGCATAGAACTCCTTACATTTAAATAAACAGTGACATCGATATTGATAATATCACCATCCTGCAAATGCCAACATATATAAATGAGCTTTTTGATACAAAAATTTGAAAACTTGGTATAATAGGATAAAGTAATTGGAGTACTTCAACAAGACAAACCTCGAGTGCACGGGAATCTGGTATTCCATGGCAAATGCATTCATTCACTGATGTGCAGACACTCTTTGGAAACCCACCATAGCCAAGAGGTGAAGGATATGCTCCATTGTCAATAATCATTTGGTGAACTGCTTGATCAATTTCGTCTGTAGTTATGCCTGGCTGCCAATAGAAGCAACAGTTAAAAATCTTCGGATAAAAAAACTACCAGGCTCCTGCTGATGCATACAAATATACAATCTATTTCTTGTTCTTTCATACACAACTTGTTGCTAGACTGCAGCAGCTTAATAGTATCATACAAGTAGCTTGCCAACTAATGAATTACTTAACCAGTTATCCAATGGCCAAGAAGGATAGCCGAGAAGGCCAGTCGAAGTATAGTTCATTCAAATTTCAAAACCAAAAATGTAGGCTGATCTGTGCAGAAAATAATAAAAAGAAAAGTAGGGCAAATTAACAATGGAAATTTTACTGCAAAGGTTTACATTAATGCAAAGACTGGTAGAATGGCCACCTTAAAAGTCACCCATCACAAGAGACAAATCTAACCTTTGATCTTATTCCATAAAGTGGAGCTTTTTAACACTGCTCCAAGCCATGGCCACCTCATGATCCTTAAGGGAGCAAACAACCGGGGGAGGGGAAAAAATCTTTAACAGGAGTAACTAGGGAAAAAGATTAAAATGTCACCTTGACTAAAGTCCCAGCATATTCAAGAACTTGTGCAGCAAGCCTTCCAGAAGCTCTCATGCAATCTATCCCCTTCTGATCGTGCACTTCAGGTCCACTAGCAATTCCAGGTGGTTTTTGAGATTTGACATAAGGAGGCTGTGGTATGTCATCTGGAACAGGTCGACGAGGAGACACTTTTCCTGGCCTCAGACTTTTACGCTTGCTGCCTGGCAATTCATCAAGATTTCTGCTAATTTCAATTGACAATCAGCCGTTGATAAACAAGCAGTAAGCCCAAAGTTGATAATGCAATGGGCTGAAAATCAAAGTCTATAAAGTCCCAGAAATATGCTGAGAAAAATCAACCAAGAATTATTCCCCATCCATATAATCTGTCATAAGTTCATGGTGGCAAAATTTTGGGCAATATTCGCAAAATCTTGGTAAAATTCGGTTTCAAACAGATATGTTGTCCAAAATATAGATATATTATATATAGATGAATTATTACAATATACAATTCTATCACCATATATCAAGCATGGATACTCCAAAAATGAAGCTATACTCGTATGAGGTACATATTTGGTACATGTACGGATTGGGTACAACTGCATGTATACAAGGTATGAGAAATACATATTCACCTCTACAAAAAATTATTGTTGGGTACGACTTGGGTACGGAGAGGCTTAAATGCAATTTTCTTAAAAATCTAAGGATACTAGAATAAACATATTGTGTCTATTTTTAAATAAAACAAAATGAACGGTATATCTGCAAATTTCTAAGCTGTATTATTCTAACATGAAATTGAGGAAAGTGAAGATTCCTAGCTTCATAGGAATTTCTTTTATACTTAGCTTGCTTTTAGAATTAAACTTTGGCGGGAGCTTCTCTAATGTAATGACATTAAACCAACTAAAAGGACCATACTTTTAGTAATGAACTCTGGTTTTTAGGTTTAATTGTTAACTAATTTTGGCATTAAAATCTAGTTTGTACCTTACTTTAACTACTTTTTGCATTTATTTTTTTAATTGTTTTATATCATGCGCTACTACAAATTATACAAAATATATTTTTATTAACATAACCGGGCTATACCCCTATCTTCTTTGTTTTCTTCATATCAGTGTACCAGTACCCGTGCTTTATAAATCACCATACATATTTTCTGCCCTCCATCCAAAATTCCAAATTACTTTTTTTGGGAATGTGGCCATTTTCCTAAATTTTGGAAAATTTTAGATCATTCAAAAGAGAAGCAATGTTATGAGATTGTTATAAACAACAAAATAAAGATGATTTCAGAAAAAACATATCTCACAACTGACAACACCAAAAGAGTAACATATCAAAACACAAAATAAAACTTGAATACAAACCTTCTATTAAATAAGAGATTGGTTAAGCCAGAAAATGTTCTCGACAATTGCATAAACACATGTTTGCTTCCTGCGCACAAAAATGGAAGTATGAATACGGTTATCAATGTATCTTGAATACCTGAGTCTAAAAAAAAAAGTGAGGCCATCTCTTTTACAATGCATAATAAGCCTTGGCAATATGATGCCACGTATGTGCCATTAGTCCGAGGATGAATTCCTCCTATTTTCATAATCTTCTAACCAAGCAGTGGATCAGAATCATATAACAAGTTAGTATTCTCATAATCCCAAAGTGGTGAAGCTAATAACGAGATTTGTCCCAGTTCTCATAGTGTGATCAGTGAGCTATTACCAAGCTCCTGTGCGGAAATTTCTACACGGTGAGAAGATAACAATCTCATTAGTAAGGCCATCCATCCACTAGCTTTGAAATGCTACATGGTAAATTTGCATCGTGTGACAGCTCAAAAAAAAAAAACACTAGTGACGCACTACCCCCCCTCCCCCAAAAAAAAAATATACATATAATACTAGTATTTTTCCTGGCTCAACTAATTCATTAACTCCTTATTACCCTAACTAATTGAGGGATGGCTACTCAAAATCTTAACTCCACCTTAATTTGCTTGTATGTCTAAGCTAAAATATGAGAGAATAGTCTCAGGAATTTCAATTTATTGCACGAAATTTAAAACTCTTACAAATTTCAAGTTAATGCACAAACTTTTAAACTCCTCAATTTAAGATTAAAATATCTGTTGAGTGGTGAGAGGTACAGGATAAGGCACATCCATTTAAAAATGAGTGATAATAATACATGGGCAAAATTCAGCCTTATGCCTGTGCTAAGGACTAGCATATAACACAGTGAGCAGGGTTCTAGACTTCTAGTTTTGTTTGGAAGCAGCTCAAGTACAAAAGGCGAATGGGCACAAAACCTTATGTTTATGTGGCCCTTTCTCACATGAAGTTTGCATTATTTGGGCACAAGATCACTTCTAGTTTCATTCCATCTTTGGCCAATTGAAATTAAACTTAAATCTATCACAACAAGTTATAGCTTTCTCTATCTCAACCAAGTATCTATAAAATAAAGCAGGACAGTTTTTGAATCTTCAACATATTTTTGTCCTACTAGGACATTTGGATGGCTCAGATCTGTTCAAATTATAAAACAATGGCTGAAATATATTTTTCAAAAAATGTCCTACATGTACATTTTCTACTTTCCCGCTTCTCTCTCTTACTTTTTCCTTTTCTCATCCATCCTTCCATGATCGCATGATCTCACATTTCTCCCTCTTTTCTTTTTATTTTTTTATTTTCTCCCATTTTTATTTTTCTCTCTATTTGTTCACTTAATTTTATTCACACCATATCTTCACATATAGGCATACACTAGTCAACTTATATAGCAAGTGACACTGTCTCAATCCATCACCAAATCGGTCATAGTATACAAAAGCTTGAACTAATCTTGCCACGACAAAGGAAGCACGCTCAACAATCATCCATCCAAGAATTAGACTAGATAAATCATCATGTACATATTCAGATCTCAGTTATGAACAATTATAATTGTCATGTTATGCCGCAACTAATAGGGTGAAATGCATTGCTTGATAGATTAAGGGATTTCAAACATCCACACTCTTGCTTAAACGCATTATTTTTTCAATACTACAACCCCTATCTCATTCGTTGCTGGAATTCAACCTCCAGTGATGCTACAATTCCTAATCATACCACACACGTAGATCCTTCCATTGAAGCCCTCTTATGAACATGCTCTTAAAGGTTAGGTTACTACTTGCCTTCACATAAGAGGTGTACTTCATGCCCACCTAGAGGTATAGATCGAAAGCCATAGCTATATTCCGAACCCTTTTAAGTTAGCTAAATCCTAAAATAACTCCCGGCTCTTTACAAGTCTGAACTGAATTAAGTATATAATCACTCACAGCTCTTTAGAAGACTGATTGACATCACATTTCAAATGAAATACACACACACACAAAAGGAAGTAAGTATTTTAATAGCAGCCAAAAAAAAAAAAGTGCCTTAGGGACACTATCTAGCAAAACCCAAAGGCTGTATTTGAATCATGAATTTAGGCAGTGATTTGAAAAGGGTAAGGGAAATGTGAATGAAACATAAGTTTAAAAACTTTCTATTTCCCTTTCCCTTCCCAAATCACCATCCAAATAGATGATTCAAACACAGCGTAACAGTCTGTTTGGCAAACTAAGTAAGAAAACAATGATAAGAATAGATTTTCAGTTAGGTGATTGTGTGTGGATGAGCAATAAATAAAAGAAGACATGTGTGTCATTTTATATTAAATATTTTGCATTTAGGTGGAAATTTGAAAATAAATAAATAAATTATACTTGCTCACCAAATTTCAACAATTTTGGTGAGAAACAAAACATAAGTTTTAAGAGAATTCTTTTTCTCTGCAATTCTCATCTCCTCAATCATCCAAACAACTGATGAGTCTTTATCTATTTCCATTTCTCTCTTGTTTTCTCATCAAACCTCTCACCAACAAAAACTAATAAACCCTAAAAATCTTGTTAGTCTTATCTTGCAAAAAAAGTTTTCTTGGGTGCCAAGGGTTAAGAAAGTGTAAGCAGGCAGATAATATTGCGATATATAATCGTATTGTTGCTTATATAGAGATATATATGTATGTATAGATGCATATTGAAATGAAGAAAGACAGAAAGAAAGAAAGCAGAGGAAGAAGAGAGAAAGACAGAGAGCTACCTGGGTTATAGCGGAAGAGAGGATGAAGAGGACGGGTCGATTGAATGAAGCGATAGTCTCCTCCTACAAACGAGCAGAGGATTCGAGGCTGAATAGACGAAGCTCCTACCATTCTTACCATGAATACTGACGGAACACTGTGTGTGTAAATTCTACCTCTCCCCCGTTATCCGTAGAGCCTAATAAAAATTTATATGGGTGTCAGTCACGAATTAGGATCCTCGGCTGGCTTTCTCTTCTTAGTTGCAACGGTGTAATGGTGTAGATGCATCTAAAATTATGTAACTATCCAGATTTGATTATTTTTTAAAAAAATTAGTATTTTTGTAAAATTAATCTAATTTAAAATGCGTCTTCACCCTTACAAGTAAAAAAGATGTATCCCATCATTACAAGTAAAGAGACAAAGAAATAGAGCGAGTAGAGGATCTGGAGTCATCAAACACATGTCAGGATGATTTCATATGAGTTTTAGATGAGACATTTATTAAAACTATAAATTAAAAAAGCTATTATTTTGTCTCTAATTGGAGTAATTGCTTTTTCCACCCCACTTCTTGCCCTTAGAACATCTCCAAACCCTACCCAAAATTTTATTAAATTTAAATAAAAATTTTGATTTGATTCGATATGATACACTTTAATAGTGAGATCTGATCGGTCATCCATCTAGGATAAATTCTTTTGTTGACAAGCAAGTTGTCCGATTAAAATTCGGTCGTCCAATTGGCCGTCTATTAACGATTACTTATGAAATTTGATAAAATGACAAAAACTTCCTTAATTTGATAAAAATAAATAAAATTTAAAAAAAAAAAACCTTATTTTCATTTAATATGAATTTGATGAAACGATTATAATGAAAAAAAAAATTAATATTTTTTATCAAATTCAAATTTAATAAAATATTTGAATAAGTGTTGAAAATAGTTTTAGGAGTTGTGAACTAGACATAGGCATTTTGGTGACGAAGGGTTCGTCCCCCCCCCCCCTCTTTTTTTTTTTTAACTGAAACCATTTAGCAACTTGGAGCATCTCCAATTTAAATTTATTGTAAAAAAACACTGGCGCTATATTTGATTGAAAAATTTTAAAAAAAATTTGAAAAAGAAAAAAAGAAAAGATAGGTAAAATATGAATAGAATGTATATATATTTTATCTAATTTTACCTCACCTTTTTTCATTTTCCTTTTCAAATTCTTTCTCAAATCTCTTAACCAAACACATCGTAAAATTGCGTTTGCAAAGTAAAATAAGAAAGGGGGAAAAATGTAATAATAAAAATTAACTTCTTTTTCTTTTTCTTTTTCTTTTTCTTTTTCTTTTTCTTTTTTTTTTTTTTTTTTTTTGGCCAAAGATAGAGAGCCATCTATTCAGATAAAGAACAAAGTTAAAAAGTACATCCATCGCTCTTCGAGGGAGCAAATAACTTATAATTTTTAGTGTCTTTCGTAAACAACACCTCCCCCAAATCCTTTATGCAAACTCAATTAAAACATAAATTAACTTATAAAGTATCAAATAAACTCTTATTAGACAAAAAAAAAAAAAAATATCCAACACATGATGTTACATTATAGAGCTGTTACATACATTAAAAATGATATTAAAACCGCATATGTTAAAAGCATTTTAAAGGTCCAAGTATCATTAAATTTTTTCCTTATTCAAAAATAATTTTATAAGTTTTTAATTTGTCTTTTTGTATTTTTAATTGTTTTTAAAAATATTTTAATTATTTTTTGACTTTTTAAAACCACTTAATCTTGATTTACTTAAAAAGTATAAAATTTGTATAAAAATCTTTACAAAATTCATTGAATACAATAAAATATGAAATTGTGGTAATTTCATATTTTTTATCTTTTTTACTTGGTGAATTTTTTAAATTTTGTCATGAATATCATATTTTTTAAGTATATCTAAATTAGGTATATCTAAAAAATAAAAAATAAAAAGTACATATAATATTTTAAAAAATTAATAAAAACAAAAAAATAATAATAAATAAAAAATTAATTTTCTGAAAAGTGAGTTAAATCAATCAAAATATTAGTTTCTATAGGATTATTCAATATTGTCGCCAATATTTAGGTGATATTCTTTGTTAGCTATGTGCTACGTTCAAAATTAAAGTGGATAAGGCTGATTTTGGTCAGCCTAACTCATATGGCCCAAGTCCGTTACTTCTACGGACAAAGAATAAAGCCCAAGAAGTCCGGTGGACCCATTCAGATAAGACTTTAGGCCTCGTGTCCAATTTTAGTTTAAAAATTGAAAAGTCATTAAAAAAATAATTAATAAATTATACAAAAAAATTAAAATTTTTATTTTTACTTTATTTTTTAAACAATTTTTTTTATATAAAAAACTAAAAAATCATTCCAAATATAATAGTTTTCACCTCATATTTTAATTTAAAAATCAAGAAAATACTAAAATAGCTTGTTTGAAACAAAAAGTTACTACAATAACTTGAAATAGTCCAAAAAATAATCCCAAACTGGAGGTCTCATTTGGTAATTTCATTTTTTAGTTTAAAAGTCAAAAAGTCATTAAAAAAATTAAAAAGCCAACAACATATACAAAAAAGTCAAAGATTCTCCATTTTCTCTCTACTTTTTGTATATATTTTCATAAAAAATTAAAAGTCATCACAAACATATTAATTTTTTTACATCATATTTTAACCAAAAAGTTACTAAAAATATATGTTCCCAAACGGGAAACTATTTGATTGGGTAAACTATAACATACAATTTAAATTATTATTTTATGATATTCACATTTTATTGTTTTAAACAAAAAGTTACTACAATAACCTAAAATAGTCCAAACAATAATCCCGAATAGATTTTTTGAAACAAACTATTTGATAAGGGATAAATTACAAATACACCTCTTGAAATTTGCTTAAAATACAAATTGTTCCCTGTAATTTAAAAAATTATAAATATTCCCTTGTTAGACTTTTTTATTTATCAGAATTAACCAAAAAAATAAAATTCATAATTGCTCTCCTATATAATAATAAAATTATCTAAATTATTAATTAAAACATATTTCTAATATCATTAAAAACAATTAATTGACTTGATAATTTATTAATAAAATAGGCGTTTTGTTATAAAATTATAAACCTCAAGTGTGAAATGTAATTTTTAGAATCACAGAGTGATTTATTTTAATCAAACCTCAGTGATATATTTGTAATTTATCTTAATTAAAATTATTATTTTATGATATTCACATTTTATTGTTGAGGGATTTGGTCATAGCCCTCTCATAATAAAATTTTAATACATTAAAGACAAGTATAAAAAGTTTTTTTTGAAAAGTCTAGTACATACCATTATTACCAAAATATTAAATTTTTAAATAATATAACTTTTAATCTAAATATCGGTTTTTAATAAAAATAGTATTTTTAGAATTTTTTCATCAAAATCTATCAAATAAGATCTATGTTGACTATGATTTTTTTTTTTTAAATTATTATTACCGTTGAAATTAATGTAAATAGTAACTTGTTACTCTGGTTCATAGTAACATGTTACTCTAATAATATTGTTCAAAAATAAAAAAAGAATATTTTACTTTATCTCTACTCAATTATGTGACTCATTCTTAGAGGATTTATGAAGCAAAATAAATTAAATTGTCCTTTTCACCAAACAGTGGTTCAATGGAAGGATTTTGGCTAAATTTTCTTTCATTATTTTGTTATTTTGATTAGGTTTAGATAGATATTATATCCAACAAAATTTAACGAATTTTTTAATCATATACCTGATAATGCAAAATAAACATCTAATTAGGACCATATATTTTAATATCCATTGCAAATAAAACGTAGACAAGAGAACGATATTGTTAATCTAACTTGATAACTAATCTTTCACTAATTTTATGAACTTTTAATCTCTCCACTATTAATTCTGCTAATCAAATAAATGCAAAATGTTAAAGGGAAAACAAGTTGAGCACAGTTTCAGGTCCATTTCAAATGACATCAGTTTGCTCTAGCCAATTTAAAGCCATTTCTACAAGAAATCTGAATTAGGTTCAGTCTATATTAGACGATCTCTAATTGCTCACTAATAAATGTTTATTAAATTTAAATTTGATAAAAAAAATTATTTTTTTGTTGCCCTAATCTAGCACCAAATCTTTTATCAAATTTAGAATTTTTCAAATTTTTCATCAAATTGAGGACAGATTGGTCTTTTATGAAATCACTATTCATAGCCGTTAAATTTTTACCACCTGAGAGGGTAATTTATATTCATAAATTGGGCCGAGCTAAGTGTTGGGCCGATCTAGGTTTAAGATTGGGAGATACCCACTAAGAAAGGGGAAGTGTGTGTAGTTCGGTCGCCAAACGAGTACTTCGGTTGCGGCAAGTGCCGAGATAGTCCGGTTGAAGTTGGTAGACCGGTCGTAGAGACATGTCGGTTCTTGCATGCTAGGCCGGTAGTCCGGTTGGGTCGCACCCTAGTCCGGTTAAGCTCTCTTATGGTTAGCTCGGTTGTGCATGAGAAACCGAGGTAAGAGGAGTAAAAGCGAAGTCCGGACTATGGGTTACTTCGGTTGCAATGGAGTTCGGCCGTAGTAAAGCCATCTCACTTGGCTTATGCAGTGAGGGGGGTGTTGGAAGATTCCAGAAGGAGTAATCCTAGAAGGACTCTACACATGGAGGAATAAGAGTCCTGGGAGGACTCTTCGCATGGAGAAGTCAGAATCCTACCAGGATTGTGCCACGTGAAATCTATATAAGCTCACCAATATCACCTTTGGAGAGGTAATACAACTTTGCTTCCTGAATACACAGAGCTCTTGCCTTTTTGTCTTGCTTACTGACTTAGGCATCGGAGAGGTTTCCGGCACACCCCCGCCGGCCAGCTCACGTTTGTGTTTTCAGGTGGTGGAACGACGACGTATTGAGGAACGCAGACTTGATCAACAGGATTATACGAGAAGGTGTATTTCTTTCCCGTACAATTGGCGCCGTCTGTGGGAAGAACAGACAAGAACGACCTCTTGATCAAGCTTTCTCTTAAACATCAATGGCGAACAATGAAGAACTACCTCAGTCCGCTGTTGACGGACTAACTCCAGAAGGGGGTGCAAGGCGCGAAGGCCTTCCTTTGGTCCCTCCCATGGCGAGCCTGGAACCACAAAGGCAGAATTCCAGGAGGGATGCGAGGGGACGAAGGAGGAATAGCAGCCCTCATCCTTCTCGCTCGCAAAGCCCAGAAAGACAAAGGCGCAGAGTTGATCCTCAAATTCTGGAAGATCGCGTCAGAGAACAAGACGAACTGATCCGCAAGATGGCAGCGGACATGGAGTCTCTGAAGCGCCAGATAAAAGGAAAAGAAGTGGCGACAGGAGTGGGGCGCAACAACAAGACGCCCCCTCGCCACTCCGAGGGTCGTGGTAGGAACTCTACACCCTCTCAACCAGAAGACAGAAGCCTCAGGACAGGCGACACGCGATCCGTAACCTCCAGGACTCGTCACTCCAGGTCTGAGAGGACGAGGTCTGAGAGGTCATATACTGAGGGGAGTACCTATTGGCCCTCACATACGCATCATACGAGGTCGAGGCAGACAGAATTACCTAGGTCGTCCGACCTAAGGTCCATGTTGGAAGAAAAGGCGCGATGGAAGGAGGACGCCAGGACGCGCGATCCTCACAGGGTTCCTGCCTTGCAGCGATTGGCTCCTCGGACGCATGGAAGCGTCGAGGTTGGAATGCCAAGGCCGCACTTGGCATACGAACCAGCGGATAAGGCATTGGCGAGGCTGCAGACCTCACCATTCGTCCCAGAGATTGAGAACGCGCCCCTTCCGTCAGGCTTCCTACAACCCAAATTCACAACGTATGAAGGGAAGACGGACCCCTACACCCACTTGAGCCACTTTCGCCAGGTTATGGCTGTATACCGGCGGAATGAGGCGCTGATGTGTATCCTGTTCCCTTCAAGCCTAGGCGACCTAGGCCTGACTTGGTTTGAGAAGCTTCCAGAGGGCAGCATTGCCTCCTGGGCGCAATTGGCGGAGGCGTTTGTGACGCGGTTCAGAACAAACACAAAGACCCCGGTGGAGATCGACCAGTTACTCTCCATCGACATGGGTGAGAAGGAGACATTAAGGTCCTACAACAGCCGATATTGGGAGACCTTCAACCAGATTGGGGATTGCCCAACCAATCTGGCCATCGCGCAGTACAAGAGAGGCCTTCCAGTCGGGAATAGACTGAGGGACTCTATTACTATGACGCCACCCCTCACCATGGAGGCCCTGATGGAGAGAGTGCATCAGCACATCAGGGTAGAAGAAGATGGCGCTCGTGCCAAAGTAAAGACCGGCGCGACCATAACACCAGAGAAGAAGACCTCGGCGAAGGTCAATACGGTAGATCGTCGAAACAAAAATGGACGGGGCAGACGAGATAATGACGAAGACCAGGACAAGAGGTGGTTGAGAGTCCGCACCGCCATTACCACAGTGTTCAAAAAACCAATCTACCGTATACTCAGTGAGATTCGAGACGAGCCTTTCGTCAAGTGGCCAGCCAAGATTGGCGAGGCCCAGAAGGACTATGATGACAGATCCAGATGCACCTACCACAAGGAAAAGGGGCACCGAACTGAGAATTGTATGCCATTGAGGCAGCATCTGGAGGAGTTGGTGGCGGCGGGCCACCTGGATAAATACATAGAAGGAGGGGCGCAACATTTCAAGACCATAACCTCCCCAATGGAATGCCAAACGACGCCCCGCCACAAGGCACAATCAACGTAATCCATGGAGTCTTTGAACCAGAGCGAGTATGTGAGCTCCGAGGTTCAATCAAAAAGGCAGAGCACTTGAGAGAGGTGCTAAGTGCCCAACCAGTCGTCAAAAGGGGGAGGACAGAAGCTACAAATCTTATGTCTTTTTCGGACAAAGACTTGGACAGAATTTATTGCCCACACAATGATGCCTTGGTCGTCACTCTCCGAGTCAAGGATTTTGACGTCAAGCGGATTCTGATTGACCAAGGTAGCTCCTGCGAAATCATGTACTACGAAACCTTCAAGCAACTCAAGCTACAGGATAAAGACTTGGCCCCGGCAGTATCTCCCCTCATTGGGTTCAACTCCATGCCAGAGTGGCCAGTCGGCAAAGTCATCCTCCCAGTCAGGGCAGGGAGTGTGACAAAGCAAGTGGAGTTCTGGGTGTTGAAGGTTCCATCCACCTACAACATCATTCTGGCGTAACATGGTCGCACGCCATGCGCCGATGGCATCCTCCTACCATCAAGTGATGCGATTTCCCAATGACACCGGAGTAATAGAAGAAGTGTATGGGGACCAGATTATGTCCAAACAGTGCTTCGTCGCAACGAATGGTAGCCGCGCTGCCAAAGGATATGTTCATTCGGTTGAAGAACCAGAGAGTAATGAACTATTCGCGGATGTTGGCAAAGCGGCTGATCAAAAAGCAGTGGAGGACTTGGTGGAGGTCGCATAGACGAGAAGAACCCGGATAAGTTCTTCTTGCTTGGCTCGTCGTTGTCCAAAGACAGAGAGTGGAGGTCTTGGAATTTCTAACTTCCAACATAGAAGTGTTCGCCTGGACTCCATACGACATGCCGGGCATTGACCCCAACTTCATCTGCCACCAACTCAACGTCCACCCATCTGCCAGGCCAGTCATTCAGCGCACCCGAAGATCGGCACTCCACCACGCCGAGATAGTGGCAGAAGAGGTGGGAAACTTGTTGGAGGCAGGAGCAATTAGAGAGGTGCATTACCCCAGGTGGATCTCCAACACGGTTGTGGTGCCAAAGAAGAATGGGAAGTGGCGCGTCTGCGTCGACTATAAAACTGTCAACAAAGCATGCCCCAAAGATAGCTTCCCCCTTCCAAGGATAGATCAATTGGTGGACTTAACAGCTGGACACAGCAGGCTTAGCTTCCTTGACGCATACAGAGGCTACCACCAGATCGCAATGCATGAACCAGACCAGGAGGTCACATCCTTCACCACTCCTAGAGGACTGTACTGTTATAAGGTCATGCCATTTGGCCTGAAGAACGCAGGGGCAACATTCCAGAGAATGGTCACCAAGATGTTTGAACCATTGTTAGGC
Source organism: Camellia lanceoleosa (assembly GCA_025200525.1). NCBI lineage: Eukaryota > Viridiplantae > Streptophyta > Magnoliopsida > Ericales > Theaceae > Camellia > Camellia lanceoleosa. The sequence goes on along the minus strand of CM045758.1, from coordinate 194,854,590 downwards.
AAAACAATGGAGGCTTACATCGATGATATGGTGGTCAAAAGCAAGGATGAAAGTAACCATCTTAAGGACCTAAGTGAGATGTTCGAGATCCTGAAAAAGCATAAGTTACGCCTCAACGCGTCGAAGTGTGCTTTCGGAGTAGGATCAGGCAAATTCTTAGGCTTCTTGGTGACCAATCGAGGTATAGAGGCAGATCCTTCTCAGATCAAAGCAATTCAGGAGTTAGAGAGGCCTAACTCAGTGAAAGAAGTGCAAAGATCTCACCCATGGCAACAAAGATTTAACCGATTCATCACCGGTCTTGACAGATTAAAGGCCCATTCTTTCAGACATTAAAAGCTAAGTTTGAGTGGGACGACGAATGCGACCAAGCTCTGGCGAGTTTGAAGGAGTACATGTCTTCTCCACCATTGCTTGTCACCCCTATACCTGGAGAAGAACTCTTCCTCTACTTGGCCGTCTCTCAGCACGCAGTAAGTGCAGTGTTGGTTCGAGCAGAAGGAATCCAACATCTACCCATCTTCTATGTCAGCAAGACATTACTGGGAGCCGAAACAAGGTACTTGCCTCTAGAGAAGTTGGCACTGGCCTTAATGATGGCATCCAGGAAATTGGCGCACTACTTTCACGCCCACACCATTGTCGTCCTCACAGCTTTTCCCGAAAAGCTCTGTTTGAGAGGGCCAACTTTTCTGGGCGAGTTTTGAAGTGGGCAGTAGAGCTGGGACAATACGATGTGAAGTTCCAACCCAGAACCGCAGTAAAAGCCCAATCTTTGGCAGACTTCGTCGCAGAGTTCACTCCTGGAAGCCACCAAGTTTGCCCAATCGACCTGACTGACACAACCAACCTAGGGATGGAGTTTGACGCCGGAATAGCGCAACCCCTAGTACAGGCTACTCAGTCAGCGCCCAAAGCAGACCAGAGTAAAGTGGGCGAAGAAGAGGCCAACCTTACCACACCAAGTCAAAATTCACTAGCGACTAATGACTTGGGCTCAGCAAAAGACAAGGGGCAGACCGCAATTATGGACTCTGAAGAAGACATTAGCAACCTGGAAGACCCCAAGGCATCGTCCGACCCCTCCACCTGTTGGAAATTGTTCGTTGGGGAGATGTGGAAGCTCTTTGTGGACGGCGCATCCAATCGACATGGAGCAGGACTTGGCATAGTCCTCATCTCTCCAGACGGCTTAGTCGTGGAACAGGCGATCAACCTTGGCTTCCCAGCATCAAACAATGAAGCAGAGTACGAAGCGCTTCTAGCAGGACTCAAGTCAGCGGCCTACATGAAGGCCACCGAACTCATGGTCTACAGTGACTCACAGTTGGTGGTGAATCAAATTTCTGGCGACTATGAAGCAAAGGATGAAAGAATGGTTAAGTACCAAGAGTTAGTCAGGACAGAGATCAAGAAGTTTGAAGTCGTCAGAATAGAACAGATTGGCCGGGAGGAGAAGCAATGAAAGCGAGCATTTAACTTGCGCCTCAATGGCAGATACCTCCATCCCTCACCCACTATTGATCGACTATCTGCCCAGACCAAGTATTGAAGACCCAGAAGCTGAAGAGGTATGTTGTGCGGAGTTAGGTCCTTCTTGGATGGATCCCATCATACTCTTCCTAAAAGACGGCACTTTACCGGAAGAAAAGAAAGAAGCCAACAAAATTAGAGCCAAGTCGCAACGATTTTGGCTCTCTCCATCCTTAGCTTTATACAAGAAGTCATTTTCAGGACCTTACTTAAAGTGTGTCCACCCCAGCAAGGTAGAAGCATTCTTGTTTGAGATACACGAAGGGGTTTGTGGCAGCCATCAAGGAGGAAGGTCATTGGCATACAGAGCTATTTCACAAGGATATTGGTGGCCCTACATGCAAGCGGATTCGGAGAAGTATGTCAAGAAATGTGAAAAGTGTCAGAAGTTTGCGCACCAGATACACCAACCTGCAAGAGAACTCTTACCCCTCACTAGTCCATGGCCTTTCGCAATGTGGGGCTTGGACATAGTGGGACCACTCCCAACGGCACCAGGCAACAGGAAGTTCTTTCTCGCGGCAACAGACTACTTTACAAAGTGGGTAGAAGCAGAAGCCTTGGCGTCAATCAAGGAAAAAGATGTGAAAAAGTTTGTTTGGCAAAACATCATCACTCGCTTTGGCATACCAAAAGCACTGATTTCAGACAACGGCACTCAGTTTGATGGCAGAATTTTCAGAAGCTTTTGTGAAGAGTACAAGATAGAGTTCTACAACTCCACACCGGCATATCCCCAAGCAAATGGTCAAGCAGAGGCGTCAAATAAAGTTGTCTTGGACGGATTAAAGAAAAGGTTGGAGAAAGCCAAAGGCAAGTGGGCGGAAGAGCTCCCTCATGTTTTATGGGCTTATCGCACTACGCCACGGCGATCAACAGGAGAAACACCATTCTCCCTAGCATATGGCATGGAAGCTGTCATCCCCTTAGAAGTTGGCCTTCCTACCGTTCGAGCTTAAAATTTTGATCCCGACCTAAATGGCGAGGCTATAGCATTGAACTTGACCTTGCGGAAGAAAGAAGAGAAAAGGCATTGGTTCACATCGCCTCCTATCGGCAAGAGTTGTCCGTAAAATACAACAAAACAAAGACATCCAAGGCAGTTCAAGATTGGCGATTGGGTACTACGCAAAGTGATGGGCAACACATTGGTCCCAGGGGATGGCAAGTTAGGACCTAACTGGGAAGGGCCTTACAAAGTGGTCGGATTAGCAGGCAAAGGGGCATACCACTTGGAGGATAAGGACGGCAAAGCAATTCCTAGGCCATGGAATACTGCCAATCTCAAGTTATTTTACTTTTAGCTTTCTTCTTTTTGAGCATGTGTAATTTTCTACTTTTTCAATAAAGCAAATCGATTCTTTTCAGTATATTTGTTTTTTCCATACAAAGTAGTTTTAGCAAGATAGTAGTATTATAAACATAGTTGGCCGGAATAACCACCTATTGACCCTCCTAGGCCCAGGATCAGGATCCAGGCCGCATGACGTTTGGTCGGAATAACCAAATACTCTATTTTAAGTTGGCTGGAAAAACCAACTTAGAGGTTGGCTGGATTAAACCAACACTTAGCCAAAGTATGGGAATGGCTATATAAAGGTTGGCTGGATTAAACCAACACTTAGCCAAAGTATGGGAATGGCTATATAAAGGTTGGCTGGATTAAACCAACTCCTTGTACCCTTCAGCCGAAGTAAGTGTATGGCTGAAGAGTGGTTGGCTGGATTAAACCAACTCTTTGTACTCTTCAGCCGAAGTAAGTTATATCGGCTGAAGAGTGGTTGGCTGGATTAAACCAACACTTAGCCAAAGTATGGGAATGGCTATATAAAGGTTGGCTGGATTAAACCAACTCTTTGTACTCTTCAGCCGAAGTAAGTTATATCGGCTGAAGAGTGGTTGGCTGGATTAAACCAACTCTTTGTACTCTTCAGCCGAAGTAAGTTATATCGGCTGAAGAGTGGTTGGCTGGATTAAACCAACTCTTTGTACTCTTCAGCCGAAGTAAGTTATATCGGTCAAGAGTGGTTGGTCGATTAAACCAACTCTTGTACTCTTCAAAGTAAGTTATATCGGTCAAGAGTGGTTGGTCGATTAAACCAACTCTTTGTACTCTTCACCAAGTAAGTTATATCTACCGAAGAGTGGTTGGTCGATTAAACTTCTTTGTACTCTTCAAAGAAGTAAGTTATATCGGTCAAGAGTGGTTGGTCGATTAAACCAACTCTTTGTGCTCCTCACCAAGTATAGGCATGGTCAAGAGTGGTTGGTCGATTAAACCAACTCTTTGTACTCTTCACCAAGTAAGTTATATCGGTCAAGGGTGGTTATTGGATTAAACCAACTCTTTGGACTCTTCAAAGTAAGTTATACCTACCAAGAGTGGTTGGCTAGTAAGTTAGACAAATTAACCGAGATCACAGTTGCACAAATAAGTTCATGAACAAATTCACTACAAACTCAAGCATGCAAGTAGAGAACCTAATAAGAGTTGATAATTTTTCATTGAACAAACAGACGGTACAACCGGGTCAGAGTCTTACAAAAAAGTTCGGACAGAAGAAAGGGAAAAAATTACAAAGATCAATCAAACCCATCTATTTCGCTTCAAGACCGCCGAGTCAAGATGTACTCGGTTGCCCAAAGAACAGAGCCGCCTCGATTGGGAATTCGACATCGCATTCTCGGTTGATGCCTCCAACCGAAGTCGATTGGTCACCGGTTTGATCTGGGTCACCGGAATCTCATTGCTTCTTCTTCATCATCATCTTCCTCATCGATGAACCAAGAAATTGGCTCGATCTCGCCGGCATATTCCTTCAATGGGCCGAATAAAGTACTCGGGGCATTGTAGACCCTTGCCGGTCCACAACCGAGCTTCTCCACGACTTCGCCACCACACTTGAAGAACAACTCTTTGGCGACCTCAAGACCGCAGAGTGTAGCCGCCGCCTCTTTAAATCCTCTTTGGATGCACCTTCAATCTTCTTCTCCACTGTTATTTCGGTGTTTTTCTTGGTTTCAAGAGCCGCCATCTCCCACAGTACTTATCTTTTGTTTCGTCACGGCCCATTGCTTGTCACTATCACCGAGGCAACCATCCGGCTACCTCGGCCTCTAGTTCGGCCGACCTTTGTTTTGAGAGCGCCCGCCGCCTACCGGCGTCCTTTATTGCGTGCCTCGTGGTTTTATGGAGTTCCATTATTTGCCTATGGGCAATGGTGTTCTTCCAATGGCCCGCAAAAGGAGAGAGTTCTTTGTAAGGCCGAACTCAGAGTTTAAAAATTTTAGATTGATCAAAGACAAAGCAGTACTACTTACCAGAATCATCGACTTGATAGATGACCGGATGGCCTTCATTTCTGTTCACCGCATCGTGGTGCTCCATGTCTTTGGGCGCATAAACACCCCTAGCCAGGTTGTGGGCTAGAAGGTGATCCTTGTCAGCAACAACAGAGTCATCTTCGTCGATGTTTCGGTTGTTGAAGACGAAGGGTGGAGCCCATTTGTTTTTCGGCGCAGCTTGGTGAGATGATTCCGGTTGGAGGTTGAGTTCGGGGTTCGGTGGAAGGATGGGGTCCGCCGTCAACCAAGCGCTGTTTCGGTCTCGTAGTCCCAAGGCTTAGCTCGGCGTGGATGACGGTTGTTGTGATGGGAGAGCTATGATGGTTTGGTCGGGTCGGGATGGTGGCACTGCCCTTGAGAGGTTGCGGTGAGCATGGCCCTCATCTTGTTTTTTTCGCCATCTCTGTTCGTGAGTGGCACGAGGACGATTTCGGCAAAGTGGGGTCCGGCTCGAGGGTCTTCAAGGAGGAAATCGGTCACTTGCCTTCGCCGGCCGGAGATATCAGAGGTTGGCTCAAACTCAAAGAGTTTTGCCCAACTTCTTTCTCGGACTTCATGAAGGCGCGCATAAAAGGTCGAGGTTGAATAACCGCATTTCGGAATGGAGGAAAGCTAAATCTGCAAAAAATGAATCAGTGTTAGTTCGGTTGGTGAGAAGGAAGCCGAAATAAACAAAGTTAAGGAATGCAACCGAAGTATGAATACCGGGCTCTCCTTTCTTCCAGTTTATTCTTCGACCAGGGATCCGGGCCTGGAAGTCTTCAAAATTTCCAGAAACCCAGAGGAAGTCGTCATCGTTTAAGTCCTTATCCGGTGTGTGTTTTATTATTTTTTCTACCTCAGATTCTAAGGTAATAGCACCAGCCTTCATTTTTTGAGCCTATTGAGTATTGGTGAAGTATTTCGGCTAAGCCGAGGTTGAGGCCGGTTTGTTGGTTTAAAGCGGCTATACCCATTATTATTCGGTATGTATTGGTATTGTGTGGGGCATAGTCTGGTTTGTCTTAAAAACTCACATATAAGGGGCTGGACTGGGAATCTGAGTCCGGTCTCTACTATGGATTGAATGGTAAAGGGGACAAAGCCTTCATTGCCCCAAGGGTCTATGTCTGGTTCGGCTAGTATGAGATTTACATCGGCTGGGATTTGGTAGTCCTTCCTGAATTCGGTTAGGCCACCTGGGGTTTCTACAAGACATCTATATTTGCCATTTTATTGTATAAATTATAAATAAGTTACTTGGTTGAAAGGTTTGTGCTCAAGAATTCGGCCGAGCAGCATGCGTCTCGCAACCTAAGTCTGCAAAATGAAAAGACAAGCTGTTAAGCACAGATTGAGGACCGTGCTACAGAAACAAAGCGAGAAAAAGATTGGTTTTATTTGGCTACCACAGTCGCTATGGTTTTTACGTCGGTTTCTAGTAAGTGCACGTTATCTCGGTTCACAGAATGCTCTATTATCTCTGTTTCAGGAGCAGGTTTTCTTACTTCGGTTATGCCTCTAGGGGCAGCTTTGAGTTCGGTTTGGAACTCAGAAAGCTGGCCTAGCCCCTAGGGCGGAGCTCGGTCGAGGGCAGGAATTTCAAAACTTCAAAGTATATTTTTATTTCGGCTAAGGAATATCGAGATGGCCTTGGGGAACCACTGTGGTATGTTTTAAGTTCTAGTTCGGTTTCTTTGTTTCAGACAAAGAGAATGATTCTAGTTCGGTCGAGGTGGATAAGGATCGAAAGGGGTGTTCTATTAGACAACCAGTATATTCAATGTGTTCTTATGGCGTTCTTCAACAAGTATGGATATGAACGAAGAGAACACGAAATATTTTGCAAAAACATACAACATAGATTGAAGTAGAAACAGAAAACTAGAGAGGTAGAGTGGAGTTACTTACCAGGTGAAGAGAATGAAGAGGAGATGGAAGCTTCAAAAAGCAGCAAGGGCACGAGCTCAGTAGTAGGAAGAACAGGAGGAACTCAGAGGTGAGAGAGAGAGGAGATGAACAGAGAATCGTGTGATTTGAAAATGAAAAGTTTGTTTGGTGTAAAGGGCAAAAAGGCGGGACTGTTCAAATGTTGCGAAGTACGAGGGACGGCGCTACAGCTGTGGGAGGCCAATTGAAGCCTGCCACGTGTCATGAGAAGGACAATCGATTCAGTTTCTGAAGAGTGAAGGGACGTATTGGCGGACGTCGCGAAGACGCCACAGCTTAGCTCGGCTGGATAAGCTAAAGGTGTTTTTTAGCTCGGCTGGAGAGGCTAAGCAGTTGTTAGCTCGGTTAGGAAAGCTAAAAGGCTTTAGCTCGGTTGGAGATGTTAGAACTCTATCTCGGTTGTTACATGAGTAATCCCTATCATGCTTCGCAGATGGAATTAAGGGGCAATTGAGAGGGTAATTTATATTCATAAATTGGGCCGAGCTAAGTGTTGGGCCGATCTAGGTTTAAGATTGGGAGATACCCACTAAGAAAGGGGAAGTGTGTGTAGTTCGGTCGCCAAACGAGTACTTCGGTTGCGGCAAGTGCCGAGATAGTCCGGTTGAAGTTGGTAGACCGGTCGTAGAGACATGTCGGTTCTTGCATGCTAGGCCTAGAGTCCTGGTTGGGTCGCACCCTAGTCCCAAGGTTAAGCTCTCTTATGGTTAGCTGGGTTGTGCATGAGAAACCGAGGTAAGAGGAGTAAAAGCGAAGTCCGGACTATGGGTTACTTCGGTTGCAATGGAGTTCGGCCGTAGTAAAGCCATCTCACTTGGCTTATGCAGTGAGGGGGGTGTTGGAAGATTCCAGAAGGAGTAATCCTAGAAGGACTCTACACATGGAGGAATAAGAGTCCTGGGAGGACTCTTCGCATGGAGAAGTCAGAATCCTACCAGGATTGTGCCACGTGAAATCTATATAAGCTCACCAATATCACCTTTGGAGAGGTAATACAACTTTGCTTCCTGAATACACAGAGCTCTTGCCTTTTTGTCTTGCTTACTGACTTAGGCATCGGAGAGGTTTCCGGCACACCCCCGCCGGCCAGCTCACGTTTGTGTTTTCAGGTGGTGGAACGACGACGTATTGAGGAACGCAGACTTGATCAACAGGATTATACGAGAAGGTGTATTTCTTTCCCGTAGAATGTCCCCTAGATGCCCATTTTAAAACAAAAATTTGTGAAAAATTTACACTGATTGGTCGATTGGTCGAACATCCGTCCGATCGACCGATATTCTGATAAAACTTTAAAAATCTCTATTGAAACACTTGACATCAAATTAAAGTTTTCCTTAAATTTAATAATAGAAAATATATATACGATTGAAGATGCTCTTATGATTTGTCTTTTAACTATAAAAAAATATGTTTATTTTATGTTTAAAAGTATAATAGTATGATTGGTTGTCAAATAAGTCGGACATCCAATAATATTTAGAAATGATTTGAGATTATCTAAATAAGTGTACTTTTTGATTTTTTATGAAATATGAATTAGGTATAGGTTGGGTTTGAAGTGATGTGTTAGAAAGGTGATGTGACTTAAATAAAATGATATGATTTAAATAGGATAGTGACTTTTTGACTTTTTTAAATTATGACAAACAAGACCTTAATATATGTTCATGTGGTAAGAGATACCATAACATGTGTCACTATGGGTTAGTTTCACAATATAGTTAAAAGTCAAAATTTAATTTTTAACTTATCTTAAATTATATTATTTTTCATATTTTTTACATATTTTTTTAAAACAAAATTAAAAAAAAAATCAACTTTTAACTATCTTTTTAAAACACCCCTATGTTAACCAACATTTCTTAAAGCATTAATTTTGACAAGTCCATAAGATCAGATGCACCTAAGAATAATAGAAAATGTTATAAGTCTCAAATTTTCTACCAAATAAATGATCAAATGTCTCACATTATGGTGGGGTCCACAAAATTGCAGACCCCACATCCATATGAGTCATTTAGTCATTTATTTAGTTGAAAATTTGATATTCATAATATTACTTTAAGAACAACACTCATAAATTTTACTCAAAATTTAGAAAAATATATAATTTATTCTATAGTTCATATTCATTTAAGACATTGATCCCACAATTAGTTACGGAGTCAGAAAACTAAACTAAAAAAGACACTTATTAATTATAATTTTAATTTTTTTTCCATAACCAACAATAAGAAGATAATAATAATTTTTAAATTAATATTAAGTACAAAAAATTAAATAAATTATTATAAAAATATTTCATATAAAATTTTATAATTAATTTCGAGTAAAATCAAAAAGAAAGTGTTGCGTGTAACTAGTGTATCATGGACAATGTAAAAAATTCATATATTTAAATCTTAAAATAAATTATATAATGATAAGATAAATTAAATTTTTACAAAATTTGAATAAAAAATTCATATAATAGTGATATCATGTCATTATTGACAAAGAAGGTGATACTATTGTGCCTAACTGTTGTGCCCTTTGTGGGAGGTTATCCCGATTTTTTTCGATTATCTAAATCGTTCATATTGTAGGGTTCATCGAGTAAATCATCTATACAAAAAATCAAATTAATTGGATATCTGTAACCCTATAACCAAAGCACATTTGTTTTTATAAAAATTAATGGTAACATAACTTTCATAATTTTTTAAAAACAATTAGGACTTAATCATGGGATTATAAATATCCGATTAACTTGAATTGTTAAATCAATTATATTCTTGACGAACCCTACAATATGAACGGTTCAGATCATCCAAAAACACTCGGGACGATCTCCCACAAAGGGCACAACAATAACTGCTGTGCCTTAGACACAACAGTACCCCTTCTCCCTATCATTGACATGTGATATCACTAACCAAGAATATGCAAATATAAGTTATAACTAACACTCTAATAATTTTTATATATATATAATGAGATTAATTATATTTGCATATCAATAATGATAGATATTACTTTTATATTGAGATTTTTTTACAAAAATTTCATATATAATCACTTCATTTTTAATAAAACAATCATTATTGTTCTCATAAATTAAAAAAATATTATATTGACATTTTATTCTAAATATTATTTTTATTTAAAATTTTATTTATATACATATATGAAAATAAAAATAAAATCCGAGGAACACATAACCCGTGATCACCATGTGACTCCGCACTACCTACAATATGATAAATTTGATAAATCTCAATCACATAATACAATTCTAAATAAATTTATGGACACGTTGCTTTAGTGTTAACCTACGTACAATAATTCTTGTACTCTCGTTTGTCCATATTATTTCTATCAAAATTCATTTCAAAGTCTGTGGGAGAGTTTTTCGTCCAACAAATTAAATTTTTGGGTCTTTGAACACATCAAATCTTATAGAAATACTTTACTCACGAGGGTTAACTTGAATTAGAAGTTATTACGATAATGCTAACAGATTATTTTCATAATTTTTTATAAAAAATATGCAAAAAAAAAAAATGATATGATAATTTATAGTAACTTTTTTATTAAAATTTTAAATTACCAAACTGAGACTAATTCATGTCCTAATATCTTACTTCGCTCGATATATAAGACTAGTTGATTGTCACATACATCCTGTGGGGATGTATTTCCTGAGTATTAACACGTGGCCGAGGTGACACCGAAGTGTCATCCGAGGTGCCACGTGACTTGACAGTTACGCCGAGGTGATCTCGGAGTTGCCGAGGTTATCTCCGAAGATACCGGAGTCCGAGATAAGTGGATAAGGGACAGGAGTCCTAAAAAGAAGAAAGACTATAAGATGGATAAAGGAAATACTCTTAGGGAGTCTATCCTTATCTCTTGGAGAGTCCAAAGTAGATCCGGAATTGGAGTCCATAGAAGTAAAACTTCTAGTGGGATTGGGAAAGAGTTAAGCTATAAAAGAAGGGCACCCCCGACGGGTCTAAGGTACGCAATTCTTTGTCTTGAGCAGTAATTTAAGCACTGATATTATCTTTGAGAGATACTGACTTGATCGTCGGAGTGCCCCCGGGTGGAAGAACCACCGCCGGAGCCTTTTCTTTCTGTGCAGATTGCAGGGTGCCATCTATTCTGCCTGTGTTCTACAGCTGGATCGCTAAGGAGGGCAGTGTGATCGGAAATTCACTCACACAATTTGGCGCCGTCTGTGGGAACGAAAGAAGAGTAGATGGCCAGTAACATGCAGAAGGAAAAGATTGGGGACGACGCTCCGGCTGGGAGTGGAAGACCCGTGGACTCTAACGCTGAAGGAGGAGACCACAACGAAGAAACTCGTGATCAGAATCACGCAGAGAAAGCCGTCGGACAAGATGGTGATGCATCAAAGAAAGCGGACAGAGGCAAATACTATAATGAGGATGACCTCCAGACCTGGAAAGACAGATGTCTAAGGAGGGATGAGGAAGTAAAAGAGATGGCAAACAAGTTGGCAGACCTTCAATCGGTCGTCAACTTCATGATGCAGAATAATGTCATACAGCCGCCATACCCGCTGCAGGACACACCAATGCCGGCGGCAAATGTCCAGAAGAAGGGGCGGAAAGAAATCCCCGAAGCCCCTCAACACACGAGGAGCGGAAGGTACTCTCACCGACCTTCCAGGGAAGTCGGCCGAGAAGAGCCGAGAAGAGAAGAGTCCCGAAGGACATATCGCGAGAAGGAAGCAGACCCTAAGGAACATCGGCATATTCCAGGGCGGATATTGTGTTTCGATGCGTCCTGCGCAGAAGGATCGAAAAGGGGCCACCATGAGGCCGAAAGTAATGCGCCGAAAAGGCTGAAGCCCAATGACAGCCGAGCTGCAGGAAGAAGTAAAGAGGACTTAAGAGATTATCTCAAGAGGAAACAGGAGAATGCCGGAGCCGAAGTAACTTCCCCGGTTAAGCCGAGGACTCCATTCTCGGCGGAATTGGATAGATTCGTCGCGCCGAAAAGATTCAGTATGCCGAGGCTCCAGATATATGATGGTAAGTCGGATCTTAACTTCCATGTTGGGTTATTTTCGAATTCAATGGCATTGTACAGTGGGAACGAGCCGTTGCTCTGCAAAGTGTTCCCTTCGTCCTTTGGGGAGATTGCATCAGATTGGTTCCACAAGTTACCGAGGGGCAGCGTGAAGAGCTGGGAAGGCCTGGCCGAGATGTTTGTGGCCAGGTTCATAACAAACAAACTGCAGCCATTGAGGGTGGATGCATTGATGGCTCTGAAGATCGGCAAAGATGAGAGCCTCAGAGCTTATGCAAAGAGGTACTATGAGGTGTTCAATCGAATACCTGAATGCAACCAGGAGGTGGCGGTCGTCTCTTTTAAGAACGGCCTGAAGGATGACTGTCCACTACGGAAGTCCTTGGCAAAAACACTGCCAAAGAGTATAGAAGAGCTCATGGCGAGAATCGAAAAGTATGCCAGAGCCAAGGAAGATACGTCGGGGAATAAGGAGATGAAGCTAGAAAAGGGCAACGGCTCACCGAAACGAGGCCGAGGTAACAATGGACAGAACAAACAGGAGACAGAGTTGAGGGCTAAGCAAGCAGTGACGACGGTGTTCCGAATTCCGGTCCAAAAAGTCCTTGATCAAATTCGAAATCACTACTGTATGGCAAGAAGAGCACCAGGAGAATTTATGGGGAGAAACCTTGGTAGGCGTTGTACCTACCACAATGAGCAGGGTCACCCAACTCAGGGTTGCAGAGCCCTTAAAGCACACTTAGAAGATCTGGTGAGGCAAGGCCATTTAGGAGACCTTGTGGATGAAGCCAGAACCAGGGAAGAGCAGGCACGATTGCCTCAAGCACCAGCAGCCCCGCCCCCCCCCAACGCAGCAACCACAAGCAGGTGGACCTCGGGTGGTTAACGTGATCCACTCAAAGGTGAATGAAAACGACATACGAGGGGAGACACAGAGGGTAAAACACCTGCAGCACGTCAACCAGGTCGGACTGAAAAGACCTCGGCCTGAAGATTGCCAAGGACGAATGATAACCTTCACAGAGGCCGACCTTGACATAGTTCAGCACCCGCACAATGATGCCCTGGTAGTATCCCTCTAGGTTGGGGAGTGCCAGGTGAAACGCATCTTGATTGATCAAGGGAGCTCCTGCGACATCATGTATGTCAGATGTTACAAGGAGTTAGGCCTTCACCCCGATGACATAGAGCAGTCAAACGGTCCGATGGTCGGCTTCAACGGAACGCCGACATGGCCTTTAGGCGCAACAAGCTTGGAGGTTCAAGCTGGCACGAAGAAGATCAAGACAGAATTCATTGTGATTGATACGCCCTCGCCCTACAACATCATCCTGGGGAGGCCGTGGTTGCATGCAATGGGGGCAGTCCCCTCGACATTGCATCAACTGCTACGGTTCCCAACAGAACATGGGATTGAGGAAGTCAGAGGTGATCAGTTGCAGGCGAAAAATTGCTCCATGGCAGCAATAAAGTTAACCTGCAGCATTCGGGAACCAGAGCAGGCAGAAGTTGAAGAAGAGGACATGATGGTCCTAGATGATGTCGGCAAGGAGCCGACCGAGAAAAGTGAAGAAGCATTGAAGAAAATCTTCGTCCAAGAGGGCGATGAGGAACGCTTCTTTCTTCTCGGCACAGGATTAGCCGAAGAAGAAGAAAGGGAGTTGGAAGCCTTTCTGAGAAAAAATATTGAGGTGTTCGCTTGGACACCTTATGAAATGCCTGGCATTGACCCCGAGGTCACATGTCACAGACTCAACGTTGACAGGTCGGCCAAACCTGTGATACAACGAGCCAGAAGACCGACGTTGATGCACGTCGAAGCAGTGGAAGAGGAAGTAGCCAGACTTCTAGAGGCCAGGGCCATCCGAGAAGCCAATTATCCGACATGGTTATCAAATACCGTGGTAGTAAAGAAGAAGAATGGCAAGTGGAGGGTCTGCGTAGACTTCACAAATTTGAACAAAGCTTGTCCCAAAGACAGCTTCCCTCTGCCAAAGATCGACCAGTTGGTGGACGCCACATCTGGACATGGAAGGATGAGCTTCTTGGATCCATATAGGGGGTATCACCAGATAGCCATGTACCCCCCAGATGAAGAGAAGACAGCGTTCATCACTCTGAAGGGTTTGTATTGTTACAGAGTCATGCATTTTGGGTTGAAGAACGCAGGAGCAACTTACCAAAGGCTGGTAACCAAGATGTTCAAACACTTGATTGGCCGAACCGTAGAAGTCTACATTGATGATATGGTCGTGAAGACCAAGGAACCAAAGGATCATCTTGCTGACTTAGAAGAAGTCTTTGATATACTCAAAACATATCGGCTCCGACTAAACGCATCGAAATACGTGTTTGGAGTCGGATCCGGTAAGTTCTTGGGATACCTGGTGACTAGAAGGGGCATTGAAGCCAGCCCAGATCAGATCAAGGCCATTCTGCAACTACAGAGTCTGACATCGACAAAACAGGTGCAAATGCTTACTGGAAGGGCCGCAGCCCTAAACAGATTCATAAGCCGAAGTTCGGACAAATGTAAACCTTTTTTCAATCTAGTGAAAAAGGCCACAGATTTTCTATGGACAGAGGAATGTGAGGCCGCTTTGGCCGACCTTAAGAAGTACCTTACCTCGGCCCTAGTCCTCTCAACACCTCAACCTAGGGAGGAACTGTTTCTATACTTAGCAGTTTCAGAGCACAAGAAGCTACTGTGGATAATCCGAGAAGAGAGAAGCGAGAGAATCAGATACTATGTAAGTAAAACCTTGGCCGATGCAGAAACAAGGTATCTACCACTGGAGAAATTGATGCTGGCCTTGGTAATGGCCTCAAAGAAGCTAAACCATTATTTTCAGGCTCACAAGATAGTGGTTCTAACAGAGCACCCACTCAAATCCTTGTTGCAACAAGGAGACTTAACTGGAAGAATAGCAAGATGGGCCGTAGTCTTAGGCCAATATGACTTGGAGTTCAGGCCGAGAACCGCGATAAAGGGCCAAGCCTTGGCCGACTTCGTGGCCGAATTCTCGCCAGAATACATCGAACATCGGGCTCCGCTGAGCCGAGATGAACGATGTCCAAACGAGGAAGGAGAAGCCCAGCCAAAGGCCAAGGAACCAAGGAAGGAAAAACTGCACCTGCAAAGATTTACATCGGCGACTCTTCCAACTTTTGTTGATGGGAGCTCAAACCGCAGGGGCAAAGGTGAGTAGTGTTAATTTCCGATGGGGAGATATTGGAGCAGTCCATTCGATTGGGGTTCAAAGTCTCGAACAATGAGGCGGAATATGAAGCACGGATTCTTTGAAGCCGCAATAGCAATGAGGCGCATTTAGGTAATTGTTTTTGTGACTCACAACTCATAGTAAATCAAACTACGAGAGTTTGCCCGAGATGAAAGGATGTCAAGATACGCAAAAGAAGTCATCAGCCGCGAGACATGTTTCAAAACTGCCGACTTCTTCAGGTTAGCCGAGATGATAACAACCACGCTGACGCGTTGGCCAATTTAGCAAGTTCAGTACAAACCGGAAGGACGAGGACAATAATGATCGATTACCTACCAGGCCCGAGCATAGAGCCACCGAACACAATGCAAGAAGCATTATGCGTGGACATGGGACCAAGCTGGATGGATGCAATTATTGCATTCCTAAAAGAGGGAAAGCTGCCAGATGATCGAAAGGAAGCACACAAAGTCAGATTGAAGTCGGCGAGATTCACCGACAGCCAGGGACATCTCTGAAGATCCTTCACTGGACCTCTTTTAAGGTGTGTACACCCTTTTCAGGTCGAAGACTTTTTATATGAAATTCACGAAGGAGTTTGTGGAAGCCACGCTGGGGGCAGATCGCTAGCTCACAGGGCCATTACCCAGGGGTATTGGTGGCCCTATATGCAGAAAGATGCCGAAGCTTATGTGAAGAAGTGCGAACAGTGCCAGAGGTTTGCACCGTTGATACATCAGCCAGCTGCTGACCTAAACCCGGTTTCCAGCCCTTGGCCATTTGCCCAATGGGGTATGGATCTCGTTGGAAAATTGCCCCAAGCAACTGGGCAGCGGAGGTACCTATTGGTAGCAACAGACTACTTCACAAAGTGGATAAAAGTAGAGCCTCTTGCCAAAATCCGAGATGTGGATGTGAAGAACTTCATCTGGAAAAACATCATCACCAGATTTGGGATTCCAAGAGCAATCGTTGCCGACAACGGAACACAGTTTGACAGCAAACTCATCAACAATTTTTGCGCAAAGTTCAAGATAAAGAATTACTTCTCAACACCAAGCTTTCCCCAAAATAATGGGCAAGCCGAAGCATCCAACAAAGTCATTCTGGATGGAATAAAGAAGAGGCTGCAGGCAGCAAAAGGAAAGTGGGTAGACGAATTACCCAACGTGCTCTGGGCATATCGCACTACGCCGAGAAGATCAACAGGGGAATCCCCATTTGCCATGGCTTATGGCACAGAAGCAGTCATCCCATTGGAAATCGGCATCCTAGGGATCAGAACACAAGGAGTTGAGAACGGGTCTAATGATGTGCTCTTAACCCGAGACCTGGACCTACTGGAAGAAAGAAGAGAGAAAGCTGCAATCCAGCTTGCAGCATACCAGCAACAGCTTGCCAAAGCTTACAACAAGAAGGTCAATCCAAGGGATTTTCAAGTCAACGACCTAGTCTTGAGAAAAGTCGTCGGCAATAAGAAGGATCCCAGAGAGGGCAAGCTTGGCCCAAACTGGGAAGGTCCCTACAGAATCACTTCGGTGCTAGGAAATGGGGCATATCGGCTCGAAGATAATGAGGGCAAAGCATTGCCTAGACCATGGAATACTTGTAATTTAAAGTTTTTCTATCATTAGATGTTCTTTGATTTTTTGCCAATATGATCAATAAAATCTCAGCAGAATTTTTTCAGAACTTATAAAACTATGCATGATGTTGTTTTGTGAATAATGAGAACCCAAGTGGAACTTAGGTTCACATTGGGGGCAAAGAGAAGACATTAGTAATGCTTAGCTAAAGTTAAGCCGAGATAAATTCCTTATCTTTACTTGTTGAAATTTGTAGCAATTTACAAGTTAAAGTTAAACCGAGATAAATTCCTTATCTTTACTTGTTGAAATTTGTAGCAATTTACAAGTTGAAGTTAAGCTGAGATAAATTCCTTATCTTTACTTGTTGAAATTTGTGGCAATTTACAAGTTAAAGTTAAGCCGAGATAAATTCCTTATCTTTACTTGTTGAAATTTGTAGCAATTTACAAGTTGAAGTTAAGTTGAGATAAATTCCTTATCTTTACTTGTTGAAATTTGTGACAATTTACAAGTTAAAGTTAAGCCGAGATAAATTCTTTATCTTTACTTGTTGAAATTTGTAGCAATTTACAAGTTAAAGTTAAGCCGAGATAAATTCCTTATCTTTACTTATTGAAATTTGTAGCAATTTACAAGTTGAAGTTAAGCTGAGATAAATTCCTTATCTTTACTTGTTGAAATTTGTAGCAATTTACAAGTTAAAGTTAAGCCGAGATAAATTCCTTATCTTCACTTGTTGAAATTTGTAGCAATTTACAAGTTGAAGTTAAGCTTAGATAAATTCCTTATCTTTACTTGTTGAAATTTGTAGTAATTTATAAGTTAAAGCTAAGCTGATACAATTCTTTACCTTCACTTGTTGAAATTTGTAGCAATTTACAAGATGAAGTTAAATTGAGTTTATATGCTTTATACTTGTTGAAGTTTATTGAAAATTTACAGGTGAAGTCCTGGCCGAGATAAAACTTCAGGTAAACATACTCGAGGTATGTATCCCTGAGGAGATCAAGCAAGGGAAGAATTATATGAATCATGCGAGATATTCTAAGCATGCAGAAGCAATGAAGAATTAAAGACTGAAGCATAAAGATAAAAACAGTTGTATATAGAGAAGGCACAATGGCCTAGCTGAAGTGAATTGTTCTTAAGCAACAGAAAGGGACATCGGCCACGAAACAAAGTTGACATTGTTCAGAAAACAAAAGAAAGTACAAAAGTTAAAGCAAAAATAAAAACTAAGTTTCTTTAGCCTCAGGAGCGGTTTGAATCTGGACCTCGGAAGTCTCTGGAAGAACAACCCTGTCTTTGCACTTCAACCCCGGCCTCCTTATCTGCCGCAATCTCGGCGTCTATCTCGGCTAGAGTCTTCTCAACACTTCCCTCAGTCAGTAGAAGGTTGGATGATGACTGGGCTGGATGAGTTTCCTCGAGCACCTCCTCAACCTCATCACCCTCTTCGTCTTGGGTTAAGTTGATAACCTGCTCAGTTGGAGGAAGGGACTTGGTCTCCGTGGCACCCTTGGATTTCCTCACCAAGGCTTCATCATTGTCTTCATCTTCATCTTCGGCTGAAGACTCAGACTCAGCTTCTTCCTCGGCTTGGCTTGGAGGAGGGGGCGGAAAAGGCAAAGGGATAGCATCGGCCTTGCGCCATGGCGAATCGTCTGGAATATTAAGCTTTTTGGCCAGGGACATCCAACCAAGGGAAAACCCCTTGTTGCATGCCTGCCTGACCTGAAGCTTGTAGTCTTCAGTGACGTCGGCGATACCCTGGTTATAGGCCTTTTCATCTGCAGCCTTGATTTCGGCTTCTTTGGTGGCCAAGGCAGCTTGCAGTTCGTTTTCGGCTTGGGCCGCCTTCTCCTCGGCCTCCTTCTTCTGTGCTTCGGCAACGTTTTTAATGGCTTTAGCAGCCTCGGCGCTTTCATCAGCCTCTTGCTGAGCCTGAGTTGCAGCCTCAACTTGGTCTTCTAGAGTCTTCATTTTATTTTTAAGATTTTTGTTCTATTTCTGGAGAGCAGCAAACTCCTTCTCCATCTCGGAAAATTTCTCCTTTGCTTCAAATGCTTGCATAGAGAAGGCGTGGGCGTGTTGAATGGCCTGAAAGTTCACAAGACAGAGGTTATCACAAAATATTGCGAAACTTTACAAGTATGAAGAAAAGTGGCAGTAAGGAAAGTTATCAAATACAAAGACTTACTTGGACAGAGCGCTGCAGCATGAGGGCGTAGTTCTCGTATTCGTTCATCTTGGCATTGCGCTCAAGATCACCCTCAAGGAGGACTGCAGTGCTAAGTGCCACGCCGATGTTGATGTCGGCGGCGCTTTCGTTGGCATAAACGGGCCTGTTTTCAAGTGTAATTTTTGGCTCCTAAGGAACTTTGGGAACCCGGGACCCCGAAGTCATCGCAGACGACGACCTCAGCCTTTTTGGCTGAGTTGACCCCGATGGCTGGGCCTCAGCAGATCTTTTGGCGGGAGCAGAAGTGGTCTTCAAAGTTGAGGTTAGTTGGGAGATGGGCACGATCTTCAAATTTCTACCAAGAGCTTTGGCCTTCTGCTGGGCCTTTTTGACCCTTTTTGGCTTCGGAGGGGGCACTGTTTGGGATGGAACAGTATCCACATCGGTTGGGAGATTGGCTAGAAGGTCCAGCACCGCTGGCTTTGGGCGCACCATTTCGGCTGTTTTAACAAGACGTCGCCGACATGTTCTTTCAGGAATAGGAATCAAGAATGGTGCCGAGGTAGATGGCAAATCCGCTGGGTCAAATGTTGATCCTTGGTCTGTTCGTGATGAGGACGCAGTATGGGCCGCGACAGACGATGAAGAGTGACTTTTCTTCTTTCGTTTGGGGACGTCTGGCAAGGTTGACTTGTAGGTGGGGATGAAATTTAATAGCAGTGGAGCTTTGCGTTTGAGGACAGGAAGATCTAGGAGCTTCTTCAATCCTTTCCCAGGGTAATAGGACTGGCGAAAGTCCTTGGGAGGCTTAAGTAACGTCAAAAAGGAAACACAACATCATAAACAAATTTGTTGGAAAAATTGTAGAAAGCAACAAGCAAGCTTAACACAGGATCTTACCCTTGCCCTCCTTGACCGCTCGAGGAAGAGGAAGAGATGAACTTCCTCATCCGGGCCAAATTCCAGCCTCCTGAATAATGAGGTAGTCATCTCCAGCCCCTTTGTTGGAGTCTGGAAGGTCGGCCACAATCTTAAACTCTGTGGACCTCGGCTTAAGGTAATAGACATAACCTTTTTCCTTAAGGTTCAGGGCACACATGGTGTAGCAGTATTGGATGTCGGCAAGAGTGATCCTAACACTCTCCTGACGAGCTAAGGCTATTATACCGTTAAGCGTTCTATAGGCGTTGATGGCGAGTTACATAGGGTTCAAAGAATAATAGTGAAGGACCTCGCGAAAGAGGGGATCTAGAGGGAATCGAAGTCCACACTGGGCAAAGGCTACTATAGGGAAAGGCATGTTGTCATCCTCGGGCATAATAGAGTCGTTCTCCCCAGCTAGCCTGAGGTGAACATCGGCAGGGATGAAGAATTCTTGCTTAAAATACTCCAATTTGGTTGGGGAGTTAACCCTATCTCTCCACACACCCATGGTTTTGATGTACGAGTATTTAGCTACAGAGACAGGATATTCCTAAAGGGCTCTAGGGACCTCGGCTTGAGCCGAAAATATATATTGGTGAAGTTGGTTTTGGTTTTTCCTAAGGATTGATGGTCCTACAGACAAATCCCAAACCTAAATCTACGAAGAATGAGTATGAAGGGCAGAAATCTGGAAAACAGAAAAGCAAAAATGAAGTCTCAGATTCAAGAACACAAAGGGTGGAAGACCAAGAACAGGAAGTGCAACAGTGCAAGTGTTCATAACATGTGTAAGAACAAGGAAATAATACACACTCAGATAAACGATTCACAAATCAAATAGTGAAGCAGAACAACAATGGCAGGAAATTTCAGGGATGAATCAAGAACTGGAGGAGAAAAGCCATTTGCTTACCAGAAAAGGAGAAGGCCGGAGTGAGCTACGCCGAGGTCAGATGGCGGACGCTACAGTGGCGAAAGCTTTGCAGGAATGTCAAATGCAAGACAGTAGCAGAATCGAGAGCTTCGAACAATGGCGGATTCGAAGGAAAGAAAGCTTTAGGGAGAGAAAATATGGAGTATTCAAGTGTGGAAGTGAAAAGAAAAGGAGAGGCAAACGTTTTTGTCCAAAACGTGAAACGGCGGCTAAACAAAGATAATTATTGTGCCTAGGGCAACGACGCTACAAAGCAAGGCAGAGAAAAGACGGGCAACAGATGCGTCGCTAGCACGGACCAATAAGAAAAAAACGCGTCAGTGAAACGGTTGAAAAATGGTGTATGACAGCTCATACGCGAAGTAAGATTGATCTGAATTCTTGTTCTTAGAAGAAGACATATCGGCCTGAAATGAATGATCTCGGCTAGAGAGTTCTTAAGCCGATGTACGAGAAAGAGTTCGAATATAGGTTCCATCACCTCAGAATGCCGAGGTAATAGAACCTAGGGGGCAGTTGTGGGGATGTATTTCCTGAGTATTAACACGTGGCCGAGGTGACACCGAAGTGTCATCCGAGGTGCCACGTGACTTGACAGTTACGCCGAGGTGATCTCGGAGTTGCCGAGGTTATCTCCGAAGATACCGGAGTCCGAGATAAGTGGATAAGGGACAGGAGTCCTAGAAAGAAGAAAGACTATAAGATAGATAAAGAAAATACTCTTAGGGAGTCTATCCTTATCTCTTGGAGAGTCCAAAGTAGATCCGGAATTGGAGTCCATAGAAGTGAAACTTCTAGTGGGACTGGGAGAGAGTTAAGCTATAAAAGAAGGGCACCTCCGACGGGTCTAAGGTACGCAATTCTTTGTCTTGAGCAGTAATTTAAGCACTAATATTATCTTTGAGAGATACTAACTTGATCGTCGGAGTGCCCCCGGGTGGAAGAACCACCGCCGGAGCCTTTTCTTTCTGTGCAGATTGCAGGGTGCCATCTATTCTGCCTGTGTTCTACAGCTGGATCGCTAAGGAGGGCAGTGTGATCGGAAATTCACTCACACACATCCCAAGTTTGTAATCTTGGAATGGGTCTAAAGGATCCTAAGACTGGTTTTCAAGAAGAAAATTCTCGTAAAAATATTATGAACCTAAATTAAAACTTATATTAACTTGTAGTTAATTTTAAATGACCATCTGATGAGAAAAAATATTAGAGGCAGGGTAGTAAAAGAATTATTAAAGAAAGAAGTATCTTTTCTTTCTAACTAAAAATAATTGATAATAAATTTAAATTGACATACCGTGAATCAAATTCATATTGTATTTTAAATTCTTAAAGCCTTTTAAATTTTTTTTTGGTTATGCTGAGAATAAATCAATTTCTAAGTTTTATTTTTTATTTTATATATATTTTTTAAACAAAGTTCACAGCTTTAACATTGACATTAGTCCTGTTTGGTGCAGCTTAAAAGTTGCTCATTTCAGCTTTCAGCTTAATTTAAGCTATTTTGATGTGTTTGGTTTAACTTATAACTTATAGCTTATGGCTTTTTAGAAGTCAGAAATCAACTTATTCTTTGAGTGGAGCAGGAGATGCTTAATTTATAAGTCAGAAATCAGCTTATGTTCATAGTTATAAGCTATAAACTGTTTAGGCATAAGCTATAAGCACTTTCTCACAGCTCTACCAAACAGGGCCATTATATAAACTTAACCCACTAAAAGAAAGGGTTAATGATTTCTGTGGGGATATATTTTCTGAGTACCAACACGTGGCTAAAGTGACGCCAATGTGTCAGCCGAGGTGCCACGTGTCTTGGACATGACGCCGAAGTTATCTCGGCAAGGTCGGGATTATCTTTGAAGATATCGGAATCCGAGATAAGCGGATAAAGCACAAGAGTCCTAGATGATGAAGGGACTCAGCCTGGATAAAGATAAAACTCTTAGAGAGTTTGTCTCTATCTATTGAAGAGTCCTGGATAAGCATTGAGCTAAAGTCCATTGAAGCCAGGGTTCTGTTGGGACAAGGATTGAGTTAACTATAAAAGAAAGTCACTCCCGATGGGTCTAAGGTACGCAATTTACATTTAGAACAGTGAGTTTAACAGTTGATTATCTTTGAGAGATATACTGACTTGATCATCGGAGTGCCCCTGGGTGGACAAACCACCGCCGGAATCTTTTCTTCTTCGGTCACCAGTGTCATCTATTACGCCAAGATTTTCCAAATGAATCTTCGAGTTGGCAATGTGGTCGGAAAATCACTCACACAATTTGGCGCCGTCTATGGGAAAGAAAAGAGAATAGATGGCCAGCAACGGACAAAAGGAAAAGATTGGGGACGAAACTCCTGCTGGGAGTGGCAAACCTATCGACCTTGACGTCGAAGGAGACAACCGCAATACAGAAACTCGTGACCAGAATCACAGCAACAAAGACGTCGGCCAAGATGGCGACGCACCAAAGAAGCCAGATCGAAGTGGATACTATAAAGACGATGACCTTCAGGTATAGAAGGATAGAAGCCTGTGGAGGGACGAAGAGGTTAAAGAGATGGCAAACAAGTTGGCGGACCTGCAATCGGTCATTAACTTCATGATGCAAAACAATGTCATGCAGCCATCATTCCCGCTGCAGGACACGCCGATTCCAGCGGCCAATGCCCAGAAGGGAGGACAGAAAACAATCCCCATAGCCCCCCTAACACCCTAGAAGCGAAAGACATTCTCACCGACCTTCAAGGGAGATCGGGCGTAGAGAGCCAGGAAGGGAAGAGTCTCGAAGGACACATCGCACCAAGGAGGCAGACCCCAGAGAACATCGGCATGTTCAGAGGCAGGAGTTGTGCTTCGACGCGACCAACGGAGAAAGATCAAAAAGGGCTCATAACGAAGCTGAAAGCAGTACACCTAAGAGACTGAAATCGGGAGATAGCCGAGCTCCTAGGCGCACCAAAGAGGACTTAAGAGATTACCTCAAGAGGAAGCAAGATTATGCCGAGGTAACCTCAACTATCAAACCATGAACACCATTCTCGGTAGAGCTAGACAAGGTTGAGGTCCCGAAAAGATTCAGTATGCCGAGGTTTCAAATATACGATGGGAAGTCGGACCCCAACTTTCACGTCGGATTATACCTGAACGTGATGGCGTTGTAAACTAGGAACGAGCCGTTGCTTTGCAAAGTGTTCCCCTCATCCTTCGGGGAGATTGCCTCAGATTAGTTCCACAAACTACCAAAGGGAAGTGTGAAGACTTGGAAAGGCCTGGCTGAGATGTTTGTGGCTAGGTTCGTGACAAACAAGCTGCAACCATTGAGAGTGGACGCATTAATGGCTCTAAAGATCAGTAAGGATGAAGGCCTTAGAGCCTATGCAAAAAGATACTATGAGGTGTTCAACCGAAGACCAGAGTGTAATCAAGAGATGGCAGTCATATCTTTCAAAAATGGCCTAAAAGACGACTGTCCACTACAAAAGTCTTTGGCAAAGATATTGCCAAAAAGCATGGAAAAGCTCATGGCGAGAATCGAGAAGTATGCCAGAGCCGAGGAAGACACGTCGGGAACTAAAGAGACAAAGCAAGAGAAAGGAAATGGCTCGCCGAAGCGAGGCCGAGGTAACAATGGATCGAGCAAGTAAGAGACAGAATTGTAGGCTACATAGATAGTGACAACCGTGTTCTGAATCCCAATTCACAAAGTCCTGGATCAAATTCGGAATCAACCCTATTTCAGAACACCAGCGAGGGTACCAGGAGAATTTATAGGAAGAAACCTTGGCAGGCATTGTGCCTACCACAATGAAGATGGGTATATGACTCAGGGCTGCAGAGCCCTGAAAGCGCACTTAAAAGACCTGGTGAGGCAAGGCCATCTAAGAGACCTTGTCGATGAAGCCAGAACAAGAGAAGAGCAGGAAAGACTGCCTCAGGTACCAGCAGCTCTGCCTCCCCCAGCGCAGCAACCTCAAATAGGAGAACCTCGGGTAATTAATGTAATTTACTCAAAGGTCAAAGAGAACGAAATAAGGGAAGAGACTCAGAGGGTAAAGCACCTGTAATATGTCTACCAAGTCAAGGAGAAGAGACATCGGGCAAAGGAGAACCAGGGATCAGTAGTGTCCTTTACAAAAGCCGACCTTGAGATGGTGCAGCATCCACATAACGATGCCTTGGTAATATCCCTCCAGGTTGGGGAATGTCAAGTGAAGTGCATCTTGATTGACCAAGGCAGCTCTTGTAACATTATGTATGTCAGATGTTACAAGGTGAGATGTTACAAGGAGCTGGGCCTTCACCCAGACGATATGGAACAATCTAACTGCCCAATGGTCAGGTTCAATGGAACGTCAACATGGCCACTGGGCGCAGTAAGCTTAGATGTGCAGGCTGGCACGAAGAAGGTAACAACAGAATTCACCGTAATTGACATACCCTCCCCTTACAACATCATTTTGAGAAGGCCATGGTTGCATGCAATGGGGGCTGTTCCCTCAACATTGCATCAACTATTGTGGTTCCCAACAGAGCATGGAATTGAGGAGGTCAGAGGAGATCAGCTACAGGCAAAGAATTGCTCCATGGCAGCAATGAAATCCACCTGCAGCATTCGAGAACCAGAGAGGGCAGAGATCGAAGACGAGGACGTGGAGGTCCTAGAGGATGTCGGCAAGGAGCTAGCAGAGAAGAGTGAAAAAACACTGAAGAAAATCCTCGTCCAAGAGGGGGATGAAGAACACTTCTTTCTTCTCGGCTCGGGTTTAGCCGATGAAGAGGAAAAAGAGTTGGAAGCTTTTTTAAAAGCAAACATTGAGGTGTTCGCTTGGACACCTTACAAAATGCTTGGCATTGACCCTGAGGTCACTTGTCATAAACTGAATGTTGACAGGTCGGCCAAACCTGTAATCCAACGAGCAAGAAGACCGACGTTAATGCACGTTGAAGTAGTGGAGGAAGAAGTAGACAGACCACTGGAAACCAGGGCTATTCGTGAGGTAAATTACCTGACATGGCTATCAAACACAGTAATGGTGAAGAAAAAGAATGGTAAATGGAGGGTCTACGTGGACTTTACCAGCTTGAACAAGGCCTGTCCCAAAGTCAGTTTTCTTCTACCCAAGATTGACCAGCTAGTAGACACTACTTCGGGGCATGGAAGGATGAGCTTCCTAGATGCATACAGGGGGTACCATCAGATAGCCATGTAACCCCCAGATGAAGAGAAGACTGCGTTTATCACTCCCAAAGAGCTGTATTGCTACAAGGTGATGCCTTTTGGGTTGAAAAACGCAGGAGCAACTTACCAAAGGTTGGTAACCAAGATGTTCAGACACTTGATTGGCCGAACGGTGGAAGTTTACATCGACGACATGGTCGTGAAGACCAAGGAACCAGAAGGTCATCTGGCTGACCTCAAAGCAGTCTTTGAAATCGTTAAAGCATATCGGCTCCAACTCAATGCATCAAAGTGCGCATTTGGAGTTGGATCTGGTAAGTTCTTAGGATACCTGGTGACTAGAAGGGGCATTGAGGCCAGCCCAGATCAAATCAAGGCCATCTTGGAGTTGAAGAGCCCGACGTCGGCAAAACATATACAAATGCTAACCGGAAGGGCCGCAGCCCTGAATAGGTTCATCAACAGAAGTTCAGACAAGTGCAGACTTTTCTTTAACTTAGTAAAGAAAGCCACAGACTTCCTGTGGACCGAAGAATGCGAAGTCGCCTTGGCCGACCTAAAGAAGTATCTGACCACAGCCCCAGTTCTTTCAAATCCAAAACCTGGAGAGGAACTGTTTTTATACTTAACAGTTTTAGAACATGCGATAAGCGTAGTGGCAGTCTGAGAAGAAAAAGGGAAACAAAGGGCTGTTTACTATGTAAGCAAAACCCTGGCCAATGTAGAAACAAGGTATCTACCCTTAGAGAAATTGGCACTAGCTTTAGTAATGGCTTCAAAGAAGCTGAACCATTACTTCCAGGCCCATAAAATTGTGGTGCTAACTGAACACCCCTTGAAGTCCTTGCTGCAACAAGGGGACTTGACAGGAAGAATAGCTAGATGGGCAGTCGCCTTAGGCTAATATGACCTGGAGTACAGACCCAGAACAACAATCAAAGGCCAAGTTTTGGCCGACTTCGTGGCCGAGTTCACACTAGAATCCATCGAACATTAGGCTCCGTTGAGCCAAGGTGAACGATGTCCAAACAAGCAAGGAGGAGCCCGGCCAAAGGCGAAAGAACAAAAGAAAGAGGAAAAACTCAGACCCTGCAGCATTTACATCGGTGACTCTTTTCGACTGTTCGTTGATGGGAGTTCAAACCGACAAAGAGTAGGGGCATGAGTAGTTTTGATATCTCCAGATGAGCAGATAATAGAACAATCGATTCGTTTGGGGTTCAAGGCCTCCAACAATGAAGCAGAGTACGAAGCACTCATTGCAGGACTGAAACTGGCAGCAGCAGTACAAGCAGATGAGGTAATAGTCTTTTATGACTCACAACTCATAGTTAACCAGACAACATGCGAGTTTACAGCCTGAGATGAAAGAGTGTCAGCCTACGCAAATGTGGTCATCAGGTTGTCAGCTTTGTTTCAGAACTGCCAACTACTTTAGGTAAGCCGAGATGATAACAGTCACACCGATGCATTGGCCAACCTAGTGTAACAACCCTCGTACTGATTATCGATAACCTACTGAATTAGCTACTGGTTACTGCTAAACTGAATTGATAATGACTGACAATTGAATTAACTGAAGTACTGAATGGACTGATTGAAATCGAAACTGAAATTGAATAAGTTTATCTACTGAATTGCACATTGCATCTGTTTGATTAATCGATGATCTGTTTGAGTTGGTGTGTTTAAACTGCTAATTGAAGGCCTTATCGGCGGCCGAATTAGGAATCGTTTCGTGTTTTGAAATCAGTAGAATATTTGTGAATTAATGGTATATTTACCTGAAAATTGATTAGGTAGATTAAATATTGATGTAATGCCAAGATTGACTTAATTACACTTAAGCCACTTAGTGGACCTTTATTTATTATTATTACTTGAGCCTATACACTTGATCAAAACATTCCAAGGCCCTATTCTTGCATTCCAACCGACCAAACTAGAGAGAGTGAGGGATAAGAGAGAATTGGACTCAAATTGTTGAAATTGCTAGAAGAACTTGAAGATTTGAGGCATAGATTGTATAATTGAGCTTGTCATCTTATAATTCAAGGTCTAAGGTAGCATTCCATCTTCTTATTTTAGTGTTTGAGCTTAATCTTGCATGATTCATGCCCAATTAGAGAGATAGGCCATGATTTAGTGCAAATAAGTTGGATTATGCTTGAATTGTTGCATGCATGCTTGAATTGGTGCATTTTGAGTTGAGTTCATGTGAAGAAGGTACATGCATGCTCATGTTTCTATCAAAGTCCATGTTTTCATTTTGTTTTCCAACTATTGAGCTCATTAGAGCAAGATTTGAACCTTGAATTTGGTTAAAAAACTCATGCATTGTATGTTTTGAAATTGTTCTTGGAAATGGGTTTGAATTTTGGATTTAATTGACACACCTTTGGGGCTTGAATTCATAAATTGGCTTTTGAAACTTGTTATGCATTGTTTTGGGATGTACTTTCCAGAATTTGGGCCCAAGACGTCGAGAATTGAGTTGAGAATGCTTGGTTTGAGCTCGGAAGGCAAATCTGGAAATTCCAGATTTGGCTTCTTCGCTCGAGCGAAGGATTCTCGCCGGCGACCAACGCTTTCCTCGAGCCACGCCGGCGAAGGATTGGTGGCTCGGCGTAAAATCGAGCATCCAAGATTTTTATCGTTTCATCGATCGCCGAAGCGAAGGGTTGTTCGCTCGAGCGAATCCTTTGATTTTGCAACTTCGTTCGAGCGAAGGAAGACTCGCTCGAGCGAGACCCCTGTTTTCAGCAACCTTTGAAAAATGCCTTCCAACTGTATTTTTGCATCCTCATCCCATCCTAGGCATCCTTAGGCCTAGTTTAAGGCATCTTAATGAGGATTTAGACATAGAACCACACCGAGGAAATTTAGGGATTTAATTATCATCCTTCCCGACTGTGAAACTTAGTGTGTGTTCTATTTGTTAACTGTTTAGGGTTGGCTCTCGGGGACGCGCTCTAGCTGCTATTAGCCCAATCTCTGTGAGTAACAATTGTGTAAAGATATGTTCAAAATGGTTATCTTTTGAATCTTGAATCGAACTGTTTATTGAACTGCTATTGTTTACCGAATGAATGTATGTCCTGTATTCTGAACTGTATTGTGGCATCCTTAGCAATTACTGTTACTGTTACAGAGCTCTGTCGGTTTCCTTGTGGAACCATACTGCATTTCTTGATTGATGGCCATCATTCTTGTTGGAGTCTGTTAAGACTGTCCGTTGGACCTCTTGTTTATAGGCTAATGGATGTACCACATATGGTGATTGATTGAAATCTTGAAGATCAAAATCGCTTAATGAGCAGATTTCATTCTTGTAGGACATTCATTCATAACCTCTTTACGCATTATGTTATTCACGGGCTTTAGCTCACTTGTTTATATATATATATATGTAGGTTCTCGCAGCCTGCATCGAGCTAGGAGCGTGGGTTGGTCCCCAGTTTTGTCAAGCTCGCCTATGTGCCTCACTGTGAGGTTCCGAGTCACCATGCTATGGCTTGGGGTGTTTTTTTATTGTCCCCACCTGTCTCCTCACTGTTTTGTACTACCGTATAGGTATTTACTACTACTTATCTCTTGTTATCGAGGGATTAGGTCCCCGTACTGAATGTTTGTAAATGATTGTATAGATTGTACTATTTTGAACTGTATGAATGCATAAAAATGTTTTTGGGCATACAGATTGGCACAGCTCAATGGACACTAGTTATCTACTGTATTGGCTTCCGCCAGGCCCTGTACTCTGTTTAACTGTATTACTATTCAGCAGGCCTTCGGTAATCTCGGATTACTGGCCAGTTACGGTGCTAAACCCATAGGGCCGGGTTTGGGTCGTGACACTAGCTAGTGCGGTACAACCTGGAAAAGCAAAGAAAATAATGGTTGACTATTTGTCGGGCCCGAGCATCGAACCACTGACCACAGAGCGTGAAGCAATGTGTGTGGACATGGGACCAAGCTGGATGGATGCAATTGCTGCATTCTTGAGAGAAGAAAAACTGCCAGATGACCACAAAGAAGCACATAAGATCAGATTGAAGTCGGCAAGATTCAGTCTAACAGCAGAAGGACATCTCTACAGAAAATCCTTTACTGGAGCCCTTTTGAGATGCGTATATCCTTCACAAGTTGAAGATTTTCTATATGAAATACATGAAGAAATTTGTGGAAGCCACACCGGGGACAGATCACTAGCCCATAGGGCCATTACCCAGGGGTATTGGTGGCCCTACATGCAGAAAGACGCAGAGACCTACGTCAAGAAGTGTGAAAAGTGCCAAAAGTTTGCACCTTTGATACACCAACCAGTAGCAGACCTGAACCCAGTATCCAATCCTTGGCCGTTTGCCCAATGGGGAATGGATTTTGTCGGACAACTGCCCCAAGCAACTGGGCAAAGGAAGTACCTGCTGGTAGTAACAGATTACTTCACCAAGTGGATAGAAGCTGAGCCCTTAGCCAAGATCCAAGATGTGGATGTAAAGAACTTCATATGAAAGAACATAATCACAAGATTTGGGATCCCAAGAACAATAGTCGTAGACAATGGAACACAATTTGACAGTAAATTAATCAAGAACTTCTACGCAAAGTTCAAGATCAAGAACTACTTTTCAACCCTAAGCTTTCCTCAAAGTAATGGACAAGCAGAAACATCCAACAAAGTTATCTTGGATGGGATAAAGAAGAGGCTATAGGCAGCAAAAGGAAAGTGGGTGGATGAACTACCAATTGTGCTCTGGGCATGTCAGACTACGCCAAGAAGATCAACGGGGGAATCCCCCTTTACCATGGCCTATGGCATAGAAGCTATCATTCCACTGGAGGTCGGCATCCCTGGGATCAGAAACCAGGGAGTAGAGAACGGGACTAATGATGTTCTCTTAGCTTGAGATCTGGACCTAATAGAAGAAAGAAGGGAGAGAGCTGTAATTCAGCTGGCAGCATACCAGCAGCAGCTTGCCAGAGCTTATAATAGAAAGGTTAACCCAAGGGAGTTTCAAATCGGTGATCTCGTCCTGAGTAAAGTCGTCGGCAACAAGAAGGATCCCAGAGAGGGAAAGCTTGGCCCAAATTGGAAAGGACCCTACAGAATCATCTCGGTACTGGGCAATAGGGCATATCGGCTTGAAGATAATGAGAGCAAAGAGTTGTCAAGGCCTTGGAACACTTGCAATTTGAAATTTTTCTATCATTAGAATTTTTTGTCATTTTGCCGAAGTAAATAAATAAAGTTTTTAGCTTGTTTATATATGTTTTATACACTTATGACTG
The DNA here is from genome assembly GCA_025200525.1 of Camellia lanceoleosa. Taxonomy (NCBI): domain Eukaryota; kingdom Viridiplantae; phylum Streptophyta; class Magnoliopsida; order Ericales; family Theaceae; genus Camellia; species Camellia lanceoleosa. The sequence continues at coordinate 194,823,421 of CM045758.1, read as the reverse complement.
ATAAAGATACATAACGTTGTTTCTGGAATACATGTATAATGAGAACCCAAGTGGAACTTAGGTTCACATCAGGGGGCAGAAAGAAGAAAAAGAAAAATGAGTTTAACACTTGTTGAAACTTGAGAAAAGTTTACAAGTTCAAGTTAAACCGAGATGATGTTTAACACTTGTTGAAACTTGAGAAAAGTTTATAAGTTGAAGTTAAATCGAGATGATATTTAACACTTGTTGAAACTTGAGAAAAGTTTACAAGTTCAAGTTAAACCGAGATGATGTTTAACACTTGTTGAAACTTGAGAAAAGTTTATAAGTTGAAGTTAAATCGAGATGATATTTAACACTTGTTGAAACTTGAGAAAAGTTTACAAGTTCAAGTTAAACCGAGATGATGTTTAACACTTGTTGAAACTTGAGAAAAGTTTACAAGTTGAAGTTAAACCGAGATGGTGTTTAACACTTGTTGAAACTTGAGAAAAGTTTATAAGTTAAAGTTAAACCGAGATAATGTTTAACACTTGTTGAAACTTGAGAAAAGTTTACAAGTTAAAGTTAAACCGAGTTTGTATGACTGAGGTGTGTCACCCCGAAAAGGTTGCACATAGATTGAAGTGTATATTAAAGACATGCAAAAAATTCTAAGTATGGAATCATACAAGAATAGTAAAGAGAAGGCAAGCATACAAACTTTCAAAACAAAGAAGTTGTATTTATAAAAAGGCACTTCGGCAATATGAAAAGTTTACATTGTTTCCAGAGAAAAACAAAAGTACAAAGCACAGAAGAAAGAGAAAAGCATGAAATTAAGAGTCTTCAGCAGTATTAGCAGGCTGGGTTTGGACCTCGGAGGACTGCTGAGAAGACATCTCGGCAGCCTTCTCAGTCGCAAGCTCAACATCAATTTCTTGAAGGGTTAGATCAAAGCTCTTGTCGGCAGAGGGTGCGTCTGATGACACCTTCTCTGGAGTGGCATCCTTGGGGACTTCCTCACCCTTCTCATCTTGAGTCAAGTCCAGGACTTGTTCATTCAGAGAAGGGGACTTGGTCCCAGCAACCTCATTTGATTTCCTTACCAAGGTCTCCTTCTCAGACTCAGATTCTTCATCAGATTGACTTGGAGTTGGAGGGAATGGAAGAGGAATGACATCGGTGTTCCTGAGGGGGGAGTCCTCAGGGACTTTAAGCTTTTTTAGCAAAGTCATCCAACCAAGGGTAAAACCCTTGTTGCATGCTTGCTTTACTTGCCTTTCATAGTCTGTCGTGACATCGGCCACCCCCTCGTTGTACCCCTTTTGGTCGGCCTCCTTCAGCTCAGTATCTTTGGTGGCCAAGGCATCCTGGAGTTTTTTTTGGGCTTGGGCCATCTTTTCCTCAGACTTTTTCCTCTGGGCCTCAAGAACCTTGTTAATGGCCTCAGCAACACCTGCTTTTTCTTCGGCGTCATGTTGAGCCTTGATAGCATCCTCGGCTTGATCCTCTAGGATTTTCATCTTTGATTGTAAGTTTTTATTAGTCTTCTAAAGAGTGGAGACCTCCCTCTTCTTCTCGGCCAGCTTCTCCCGATTCTCGAAAGATTGTACTGAGAAAGAATGGGCATACTAGATGGCCTGAGAAAGAATAAATCAGAGCAGAGGTTATTACAAAATCTTCTAAAGTATAAAAAGAAAGAAAGAAAGAAAAGCGGCCAAAGAAAAGACACTTACTTGAATAGAGCGCTGAAGCATCAGAGCATAGTTCTCATATTCACTTAACTTGGCGTTTCGGTCGAGATCGCCGGGAAGAAGCAGAGCGGTACTGAAGGGAACACTGACATTAATGTCATCGGTACTATCGCTAGCCATAACTGGCTTATCTTCCAGAGTAATTTGGGGGGCCTAGAGGGAATCATGCTTTCGAGACCTCGAGGTGGTTGCAGAAGAAGACCTCGGCCTCTTTGATCAGATGAAATCGGATGGTTGGGCTTCAGCAGGCCTCTTCTCGGCAGCAGATATGGTTTTATCACTCTCAGCCAGTTTTGAGATCGGCAAGGTATCCTCAGTGTCAACCTGAGTCACCTTTGCCTTTGGCTGAGCTTTTTTTATCCTTTTTTGCTTATGCTTTGGAGATTGGGTTGGAGCTGGTTGAGCCTCAACAAAGGATGGGATGCTGGCCAAGAGATCTTTGGAAACTGCTTTCTGGCGACCCATCTTGGTAGAAAAAACTGTTCGTCGCCGGCGTTGGCGCTGGGATATTGGGATCAGATAAGGAGCTGAGGTTGACGGCTGCTCGGTTGGATCAGAAGTTGATCCTTGATCTTGCCGAGATGTGAAGGCAGCCTAAGGAGTTATGGCGGAAGGAGGAGACAGACTCTTCTTCTTCTTCTTCTTGGGGACGTCAGGAAGAACTGACTTGTACGTAGGAATGAAATTAAGTAGAAGAGGGGCCTTCCGTTTGTGGACTGGCAGATCCAAGAGTTTTCTCAAGTCTTTGCTGGGAAAGAAAGACTGACAGAAGCTCTTTGGTGGCTGAGGAAGAGTTGCAAGAAAAAACAGACATTAGAAACGAACAAAATATTGAAGACTTTAAAAACAAGTTAGTATGAACATAGGGCTATTACCATTGCCCTCTACAAAAACTGAACGAGGAAGAGGGTAGAGATGGAGGTCCTCGTCTGGAGTAAACTCCCAGTTCCCCGAGGTAATGAAGTAATCGTCTCCAGTTCCCTTGTTGGAGTCTGGAAGGTCGGCTACGATTTTATACTCTGTGGACCTCGGCTTAAGGTAGTAAACATAGCCTGTATCTTTTTTAAGGCCACACATGGTATAGTAATATTGGATGTCGACTAAGGTAATCCTAGCGTTTTCTTGTTTGGCTAAGGCTATGATACCATGAATAACTCGATAGGAATTAATGGTGAGTTGCATCGAGTTCAACTTATAGTAGTGAAGTATCTCGTGAAAAAGGGTGTTGAGTGGGAGCCGAAGTCCGCACTCAATGAAAGCTACCACAGGGAAGAGCATAGAATCAGTGGTAGGCATGATAGAGTCATCCTTCCCAGCCAACCTCAGATGGACGTCGGCCAGGATGTCAAACTCTCTCCTAAAGTACTCTAATTTGGATGGGGTGTCTACCCTATGCTTCCACATACTCATAACGTCGGCTTAAATGAAGGTATCGGATTTCAGGAAGAAGTATTTTTGGAGGGTTTAAAGGACCTAGGCTAAAAACCTAAAAATGTACTATGGTAAGGGTTTGTACGGATCTAGAAGGAATTTGCTTCAGTTTTTCCTAAAAATTGTGGGTTTTACAAACAAATCCCAAAACCTAAGTCTGTGGGAACAAAGATTGAAGGTAGGAATCTGGAAAAGACACAGAAAACAGAAAGCAAGAACGTGTTTCAAAATCAAGAACAAGGGTGAACTACCAAGAACACTATGACAGAGTGTATGAAAGGATATAAGGCCAAAAAACAATGGCAAAAGTGGACAAATGTGTGTGTAGGTTGTGAATACTCAAGAAAAGATTGAGCAAAAACAGAATCGCGAGGCAATCATACTCAGATACATTAATAGATTAAACTAATTAAGGTCATAAGCAAATTCACAAAAATGATAGGAACTCAAGATACTATCAAAAATTGAAACAAGATGTTAAATCGGGAGGAAACAGTAACTCACCGAAGAAAAGAAGCCGGTGTTGAATTTGCCGAAGTCAGACGAACGGCAGCTACAGAAAGGATTAGCAAGAACCTCGCCGGAGGAGATGAACGGAGCAAGTTGCAGAGCTTTAGAAGCTTGAACAATAGAAGATCTTGAAGGGAAAAGTTAGAAAGAGAAAAGAGCTTCAGACGCGAAAGTGAAAAGTGAAAAGACGGGGGAAAGAAACGAGTTTTGTTAAAAACTTGAAACGGCGGCAAAAGGGCAATTAATGCGCCTGGAACAACGAATACGTCAGACGGTGCATCTGGTAGCGAGATGACTTACGGTTGAAACGGTTGAGTTATTTTGCATGCCAACTTATACGCGTGAAGAAGATCTTGTGATCTTTAATCTTTAAAAAGACATGTCGGCCTATATAATGATCTCGGCTGAAAGACTTTAAACCGATGTATTGGTAGGAAGTTTCAGTATAGGTTCCATCATTTCAAAATGTCAAGATGTATTGGTAGGAAGTTCCAGTATAGGTTCAATCACCTCAGAATGCCGAGGTAATAAAACCTAGGGGCAGTTGTGGGGATATATTTTCTGAGTACCAACACATGGCTAAGGTGGCGCCGACGTGTCAGCCGAGGTGCCACGTGTCTTGGACATGACGCCGAGGTTATCTCGGCAAGGCCGAGGTTATCTTCGAAGATATCGGAATCCGAGATAAGCGAATAAGGCACAAGAGTCCTAAATGATGAGGGGACTCAGCCTGGATAAAGATAAAGCTCTTAGAGAGTTTGTTTTTATCTATTGAAGAGTCCTAGATAAGCATTGAGTTAAAGTCCATTGAAGCCAGGCTTCTGTTGGGACAAGGATTGAGTTAACTATAAAAGAAAGGCACCCTCGATGGGTCTAAGGTACGTAATTTACATTCAGAACAGTGAGTTTAACAGTTGATTATCTTTGAGAAATATACTGACTTGATCGTCAGAGTGACCCCGGGTGAACGAACCACTGCCGGAATCTTCTCTTTCTGTTGCAGGTCTGCCAGGTGTCATCTATTTTGCCAGTACTCTCTAGCTGAATACTGAGTTGGCAGTGTGGTTGGAAAATCATTCACACAATTTCGTATTTTGAATAACAAAAATATTTGATAGCTCGAATTTGTGTGGTCTGAATGGTTTAAATATATTTAAACAATATCATTTTAAACGATGTCATTTTATCTCCAAAACTTTATTTTGATACATTTAAATCTCTAGATTATGAAAATTTTAACTACCAAATATTGTTATTTTCAACCTTAGGTAGGTGCTCCATAGACCTTCTTTGGAGTGGTGGGGCATGGACTAGGCGTGGTTTTTAATTGGGCCCACTAGAAAAATGCTTGCTGCTGCATGAATTGCTACGTGTGTTATAGTCACATGATTCAGGCAAATACAGTTTTATAATCAGATAGTTTAAACTCCAAATCAATCATAGTAATTGCCTCAAGTTTCTCATAAAGTCTAATTACTCAGTGTTTGGAGGCAAAAGTCTAAAGGAATTTATTGGGAAAAAATATTTGATTGTGACAATAGAGTCAGTCAGACTCTTTATCCAAGAAAATTATTTATTTCTTTTGTCTTATCATTCAAGACAATTTAATTTTTTAAATTAAAAGTTAAACTACGTTACTGTAATTGTATTTTTTTAAAGAAAGTAGATCTCGTGTGGTGACTCGCAACAACAAAGTGAAAGAAAAAACAGAAAAAATTGAAAATTAGTAAGATAATGAAGGATTATTTACAATTTTATAGTGGTGCAATTTTACTTTGTATATTGTGCAAATCTACTATGCATATGTCAAAATTTTAGTACAAAAAATTTTCATCTATAATACAATAGGTAGTGTTTGATAGAATTTTAGAATTATGATTTGATAATAGATTTATATTTTGAATTTGTGAGTTTTAGAATTATGATTTGAGTGTGAAAAATTTATTTAGATATGACTTTTTGAAACTTATAAAAAAATTTTAAAATATTTTTTATTTAAAATATAAAAATAACAGGTTTCAAAAAAAAAAAAAAAACGAACACTATTCCAGTAAACTGACTGAATGTTCGAGGAAACATCCAAGAGGATGACCGAGTAGACATGTTTTTACTAATAAATGTGCAATCAATTTTTAAAAATTATATCCAAACATCACACTCAAATATGAGTATAGAATCATATTTAAAACTCTATGCCAAACACAACTATAATTTCTCCGCTCTTCTATTTATTTGTCATTTTTGGTCGGTGAATGGTGACGTAAGAGAAAAAGGCCCATCAAGGCCTGCCGGCACAAAAATTTCCGTACATCCAACGGGCCCATGCGCCCGGGCCACGAAGACCCGTCGTTTTCCAAGGTCTCTAGCCCAGGTCCACCCACCAGAATCAGGACAAATTATGGAATCCTATGCTTAGGCAGTCCATATGGAAAAACAAAACACACTTTGGGTCAGTCCGAAAGAAGACTCTTCCGTCTTTGATATTGGGCCTATTGGTGGCCCACAAGCTATCAGGCCCACTGATCTGGAAAAAAAATTGCACTCACTCTTAGATAGTGGAATCGTACGTGTCCTGTCGGAAGGTGGAGAAGAGAAATTATTTGGGGGCAATGCCCACACCGACGTTCTGTAAAAATATTGATAAAATATTTAGAGTCATTAGTATTATTTTATTGGGGGTCTTGGCGTATAGTGATGTGGTGCCCCAAGTGTATTTTGATCTGTGCAAATACGAGACTTGTAATTTTATATTGAGTGATTCGAGAATAATAAGGATATAAAAATCTGTGATTAATCAAACATATAGTTATGTGGTGCCCTTAAACCACAAAATAATTTTTCAGAGAAGAGTGTGAAAGTTGTTTTTGCTGGTGTTGTACTACATTCGAGTCCCCACTGTCCTCCGATAACGATTGATCACAAACCGCACGTTTAAATGTCTAACTGAACAATTGTTATTTTGTACTAGTTTATAAATGATTTGGGCACGCCCCTCTCTCCTATATCTACTTACTAACCAAAAATTATTGAATAATTTTGGTGTCTCCTATCCAACCAATATGGCTAACTCAGTTGTTTTGTTATACACTTCTGTTTAAAACGTTAATACTGTGTTTGGTTAGAGGATTTGGGGAGAGAATTGGAAAGGAAAAGGAAAAATGTGTGTGAAATTAGGTGAAATATAGGTGTGTTTTATTCACATTTCACCTATTTTTCCATTTCTCTTTCCGAATCCCTGCTCAAATTTCCCAATCAAACATAGCATAAGGGTTACTTCTGAATGAATGTAATCATTGATAATTTATTTTTTATTATGAAGCTATTTGTTGTATAGTTTATTTATTTTGTTATTATAAGCCTCTTGGGCTAATTAATTGTTAGATTATGATCGTCCAAGTGTAATTATCTTCATTTTGTAATAATCTCTTACTTGATAAAAAAAATGATTTCATTTATAAATTTTTTTGCTATCACTAATAAGAACACTATTATTATACCCTCTGATTAGTTGCGTGAAAGATCAATAATTATGACTTATTTTTAGAGAATTGCTCCATATGGACGATGAAATCCTAAATTACTAGACAACACTGCTATCTACACCCACTGGGGGTCGACCCCCAGTGAGGTGGCACAGTGCAATTGGCCCGTTTTTTATTTTTATTTTTTTCTTCCAATCCCGCAGTGCCACGTGGCACTAGGGGGGGGGTGGTGGGGGTGCCCAATCACTGGGTGTATGCCGCATTTTCCATTACTAAATTTAGGTTCTTTTGTGTTTGTATTAAAGCACCACATAATAATTTATCTTGAGAGAGACATGGTAGAGTCTTCAATTTGACCCCTTGGATGTTAAGACTCCAAGTCTTTCAATCAAAAAAAGAATCAAATTTCAAAGAAAGTTCACTAAAAAAATTTTAAGAAAATTTTATACTAGAGACCCCAAAAAGTTGGTGCCAGAGAGGGAGGTGGGGATCAAATTTTAAAAAATAAAATAAAAACTGATGCATATCATGATAATTAGCATTTTGTACTTGAGATTTTGAAGATGAGATGTGTCTGCATTCAATACAAGTGCACAATGTAACAAAAAAACACCACCATCGATGAGCATAGTTTCCCAATTCCTTGTCCATTGGCTACAAGAACAATTGTGTCCTCTGCAACTGTTTTCTAATTCATATGCATGTAGTTGTCACAGTTGTTGTTTTATTTGTCTTTTATTTGATAATTGGTACTATTTTATTTATTGAAATATAAATTTTTTTTAACAATCTTTACATGATAGACAAATAGGGAACTGTTTAATCTTGAGGGAAAAAATAAAACATTTCTTGATTTTTATGATTTTAACATTGGGAATTGATTAGAATTGAAATGTGATTTTTGTTTATCTACTCAAATTGAAATTATTTTCCTAAACTGAGTATAGTAATTTCAGTCTTCACATGTCTCCATGATAGTCTTACATGTGAATAATTTAAGAGTAAAAAAACAAAAAATCCCAATAAAAAATTTATAGTCAAAGCTAAGAAGAAGGTTTTTTTTTTTTTTTTTCCAATTGTTGTCACTCAAATATAATCTAAATTTTCTTATCCATACAATAAAGTTGAAGAGAAGTGAAGCTTTGAAGTGTGTCATTTTACACTATACAACAAATTTACCTAGTGGTGACAAAATTGCAGGGAAAACCATCGCAACTACTGCAGTAATTACAACTGGACAAAAGATGAGTGACTTGAGCAACAAACATACAAGAGTACTTGCAATCAGGAGCAATTTTTGTATGTCGATAAGGTATCACGTGGTATTATTTTTTATTAATCACAAATGTATATGTTCTTTATTGTTTTTCAAACACTAAATATAAATGTAATAGATCTTATTGTCAAAACTAATCACAATAATAAAAAATACCACATGACATATACTCGTCTTGTTTGTTTGGTTAGACTAGATTATGTTAGATTATCAGTCTCATGACTAATAAGGAGGAACTAATAATCCAGACTTTGATTTAGTCCTCCAATTTACATCTCACCCCCGTCTGTGAGATTGAATAGTCCATCATATGTGGAATATCATATCCGAATGGATTGTTAGTCTGTACTTCAATTATTTAACCGATTATTGGATTAATAATTTTATTGGACTATTAGTCTAATTTTAAACTCATATCCACCCAAACAAACATGGCCTATTTGTATATAAAAATTACTCTAATCAGATATTGACAAGTGTACATGGAAGAAAGTTATGCAACAATTGGTATTATTTGGAAGCCGAAAGATGGGTACTTTTACTTCCCTTCATTTTTTTTTTTTGGCCAATTACTTCTCTCTATTGATTGTTAGTTTTTAACTTATAATAAATAGGCTAACATATATATTTAAAAAGTTATTCAAAAACAACACAGAAAAGTATACATATATGAACCAAAATTATTGAGAGTGTGACCCATATCTCACAATCTTTAAATCTATATCATACACTTTATATTTAAAATAATTTTTCAAATAAAAATTTATGATAAATAATATTTTTCACAAGTAAACGAATATTGGTTAGGCATTGGGTTGGACAAAGGACAAAGGACAAAGGTATATCCCCCACAACCCACGGTACTTGGTTTTGTTCTAATAGGGAAATGGACCACTGCATTTTTTAATTTTATTTTTTGTTTTCGCAGACCTAAAAAAACAATGCAAAGCCTTAGGCACAAGGGCACATGGTCCTAATAATGAGGGGCACCTCTTCTTCTTCTATAGCGTGTTCCATCTTCTGTCGCAGACTTTTTTTTGTTTTTTGATCTTTAATTTGTATCGTCTTTGGTGAATGGACCACTTTGATCTAAACCCTTGTATATATAGCTGTGCCATGTGCCTTATTTAACTTGTCAAGGCCTCAACCCTTACTCTTTCGGTTGGAAAATATGTAATATTTTTTGTGATACTGTGATTATGAAAAACAATTAATCTAGCAACAGAAATTGTACCCAAAAAAAATATGACGAGAAAAGACATGATGTTTTTTTTTAATTCCCATCAATGATCACCCAAGTAATTTATGTCAACAATAGTCACCTTCTTGTTTTACTGTGGGGATGCAATCACGCGAATCACGCATGCACGGTACTGCTGAGGACTACCGGAGGGATTAGAGATGTAAAAAAAATTAAAAAAATCGATCAAATTAATTGAATCAGAACCAAACTAATTATATTTGGTCTGTTTTTTAATAAGAATTGGTCTGTGTGATTTTTAAATTTGATTTTTTTCGATTTATAATTCGGTATCAATTTAAGTACTTTGTACACCAATATCTAAATTGAAACCGACCGCTTCAACACATATTATATTTATAACATATATATATATATATAATCTAATAATATAATGATATTAATAAATATAATAAATTATTAACCTTAATTAATTAACCTTAGGAATATTTATGTGTAGATCCTAATAAATAGACTTATTGTCTAATAGGTTCTATGAGAAAAATTTGTCATAAAAAAGTCACTAATGGTAAGTTTTAACGACAATTTATAAAAATCATAACAAAAAAGTTATTAATTGTCAATTTTTAGTGATATATATAAAAAAATTATCACAAAAAAATTATTTGTAGTTACAATTTTATCAAAACTTATTTTTAATAGGACTTGATGAGAATTAAGTCCAACTATTAGGACCTATTGGTAGTTTACCCTTAACGGGGGGCCTTAACCCCTTATCATCTTTATAATCTAATTTTGTAAACTCTTATTATATATAATCTTAATTCTAACTTATTATTCTTGAAATCTTAATATTTTAAAACTTTTTTTTTTTTGTTTTTATTTTTGTTAATTTAGGAATTGAAAAGTATGTATTAAATGGATGAATTTGATATGTTTGAAATGGTAGACAAATAACTAATTTAATGTTTTTATATAGATTAATGATTATATTTAAAAGTGACTCAAGTTAAAAAAATCATAAACCGATTAAACTGTATCAAATCGAATAGTTTCAATCGATTCGGCTAGGTGTGATGCAAAGGGAGAATGGTCTCTATTGGTATTTAGAATAAAAAAACCGATATTATCAATTTGGTATAATTTTTTATTTAAATATTGATCATACCAAATCGATTAGAAGGAGTAATTGGTGGACAAATTTTAGGAAAAAACCAAATTGGAGAACAAATAATCATGTGGCTTAGGGATAAGCTTCTCTCAAACTGTCTAAAAATATCCAGAATTCAATTTCACTGTTGTTGTTTAGATTTAGGTGCTTAGACTATCAATGATAATTTGTGATAACGATTATTGAATTATTTTGAGTTTTCAAAAAGATGATCTACGTAGTATTTAAAAAGTTTACGAATTAAATTATAAAAATAAAATTTAATGGGTCTGGTTTAGAGGACTAGATCAATCTAGAGGTCACATAATAAATTGAAAATAAATCCATAGATAGGTAGAATTCACGTGATGCGTGTGAATCTTAATTTTTTTTCTAATTGTATATAGATTTTCACACAATAAGATGAAAATGGGAGATAAATGATATGTCTTTATATGAGATTCATTATATACGAAATCACTCATTTAAAAGTCAGTGGGTTGAGATTACCTGAGTTATCAAAAAAAAAATATATATATATATATACGAAATCACTCATTTATCTCACATGTGTCTTAGAGCATGTTTGATTGGGTGGATTAGGACATGGGATTGGGATTGTTAATCCGTGGGCCCAATTATCCTATGTTTGTTTTAACATTTTGGTTTTAGATTATTAATCTAACAAATTTGTAGGATTATTAGTAATGGGGTAGGGGTGGGATTATTAATCAAATGAATATTAATCCAATTGGATAGTGAATACTACACTAATTTAATAGGATTATTAATACTTCACTATTAGCCTTGTGAATCAAACATGACCTTAATTTATTACAATCTTCTTTGCACTTAGATTTGCTCAAATTTTCATATCCAGTGCTTTTGAAAGAAGGAAAGGCAAGCTAAATTTATGTCCAATTGTGTAAAAATTATTTGTAGAGTTAAATTTACTCAAAATTTTACTGTACAACTGCTTTACAAAGAAGGAAAGAAGAAGCGGCAAAAGTCTCATACTTTTGTTTGCAGAACAAGAGGGTCCGTCCAAAAATGGCTACCCCAAAGGCCAAAGGCCTGACTCTGTTACAAAGAAAAAAGGAAATGCTTTTGAAATTTTAGAGAGAGAGAGAGACAGGACCGTTTGAGCACTATCAGAGAGAGAGAGAGAGAGAGAAAAAAAACATGTACTGTCCTGGACATGAATGGAATCAACTCTTGAAAGAAAAGTTCTCATCATCTAATCTCATGGCATCCATTTCGTATATTCTCATCATCTAATCTCATGGCATTCATTTCATGTACGTGTGAATTCATACCTGTCTGTCTGCCTAACTCAGTCCTCTCTTTCTCTCTATTCATCTCTTATTAGAGTCCACATTTGCTTTTTAATTTTTTTTTCTCACTTTTCTTTTTGCCTTTTTCTCTTTTTCTCTCTTAGCCTCTCTCTTTCTTTGGAGTCCCATCTTTCTACTGTTAAAGTCCCCCATAAAGAGATGATAAAAAACCTTAAGTCCTCTTTGGCCCCTCCCTCCCTATATGACTTGTAACCATGGTCTCTTAAAGTATAGAAATTTGTGGCCTTTGCATATCCCTTTCCTCCTTCTCTCTCTCTCTCTCGGATCCACCACCATCTCATGCTGTTGACCCCTCTCTCTCTCTCTCTCTCTCTCTCCCTCTCTCTCTCTCTTTTGAGAGGAAAAGTGGGTCATTATAACTCTTCTAATTCCACAATGGGTCACGTAGAATTTATGGCCATCAATCACCATGTTGGTTTTGTATAATATTGTCATGATTTTGAATGAAGTTCTTCTAGTTCTAAAAATAAAAAATAAAAAATTGTCATGATTGTATTGCACTATCAATAAAAATTGCAGACCACAATGCACGTCAAATTGTGGGTCTTACAACAGCGTAATTATTAATTATTAGTCTTAAAATATTATACAGTACTTATTCTCAATTAATAATTTAGCAAAAAAAAGAAAAAAAAAAACAAATGAGACAATGTTAGTCTATTTATGTTAGTAAATTGAAAAGTATATAATAATTTACTTAGTATATTTTATGATTTCTTATTTGTGAAGAGTAATAGGTAAATAACACCACATGATATTATAGTATTACTTAATGATAATTTTTTTCATATATAGAAGGGAAGGGAAAAAATGTGTTAGGCACCAAGTAATAAATCCAGACATTAGACTGATAAAAAAAATATCTCATCCATTAGCTCATCCATTCAACCAACCTTTGCTATTACAAAAATAGGAAAAAAAAAGAAAAAAAAGAAAGAAAAGGGCATGTAATAAAACCCTTCCATGGCAGGACTTGTTCCAAAACTGCAAGTAATTAACATTGCTAATTAGGTCGGCCATTTAATTAAATTGAAAGTAATTATCAAGAGCACTATATAAATAATGTTAAGTAATATTTTGGAATTATTTAATAATTTTTTTTTAATATACATGAGTCAGTCTTTATTTATTAACAATTTGTAAGAGTTGAACGAAAAATTATACACTGTAACAAGTAATACTCAAATTTAAAATTTTAATAGTAAAGACGCACATCATACAATAGACCAATTTTTGCTTACAAAGATAAGTATAAAACCCTTCCATGGCTGGAACAACTTGTTCCAAATCTGCAAGTAATTAACATTGCTAATTAGGCCGGCCCTATAATTAATTAAGCCTAATATAATAAAAACAGGGGGATTTAATAACCAAGGAGTACGGTTGGTAAAGCAAGGTACATGGTTGGAGGGTGATTAAACAAATAACAACATCATTAGAGCATTAAACATGTATTTGCCGGAGATGATTAAACATATATGCTGTTGGTTGGGAATATTCCCTGACATGGGTAACATCTTCAACATGTAACTACAATTTACCATCATCATTACCGACTATCTTTAAACCCAAACTAATACAATTTTAAAATACAACTAATGCAGAGTGAGAGAGAACTAACCAAAAATAAAAGGATACTGAGTGAGGTTGTCTTTAATTTATGAATTTGAAAAAAGATTTTAAAAAGAAGTAAATAATTAAATAAAATAGGAATGAAATATAATTATATTTCACACATATTTTTTATTTCTCTTTTTAATTTCTTAAATTCATTAACTAAATACAATATCAGAGTATTTAACATAAAGTAGGAGCTGACTACCTTAATAATTCATCCATCTTTCCAATTGCTCATAGATTTAATCTTAGAAATGACTACAAACGAATTAAATTGTTTAGAAACAAATCAAAATACACTTATTTACAACTTGTTCGATTGTGTTTGTAATCTTTTATGGGCTAAACTCAATCTTTAATTTGAGTTTTATTAAAGAAGAAATTAAACTACAACTAAAATAAACTTGGCTTGATTTACATAAATAATAATATAAATTGCATTATATTTATAGGTATTAATAATGTAAAACACTATAATATTAATAATGTATATAATAATATGAATTTGTTACGAAATATTTGGATCCATCAAAATAGATGCAATTAGAATTCTAATGAGTTTTGGGCCAAAGTGAAAATAGAAAAAAGTTTTTACTATGTGAAAAGTGTGATATGCCATGTGGTGAAGCATATGGTGTGATGAATAGTGGTGAATAGTGAATGTTTTATCACCTATAAATAAGTGAGTTTGCATGGTAACGAAAATCTAGAAAATTTGTGTATTACATGTGTGATATTTTATTTCTTCTTCCATTGTGACTCTTGCTATTCATTCTTTATTTTCTTTAGTTTTATAATATGTTATCAGTACGAGATTTTAGTTAGCTAAGAAAACATAACTACTGGGTGGTTGTAGTAAGTATAATAAATTCTAAAGCTAATTTTATATTTCTTTAACATATTTATGTGATATTAAATATATTATTTTTGTTAAATTTAGTAAATATATCAAATGTTTCAAAATTGGAATTCTCAACTCTTGACATTTCTAGAAAAACTTATTTATCTTAGATTCTTGATGTTGAGATCCACCTTGAAGCAATAAATCTTGGAGATATCATTAAACATGAAAATGAAGCATACTTGCAAGATTACGCAAAGACAACGATATTTATTCGCCATCATCTCCAAGAAGAATTAAAAAATGAGTACTTTACGATAAAAGATCCACTAATTCTATTGAATAATTTGAAAGAGATATACGAGCACCAGAAGACCGTAATCTTCCCAAGAGCCCGTTATGATTGGTTGCACCTGAGGTTGCAAGATTATAAATCAGTTAGTGAGTACAATTCTGCTTTATTTAAAATAATCTCTCGATTAAAATTATGTGGCAAAAAAATTATTGAAGAAGGTATGCTTGAAAAAATATTCTTCACATTTCACGCTGATAATGTGCTTCTGCAGCAGCAATATAAAGAGCGTCGTTTTTCAAAGTACTCTAAACTAATTTCATGCATTCTTGTGGCTGAACAAACTAATCAATTGTTATTGAGAAATCATCTATCTCGTCCAACTGGTTCTGCTCCATTCCCTGAAGTGAACAAGGTTGCATTTCATGGTCGTGGATGACGGAGAGGTCATGATTTTGGACGTAGCCGACGTAGAAATAATTACCGAATCCATGGGGGATACATTGAGAAAAATACCATGCCATTCCACCAAAAGTGGAATAATTCTGGAACATCACAAGAAAAGGAAAAAGGTTTATAGAATAAACCTCCCAAGAATCATAAAAATGCTTGTTATAGATGTGACATGGCAGGGCATTGGTCGCGTACTTGTCGTACGCTTAAACATTTAGTGGATCTTTATCAAGCCTCGATAAAAGAAAAAAGAAAAGAAATTAAGATGCATTTTACAGATCATTATGAACCCATTGATATTAATCATCTTGATGTTTCTGATTTCTTTGAAGATTTTGAAAGAAAAATTGATCATTTAATTGGTGATGAAAATGTTCACACTAATTAATTAGATTTTCTAGATATC
This sequence comes from Camellia lanceoleosa, assembly GCA_025200525.1. Lineage (NCBI taxonomy): Eukaryota > Viridiplantae > Streptophyta > Magnoliopsida > Ericales > Theaceae > Camellia > Camellia lanceoleosa. Next base: position 194,807,689 of record CM045758.1, on the reverse strand, counting down.
ATGATTTTGAAGTTTATATTTTTGGGTTTAATAGTTTGTATTTTCTTGCTTTAAGTTTTGAGAATAATGAATTTCAATTTTTTATAGGCATGGCTCTCATTGATGTATTGACTAACTCCAAAATGACTGGTGATGATATCTGTTTAGTGGACAGTGTAACCACACACATAATCTTATGTGATGCAAAATATTTTATACAATTAGTCATGGGAAAAACTAAAATCAATACAATTTTAAGTTTTGCAAACCTCATTGAGGGCTCCGACAGAGCCAATATCATGTTGCCAAATGGAACAAAAATTTGTATTGATGAAACTTTGTATTCTACCAGATCTAGAAGAAATCTGTTAAGTTTCAAAGATATACGTCGTAATGGTTATCAAATTGAAACTATAAATAAAGATCAGGAGGAGTATTTATTGATCACTTCAGCTAATTTTAGCCAGAAGCTAGTATTAGAAAAATTTCCTGCATTTTCATTTGGATTATATTATACAACAATAAAAATAATTGATTCACATATTATCATGCACCACAAGTGCTCTGACCCAAAAACATTTATGCTATCGCATGACTGACTCGGGCATCCAGGATCTACAATGATGCGTCGCATAATTAAAAATTCGCATGGACATCCATTAAAGAATTAAAAGATTCTTTTACCAAGTGATTATCCATGTTCTTCCTGTTTATAAGGGAAACTAATTACTAGACCATCACCCAGAAAAGTTCTTGTTGAATCTCTATCCTTTTTGCAAAGAATTCAAGGAGATGTGGATCCATACACCTTTTTTGTGAATCATTTTGTTATTTTATGGTTTTAATAGATGCATCGACCAGATGGTCAAATGTTTGTTTACTTTCTATACGAAATTTTGCATTTACCAGACACCTTAATCAAATAATTAGATTGCGAGCACATTTTTCATATCATTATATCAAGACAATTCATCTTGATAATGCCAGTGAATTTACATTCTGAGCATTTGATAATTATTGCATGTCCATTGGCATTGATATTGAATACCCTGTTGCACACACTCATACCCAAAATGGTTTAGCTGAATCTTTCATTAAGAGATTTTAGTTGATTGCTCGGCCTTTGCTTATGAAAAATAATTTACCTGTTTCAACATGGGGTCATGTTATATTGCGTGCAGCATCTTTGATTCATGTCAGATCAACTACATATAATGATCACTCGTCATTACAACTTGTATTTGGTCAACCACCAAATATTAGTCACCTTAAAGTGTTTGGTTGTGCGGTTTATGTTCCTATTGCATCTTTACAACGAGCTAAGATGGGTCCACAACGTAGGCTTGGAATTTATATTGGTTTTGATTCTCCATCAATCATTAGATACCTAGAACCTTTGATTGGTGATGTGTTTAAGGCACGAATGATGATTGTCATTTTGATAAAGCAATTTTTCCATCATTAGGGAGAAACAAATAGCAGCTTGAAGTTCGATAAGAAATCACTTGGAATACTTCGACGTTATCTCATCTTGATTCTCGTACTAATCAATGTGAACTAAAAGTTCAAAGGATCATTTATTTGCAAAGTATTACAAATCAGTTACTAGATACATTCACTGACACAAAAAAAAAGTGACAAAATCTTACATACCAGCAACTAATATCCCAACAAGAATTGATATTCCTGTCGGACAATCAATAGATATAGTAGCAAATGAGTCTAAGGCACGCCAGAAGCGTGGGAGACCCATCGGTGCAAAAGACAAACTTCCTCAAAAAAGGAAAGCTCGAGAACAAACAATTGATACTCTAAAAGAAACGATAAATGGATCTCTTGGAGAGATCATACCCATAAATGAAAGCGAAGGTTAGAACCATAAAACATGCTATACTAAATCTATCTAAATCTCCTATTTATGAACCTCCAAAAGAAGATCCTCCTAAAGAGTTATTCCTTGAAGTGGAAAAGATACCTGAAAATAATAAGATCTCAATTATATTAGTATAGGAGAAGTTTGGGATAGAAATAAAATTGTAGTTGATAACATATTTTTGTTTAAAGTAAAACATTATCAAAAGTGATGATAACAATGAACCACAAACTGTCGATGAATGTCGACAAAAAAATGATTGGCCAATGTGAAAAGAAACAATACAAACAGAGTTAAACTCGCTTATAAAATGTGAAATATTTGGACCTATAGTCCAAACCCCTGAAGGGATACAGCTTATGGGATATAAATGGGTGTTTGTTCGAAAACGCAATGAACAAAATGAAATTGTAAGATATAAAGCATGACTAGTTGCGTAAGGTTTCTCGCAGACTGGTATTGATTATGAGAAAACATATTCACCTGTAATGGATGCAATTACATTCAGATTTTTGATTAGCTTGGTAATCACACAAAATTTAGATATGCGTCTAATGGATGTAATTACAACATATTTATATGAATCACTAGATCGTGATATATATATATATATATATATATGAAACTCCCTGACGGATTTAAAATGCCAAAAGCATCTAATTCAAAATCCAGAAATATTAATTCAATCAAGCTACAAAGATCTCTATACGGGTTGAAAGAAGGATATGTGAGTGATCCAATTTGTCCATGCATGATCCAATTTATCCATGCATTTTCATTAAGAAATCAGAATCCGAACTTGCAACTGTTACAGTATGTGTTGATGATTTGAATCTTGTGAAAACTCTAGAAAAGATTACAAAAATTGCAGAATATTTAAAAAAGAAATTTGAAATGAAAGATCTTAGCAAAACAAAATTTTGTCTCGGTTTGCAGATCGAACATTTGCCAAATAAGATTCTTGTACATCAATCAACATATACAGAAAAAGTCTTGAAGAACTTTTATATGGATAAATTTTATCATTTAAATACTCCTATCGTTGTTCGATCTCTTGATGTGAAAAATGATAAACTCCTTGGTCCTTAAGTACTATATCTTAGTGCAATTGTTGCTCTCATATATCTTGCAAATTGTATCAAGCCTGATAGTACATTCGCTGTTAATTTATTAGCAAGATATAGTTTTGCATCAACCCAAAGGCATTTGAATGGAGTAAAGAAAATATTACGTTATCTTCGTGGAACAACTGATATGGATTTATTTTATTCAAATAAATCTAAGTCGTGGTTAATCGGATATGTAGATGCTGGATATCTTTCTGATCCACATAAAACCAAATCACAAATAGGATGTGTTTTTACCTATGGGCATACTGCTATATTTTGACAATTAGTAAAACAAACATTAACTGCTACTTTTCCAAATCACTCAGAGATACTTGCAATTCATTAAACAAATCGAGAATGTGTCTGGCTCATATCCGTGATCTATCATATTCAAGAAAGATGTGAATTGTCTTCAACAAAAGATAGTCCAACCATATTATATGAAGATAATGTTACGTGTATCACACAGATCAAATGAGGATATATCAAAGTTGACAAGACTAAACACATTTCACCAAAATTCTTCTACACACATGATCTCCAGAAGTATGGTGATATTGATGTTTAACAGATACGCTCAAGTAATACTGGCAAATCTATTTACTAAAGCATTACCGACTGCAATATTCAAGGAACTGATGCATAATATTAAGATGCATCGACATAGAGACCTATTATGTAGCATTGAAGGGGAGTCATCAATTTTAATAGATTTGTAGATTGTACTCTTTTTCCTTCGCTTAAGGGTTTTTTTCACTGGGTTTTCCTTAATTAGGTTTTAATGAGACAATCTAAACAAATCACTTATTAAAATATTGTACTCTTTTCCTTTACCAAAGGTTTTTTTTCATTGGATTTTCCTTGATAAGGTTTTGATGAGGCATGTTCTTAATATATGGTTATCCAAAGGGGAGTGTTGTGAAATATTTAGATAACCATAAAAAGAGATGCAGTTGAAATTCTAATGAGTTTTAGGCCAAAGTGAAAATAGAGAGAAGTTTTACCATGTGAGAAGTGTGGTATACCATGTGATAAATCACATAGTGTGATGAATAGTGGTGAATAATGAAGGTTTTATCACTTATAAATAGGTAAGTTTGCATGGTAATATAAATATAAAAAAATTATATATTATATGTGTGATCATTTATTCCTCTTCTATTGTGTCTCTTTCTTTTTTATTTTATTTAGTTTTATAATAGAATTTCAATTTTGATATAACAATTTAATTATGAATTGGTGCCTGATAAGAATATAATACAAATGATAATTATTTATCTTTTTAATAGTTTAATCTTTTAAATCAATTAGTAATTAATAATTTAATATAATATCAAAATAGATCATAACTTCTATATTTAAAAATATTTTAATAATTTAATTGTATGCTTGACATAAATTAAAATTTATTTAAGGGTTGGTTTGGAATGTCCTAAACAAGTGTACTTTTTTACTTATTAGTGAGTTTGGGTTGCGTTTGATGTGATATACTAGAGAAGTGATGTAATTAAAATAAGATGATATAACTTAAATAAGATAATAATTTTTTAACTTTTTGACTTATTTAATACATATCAAACTAGTCCTCAGTGGTCTAGTAATTTATTCACCTTTATAGATAGTCATTGGTTCAATTTTAAAGTTAAGGATAACCCCTCTTTTTTATTCTTTTTTTGTTTAATTTTTATTTAACCACATTAGGAGAGGAGAGAGAGACCTTTTGCCGCACCAATTTTTAATGGAAAAAAAATTAGATGTAGTTTTCCGTGCCCACCACCTCACAAAGGTCCATGTGCTCCTGTCCTTGTCCACTTTTAATTATGAATGTATGTAAAGGGTGAGGTAATCCAAAGGTGTTTGATAACTTGATAAAGTTTAGAGGTTAAGATTTTAGGTTCTAAGTTTAAAATTTCTTGTGTAAATTTTTTAGGTGTATGGCAGTTGGTTAGGAGGTTAGTCTCAAGTTGTTGTTATTACAGTATTTGGTGTGGGTTCAATGCTCCTCTACTGCTCGAATCCTGATTTAAGCGAAGTTTGTTTTGGGAAGTCGGGACAAGTTCCCAGATTATAGTTTCCTATCTCGGAATGGACAACAAGACACCTTGGTGATCTCTATAAGGGGCGCTGCGCTGAACCTGCGAGAGAGTGAGAGGATTTTTTAGTAAAAAAAAAAAAGGGTGAGGTTTCTCAAGGAGAGATTTTTCAGGTCACATTGGATGGTGTTGACGGTATTTTTGGATTCATGAATTTATTATAGAATATATATTGGTAATTTAAATTGTTTAATATATAAAATTTATTTAATATTTAAATTTTTATAAACAATTATTTTGATTGGATATTAATAATTATTTAATTAGATTATATTTATGTTAATAATAATTATAATTTTAAATATAAATATAATTTAATTAATTAAATATTAATATCTAATTAATTTAATTTCTTAAAAAAAATAAAGTACACAATGAACTATTTAAATTATTAATATAAACTCTATAACAGACTCACAAAGGGCTAACAATACCTCCAATTGATTTTCCAATCGGAGAAAGGTCAATATGTCATAGCTCAGAGGAATCTTTACTATATTTTTCCTATCTATCTTTTTTTTGGTAAACATATTTTTCCTATCTATCATTGATTGATACGGCACCCTTTAATTTGAAAGCGAATTCCAAACTTTCCCCTAACCTGTTTATCCTTTATATTTGGTACCTATCCTCTTCTTATCATTCCTAACTTTTGTTTACTGTAATTTTCATTTATATTTTATGAAATAAAAATAAATTAATTGAATTAAAAAGAATTAATTATTTAAAAATTGAGAAGTATTTTTTTAATTTTTTATTATTATCAATTTTTAATTTTAAAAAATTATATCAAACAGAATCTTTATAACCACCGTTGTGCTCCAAGGGGTAATTCTATCACAAAGGCACATTCTTTGATTATTATTGTTATAATTACTATGTGTCATGTAGTTTCTGTAATCATCTTATATGTCAAGCTTCACTAAACTATTCTTGTTAATTCTTGTAAATTGAGGTAATTTTGTTTTGTTTTGTTTTTTAAATTTCTCCCCATTGACTACATTTCATCATATCATGTTCCATTGAGTTAAAAGGATTTGATGGGCATAAAATGATTGTGTTAGGTCCAGCTTTCTAATATGATTTTTGTTTTAGAATATCAAAAATGGTGCTTTTATATATCTTCTAGGAGCTCATCATTAGTTTTTGAAATCAAATGGTGCCCTCTTTCCCTCTCTCTTCCACAAAAATAAAGGAAAACAAAATATATACTTTTTGGGTACTCGAAAGCATAATATACATTTATAGTTTATTGTTGCTACTCCGCTTTTTTTCTCTCTCTCTCTCTCTCTCTCTCTCTCTCTCTCTCTCTCTCTCTCTCTCTCTCTCTCTCTCTTCCCCACTTTTTCTCATGAGATTGGTCAGAGTTTCACGTTTACTAATTTTTAGCCTTTCCGTCTTCGCAACAATTCACAATTTCGTTTTTATTTATTTATTTCCATTGAGTTGTTTAACAATCTACATTATTTGTGATTAACTTAGGAAGCTAATTGTAAACTAAATTTTAAATTATTTCATGTAATATATATATATATATATATGTTGACTTTTTGACTTTCGAAGGTTATTTTTGTAATTGCGAGCGTGGCAGTAAGGATCAATCAGTTCTTACAGAAAATTAATTGCCAACTAATTATCAGACGATTGTGTTTTAGTTCTTTCAGCCTCAATGAAGAGGACTTTTACTGGTGGCTTGATTTAGGAGAATTAAGCAAGATAACAATTAAATGAAGAACAATTGAGGCATTTCATTAAAATGAAAAACTTACAATAATCTAAACTCAGCCTTGTAGAGGTTTACAGTAACAATCTACTACTTGAAACTACTCCTATGAACGAAGTGCAGTACAGGAATTTAAAGTACAGGAATGTAAAGAACATGAAATGTAAGACTGAAAATGTAAAACTGAAAAGGAAAATAAGTAGAATAAGACTGGTTTTTTGGATCTGAGTCCGGGGGTTTTTTCTGGGCTTTCTCTGCTATTTATACTTCTCAAGGATGATCATCGAACTGCATTTTCAACTGTCGAACTGCTCCTCCATGATCGCTGATCATGTTGCCTTATAATTAGTTCCACTATGCCATCACTTGCAGTTAGGCTTCCCTTCTAAATTTGAATTTAAATGTGAGTAACCGTTGAAGCCACATCACCTTGCATTTCTTTGTTGATCCACTGCTACTCAGATCTCGCAATAACCAATACTAACTGCCACGTGTACGATCAGGATCGAAGACTTGAATAGTCTTCCTGTATTACTCTTATTTTGCCACACGTCGAATTGTAGTTAGCTTGTACAAAATATGGAGCCAACAGTATGATAATGAATTTTAAAAGGATAGCTATGTGAATGCACATATGACTCGATAAAATGTTCATAATCTGATTCCAAACTCGTTGTTAGATCCTTCATTTCGTGGAAGTTTTTATCTCTTTTTGAGATTTTGTGATACCACTAAACTAATTTGATCAGATCTTTTATCGATTTTTTAATAAATATATATTATTTTTCAATCTAAAAGAAACTCATTGTTGGATTGATAGTTTAAATTTTTTTTTTCTATCTCTCATTTTAGGATGAGTGTTACTTTTTATGGGAAGCAATACCATGTGAAAGAAAAAATGAAACTAGTATTGTGTACCAAAAAAAAAAAAATCAATATATGGCTCAAATTTATTTTGCAACCGTGCTATGGACCCCCAGTGGGGGTCGCGCCCCCAGTGACGTGGCGCGCCCCCACTGGCCGAAAATCAAAAAAAAAAGAAAAAAAAGAAAAACTGTTTTTTTTTCACCCAATCAGCCTCCGTCACCTCACTGGGGGTCGACCCCCAGTGGGGGTCTCGCGCATTTCTCTTTATTTTGGATGTGGTGAATATTACATCCAAATTAATTATAGGGCACATAGTATTATTAAGGTAAATTACACTGACCTCCTTTAATATTTTAAAAAATAAATTAGAATAAATTTAATGACATAATTATATCAATTTCTCTTTTAATAAAATTAAAAAAACTGAAAATAATGCAGACCTTTAGTGTAATTTAACTATATTATTACTGTTTTTGGAGGTAAAATTATTGTATTATATGAGATGACTATTTGATAAAAAAAAAAAAAAAAAAAAAAAAAAAAAAACATGCTGACCAACAGAAGCAAAGTCGTGAACCTAAAAGTGAGTGAGTGCTTTAATTTTGACATCCGTGACATGCATGCATGAGTCTTCTTTTTCTGCGAAAAGAAATCCAAGCCCCACCCCCACATATATGCACATAGAAAAATGCTTAGGAGCACTAATTAGTGCTCCCACTAATTAGGTAGCAGTGAGTTTCGCTAATAATGATGTGATATTTTAGTTTTAGAGTTGTATTTTTTTTTTTAACTTTTTTAATATATTAGTGCTATTAGTAGTGGTGTTTTTAGTAAGATGAATCATTGTTGTATGCACATATACGAGCAAATATATATATATATATATATACACATATAAACATGAAAAAGTTATATGTATTGGTTGGTAAAGTTTTAAAATTATGATTCAAGAATAGAGTTATATTTTGAGTTTGTGAGTTTTAGAATTATGATTTAAAAAGAGAAAATTTATTTGGTTATGAGTTTTAAAAAAAGTGTTGAATTGAATTTTAAATTTTTGATGTGACATATGAAAAGAAAAAATTTGTTTAGTTATGAATGTTAAAAAAAGTTTTTAATATTTAATTAAAAAACTTATAACTCATAACTAAACAAATAACTCAAAATTTTGTTAAAATTTTTATTCAAAACTCATAACTTAACTCTTTTTAAAATGCAATTCAAAAAAATAATTTGTCATTTTAGTCTAAAAAAATAATTTTTATATTTAAAAAATATAAAAAACAAATATAATTTTTTCCCCCCCCAAATAACGGGTGGCGATTGACAATTGCGAAAAAAAAAAAAGTTACTATTCTGGTCAATCGGTTGGACATCGGATGTCTAGGCGGACAACCGGATAGACCAAAAATTCAAAAATTCAAAAATTTTGCTTAACTAAACATGTTCGAAAGAAAAAATATATATGAAAAAGTGAGAGTTTTGCTTGAAAAGAACTCTGTCAAATATGAAAGATAAGTGTGTTTTGATATGTAAGGTGAAATTAATTTTTGAACAATTCGTCCAAACAAAAACTTCAAAAAAAAAAAAAAAAAAATTATGATTTGAGTGTTGCACTAAACATGACCAAGATTTTTAGATGCAAACTATACATGACATGAACTCTGATACATTTCACCAAGAGGTATTATAATTTATTACTTTACTCTTATTTGTTTCATATAGTTAGGTGAAGAAACGAAATGTAGCAATCTCACGAGCTCTCAAGATAGGCTTTCTGAGAAATAAATCTCAGTGCTTGTCCACATCAGTGATTTTTTTTTTTTCTTCTAAGTTTTCAGATCTACAATGATTACTATGCATGAAAATCATCAAAGTAGCTATAGATATCATTGAACTAGGGGAGGATGATACCATTCACATAAAAATAATCTATGGACCTTTGAAAACTAAGAGATTATCGTAGTATCCAAAAGGTGGAGAGTTATGAATGGCCACTAGGACTTGATTTGCTTTTACGCATTTTCTAGTTAACATTATTATTGTGATTAGGACTCTCTGTCATGGAATTTAATCGTCAATATTTAAATTTGATACAAAATGATATCATTTTAGGATGTACAATTTGTAACAAGTATTTTTAGGACATAAAAAAAAAAATAAAAAATAAAAATGTAAATCTCAAGACATTTTTTACTAAGTTCAATATATTTTTTATAAATTTCAAAATAATTTAAAATTTTTTTTCATATTTTGAGACACTTTTTTTTTTCCTTCATATTTTCAATATTAACGAGTACCCAACATTTGTCCCCCCGAAAATATCATTTTACTTTAATCACTATAAGAAAAAACACATTCGGCGATCAAATTTCCCATCTAAAAAGAATTTGGTCGCTGAAAGTACAGCTTTCAACGACTAAAAAAGAATTAGTAGCCAATTGTGAAGTTTTTTGGCGACTAAACAAATTTAGTAGCCAAAAGTCCACAACTGGCGACTGAAAATAAGTTTGGTCACTAATTATATGGGTTTTACCGACTTAAACATTTTTAATAGCCAAAAGTATAGTTTTCGCGGACTAAAAAAAATTTAGTAGCCAAAAAGTCAACAATTGCCGACTAATTGTAATTTTGGTTGCCAATTATGTGGGTTTTACTGACTAAAACATTTTTAGTAACCAAAAGTACAGTTTTTGCCGACTAAAAAAAATTTAGTAGCCAAAAAGTCTACAATTGGCGACTAATTCTAAGTTTGGTTGCCAATTATGTGGGTTTTACCGACTACAACATTTTTTAGTAGCCAAAAGTAAGTTTTTTGGCAACTAAAAAAAATTTAGTAGCCAAAAAGTGTACAATTGACGACTAAAAACAAATTTAGTAGCGAAAAGTGGTCTTTTTTAGCGCAAAAGTCTCTTCACCGACCAAAATTATTTTGGTCGCTAAAAGTTAAATTTTTATTTTTATTTTGCTACTAAATAATTTATTTTCACATAAATTATGTCAATAAAAATAATTATGTATATTACATATATACAAATAATATATATTATATATATAATCATGTGGTGTTACGCTGGCGTAGTGGGAAGTGTGTGGTGCATAAGCCTTATGCTGTGGGAGGTCAATGATTCGAGTCTTTATAAGAGCGGATGCAAAGCTTAACAATGAATTATTTTTTTCTCACAGATGAAGCTTTTGTCGACTAAAAATGTTGGTCGCCGTTTGGTAGCTTTTGGCGACTAAAGATTTTGGTCAGCGATTCCTTGACTATTGGCGACTAAAACATTGGTCGGTTAATGTATGATTTTAAAGAAATATAATTGACTATGGGCGACTAAAATTTTGGTCGCTAAAGAGTAGCTTTTTGCCAACCAAAGGCTTTTTAGTCGGCAAAACCTTCCCCGATAGGTTTTTGGCAACAAATGTAGCGACCAAAATTTTTTGTCGCAGAATGGCTTTGGCGACAAAAAAAAAAACAATTAGTAACCAATATTTTAGTAGCTAAAAGTGTTTTTTTTTTTTTTTTTTGTAGTGAACTTTAAACCGAACTGTTAAATTATATATTTATTGACTTAATTTTTTGAGATAAAAATCACAATAAAATCATTACAAGAATCATGAGATAGGATTCTTGTAGTTTCCTTTCACAATTAACAAGAAGAAACATGATAAAGCAGTGCATGGAATTGTATGTAATGGCATCTACCCAAACAAAGTGGGAAAATTATTCAAACTAATACTATGATTGGGCAAAAAGGCAATGATCAATTATTACCTCCGAAACTGTGAATTACAAAAGCAATGATCAATTACTTTGTGAGATGTAAATATTGAAAATAAATGATATTTGTAAAAAATATTTATAAATTTATTAAAAAAAATTATAATTTCAATTATTAAAATTGATACTTTTATTTGTAAATTTTTTTTGAAAATTTATACTAAAGGGCAATTTTTCTTAAATATTATGCATGTCCACAACTAAGGGTTAAATGGTTTTTAAAAAAAATTGAATAGAGATAGGCTTTGTTTTAGACTAAGTTATTTTAGTAATTTTTTAATTTTTTATAAAAAAATGTGTAGAAAAATAGAAAGAGTGGTGTGATAATTTATAATGTCTTTTTTGGCTAAAACTGAAAGTTACCAAATGAGGCTAGAGTTGTGCTATTAACACCCCATTAATTATTTTAGACCTCTTATTTTTTAGTTTTTTTTTTATTACAATAATACCTCAAATGAAATTACTAAAAATGACATTAATAATTTTGGGACACTTCATTTCACAATTAAGTCTACATACCCACTACATTATGAGTTAGAGTTTATGAGAACACCCACTTCATCACCACCCATCCATCTTTCTCAATTCCCACTTTCAAAATCTATCCATCCTCAAAACCTTGAAAAACCTTTTGGCGGCAATGGTGGTAACCATTTGATTACATACACTTCTCTGACAATGACAATTAGTAGGAGTTTTTTCAACAACTGCAACTTTATCAGATAAGAGGAATATAACAATAAAAGCTTAGAAGAAGTTCATAGTTTTGATGGTATTTTTAGCTCAGAAAAAGATTGGGACCCCCTTTTTGGGGGACTTCCACCACCACCTCCAATGCATTGTGATTGGCCAATTATTTATTTATTTATTTATTTTTTCTCCTATCTCTGACTAACATGTGTCTGTGAAAATTATAGAGGTAAAAAAAATAGAGTCTGTATCATTTTTGTTTTAACTCAGAGGAGATTAGCTTTATAAAAATAAATTTCTTGAGAAAAATGACAAAAAAATAATAAAAACTGTTCATCATTTTTTCGGAACTGAACTCTTGAATATATGACCAAAATTCGAAAATACAGGCCCGAATATTATTTATTTGTTCAGGAAAAGGTAACCAAATATTTTTTATTTGTTTGGAAATAGATAATTGAAGTAGCAATAAAAATAGACAAATAAAAGAGGTTGGACCACCCATAGGTGGTCGACTAATCGGTCAACCGGGGGGGTGAAATCTTACTTAGTTTTTTTCACACAGAGAGCATACAAGTACAATGAGGCCATAAATAAATGACAGAAAATCAATCAGACAAGTATGAAAGTGAATTGTGTTGTACGTGAAAAGAAGTAATAAAAAATAAAAAATCAAACAGATTGACAAACCGTGTAATGAAGTAAAGAAAAAATTTCTTAATCACACAAATGTTTTTTATTAGTTTTGGGAGGTTCTATCGTCGTGGGTTTTGTTAGGATTTTGAGAGAGACTTTTTGAAGTGTGGGAGTGTGTATTTAAATGAATAGAATATTTTACAAAGATAATTTTGACATTATTTAGAAAAAGAAAAGAAATTTTAAAAAAATTATAATTTATAAATAAAAACTAAAAAATAAAAAATTTAAAATAATTAGTCGAATACTAATAAAAACACTCTAGAGATACGATAACGTGAAATTAGTGTTACATTAAAATAAAATTTTTAAGTAAGGACGAAATGGCTCTACACAGTTCGATTCAACGGCCGAGAATCAATGTACTGTTTGCACGAGATCCATGACTAACGGTACTGTTTGCACGAGATCCATGACTAACGGTTGTGATCCAATGCAACAATTTCGAGACTTTGATGGCTGGTGGTCCACGGATTGCAGCCTATCCCGTAAGTCCTTCGGCCGCGCGCATCATTAACACTGTGTTTTGATTGAAAGATTCAAGAAATATTTAAAAAAAATATATATATATATATAAGTAAAATGTGAATAAAATTTTATTATTATTATTTAATTAAGAGATTTTGAAAAAGATTTGAAAAAGAAAAAAATATATATGTGAAATTCGGTAAAGTATAGACATATTTTATTCATATTATACTTATATTTTATTTTTATCTTTCTCAAATTATTTTTCAAATCTTCTAATCAAACACAACGTAAAAACAGAAAAATTCTGCCATAAACCCTTCCTAACTTTCTGTACGGGGAGCAAATATTCTAGCGAGCCCATACTCCTTTCTTCCAAGCTCCGTCTCTATCCGATCACCTGCGAGGACAACAGCGGTGACCTACCCGGCAGTGTGTGGCCGGAAAACTTCTCCGACGATCAAGTTAGCACACACCTTGGGATTGTGAGAGAGAGAGAGAGAGAGAGAGAGAGAGAGTTGAGTGTAAGTATTTCTTACAAAAATGTTCATCTGTCTCAGCATGGGGGGCGCGGACTCGTTTATATACCTTCTGCGTCCCAAATCCACTCATATTAGTCTCTCGACACGTAGTGCAGCTATCTCATCTGTCAACACAAATCTTACTGAACACCACCTAACCAAACTACCCGCTCACTCTATTGGGAGCTCAGCAGCCGGGCTGCATCTTCTCGGCTATCAACGGTCAGGTTGTGCAATGGCCAGAGCGCCCGCTCATGCTTTCAATGAGGATCGAGCTCACCAAGATCGCAAAGATAACCAAGCTTCGGATGACGTCTTTGGTTTGCCTACTTCCTTCCGGGCTAACTCATGAACCGTGGAGCAACCACGCCTTTTCTTGCGCCGGTCATCTCACTTGATCGGCCTCTACACCCTGAAGCCCAATAGCTCGGTCCAACTTCGCCTTAACCAAGCAAATCCTTTCTAACAGGGTCGCGCGACCTCGGCCCAATCTTGTTCGGCCCAAATCTGTCCAGCCATTACCTCGGCCCAATCCAGATCATAAATCTCCCTCTCAATTGCCCCTTAATTCTGCTCATAAGCGTGATCGATTACCTATTTTGACCGGCGTAACACTTCCTCGGTCCTCGGTCTGCAATACGGTGACCTGGCTAGTTGACATCCCTGTCTTCAAAACTTGCCTGGTCAATGCCTCTATTCACCATCCTGTCTCTTCAGTAATGACGCCGACGTCAATAGGGACACGTGTCGTACGTTGATTGGCCTCGAGCAGCCAAACATCACGTCCGTTCAGATTCAAATTTTTGGCGGTCTTCTTCATCCCTATAAACATGTTGATCCTTCCTTCATTCCAACCTTACTGACTCTCTCTCCTTCTTGTCGATCCAGAGCTCCTGCCCTCCCTTGGTTGCCATTGCTGAGTTCGTGTTCGAAGAAGAAGCCTGTGCCCTCTCTTGGTAAGTTCTTCGAGCCTCGTTTTTGCTATTTCAGTTGGTATTTCACATATTAGGGTACTAAACCCGTAGGTTTTAGGACATAGGCACCCAAAACCGTCCCTAACCCTTCACTCTCCTTGCTGTTCTTCATTTTCTTTGATGAACACTGAAGATCTAGGGCGGACCGGGCTCCAGGCCTTCCCTTGATCCATAAAATCATTAAGACCGAGCAAATGATCAGTTTGTCCCAACCTTAACAGAAACCGGGGTATCCAGAGGACTTGGCCGCTCAACCGGGCTAACACCTGGTCCGCTTGAGCGACCGGGCTCCTTGGTTAGCCTTAATAACCGAGGTGGTTTGGCACTCTTCATGACCGAGCTAAAGTCAAGCTCGTTTTGCGCGACCGCGCTCCCACTTACACTTGACATCCTTTTCTTGCATAGTCCAAAGGGACCACTGACCAAATACCGAGGCTCTCAAAGACCGAGCAGCCATCAAAACACCAGTCTGCCAAACCACCTCAGCCGAGCTAAACCAGCCGGTTACACATGGGGCGCTTCTGCTTCCTTGTTGACACTCCGGCTGCCCTGGCCGCGTTCCGGGAGGAGTACGGTATCCCAGCCAATGTTCACTTAGAGTTCGCCGAGATTGAGACAACCCTTTGGGGCAGATTAGACCAGTGCCCCTTTACCGTGCTGTCTATAATTGAAGGAGGCCTCCGCTTCCTGGTCAACCCACTGATGACCGAATTCCTACGCCGCACTGGGCTAGCACGCACCCAAGTCTCAACCAACACCTACCGAATAATCAATGGCGTGCACGAGCTAAACAACCGGCTAGGCACAAACTTAGGTTTAGCCGAGATACTGCGATAATATACCCTTGGACACACCGACGATGGCCTCGCCTATTACCTAAAGATTAGGCCGGGCAAAGAAAAAATAGTGACCGGTACCCTAGATAAAGACTTGCACGATGACAACTTCTTTTGGATGTCCGGCAACTATGAACCAGCTGACGTACCGGGCTAGTTCATTAGCAAGAATTTCGGTGAAACATGTAAGTCGTGCTAACCTGCTCGGTCAATTACTTTTCTTCAATGCATTGTACTTAGCCATTTTTCTGCTTTCCTTTGCAGCGATCCAAGCCTTACAAGCCAACTACCGCTACCTCAATGAAGAAGCCATTCGGACCGTGCTCCGCTACCGCCACCGGGATTGTAACGAGCTGCTCGGCTACACTCCCACATACAGATACTTAGCTCCATGCCGGAGTAAGGTCACAGACTTTCTCCGTGCTCCGTCGCCTCCTTCAGACCCAACACTACCGGACGTGCCCCTAATCCAGTTAACTGAAGAAGAAGAGATGGCAAAACGAAGCCATATCAAGAACCTCTTCACAGCAACATCCGCCGTGATACCGAGCATCATCACTCGCGCTCCAAATGCGGTTAATCCGGTGAAGCTCCAAATCGGTACCAAGACAACCGCCAAACTGGCAAAAGGCCTCGCGCGGACCCCTCTACCGAGCTGGTTGAAGAGCTGACTATCGAGCAACCAAGTCACATCAGACCCAACACGTGGCGATCATGACTCAAACACCGGGGTAAAGAAATCCCGGCAACAGCTTCCGTGAAGGGTGACAAGGAACATCTTCTCCCCTTGGACCTCTCCAAGGCCCTTCTCCTACCGAGTGATGTGGTCAGCAGCGACTATGTTCCAGACACCCGGTTGGTGAAGTCAGCCGTGAAGTCCATGACCAGGGTAAGAGTCAAACCTCTACTCAAATTTTCATAGTGTTTGTACGGTTTCCACTCTGATCCAACTTTCTTCTTGCAGGCCATCTAGAAGCAACACTTGGTCATGGAGCGCATCCATTGACTGCGGCAAAAGGCAAACGACACTGCCAGCGGAGTCCAAAGCCTTCAGACCGAGCTCGGCCAAGCAAAGTCTTCTCTTCAGATTGTTAATGCTGACAACACCAAGTTGCTCGGCCAGCTTGACGCCGCCGAGCAAGAAAGAGATACAATAAAAGCTGAGCTTGAGGCACTCAAAAAGTCAAGGGAGAAAGAGTGCAAAAACGCCAATAATGCTGGCTGCAAAGAGGCCGAAAACGGTTACAAGAAGCAAGTCTTTGCCACCCAGGACATCTACTTTAAGGCGGGTTGGAAGGCTGCTTGCACTCAGCTCGGTCAAGGTCCTGATACCGACGTGTTTGCCTCCCCACCGGCTGTCTTTCTACTGACCTATCTCGTGCCATATGCCAACGACGTCTTCAGCACGTTGAAGGCTGAGGCCGAGGAAGGACTTGAAGGAGAAGGCGATGCAGATGTTGAGGGAGAAGACCGCCAAGAGCAGGAGCAGCCCGGTCAAACATCGACCGGTGTCCAAGACCAAACCCCACCGACCAACCTGGAGGAAGTTGACGACGAATTCACTAACCTTTCCCCCCCTAGTGTAGTTTTCTTTGTTTTCTTTCTTTTTGCTCTGTATATGTAACCGGGCTATCTGCCCAACCTTTTGTACATATTTTTATCATCAATGAAAAAGCTCAATTTTCTTGAAGTGTTTGCACGGTCTTAAAGCTGAGTAACCTCAACCGGACAAAATACTTCAGCAACATTAACCATCTTGCTTAACTTAATTAACTGGCAAAGACATCTCGGTTGCAAGCATATAATTGAATAAATCACCCACTGTTTCAACCGTAACAATACACCTCGGTTTGAATAAACAATTAGCATAGTCAACCGGAATAAATCATCTCAGTAGTAAATCCAAAGCTAAGCACAACATCAACTCTTTCAACCGGAATAAACATCTCGGTTGAGAATACCTAAGTTGAGCAAAACATCAACTCTTTCAACCGGAGTAAATCATCTCGGTTGAGAATACCTAAGTTGAGCAAAACATCAACTCTTTCAACCGAAGTAAATCATCTCGGTTGAGAATATCCAAGTTGAGCAAAACATCAATTCTTTCAACCGGAGTAAATCATCTCGGTTGAGAATACCTAAATTGAGCAAAACATCAACTCTTTCAACAGGAGAAAATCATCTCGGTTGAGAATCTTAAAACTCAAAGCAACAATAAAAATGCAAAGGCAAAGATGAGTCACTTCTATATATTGACAAAAATGAATATTACATGAAGTGTAAGGCAAAAAATTCCTTTGCACAAAAAGAAAGTAAAAGCTAGAAATAATATAACTTGAGGTTAGCTGTATTCCATGGCCGGGGTATTCCTCTACCATCCAAGTCCTCCAAGTGATATGCCCCCTTGCCCGCCAGACCGGTTATCTTGTAGGGTCCTTCCCAATTTGCCCCTAGTTTGCCTTCACCTGGCACTAGGGTATTGCCCATGACTTTCCTCAAGACCCAATCACCCACTTTGAACGGTCTGGGGTGCACCGTTTTGTTGTGTTTCCTTGAGAACTCTTGTTGATAGGCGGCCACATGGATAAGAGCCTTTTCCCGACGCTCTTCCACCAGATCCAGTTCAAAGGTAATGGCTTCGGCGTTCAGCTCGGGCTCAAAACTTTCACTTCTGAGGGTGGGCATGCCAACTTCCAAAGGTATGACCGCCTCCATGCCATACGCCAAAGCAAATAGAGTTTCCCCGGTAGATTGCCGTGGGGTTGTTCGATATGCCCAAAGGACGCTAGGAAGTTCCTCGGCCCACTTTCCTTTGGCTTTCTCAAGCCTCTTCTTCAACCCATCAAGAATGGTCTTGTTCGAAGCCTCAGCTTGACTGTTGGACTGAGGGTAAGCCGGAGTAGAGTTGTAGAATTCAATCTTGAAATCTTCACAAAACCCCCTGAATAGGCTGCCGTCAAATTGGGTGCCGTTATCCGAGATCAGAATTTTGGGGACGCCGAACCGTGTTACCACATTTGCCAGACAAACCGCTTGATGTCTTTCTCCTTGATTGTCGCTAAAGGCTCAGCTTCAACTCACTTGGTGAAATAGTCTGTAGCCGCGATGAAGAATTTCCGGTTGCCTGGTGCAGTTGGGAGCGGCCCCACTATGTCGAGCCCCCACATTGCAAAGGGCCAAGGGCTGGTGAGGGGAAGGAGTTCCCTGGCCGGTTGGTGGATCTGGTGGGCAAACTTCTGGCACTTCTCATACTTGCGAACATACTTTTGTGTGTCAGCTTGTATGCACGGCCACCAGTAACCTTGCGAAATAGCTCGGTAGGCTAAGGACCTGCCCCCTATGTGACTGCCACAGATGCCTTCGTGAACTTCGTACAGGAAGGCTTCCACGCTGCTCGGGTGCACACACTTCAAGTAGGGACCGGTGAAAGACTTCTTGTATAAAGCGCCTGATGGAGAGAGCCAAAACCGCTCTGACTTCATCCGCACTTTTTGTGCTTCCTTCTTGTTGGCTGAAAGGGTTCGTTCTTTCAGAAAGAGGATTATGGGGTCCATCCAAGAAGGACCTAGCTGTATGATGTATACATGCGCGGTTTCCTCAATGCTGGGCCTCGGAAGGAATTCAATCAAAAGAGGGTTGGGAGATGTGCTGTCGACCATAGAAGTAAGGCCGGCCAACTCATCTGCTCGGCCGTTTTCTTCGCGGCCAATCTGTTGGACCCTGATCACCTGAAATCGCTTGATGTGGTCCTTGACCAGAGTCTGGTACTTCATCATTCTCTTATCCTTTGCTTCGTAAACCCCAAACACTTGGTTAACCACAAGCTGGGAATCACTGTAAACCATTAGCTCGGATGCTTGCATCTGAAGCGCGCTCTTGAGACCAGCCAAGAGCGCCTCATACTCGGCCTCATTGTTGGATGCTGGGAATTCGAGGGTGATAGAGTGTTCGATGGTCAGCCCGTCTGGCGAAATCAATACTATACCCAGCCCGGTGCCATGGCGGTTTGAAGCCCCATCGACAAAAAGTTTCCACATCTCCCCCACAAAGAGCTTCCAACATTCTGATGGGTTCTGAGAGGCTCGAAGGTTGATGGGATCACGGTTGCGCGGCTGTTCGATTTCAAGTTCTGTGCTGAGCGGTTCCACTTCAGCCCCCCTTGGCGATTCGGCGCTAGACTTAGCAAGTTGACCCATAATGCCTAAGTCCATAGGCGAATCGCCAGGTTACAGTATTATGCCGGCCGCA
Source organism: Camellia lanceoleosa (assembly GCA_025200525.1). NCBI lineage: Eukaryota > Viridiplantae > Streptophyta > Magnoliopsida > Ericales > Theaceae > Camellia > Camellia lanceoleosa. Next base: position 194,787,831 of record CM045758.1, on the reverse strand, counting down.
GGCTCTGGGCGGAGCGGTTCCACTTCTTTCCCCCGTGGTGATGCGGTATCGGACAGGAGGTTGGATGGTGATACCCAACTCCGTCTTCGCATCGCCGGGCTGTGGTATCGTATTATCTGAAGGTGCTTCGGTGGGGCGCGCAAGTTTTGCGTCGCCAACACCGCCAAGTTGTTGTATTTCAGTCGGGCTTACATTCACCTCTTTATCTGCCGCGGCAATATCGACCGGGCAAACCGGATGAGTTCCAGGTGAGAATTCAACAACGAAGTCGGCCAAAGTCTGGGCTTTTATGGTAGTGCGAGGCTAGAACTTGACGTCAAACTGTCCCAACTCGACCGCCCACTTAAGAATTCGACCGGAAAATCCGCCCGCTCGAATAAAGCTTTGAGGGGAAACTCGGTCAGAATGATTATTGTATGTGCATGGAAATAGTGCGCCAAATTCCTTGAGGCCATCATTAATGCCAACGCAAGTTTTTCCAGCGACAAGTATCTCGACTTTGCCGGTAGCACAGTTTTGCTGACGTAGAAGATAGGGAGGTGCTTGATTCCTTCCAAGCGGACAAGTACCGCACTGACTGCATGCTGAGAAACGGCCAGATATAGGTAGAGTTCTTCTCTGGGCACCGGTGTGACCAACAGTGGCGCTGAAGACAAATACTTTTTGAGCTCAGCCAAAGCCCGGTCACACTCTCCATCCCATGAGAACTTTGATTTCAAGGCTTGAAAGAAGGGGCGACAGCGATCTGATGACCGGCTTATAAATGGATTAAGCGCGGCGGCCATTTTGGCCAGATGCTACACGTCCTTAGCTGAACTGGGCTGTTTTAACTCTTGCACGGCTCGGATTTGTGTAGGGTCTGCTTCGATACCTCGGTTCATGACTAGGAAACCCAAAAAATTTTCGGATCCCACGCTAAAGGCACACTTAGACGCATTCAGGCGCAGCTTGTGCTTTTTGAGAATGGCAAACATCTCGGCCAAGTCGGACAAATGGTCTGTTTGATGCCGGTTCTTAACCACCATATCATCAATATAAGCCTCTATTGTCCGGCCTAGCAGAGGAGCGAACATCTTGGTCACCATCCTTTGAAAAGTTGCCTCGGCGTTCTTCAAACCAAAAGGCATGACTCGGTAGTAGAAGAGTCTCCTTGGTGTAGTGAATGAGGTGATCTCTCGGTCGGGCCCATGCATGGCAATCTGATGGTAGCCGCGGTAGGCGTCCAAGAAACTAAGCCTGTTATGTCCAGTCGTTAAGTCCACAAGCTGGTCTATTCTAGGCAGAAGAAAGCTGTCTTTCAGACAAGCTCGGTTGACGGTCTTGTAGTCGACACAAACTCGCCACTTCCCATTCTTCTTGGGCACCACGACTGTGTTTGAAATCCATCGAGGGTAGTGCACTTCCTGAATCGCTCGTGCCTCAAGCAAGTTCTTTACTTCTTCCACAACTACCTTGGCGTGATGCAGCGCTGATCTCCTTGTTCGCTGGATGACCGGCTTGGCTCCAGGGAAGACATCGAGATGATGGCATATAAAACTCAGATCGAGACCGGGCATGTCGTAAGGCGACCATGCAAAGACTTCGATGTTGGCCATTAAAAACTCAACCATCTCGGTCCTTCCTTGGGCTGTAAGGCTTGAGCTGAGCAAGAAGAACTTGTTCGGATGCTCTATATCAATTCGCACCTCTACCAATTCCTCGACAGCTTTGTCCTCGGCCTTGGTGCCCACATCGTCTAGGACTCCCCAGTCCTCCGGTCCCTCAATCATTTGAACAAAGCCTTTGGCAGCCCAGCTCCCGTTGACTGCTACGAAGCATTGCTTCGACATGACTTGGTCGCCCCAGACCTCCTCGATTGCGTCCATAGCCGAGGGGAATCTCATCACCTGATAGTAGGTCGACGCCACGGCTTGCATAGTGTGAAGCCATCCCTTCCAAGGATCAAATTATAAGTAGATAGCACCTGCAACACCCAGAACTCCACTCGTTTGACCACAGATCCCGCTTTGACCGGCAGGATAATCTTTCCCAAAGGCCACTTTGGTTTAGAGTTGAAACCAACCAGTGGCGAAGTTGCCGGGGCCAAATCCGTATCTTGGAGCTTGAGCTGTTTGAAAGCGTCGTAGTATATGATCTCGACTGAGCTTCCCCGATCGATCAAGATCCGTTTGACATCAAATTCTTTGACGCGGAGTGTAACCACTAGGGCATCGTTGTGTGGTGTCTGAACGCGCTCTAGGTCTCTTGAGGAGAAACTGATCATATCTTTCTGTTCGGTCTTCTCCCTTTTGATCGCAGGCTGAACCGACAAAACTTCCCTCATGTGTTCTGTCTTCTTGATCATACCTCGGAGCTCGCATACATGCGCCGGTTCCACTACGCTGTGGATGACATTAACAACTCCTTGTGGAGGCGCATCTCGGTCATCCAGTCCCCGCGGGTCAACCGGAGCTTGATTTGCCTTTATGCCCCAATCAATGTAAAGGTCCAGGTGTCCGGCCACGACTAGCTCTTCCAAGTGTTGCCTAAAAGGCAAACAGTCCTCTGTCCGGTGGCCTCGCTCCCGGTGAAACGTGCAACGGTACCTCGGATTGAAGCCCTTCTATCCGTCGCCTAACTTAGCAGGAAACCGGACATACTCCTCGTCACGGATTTCACTTAGTATGCGATAGATTGGAACCTTAAAGACCGTGGTGATACCTATCCTTGCTTTCAACCTTCTGTTTGCATCGGCTACATCATCCTGGGGGTAGTCATCCAGGTCATTTCGACGTCCCCTACCCCGATTTTTGCGATTTGAGCCACGGTCCGATTTCTCAGCGCGGTCACTTGTTCGCTTGGACTCTTGTCCGACTGCGTGCACTTTTCCAGCCGACCTCTTGTTTGTTGCTACCGGAGTTGCCTTCGCGGTAGATGTTGACGCATCATCCTCTACTCGGATATACTTATTAATGCATTGCATGAGCTGGCCCATGGATGTCGGCTGGTGCATGGTAAGCGAGTCCCGCAGTCTATGTCTGACCGGGAGACCATGCTTGTATTGTGTGATTGCTAGGTTAACCGGGCAATCTAAGATCTCGTTGAAGGTCTCCCAATATCTGGAGTTGTATGCCTTCAATGTGTCGCTTGGTTCCATCTTGACACTCAGTAGGTGGTCAACTTCCTTTGGTGTTTTTGTGTTGGTTTTGAAGCCTGTCACAAAGGCTTCGGCCAACTGATGCCACTTTTCTATGCTCCCCTCCGGCAACCTCTCGAACCATTTCAAGCCCAGTTCGCCTAAACTTGACAGGAAAATAAGGCACATAAGTATGTCATTCCGCCTATGTCCGGCCATGACCTGTCGGAAGTGGCTTACATACATGTAGGGATCGGTTTTTCTGTCGTAGAGCGTAAATTTAGGCTGGTAGAAGCCTGCCGGTAGCGGTGTTGTTTCTATCTCCAAGGAGAAAGGGGTGGTGCTCAGCCTTGCCAAGTCTGTATCTGGAATGAGTGGCGCTGCTAGGCGGGGTGGAGGCATTCCGACCTCCTCGCTGGCGTGAACCCCATAAGATAACTGCTGGAACGCCAGCACCCTCTGAGCCTCCCGCTGGCGAGCCCGTTTCTTCAAGACTGCCTGCAAATCCTCTGAACGAGCAGAATAGAAGTACCTTGACGTCGTCTCTGGACGTGAGGGTTGGTAAGTGCTATCTTGCGCGCTGGATTTCTCTGCACGCACGTCGGAATCTCCAACCTTGTAGCTTCTGGTGATAGAAATGGAAGGAGTATGCCACGACTTAATCGCTCGAACGGCGGGTTGCGCGCCATTGTGGTCTCCCACTCCAGCTGTACCCTTCCCTTTGACATGCCGCTTCAGCTCCTCCATCTCCGCTGCTATTCGCCGGATGACAGCATCCTGGTCCCTTAGCTTGTGTTCCAGACGTCTGGCGTGTGATTCTCTCCGCCGTCGATGACCGTCTGGACTTCTTGAATGACCATAACTTCTGCCGCGCTTATCCCGCGCGTCTCCCGACTGTCCTCCTGGGAATGTCTCCAGGTCTGCCATTGGAAGGATGGCGAGATGTCCTTCTCTCCGTCTGCTTGACTCCGGGGTAACTTTATCGATGGCGGACAACGGAATCTCGTTGTTGTTCGCCATGTACGGCGATCAGACGAGCCTGGAAGACAAGGTTTTGTCTGCAAAGTTCCCCCAGACAGCGCCAATTGTACGGGAGGCAAATATTCTGGCGAGCCCGTACTCCTTTCTTTCAAGCTCCGTCTTTATCCGATCACATGTGAGGACAACAACGGCGAGCTACCTGGCGGTGTGTGGCCGGAAACCCCTTCGACGATCAAGTTAGCACACACCTTGGGATTGAGAGAGAGAGAGAGAGAGAGTTGAGTGTAAGCGTTTCTTACAAAAATGTTCATTTGTCTCAGCATGGGGGGCGTAGACTCGCTTATATACCTTCTGCACCCCAAATCCACTCCTATTAGTCTCTCGACACGTGGTGCAGCTATCTCATCTGTCAACATAAATCTTGCTAAACACCACCTAACCAAACTGCCCGCCCACTCTACTAGGAGCTCGGAAATGGCAGATCTTCTGGCTATCAACGGCAGGTTGCAGTTAGCGCTCCGCTCGCCGTGCTCAATGAGGACCGAGCTTAGCTGCATCTCGGCATGACTGAGCTTGGGACAGCTCATGCTGGTTTGCCGTCGGCCTTCCTTCCGGGCTAACTCATGAACCGTGGAACAACCACGCCTTTCCTTGCGCCGGTCATCTCACTTGACCGGCCTCTACACCCTGAAACCCAGTAGCTCGGTCCAACTTCGCCTTAACCAAGCAAATCTTTTCTGACAGGGTCGCGTGACCTCGGCCCAATCTTGTTCAGCCCAAATTTGTCCGGCCATTACCTCGGCCCAATCCAGATCATAAATCTCCCTCTCACTTTCTTTTCTTGTTAAAAAGACAAAAAAAAAGAAAAGAAAAAGAAAAAGTACTTGCAACATCACCTGGAGATGCCCGCACGCGTTAAACAGTTCAGACCCTTGATCTCTTTGATGTAGTCTTACGAGTGTAATGTGAAACATAGATAAGAGTCTAGATTTGTTAACTTTTATAAATAAATAAAAAAAAAATCCTTTTATTGCAAAGCCCTTGCCAAAAATGGACTGCATTACCAGATCTTAAAGTCGCCATCTAATATTTTTGAAAAATTTAAGAAACTTGTGACTCGTGTCAAAGCCACTATTCGTCATAACCAAAGATGCTTGGCTCGAAACCTTAGGTATGAGAGGGAAATGTCTTTAATTGAGGACTCCCACTCAGCTGATCAAAGATCGACCTTTACTAAATCATGATATGAGTTTTATTTACTTTATATGTTCATATTCCAATTATTTAATAAATTCTAAAAATTACTATGTGAAGCATATAAGTATAGACTATGCCATTCATTTTGGAACAGTTTTGATTTTATGTATTTTGAAAGAGTTTTGAAGATGTATAACTCAAAGAAATTGAGTTTACAAACATGAAAATCAATATTATTCCAAATTAAGCGATACAACCTCCATCTACCGGTATTCATATAGTTATATCAAATAAGTAAGTAGCTACATGGTAGGATGCTTAAACATAGTAAGAAAAACACACATAAATGGGTTGCTAAAGTATAAAAACTTACATATTTATCGACATCTCGCGAACAATTACAAAACAAAGTTTACAAAAAAAAAAAAGAATGTAAATTTGAGTGAAACTATTCCTATGTTTATTATTATCTGCTGTTTCTATAGCCATATGGAGAATGCAAGGGGAAATGATGTAAGCGAATCTTCAGAGGCTCGTATGAGCCGAATGGAACAGATGCATGCGGTGTTAACTGAAGCTATAATGCAACAATGAAGACAATAACCTTTACCTACTCCGCCTCCACTAATACTAGCCGAACCGGCAATAATGACATCATCAATTTGACTCAGAAATTTATAAAAATGAAGCCGCCGACTTTCTTGGGTGGTATTGAACCATTGAAGGCAGAAGGTCTTTTTGGCTACTTACACCCTAAAAGATGAAGCCTGGAAATGGTGGCTGTTGGTTTGAAATAACAATGGGGACATGACATGGGCACAATTCAATGAGATATTCTACAACAAGTACTTTCCCCAATGCTTTAGGGATCGAAAAGTTTTTGAATTCCAAGAACTTAAACAAGGCAGAATGTCTGTGGCTGAATATAAAGCCAAGTTTACTGAACTAGCTCATTTTGCTCCGCACATGGTAAACATTGATTACAAGAAAGCATGGAAATTTGAGGGAGGACTGGACCTAGAAGTATTTGATCGAGTGGGTGTCCTGAAATTGCCTACTTATGTAGAGGTGCTCGACAGAGCGTTGATGGCAGAAGCCATAATAGCAGCTAAGAAACAAACTACAACTCCAACAGTCGAATACAAAGGAAGGAGGACCGTATTTAATTTCAAGAAGGGCCGGCCATCTTCAAAGAAGCAAATACAGGAGCTTCCGGTAGCTCTAGTCAAAGTAGTGGATCTACTCCAAACTGCTCCGATTGCGGAAGAAAGCACAAAGGTGCTAGTTTCCGAACATTAGATGCGTGTTTTCGATGTGGCAAAACTGGCCACATGGTTAGGGATTGCCCGATGTGAACCAATGAGGTTAGTCGTCCTGTGGCAAGTTTAGCCGGGTCTATTTCTGCACAAAGATCAAATGCAAGAACCAATGCTAGAGGTAACACTCACAAAGAAACGTTAAGGCAAGGGAGAGTGTTCGCATTTGTGCTTGGTGATGTGCAGAACACCGAATCTGTGGTGTCAGGTATAATTTTTATCTGTGCTCAGAATGCCTATGTGTTGATTGATTCTGGCTCCACACATTCATTTGTATCGTATACTTTTTCTCGGGAACTAACTAAACCCTTAGAATCCATGAATTATTTATTGTCTGTATCTACGCCATATGGGGGTTCTATGGTATGTGCATATGTATATCCGGCATGTGAAGGTTTGGTTAGTGAAATGACGTTATACGTTGATTTGCTGCCTTTGAATATTGACCACTTTGATTGTATCTTGGGTATGGACTGGTTGACTAAATACTGTGCTACTATTGACTATGCGAGTAAATCTGTTGTGTTTTGACCACCAGGTATGCCTGAATTTAGTTTTACTGGAAATGGGGTAGTTCCTCCCCCATACTTGGTTTCGGCCATGAAAGCTGTTAAATTGCTTAGGAAGGGATGTAGGGGCTACTTGTGTTGTATACTGACTACATCATTGTAACAACCCCGATCCCCAATTAACGTTAACCCATGATTAATTATGCCTAATTGGTAATTAAGGTGAAATTCTGAATTAAATTGCATGTGTGTGTGTTGCATCATTTGTGTTTATATCTGTTTAGCATAAAAAGATCTGTTCATGTTTTAATTTCGACTTGCGAATTGAAAGCCTTATCGGCAACCAATTCAGAAATTGACTTGTTTTATATGCTAATTAAGATTTATAGAATTTTATGGTAGGTCTAATTGAAATTCGATTCGGAACGATTAAATTGGATTAATTTAATGTCATTTGATTAACTTTGTTATCTACCACTTAGTGAGTCATTTTATTAACCCCACTAGTTCAACTTTATACCTCTTTTCTCCCTAAATTGATGAGCAAACGTAAGAGAGAGAGAGGGTAGGAAGATTTGGGTCCTAGGCTTGAGAGTAGAACTCAAACAAGAGAAATTGCTAAGGGGAAAAAGAGGAAACTTGGGAGATTTAATCAGCTAGCTCAAGAAATTAGCACCTAAAGCCCAATTGAACATCTAAGGTAAGAAGTCAAGTCTCTAGTTTTAAAATTAAGTTGATTCATCTACGAATTCAAGTGAATTAAGCTTAAGAGGTAGGAAGGGAGATTAATCCATGCATGCATGTTCGTTTCATTACATTTGGAGCATGTTTGCTAAGAATCCTCTCATGCATGTCGTAGATTGAGCATAATTGTAGGAAATCATCATGTTTTCTATTAATTTGCCAAGTTTGATCATGTTTTGAAGTGGTAAAGTTCAAGAGAATTCATGCATGTTTTGTTCTTCAGCATTCATAAAGTTTGAGTTGAATTTGGGCATGTTTGGCATGCTTTTGGGCCATAATTTTTTGAAATAATCCTTTAAACATGTTGTTTTATGAGTTCTTAAGTGTTTTCCAAAATTTTGGCCCAAGAGGATGAGTTTTGAAGTGTTTGGTTTGAGTTTGAGGCTTGGAAATCAAATCTAGAAATTCCATAATTTGAATCCACGCTCGAGCGTAGGAGTTTGCGCTCGAGCGAGCACTCTGAATGCGTGCACTTCCGCTCGAGTGACATGATACCCACTCGAGCGTGAAATGCATGTATCCAGAAGTTCATATGTTTTACAGTCCACTCGAGCGAGGGAAGTCACGCTCGAGCGAGGGTTTGAGTTTTACGCTCGAGCAGGGATCGAACGTCTGTCGACCGTGAAAAACAAACAACTAGTACTTTTTTCAAAGTTTGTAGTCTGCTCGAGCGGGGGAAGTAACGCTTGAGTGAACCTTTACATTTTGCATGTCCGCTCAAGCGTAGACCTTGTTTTCAGCAAGTTTTAGAAAATGTTTTCAAGTGCATTTTTGCATCCTCATTCCATCCTAGGCATTCCTAGGCCATATTTAAGACTCTATAATGAGGATAAATGCTAGCAACACACTTAGGACAAGAACACGTGTTATGTGCAATTCGAGCGTGTGTTTCAATGTATGTCACTGTCATGTTATGTTGGTCACGCGCCTCAGGGTAAGTGAGTTGCCTACTCTACTTGTTTACTTGGAGCCATCTGTTGATTGTGAGTAATAACTTTGTACAGTTATGTTTAATTACAAGTATAATCTGACTGATATGATACGATCTGTTTTCTGAAATGCTATTTTATGAATTATGAATGAATGTCTAATTTTCTGAAATGTATTTGTGGCATCCTTAGCTCACGTGGCCCTCATCCGGGGGTAACAATACCGTGGCCAATATGCACGTAGCCCTCGCCCAAGAGTAACAATACTTTGGCTTATATTCATGTGGCCCTTGCCTGGGGGTAAAAATACCATGGCTACTTGCGTGCAAGATATGGACCTCTATGGTCGTCGGTACCGACTATGCATGTGGGTCTCAAGACCAAGTTAATATGTTAGCTAATGGGTGTACCATGTATGATCCTATGTAAAATCTGAATATGCTTCAAACTCTGTTTCCGATAAGAATACGTTTTTGATATAAACTCTGAATTTTAACTCTGTGTTGGATATTATTCATATACCCTTTTATTCTGTTATTATTCACTGGGCTCTAGCTTACTGTATTATTTGTATGTACGTAGGTGAGCAAGCACGTGACCAGGCTTGAGATGTTGCCTGGCGAGTTTTAGTGTCAGCCAGCCATCACGCCTCCCGTAGAGGTTCCCTTTTGAGATCTACCCAAGTCTCTGTGTCTTTGGGACTTTTGTACCTTCTAAATGCTCATGTCTAGTTTGAACATGTTCGAAAGCTTGTATTAGTGGCTTGGTTGATGTATGGCTATTATATTTTGACGCCACATTTGTGTGTATGTATATATGTATATGAAAAGTTTTAAATTTCCCGTCCCATTTATGTCTGCACAGCTCTATGGACTATGCATGTTTGTATATTTGCTTCCGCAACCCCTGTTATATATTATTCTGTTCAGAGGCCTTTGGTAATCCAAGGATTACTGGCTGGTTACGATGCTCAACCCATAGGGGTGGATTTAGGTCGTGACAATCATCTGATAGTACTAATGTAGAAACTATTCCTATTGCTTGTGAATTTCCCGATGTGTTTCCGAATGACTTGCCCTGAGACTTAGTTGATAGAGAAATTGAATTCACTATTGAGATGACTCCGGGAACACAACCTATTTCTAAGACCCCTTACAGAATGTCAACCTCAGAACTGAAAGAATTGAAAACTCAACTCCAAGAACTATTAGATAAGAAATTTATCTGTCTGAGTACTTCACCTTGGGTTGCTCCAGTTCTATTTGTCAAAAAGAAAGATGGATCTTTGAGGTTATGTATAGACTATCGGGATTTGAACAGAGTAACTATCAAGAACAAATACCCTTTACTTTGAATAGATGACTTGTTCGATCAACTTCAGGGAGCCCAAGTGTTTTCTAAGATTGACCTTAGATCCGGGTATCACCAACTGAAAGTTAAAGCAGAAGATGTAGAGAAAACGACATTCAGAACTAGATACGGACACTATGAATTTTTAGTCATGCCATTTGGGGTAACTAATGCACCAGCAACTTTTATGGACCTAATGAACAGAGTTTTCAAACAATACCTTGATAAATTTATCGTTGTGTTTATTGATGACATTTTGATTTATTCTAAAGACAATGAAGAACATGAGAATCATCTGAGAACTACCTTGCAAATTCTGAGAGAAAAGAAACTATATGCCAACTTGTCCAAATGTGAATTCTGGCTTAACAGTGTGACATTTTTGGAGCATGTGATTAACATGGATGGTATTTTTGTTGACCCTCAGAAAATTGAAACTATTGTGGACTAGCCTAAACTGACAAATGTGACAGAAGTTAGAAGTTTTCTGGGACTTACAGGTTACTACAGAAGGTTTGTGAAAGACTTTTCAAAACTTGCCATGCCATTGACCCAGTTAACTTAGAAAAATGTGCCCTTTGATTGGGACGAACAAAGAGAGTCAGCCTTTCAAGAGTTGAAAACCAGATTAGTGATTGCACCGATCTTAACTCTACCTAATGGTATTGATGGGTTCCAGATTTACAGTGACACTTCGTACAAAAGGTTGGGTTGTGTACTAATGCAGAATGGGAAGGTAATTGCTTATGCCTCTCGGCAACTCCGCCCACATGAAAATAATTACCTAACACATGATCTTGAACTGGCAGTTGTAGTGTTTGCCTTGAAAATTTGGCGACATTATCTGTATGGAACGACTTGTGAAGTGTACACGGACCACAAAAGCCTCAAGTATTTCTTCACTCAGAAAGAATTGAACGTGAGACATAAAAGATGGTTAGAGTTAATTAAAGATTATGACCTGCAAATTTTATATCATCTAAAGAAGGCAAATACCATTACCGATGCATTAAGCTGGAAATCCATTGCTAACTTGTTATGTCTGCTCACTGGCCAGAGAGACTTATTATGTGACTTGGAGAAGAATGAGATTGAAGTGGTGTTATGTGAACAGAGCGGGCTCTTAGTCGCCATTTCTGCTCAGCCTGCAATCATTGAAGAGATTAAAGAGAAACAACGTGAAGATGAGTTTCTGAGGAGAATTATGGATGAATTGAATTAAAACTGAAATTGAGATTTGTGTCTGACAATGATGTATTGAAATTTTAGGGCTGCCTTTGTGTACCGGATTATGATGATTTGAAGAAACGCATTCTGACAGAGGCCCACATTTCCAAATTTGCTATGCATCTAGGAAATAGGAAAATGTATCATGATTTGAAGCAGAATTTCTGGTGGCCGGGAATGAAAAGGGGTATTGCAGATTTTATGGAGTTTAGTCCTCTAAACTCGAGTTACCTTCAGTCTGGAAGAAAACAGGGTTCAGCGGGAACAAATCCGGATATCGCCTAGCCATGTCATCTTCCCTCTCCCAAGTAGCATACACACCACCATGGTTCTGCCAGTCAACTTTCACTAGCGGAATCTCTTTGTTTCTCAGTTTCTTGATCCGTCGGTTTACAATCTGTTATGGCCGTTCCTCGTAAGTGTAGTCATCACTAAGCACTATCCGAGTAGGCTCAATCACATGAAACGGATCCCGAAGATAGTCTCTCAACATCGAAATGTGGAAGACGTTATGCATATGCTCCATTTCAGGAGGAAGTGCAACTTGATACGCCACCGGATTGATTTTCTCAATAATTTGGTACGGTCCGACATACCGTGGCGCTAACTTGCCCTTGACTCCAAAGCGAGTCTGGCCTTTCATTGGTGTCACTTTCACAAACACGTGATCACCCACTTCATACTCTCTATCCCGTCTTCTGACATCTGCGTAACTTTTCATCTACTCATGCGCTTTAGGTCTCCAGTATCAATTTCACTTTCTCGGTCGTTTATATACAATCTCGCCCAAGTAAAGGCCCATCTCCAACTTCGCCACAGATTGAGATCTACATTTCCTGCCATACAATGCCTCGAAAGGCGCCATTCCAATACTCGAATGGTAGCTGTTGTTGTAGGCGAATTCAGCCAACGGCAAATGGCTTTCCCAATTTATCTGAAAATCAAGGACACACATTCTCAGTAGGTCCTCAAGAGTCTGGATGGTCCTTTCTGACTGACCATCTGTTTGAGGATGATAGGCACTACTCAGCCTCAATTCAGTACCCAATGCAGTCTGTAGGCTCTGCCAGAACCTCGATGTAAACTTCGAATCCCTGTCAGAAACAATAGATACAGGCACTCCATGCAATCTCACAATCTCATCAATATAGATAACAGCCAATCTATCTGCATTATAAATCGTCTTGACAGGTAGGAAGTGTGCAGATTTAGTCAATCTATCAACAATAACCCAAATAGAGTCCATACCTTTCCTGGAGCGAGGTAATCCAACGATAAAATCCATCGTGATATGCTCCCATTTCCACTCTGGTATGGGCAAGGGTTGCAGTAAGCCTGCAGGTCGTTGATGTTCAGCCTTGACCTGTTGGCAGTGAAGACATTTAGACACAAAGTCGGCAATTTCTTTCTTCATTCCCGGCCACCAGAAATTCTGTTTCAAATCTTGGTACATTTTCGTATTCCCTGGGTGAATCGAAAACTTCGAATTGTGGCCTTCTTGTAAAACTCTCCTTTTTAATTCAGTGTCATTCGGTACACACAGTCTGTCTTGAAATTTCAGAACATTGTTCTCAAATTTGAACCCCGGTCTCGGTTTTGAATCTCTTTCTTCAATAACCTTTTTCAAGAAATCATCTAGTTGTTGTTTTTCTTTAATTTCCTCAATCAATCTTTGGTTGAGCGAAATAGCGACTAAGGTTCCACCTTGTTCTTTCAAAACAATTTCAATTTCAGACTTTTCAGATCAAGAAGCAACTCTTTCTGTCCGGTAATAAATGGCTAAGTTCCCAATCGATTTTCGGCTCAATGCATCTAAGAACGGTGTTGGCTTTTCCCGGATGGTACAAAATCAGGTCATAGTCTTTTATCAGTTCAAGCCATCTCCGCTGTCTCATATTCAGTTCTTTCTGAGTGAAAAAGTACTTCAGGCTCTTGTGGTCAGTATACACTTCACATATTGCTCCATACAAATAGTGACGCCAAATTTTCAGTGCAAACACTACTGCAGCAAGTTCTAAGTCATGGGTCGGGTAGTTCTTTTCATGTGGTCTCAACTGTCGGGAAGCATAAGCAATAACTCTCCCATTCTGCATTAAAACACACCCCAAACCCTTATGAGAAGCATCACTAAAAACAATATAACCATCCGTACCTGAAGGTAGAGTCAAAATCGGTGCAGTCACAAGTCGGGTTTTCAATTCTTGAAATGCTGATTCCCTTTGGTCAGTCCAGTCAAATGATATCCCTTTCTGCGTCAACTGGGTCAGTGGTAGGGTAATTTTGGAGAAATCTTTGACAAACCTTCTGTAATATCCAGCCAGTCCCAAAAAGCTTCGGACTTCGGTTACATTCGTTGGTCTAGGCCAGTTCACTACAGCTTCAATTTTCTGCGGGTCAACAGAAATTCCATCTTTGCTAACAACATGCCCCAAAAACATTATATGATCAAGCCAAAATTCACATTTAGACAGTTTAGCATATTTCGTTTCTCTTAAGGTTTGCGGGGCAAGTCTCGATGATGTTCATGTTCTTCTTGAGGTCTTAGAATAGATCAATATGTCATCAATAAATACCACAATAAAATCGTCAAGGTATGGTTTAAAAATTCGTTCATGAGGTCCATAAATGCGGCAGGGCATTCGTAACTCAACGGCATAACTAAAAATTCAAAGTGGCCATACCTCGTTCTGAAAACAGTTTTATCAATGTCTTCCGGTTTGACTTTCAATTGGTGATACCCCGATCTAAGATCAATCTGGGAAAACACTTGTGCACCAGAATCGGTCAAATAAATCATCAATACGCGTAATGGATATTTATTCTTCTGATTACCTTGTTCAGTTCACGGTAATCAATGCACAGTCTCAGTGAGCCGTCTTTCTTCTTTACAAATAAAACAGGTGCACCCCATGGTGAAGTACTGGGTCTGATAAACTTCTTATCTAACAGTTCCTGCAATTGTACCTTCAATTCTTTCAGTTCAGTTGGAGCCATTCTATAGGGGGCTTTAGATGTCATTGGGTACCGGAACCACATCCACAATAAATTCAATTTCCTGTCAATCAAATCTCGCAATTCATCCGAAATACATCCGGAATTCTCGACTATAGGAATACAATTCACATCGCTTTTAACATTATCATTAGCAGTACACAGTCAATACGAACACGATATCCTTTACACCTTTCTAATCAATTTGACGGCCTTTACAGAAGAAATCGATATGGAGGAGGTACTACTCACTCCCATTAAACACAAATTCGAGCAAACCCGGTGGGCGGAAAACTACTTGTTTCACATACGGTCTATAGTGGCATGATATTTTTGTAGCCAATCCATCCCCAATATTACATCAAGTGGTCTATGTTCAATGGTAGTAAATCAATAAGCAGATGCATATCCCCAACAATAATCTCACAAGCAGATACATATATGCACATGTCATGGATCCCAACAGTGATGATGATACAGCTAACAAATAGTTCATGGGTTCTAAGGGTCTATTCAATTTACGCGAAAAAGCATGCGACACATAAGAATGTGTAGACCCCGAATCAATCAATACATAAGCATTCTGAGCACAGATAGAGAGGATACCTGACACAACGGTCTCAGTGTTTTGCACGTCTCCCTAAGATTAGGGCGAACACTGCCGCCTCATAGGCTCTTTCCCGGTAGGTTTGGGGTTCGGTTTTGGTGCTACATTTGATGCTGCTGCGCTCGGTGCAGCTTTACTACTAACTGGTGGAGCAGAAGGGCAGTCTTTGATTCTGTGGCCCACCTTGCCACACCTGAAACAAGCTCCAGAAATCTGGTAGCAAACCCCTTTGTGCTTGTTGCCACATATGGAACAGGGTGGAGTAAATCCACTCCCTTGGCTGGGGCTAGTAGTCGACCCCGTATTCTGTTTCTTATTCGCTGGGTTATGCTTACCTTTCTTAAACTTAAAACCCTGTCTTTTACCTTGCCACTCAGTTGTCGGTGTTTCAGATTGTTTCACCGCTGCAATATTTGTCTCGGCCATCAATGCCCGGTCGAGAACACCCACATAAGTTGGCATTTTCAAAACATTTATCCGGTCCTGGATAGCAACACTAAGGCCGCCTTCAAACCTCCTGGCCTTCTTATAATCGGTATCCACCATGTGTGGTGCATACCTAGCAAGTTCGGTAAATTACTTCTCATACTCGGCAACAGACGTTTTGCCCTGTTTCAACTGTTCAAACTCAGTCACTTTTCTGTCCCTGATGCACTGGGGAAAATACTTTTCAAAGAAGGACTCCTTGAACTGAGCCCAAGTCACAATAGTATTTGCATCGCGGGTCAACATCCACCATCTTCTGGCTTCTTCCTGAAGGGTGAAGGTTGCTAACAAAACTTTGTTTGCTTCAGAGCACGGAAAAACCTCAAACAACTTTTCGGTCTCAAGAACCCAAGCTTCAGCCTTTAACGGTTCTAAGCCTCCCTGAAAGGACGGCGGTTTCATTTTGCTGAATTTCTGAGTCAGTGCAATAATGTCCACCTCATTAGCATTCACATTTTGTACATTACATTAGGTTGCCCGGAGGAGGAGGAGGGGTGAAATTTGGTTAGGATTGTTGTTCGAGTCTTTCAATTATCGCCCCATCATTTGTTCAAGTCGCCATTCGCCTCGAGAGGATGATGCTTCGCCATTTGCATTATCCATTTCACTATAGCAGTTATAACAGTTATCATTATAAACAGTTGTACAATTAAGCGGTTTAACACTTTAACATATAATCAGTCAGTCATAAGCACACACTTTTCAAATTCATGAGATGCCCTAATTGCTTTTCTAGGACACCCTATAGCTCATTTGGACACGTGTGTGCGGTATAACTCGTGGTTAAGTATCGCTCTGATACCACTCTGTCACGACCCAAACCCGGCCCTATGGGTTTAGCATCAGAATCGCCAAGAATCCGAGATTCAAGGCCTACTGACAAGAATGTCTGATCAAACAGTAGAGGGCCTGGCGGAAGCCAATACAGTAAATAACTAGTGTCCATAGAGCTGTGAAAATCTGAATGTCAAAAACATTTTTATGCATTCATACAGTTCAAAACAGTACAACCCATATACAGTCTATACAATCATGTACAACATTCAGTACAGGGACCCAACCCCTCGATAACAGTACAGTCAAACAGTCTATACAAAAGGTACAAAATAGTAGGGAGACAGGTGGGGGAAACAAAACACCCCAAGCCATGGCATGGCGTCTCGGAACCTCACAGTGAGGCACATAGGCTGGCTTGACAAAACTGGGGACCAATCCCACGCTCTTAGCTTCGGTCTGGTGGCTGAGCACCTACATATATATATAAACAGTGAGCTAAAGCCCGGAATAACATACGGTAAAGAGGTTATGAATGAATGTCCTTACAAGAATGAAATCAATTCATTATACAAGATTTCAATCTTCAAGATTTCACCAATCAAGATTTCAATCAATCATATGTGGTACATCCATTAGCCTATAAACATGAGGGTCCAAAAGGACCGCCTAATGAACCCAACAATAATGATGGCCATCAATCAAGATGGTTCCACAAGGAAATCGACAGAGCTCAGAATACCAATAACAAGGGTGCTAAGGATGCCACAATGATTCGAAATGCAGACATACATTCATTCAATAAACAATATCAGTTCAATAAACAGTTCGGTTCGGTATTCAAAATAAAACCATTTGAACATATCTTTACACAATCTGTTACTCACAGGGATTGGGCTATCAGTAGCTAGAGCGCGTCCCCGAGAGTCAACCCTAAACAGTAAACAGAATAGAACACACACTAAGTTTACAGCTTTGGAAAGGATGATAATTAAATCCCTAAATTCCTCGGTGGTTCTATGTCTACATCCTCATTAAGATGCTCTAAACTAGGCCTAAGAATGCCTAGGATGCGATGAGGATGCAAAAATGCACTAAGAAAGCAATTCGCAATTTTGATGAAACAGGGCCTCCGCCGGCCTTGAGTTTCCGCTTTCGGCGGACAAGCACCTAAAGGCCGCTTCGGCGCACATTCCGCCGCCGAGCGATGAAAGGTGCAAAAAAATGCTGGATGCGTGATTTTCCCCGGCGTTAAAATCCTTCGGCCGAGCGGATCAGAAACAATGCAAGAAAATACTGGGAGCATGAATTCCCCGCTCGAGCGGCACTTCTCCCGCTTGAGCGGACGTCCAAAATCTGAAAAATCCAGATTCGACCTCTGAGTTTCAAACCAAGTTTTGATGCTCCAAATTCGATCCTCTTGGGCCATTTTCTGGAAAACTCTTTCAAACACATAGAATAACAAGTTTTAAAACTCAATTTAAGAAATCAAGGCCCAAGGGTGTTTAACTCAAACTCAATTTCAAACCATTTTCAAGAACACTTTCAAAACATGACATGCATGATCTTTTAAACCAATTTCAAGTTTTAAATCTTGCTCCAAAGAGCTCCATAGTTGGCAAATGAAATGAAATCATGGACTAGAATATAAACATGGACATGCATGTATGATTCAAGCATGAATTCAACTCCAATTTCACTAATTCAACCATGCATGCAACAATTGATCTTTAATTCAACACATATGAGCAAAACCATGTCTTAGTTCTACAATGATGTATGAACATGCAAGATGGAACTCCAAGACAACAAGAAGATGATGGTATCCTTACCTAGAGTGCCAATTACAAGGTAAGGAGGTTAAATTATGCCAATTACACTTCAATTCCAAGCAATTCAAGCCAAAATCTACAATTTGAGTCCAACTCTCACTCTTCTCCCTCACTCCCTCTTGTTTGGTCGGCTAGAGCAAATAGGAGTGGCTGAGCAAAAGTTTTGTTCACATGCATAAGGCTCAAGTAATATCAAACAATGGGCCACTAGCTATGGCAATTTCGTAATTAAGCCTAACTTTGCAATTAACTCGTTTTTAATCTAATTTAATCATTCCTAATCAATTTTCAGATAAAAATACCATAAAATCACAAATATTCTACTGATTATAAAACATCAAACGGTTTCCAATTCGGCCGCCGATAAGGCCTTCAATTACCAGTTTAAACACATAAACACAAACAGATAATAAATCAATTAAACAGATAGAAATGCAATTCAATAGGTTAACTCATTCAATTTCGTTTTCAGTTCCATTCAGTCTGTTCAGTAGTTCATCCAGTTCACTTATCAGTCATTATCAGTTCGGTTTAGCATTAATCAGTATATAATTCAGTGGTTATCCAGTAATCAGTACGAGGGTTGTTACACTATGAAAGGACAAACGCGGTTTGGTGTTAAGGGCAAATTAGCACCGAGATATGTTGGGCCATATGAAATTCTAGAAAAGATCAACCCGGTAACCTATCGGGTGGCTTTGCCACCGGTTATGGAGCATATGCATAATGTCTTTTATATCTCTATGCTTCGGAATTATCTAAGAGATCCATTACATGTGATAGAGCCAACTCATGTACTTCTAAAGGATGACTACACCTATGAGGAGAGGCCAGTACAGATTGTGAACTGCCGAATCAAAAGATTAAGGAACAAGGAAATTCTATTGGTAAAGGTTGATTGGCAGAATCATGGAGAAACTTATGCAACTTGGGAGACGGAGGAAGACATGATGAAAAGATATCCTGAATTGTTTCCTTTGGACCTGGTGTTCCTCCAGAATGAAGGTAACTCGAGTTTGGAGGACCAAACTCTTTAAGGAGGAAAGACTGTAATAACCCGACCCAAGATTAACGATAATCCGTGTTTTAATGTGCCTAATAAGATATTAAAGACCAGATTTTGAATTAAATTGCATATACGGTGCATTATTTATGTTTCCATATGTTTATTGTAGGAATATCTGTTTGAGTTACTGCTATATTCTGCGAATTGAAGGCCTTATCGGCATCTGACTCTGAAATTGATTTGATTTATGAGCTATTTGGAATTTATAGAATTTTATAGTAGCTTTAATTAAAATTCGATTTGGAACGATTAAATTAGATTAAATTAGTGCCCATTTATTTTAACTTCAATTAACTATACTTTAACCAAGCCTATATTAGGCACCAAATGAGCCCCACTCATCTCTTTTTTTTCATTTGAGTACATTTGAGCCTCTTCAAGGAAGAAAACGTGAGAAAGGAGGAGTAGGGAGAATTTAAGCTCAAACAAAGAATTGGCTAGGAAATTGAAGGAGAATTGGAGAATTGAGCTAGGATTCACCAAGAGCCCAAAAAATTGAAGACTTTAGGTAAGAAACCAAACCTTTAGCCTTGAAATTGAGTTGATTCACCCATGAATTTAAGTGAATTGAGCTAGGAAATGTGTGAACCAAGCTTAAGAAGTAGGAAGGGAGACCAGTTCAAACATACATGTATATTTCATACATTTGGAGCATGTTTATTAAGAATTTTCTCATACATGTCTTGACTTCACCTTGATTTTGTGAAATCATCAAATTTCATGATGTTTTGTAGCATTTGATCATGTTTTGAGAAGTTGGAGTTTAAGGAAATTCATGCATGTCATGTTCATAAAACATTCATAAAGTTTAAGTTGAATTTTTGAACAATTGGCATGCCTTTGAGCCTTGATTTCATGAAATGATCTTCAAAGCATGATGTTTTGTGAGTCTCTAAGTGTTGTCCAGAATTTTGGCCCAAGAGGATGGGTTTGAAGTGTTTGGTTTGAGTTTGAAGCTTGAAAATCAAATCTGGAAATTCCAAAATTTGAATCCACACTCGAGCGAGAACTCTGAATGCGTGCACTTCCGCTTGAGCGACATGATACTTGTTCGAGCGTGAAATGCATGTATCCAAAAGTTCATATGTTTTATAGCACGCTCGAGCAACGAAAGTCACGCTCGAGTTAAGACCTGAACCTCACGCTTGAGTGTGGATCGAGCGTTTGTTGAGCGTAAAAGGCAAGTAACCAGTACTTTTCTGATTTTACAGTTCGCTCGAGCGAGGTAAGTCACGCTCGAGTGAACCCTTACTTTATGTGTGTTCGCTCGAGTGAGAAAAGAGACGCTCGAGCGTGGACCCTATTTTCAGCAAGATTTGAAAAATGTTTTCAAGTGCATTGTTACATCCTCATTCCATCCTAGGCATTCCTAAGCTATGTTTAAGACACTATAATGAGGATAAAGGCTAGAAACACACTTAGGACAAGAACACGTGTTATGTGCAATTCGAGCGTGTGTTTCAATGTATGTCACCATCATGTTATGTAGGTCAGGCACCTCAGGATAAGTGAGTTGCCTACTCTACTTGTTTACTTGGAGCCATCTGTTAACTGTAAGTAATAACTTTGTAAAGTTATGTTTAATTACAAGTATTTTCTGTCTGGTATGATACGATCTGTTTTTTGAAATGCTATTTTATGAATTATGAATGACTGTCCATTTTTCTGAAATGTATTTGTGGCATCCTTAGCTCATGTGGCCCTCGCCCGAGGGTAACAATATTGTGGTCAATATGCACGTGGCCCTTACCTAGGGGTAACAATATTGTGGCTTATATTCATGCAGCCCTTGCCCAGGGGTAACAATACTCTGGCCTATATTCACGTAGCCCTTGCCCAAGGGTAACAATACTCTGGCCTATATTCACGTAGCCCTCGCTTGGGGGTAACAATATCATGGCTACTTGCGCGCGAGATATGGACCTTTATAGTCGTCGGTATCGACTATACATGTGGGTCTCAAGACCAAGTTGATATGATAGCTAATGGGTGTACCACGTATGATCTTATGCAAAATCTGAATATGAATACAAATATGAACATGTATCTGAATCTATTTCTGATTTGAAATCTGAATACACATAAGACTCTGTTTTCGATAAGAATATATTTCTAATATAAACTCTGATTTCTAACTCTGTACTATTGGTATGTATGTAGGTGAGCAGGCACGTGACCAGGCCTGGGATGTTGCCTGGCGAGTTTTGGTGTCAGCCAGCCATCACGCCTCCCGTGGAGGTTCCCTTTTAAGGTCTACCCAAGTTTTTGTGTCTTTGGGACTTTTGCACTTTCTAAATGTTTATGTCTGGTCTGAACACGTTTGGAAGCTTGTGTAAGTGGCTTGGGTAATGTAAGGCTATTGGGCCCGTTTGGTAGATCTGTGGGAAAGTGATTATAGATTATAGCTTAACAGATTATAACTTATAGCTGTGAGTATAAGCTGCTAACCTGTTTGGTGTAGCTGTGGGATTATAGATTTAAGCTGTAGAGTTGTGTTTGGTAAATAAGCTGTGAAATAGCTTTTTACTGTGTAAATGTCCATTTTGCCCTTATGAAGAGGAAATTGGTAATTTTTGTCATTTTCTTCTGTTTAAATATTTAAAAAGTTATTTCATTAATGAAAACTGATTACTTAGTACCTAATTTGGTACATTTCATTTACCTCTAATTTTTTTTTTTTTTTTTTTGGTATTTAATTTTTTTGTAATAATTAAATATTGAGTCATGCAATTTTTGTAATTTTTACATAATTTCATAATGTTAGTTTTTAAATATTGTATTTAATTTTTACATAATTTTAGTAATTAAATATTTTTTGTATTTGTTTGGTGTAAATGTGGGATTAAGAATTTTTTTTGTATTGAGGCATACCTCCATTAAAAGTTATTTCATTAATGGAAATTGATTAATTAGTAATTTTTTTTTCATTTACATAATTTCATATCTCTGACTGTGTCATGCAATTTGTAATAAATATTGAGTTGAGAAGAAAACAACAAATTTAATTGCAATAAAATTGTAAATATAAATATAAATTACCAAGAAAAAGGGCTCTTCATAGATATTTATAGAGCTCCTAATTTCGTCTGCAAATTGACATACAAATATTATGTCTCCTCACTTCCATTTCGGTGTCATCACATGCAACATCATTCCCATGGCGTGCTTGTTGAGACGAAGATCCTTCCTCTTCATTAGGCACATAATCCGTGTACTTATCATAAGAGTCAAATGCAATATCGCGGAGCTTACTTCGTCGGATGAAATTATGAATTGCCATTGTTGCACAAACAAGTTTGACTTGGGTCTGCCACTTGTAGTTTGGTGGGATATCCTTTATCATCGGCCATCTTGCTTTCCAAACCCCGAACGTTCTTTTTATTACACTTCTAAGTGAGGAATGTGCTTGGTTGAATTTTTCTTGTGCATTTTGGGGGGGTTGACCATGTTCAAATTGAGCTAGATGGTATCTCTCTCCTTTGTAAGGTGCAAGATAGCCTTTCATGTTTGGATAACCAGCATCCACCAAGTAAAACTCATCTATTTTAAAATTTCAAAATAAAATATAAGTAAGCAATTATAAATGTAAAAAAAAATATGAAGATGTGACTGTGGTGCATCTATTGTAGCAATCGAATATAAAACAGTTACCTCCTTGTGGTTTTGGAAAATTAAAACTAGGATTCCTAATAGCATCTAAGAAGATCCGAGTATCGTGTGCACTTCCTTCCCATCCTGGTAAGCAAAATGTGAAACACATATCAAAGTCACATGCGGCCATTATGTTTTGAGTCGCATATCCCTTTCTACCTATTAGACGAGCTTGCTTATCTGGAGATATATATGCTTTGATGTGTGTCCCGTCAATTGCTCCAATACAATCCTATGACATGATAATGAATAAAAAACATTTTTGCCACAGATTAGTATAAATATCCTACCAACATTACTTATATGTAACACCCAAGTTGCGCTTGTAGGTAATTATTTTACCTTGAAATGAGGATAATATTTGCGGTTGCGTCGAATATATGGATGCACACCATTAGTTGGTTGAGGCCTTACCCAGTCAATGGACATCTTTGTAACAGCCTTTAACACCTTCCTAAAATATTTTGAAATAGTCTCGCCAGAATGTTGAAATCTTTCTTGGACATTTCTGTTTCGAATGTCACCGCCAACAATAAACAAAAATATTGCAACTTGCTCTTGAACCGAGACTTTTCGTCCAGTTTCAAGGCCGTAATTTGTTTGTAACAAATTACATAATTGATAAAATACCTCCCTTTCCATTCGAAAATTTTCATATATTCTTGTTCGATTCCCTTCTTGTAATTCCACCATCCACATCGCTGCTGTTAAACTAGATGTCCTACATGGTTCTTTTACCAAATAATTTGTTGCATATGTCGCTGCAACTGTAGCCGCCGTAACTAAGAGCATATTATTATTTTGTTGGGTTTGTGATGTGCTGCCTTCATCATCAGTATCTTCATCATCATGGTCATCATTCCATTGGTCTTCATCATTGCTACTCATCTTTAAAACTGTCAAGTGTGCTGGATAAACCATGTTGCAATTTAAAACTTTAAACAAAATTCAGTAAATGATAAGAAAATATCACAACTTGTCCGGATTGAAGCTTTCCTTATTTATGGATGTGTTGTGCATTTGAGCGTTCTGTTTTTTTTTTTGGTAACAAATCTGTTTTCTTTTGATACAAAAGTCTATTTATTTATTTTTATTCAACACAAGGAGCAACATGCAAAAGGATTGTTATACCACTTGGAAATGCTAAAGAACTCCAACAACATCAGAGTACAAGGAGCAACATGCAAAAGGATTGTATAACACTTGGAAATGCTAAATTGATAACAAGTAACAAACGCTAGCATCAAACTTTTTTTTTTTTTTACTTTTTTTTTAAAATAGTAGCAGATAATTTACAAATATTATAAAAAAAAATTCATCAAACTAAAATTTTAATTATGTAAAAAAAAAACTTAAAAAACAGTTCATGCTTAAATTGGACTCCAGATGTATGCTCTTAGTTACGGTTCATGCTTAAAATTTTAATTATGTACAGTTCATGCTTAAAATTTTAATTATGTACTTAAAAAACTTAAAAAACAGTTCATCAAAAAAATGTATCATTTAATAGTGCTAAATAGATCAAAATGGGACATGAATGCAACCTGTTATGCTTTAACATGGGACATGAATGCAACCTGTTATGACAAATAGATCAAAATGAATGCAACCTGTCATCTACAAATTCGAACAGATGAAAATATTCTTTAACATGGGAATTCATATGTCAAAACCTATTTATCCATTTCATGCAACCTGTCATACAGTTCATGCTTTACATTTAAACCTGTCATATGAACAAATAATGGCCATACAAAAAATGACATAGGTGAAACATTAATGTAAAGTAAGAATTACACCTTCAACTTGAACAAAATTATTACCTGGAGAGATTGAAATGGAAAGGAAAAACAATGTAAAGCACAAATATGAATTGAGTAAACCATTCACCTACATATACATATATATAAGCTTCACCATTGAACAACTACTTGCATTCCCCAACCATTCAACAAGTCAACTAACATTCAACAACTACTTGCATTCCCCAACCATACAGGTCAGTCAACATGGCAAGCATTCACCAACCATACATGTCAGTCAACATGGCAAGCATTCACCAACCATTCAACAATTTAGTCCAACATAATTTAATAAAATTTGAAATAAAATAAGTCCACAAATAAAAGTCCAAGTAGTCAACAGAACAGTCCATAAATACTGAAATAGTCCACAGAACAGTAGTCAACAGTATAGTCCACAGTTACTGAAATAAGAAGTCCAACAGAACACTCCATAATTAATAGTAAAAGTCTGAAATAAGCAGTCCACAATTAGCCGTGATACCCTGAAGTGGCCTTCTCCATCTCCATCTCCAACTTCAGAAACTTAAGGCGAACTTCATCCGTAGGTAGACTCATGAAACACTCCCGACGCTTGTCTCGTAAGAACAATCGGGCGACCCATACATACAGGTCATCATCCAGGGACACACCAGGGATCTTATCCAACTTCGCCAAACAATCTGCAATTGAAGGATATCTTGATGAGGTCTGTGTTGAAGTTCCTGAAGATGACTCGACCACAGTGACGATGCGAGCAAGTGTCTTGTTAAGTAGAGTTGCACCAGTACATTTCGTCTTCTTGCTCTTGGTTGATGTACCAGGTGTGTTTGATGAACGCTTTTTGTTTAACTCAGAGGGATGAACAACCTCCAAAGCATCATCATCATCAACAGCATCATGTGGGGTATGAAATTCCTCCACGTCATCACCGTCAGGCATAACCCCTGAACTAGGAGTGTATGCCCATTCTCCTGTTGCAGCTGCATCGGAGAATAGTATGTCTAGGTCTTCACTAAATTGCAACGGCATACGCCGGAATTTAGCAGCATCAGGATACCTCTGCAACAATTACAAAGAAAAAATAAACATTTACAATTATCAAAATTTGGTGTGTTAAAACAACAAAAACAAACAGAATATGTACATTAAGCAATTTAAATACCTGCAGTTTGTTGGTCCACCACTCATCAGATGCAGTTATAGCTCCAGTCAATGTGTCACGGCCTAAGCCGGTCTCACCTCTTAAAAGATTGTTCCACAGAAGCCAATCTTTTTTCAACACATCCCAATGGTTTTTCATTTGTAGTCTTTGGTATGTTTTTCCAGTCATAGTTTTAAACGAAGTTATGACATTTTCCCACCCGACCCTATCTAAGTGTGTACCAGGTCTGTGGCCGACCTTCACTTGGTCAACACAAAGCTTAATAAAGATTTCATTTGATTTTGCATCCCAATGAGCCTTAGTAGATGGTACTTGCGAGGATTTTCCCTTATTCTGCCTATTTTGAGATTGTGTTTCCTGTTGGGTACTCATTCTATGAAAGAAAAAAAAAATTAAGGCGAACTCATACTCATTAAAACATAAGAGTAGTACAACATACCATACATGATTAGTATAAAACATAAGATTACTACAAAAGACGTGTCATCGTTGGGTACACAACTGAGCAAAAAAACACATATCTAAAAGCCACCTACAATCATTTGAAGAGTAATGCAACTGACAGAACAATACAAATTGTGAGCAAACCCACAACAAGTTGCTTCATAAATGTTACGGATTGCTCAAGCATTTGGTTCTTCACTTTTAGTCCTACAGTCTCGATGTTTTGATCTTCATAGAGATTTGTCTCGTTCCTCAGCCTCTCTACCATCGTCACAGATTTTGGGGTACACCACCTCCAAAATTGACAATTCCTCTTCTCACAATTTACATACAGTCTTCCTTTTGATGGCTTCTCGGATTCGGTTACCCTTATGGCAGCTCTTACACCACACTCACATTTCAAAGACTCGTACCTCAAATCCAAGGTCTCAGCACTGCAACCGTAGTTACTAGAGGATGACATGCCTCTGCAGTAATTTGGAAGAATTGAATCCAAATCCTCTAAAATTGATTGGGAACTGTACGATGTTATACATGATTATGGTAGTCTATTTAACAGGTTTGTGATTTCTGACCTTCAGGTTGGCAACTATACATATTTGATTCTTGTGATTATTGTTATTTAGAAAGCTGGACTAACTGATAATTCATGCTGTAGGTGCATGTTGCTAAATGGAAAGCCATCACTTTTATGACAAGTAGACAGGGAATAGCATCAGGATGCCTATTTACACCACTTCTTTCGTTAATTTTGGTTAAATAATTAGCGGTAATACACAGAAACAAATGCATATGTAACTCATTGTCATTCCTCTATCTAACTGTCATTCCTCTATCTATCACCCTAGCTCAAACTGTTGTTAATGATAATGGTGCAGCTATGTCATTCCTGTTTCTACATCAGGGAAATTATAATATTCATTCCTAAAAAATAAGTCATCTTTTAAAAAAATGTTTCAAAAAAGAACTTCACACATACCATTCAAACAACTGAAAAAAAAATTTATGAAACTTAAAGACTTTGTTTTATTTGATTCATTATTTGATAAATTAATAAATTATTTACTATTTGATAAATTATTTATCAATTTATTCATATGTTCAATGCATGTGATACCTGTCTTCCTTTTTTTTGTCAAACTTCACAAACAAATTTAACTGATCATCAAAACACTAATTTATTACAAGCCAAACAAATCACAGGAAAAAATTGAATGCAAAGGCATACACACACAACAATCTTCATTACAAATTATCAATTATCTTTAAGATGTTATTTACGAAAATAAACTGAATGACATAAAAATAAAATCAATGTATAAATCATTTTCTTTAGCTTCAGTAAAGGAGAGACATGCAGTAAACAGAGCATAAATTTCATATTATCTTCAGATAAATTATACATATTAATTTCTTCATTAAAGATCAGAGCATACATATTAATAAACATAGCAGAATGTGCTTCGAGAGAGAGAGAGATGACACGGAGAAAGCAAGCCAAGGGCAAGATGGAAGAGGAAATTTCAGACGGAGAGGGTGAATCGAAGGAAGAAGATGCGATCTGGTAAACCCTAGCTCAAATGTGTGTGTGTGTATATATATATATATCACAAACAAAAGCCAAGAAGATGCGATCTTACCTTTTGTAGTGCAGATCTTGGAGAAATCTTCGAGAAATTTGGACTTCAATCGGCTGATCTTCGATCGGCTGAACTTCAAGAACGATCGTCTTCGTCGCCAAGAGGAAATCAGAAGACTAGTGTGAGGAGAGGAGTGGGCTAGGGCAACGACGAAAGAGGGCTTATATCGTGGCAAAACTGTAATTGTTGAAATTTTGGAGGGGCATTTAAGTCATTTCATGCCCCTCCAAATAGCTGCGCGCTTAATCCATAATTTTAAGCATCTCCGGAGCAACTTCGGAAAATTGGGCTAAAACGACTTCTTTTAAGCTATAATTTGCAGGGATAATTTTTACCAAACAGATACTTATGGCTTAATTTAAGCCATAAGTTGAAATAAGCTAAATTTAATTTTTACCAAACAGGCCTATTGTATTTTCGACGCCACATCGGTATGTGTATATATATATATGTATATGAAAAGTTTAAATTTTGGGTCCCATGTATGTCTGCACAGCTCTATGGACTATGTAGGTTTGTATATTTGCTTCCGCAGCTCCTGTTATATGTATTATTATGTTCGGAGGCCTTCGGTAATCCTCGAATTACAAGTCGGTTACGATGCTAAACCTATAGGGACGGGTTTGGGTCGTGACAATATGACATGTGAATCATATCAAGAATATGAAGTAGTGCACATAATCACACATGGGAATTAAATAATCCATAAATACAAACTTAACCGAATCAAGATGCATGAAACATGGATACAAAGCATGGATATGATGAAAAGTAAAATACGATGCTATAATTTAGGAAAACAAGTAAAAGAATAGAGTAGAAAGAAGCGGGGCGAAGAATTATTACAACACTTTGAATAAATAATAACAAACCAAATGATGGAGGAGGAAAATATTACAACAAAATAAAAAAAACAAAAAAAAACTCATAAAACTCTTAAATGAAAGGAAAATAAAAGCTTCATACGCCTTAGAGACTACTAGAAATTGCTATGCTTAACTCCAGAAGACTACTCCATTCTATCCAAAAAAAGTTAACCGGCCAGCCAATTAGGCTGACCAGCTAACTAGGTCTAGCCAAACCTATCTTGTTGCAACACCGAGAAAAAAAAAAAAAACAAACAAGGAATATGTTGGTGGCTCAACTAATCACTTATGGTTAGATTATAACAAATCTAGTATGAAACTAAAGTAAGAAAATGACTATAAGATAGAAAGTGCGTTTTCGGTTAGATTACAACAAAACAATATGAAACAAAAGTAAGAAAATGAGTTTGAGATAGAAAATGTAAAAAAATGAAAGAATTGAAAATTCACTTTCCAAAGAAAGATTGAACTTATTGATTTCCAAACTTGCTTTTAATCACCCTCAAGGTTGTGAATTATGTTCTCAAGCCTCAATTAAAAAAATTGAAATTTGAGCTAGAATGATAGTTTTGAACAAGTGTATGATCATTCTTTAATCTTTTTTCAACTTGGCAAAAATGCTCTCTCTCTTTGATCAAAACTTTAGGACTTGGTTTCAATGAATTTCTTGAATGGTGTTATTCAAGGGAATATGAGATATACGAAGGCTAAGGACAATTTCATTATTTTGGCAAGACAACACTCTCTTTTGTTCAAAGCTTACTTTTCTTTCTCAAACTTAACATTCTCTCTACACTTCTTCTTTCAAATTCATCTCCTCGCCCTAGTCTCTAGTCCATCCCCTAGTCCCCAACAATCTGATATGTTCATATAGGCAATGCAAGTAGAGAAATGGTGGAAGACCAAGTGGAAGATTAATGGAGCATTAATGAAGATAATGGGGTTAATGGAGCACTAAAATGGAGCATTTTCTTCAATGAAGCAAGCACTATGCAATGAAAGATGAATGTATATGCACTTGGTGCATGAATATATCAGAAAATGGGATAATGGAATGCCCACACGAACTGAACAAAAAATATGGGCTGCACTGTCCTCGGGCGATCGACCGGCCAGAGAGCAAATTGGTCATTTTGCTTCGGTTCAGTCCAGCTTCGCTTCGGTGCTCGACAAGTCTTAAACACTTGGCCAAAATAGGCTTAGGGTAGATAGTAAAGCTCAAATTCCATATTTTTTTTTACTAAGAATTTCATGAGAAACACATTTTTATTTTCATCATTGGGTAATCAAAAGAAAGCGCCAAGTCTTAGGGCCGGTCAAAATGGGGTGTCTATAGTACTTTTAAAACTCGCTCATAATTATAAAATCCTTGTATGAAGGATAAAATTTGTTATTTAAATATTTTATCTGACTATTATATCCTCTTTTTATCTTTTTCTTTTATAGCGCTCTCTCTCTTTCTTTCTCTACCAACTCCACCGCTGATGTTTGTTGTAGCTTGCTTTTTGTGCTCGTTGGAGGGGTTTAGTCTCCTTGGACACGATATCCCTACAGTTCGAACTCTCATGATTCTGAATCTGGTTTCACAAGTGCAATATGAAATAGAAAAACACAAATGAGAGTCTAAATCCGGCAAATCTGAAAAAATCTATTTATCATTAGAGTTGATAGAAATGGACCGCATTATCAGAATTCAAAATCGTTACCTAAATATTTTTGAAAAATTTAGGAAACCCGTGACTTGTGCCAAAGGCCACTTATCTGTCATAACCAAAGTGTCTTGGCTCGGAAACTTAGGTATAAGAGGGAAATGTCATGAATTTAGCACCCCTTACTCGATCAAAGATCGGCCTCTACTAATCATGATGTGATTTTTATGTATATTATATGCTCGTGTTTCGATTATTATGATAACTTACTATGTAAGGCATATAGGTATAGACTATTTTGCTTGCTTTGAAAATGACTTGATTTTATGTGATTTTTTGAAAGGTTTTTAAGTGTACACAACTCAAAAGCAAAGTAATGAGCTCGTATATATATTTGATCAAAATCATCCCCAATGCAAGTAAAATAATCTTCATCCACTGGCATTCAAATAGTTATTCCAAATAAGCACTTAGCCTCATGATAATAAGCTTAATATGGCAACACGAACACACATGTAATATGCTAAAACAAAAATGCTCACGCTCACCTAGTGCTCAACCGATGCAAGCCAAAGAGAATGAAAATAATTAGAAAAATACATGTTCCTAATAGAAGCGACTAATGTAACACATACAAAATGCAACTACTAGGTTCGGTTTTTAACGTGTCATACGAATCAACTTAAAGCATGCAGTAGTGCACGTATTCAAGTAAGTAGGAAATGACAATGGTAGAGTGATAAGCGGAACCCAATGCATGCAAAAATGGATACAACACATGGTAATGATATGAAACCAAAAATACGATGCCATCACGATAAGCATATAAATAAAAGAGAGAAAGAAATGGGGGTTAGAAGATATACAAAATATTACAAGTATTACAAATTTGCCGTCGCACAAGAGGGACCGAATGAATACCCTAATTAAACTAATTATTACAACAAAATCGAATTAACTAGATTAACTAACTATTACAAATTCAAATGAAGCCAATTAATTAATTACGACATACTAATATTAAAGCACTAATTTAATGAAATGGGAAGTGAGGAGCCACATGTGCACAACTAAGAACATCCTCCCTGGAAACCTCTCTGTTTTGCTGCCAAAATCTGCTCTGTTTGTAGTCAGAAAATTATTCTATTTTGGCCTCAGGTTCTACTCTGTTCTACCACAAAAATGCCACTGCCTGTACAAAATAAGTGGCCAGCCGGCCTTGGAAAGTGGTCGACTGTACAGAATGGTGACCGGCTGGCCACTGTTTTCAGAGAAATGCCCTGCTGTCATAGAGTTGAAACAGAGTAAAAATAGAGTGTTTCTAAAAGATGTTTATCCTCTCTGCCCTTCTCTATTATGAAGATGATCAAGGGAGGAGTAGATTCAATTCACAAATCATTAATTGTCGCAATTGCGTGATGATCTTAGAACTGATAGGATAAAAGCTCAATAAAAGAAAATGAAAGACTAACAACACCTCCTCTCTATCATGGAGTTACCTCATGAAAAAGGATAGACATTGCTTATTGAATCATTAAACATCACTAAAGAGTATGCAATGAGTCAAGACGCAATAGGTTCAATATAACGTCTGATTGAACCAAACTCAATTTTATTATCTTTTTTTACTCCAATTTTATTAGCCCTTTTTCATTACTTTTCTATTTCTTATCTTTTATTCATTTTTGTCCAAAAGTGATAATTGTGTCCACTAAGTCCAAAAGTAATAAAGAATGGCAAGCATTGACTTAACCCGAGAAATGAGCTTTGCAAGCGCTTTTCTACGAGAAAAATTACAAAGGAAGAGTCAAACTCATTTACAAGCGATAATGAATTTTAAGTCAAACCCAAAATGAGCGATAATGACTAGTCAAACTCAAAAGGAGCGATAATGACTAATCAAACCTAAAATGAGCGATAATGACTCTAAATCCAATTTTGATAATAAGTTATAATGACACTTTCCTTGATGATTTCCAAAGGTCTAATTAGAAAGTGAGTCCCTTAGAAGTAAATGCATCGACGATAAAGAGGAATGTCAAACAAAAGATTATGCTTAGTATGAGAGAGATGCAATGCCTTGGTAATGAACCTTCAAAGACATTAAACCATTAAGCATGGAAAGTCTCTTTCTTATGCCTTGAACATCAATCTTTTGTTTGTTTCAACTCTTTATCAAAATAAAGAAAGAAAATAGGGAGATTGCAGAGGTGATTACAATAGTATGAGCATGTATAAAAGTTATAAAAATGTTGAGGAAAAGACTATCAACTCAAATGAATTGAAAGCTATATTCATGAGGTCTTATAACAATACATCTAAAATATATAAAGCATAATTAACACACAAAACAACACTAAAACAGTGTTGAAAATCAGGTTTTTAAGGTGGAAAAAGTGAGGAAAAATAGGCTAAAACAAAGAGGTTTCAAACAATTAACAAGCCTAAGGAAGAATGGCTAACCCCTCATCTTTTTTGTGACTAAAAATCACATTTTTGAGCTAAAATAAACTCTAAAAAATAGTATGAAAAAGCAAAGAAAAGAGATAGAAAAATGGTATAACAGCTCAAAGTATACCTCTTTAAAGAAAGGATGATCTTCTAGTTTATAAACCACAAGTTGAACACTCTCAAGAGCTGAAATTTGTATTCAAGAATCTTAGCAAGAGGCCTTAATTTTAGGCTTAGGAAGTGTATGCATATTGCAAGAGAGAGAGGTAGTGTGTTGGACAAGTTTTGATTCTTGGAGAAATTTTCTAACCCCAAACCATGAGAGGAGGTTATGTATTTATAGAAAAAAGCATTCTCACGTCGAAAATATCTATAATGAGATGGTTAGTGCGAGGCATGGTCATGGGGACAACCAGCTGTCTCAAAATATCTGCTATTGCTAAACATGGACGGCCGGCCAACCAAATATGGATTGCCGACCACTTGTTGGCCAGTAGGTCTCTAAGTAGTCAAGATAGAAAAAAAATAGGTTTTGGTCCAAAGAGGGTACAAGATTTAGGCTATGAAACTTGAAAACTGAAGCCTTTTGCTAAAGAAATTGACCGATTTGCATAGCATAATAATTCATCATCGAGCGTTCAATATGAAACACTCAAGTCTTAGGGGCGGTCAAAATGGAGTGTCTACAATTGTTCATCGTCTCTACCATCTCCATCGTAGCTAGCGTTGTTCATCCTCACCATCAACCAGTAACCACCATTTTTACCATCAACCACTACCATCTTAGATTACGAACTCATATTTGAGATCAATGAACTCAGATTTGTCAAAAGAATGAGGAATCAAGATATCATAATAAAAAAATTAAGAATTTTTTGTTTATTTGTTCATATATCTCAAAGTAAAATTCGACTCTAGTTTATTCATTTAGTATGTACTCTATTTTTTATAACATTAAAAAATTATTATGGTTAAAGATAATAAACTTTGATTGGTGATCTACTTAGCGACAGTAAATTTTATTTTGAATGACGTCGCGATTTCGTCTTTGGTATGACAATAAAATTTTATTGTGAATCAGAATCAGCTTGCTTGTTTTCATTTTTTAGAAAACACTTTTTAGAAAATTCTACTTTCTTATTTTTCGTGTTTTTTTTATTTTTACTAAAATTTTAAAATATTTTAAGTAATTTTTTTACTTTTTAGACACACCTAACATAAATACACCTAAAAAGTAAAAAAATTGCAAAAAAAATCTTTTAAAAATTCATTGAATACAAAAAATACAAAAAAAATATAAGAATTCAATACATTTTTTGTATTTCTATGTATTTGTTAATTTTTTGAAATATTTTTTCACAAATTTTTCATTTTTTATATACATCTAACTAAGGTGCATCTAAAAAAGTAAAAAAAAATGTTTAAAATTTAAAAAATATTCACTAAAAACAAAAGAATACGAAAACCAAAAAACTCAATTTTTAAAAAACTTAATCCAAAAAACTCAAATCAAACACATTGAATAATATTTTATTGTGAAACAAAGTAAAATTTTACTGTTTAAGTTAATTTTGATAATATTTAAAAAAATAAATAAATTGATAATCAATCTGAATCTTGTATTTCAATGGGTGCATTTCAAACTTTAATGTTTTGTTATTACACGTTTAAGTTAAAAAAAAAAAAAAAAAAACTATAGCATTTTTGTTTGGATGTATTGAACCCATTACTAGTTACTACTTACCTAACGGTTTGTGCTGATATGGTGCTAAATTAAATGACACCATGTGTGCCATGTCCCCCCTCTTCCCCTCTATAGCATTACCCCATTCATATGCCATTTTGTCCTCCATCTTTCAGGAGTGTACAAAAATTTAATAGAAATCAGTTGATCACTTAAGATCTAAGTAAAATGTCGGTTTTCAGTGTATATATATATATTTAATAACGTACAGCTTAATTTGATTTTATAATTTTTTTTATCTATACAAATTGAACTTACTAAAATAACTCATTGAAGGATAAGTGACTAATAATACATATTTATAATAAAAGTTAAAAAGTAAATATTTATAGAATAACTTTTACCCTTTTTCTTTATTTATTTCTCATGTGAGATCTAATAGCCTTAAAAACCTTATGTGAATTCCTTCTCTACACTAGCCGGACAAAATTTTAAAAAATTGATTTAATTTTAATTTCTCAATTAACAAAATCAAAAATCTCGAGTCGGTTAATTTTTTTTTTTTTTCCCTTTGCTTTAATCGAACCAACCTGCTTACACCCTGTAGACACTCCCATCCATCCTCATGCATAGAGTGCATTCCAAAAATACTTAAGCTCTACCCATCAAGGATAAAATGTGGCCAAAAACAGAAGTTAGCTTTTGACAAATGCTAAATTTCTTACACAAGCATTATGAAATAAATAAATAAATAAATCTATATTAATTATCTCTAAATACTTAGTTTAATAATTTCATAAAAAAAATGAGTTATATAATTAGGATTTTAGTGTATAATTTATTAAAGAAAAAATTATTGATAAATCCCATTTAGAAGTGTTTTAATCCAAGAAGTCCATGAAGGAATTTTTTAACTCATTTAGTCCCATGTATGTATAGTTTTATTCCATAAAGTCCTTTTTCTTGATTTACACTATTTTCTTGGACACTTATGCCCTTATATTTAATTTTGATACCCTTATAAATATTTTTTGAACGGTTAATAATTTTATGATGTGAACATTCATATTTTAAAATTCACATTGGTAGGAATGTAAAATTGGCCCGTGGGCGGCTTGAAACCCGTCCGCGAGCCAGGGCGGGCCCGGTCCATTGACAACCCGAAACCCGCCACGGCCCGGGGCGGGCCCGGCCCAGCCTGTTAACAATGTGAATATTCACATTGACATGTTAACATTCACATTGATAAGAGTATAAAATTAGCCAGTGGCCCAGGGTGGGCCTGACCCGGCCCGTTGACAATGTGAATATTCACATTGACATGTTAACATTCACATTGATAAGAGTGTAAAATTGGCCCGCAACCCGAGGCGGGCTTGGCCTGACCCGTGACAATGTGAATATTCACATGGACATGTTAACATTAACGTTGATAGGAGTGTAAAATTTGCCCGCTGCCCGAAGCTTGCCTGTGGCTCGGAGTAGGCCCAGCCCCGCCCGTTGACAATGTGAATATTCACATTGACATGTTAAAATGCACATTGATAGGAATGTAGAATTGGCCCATGGGCTGCCCGAAGCCCGCCCACGGCCCGGGGCAAGCTCGTTTGGGTCCGGGCCCAAGCATATCCGAGACCCTAGGTTAGGGCCTAGGTCATCACTTTGAAGCCCGGCCTATCGGCCCGCTTAAGGCCCATTCAAGGCTCGATCCGAGGCCCAGCCCGCCCGAGGCGCAATGTATTTTTTTGTGGAAAATAATAAAATTTTGGTAGAAAAAATTAAAAAGAATTAAAAAAAAATGGCCAAGCCTGCCCAAGCCCGACCTAAGCTCGAGGCTAGGCCCAGGTCCATCGGCCCTACCCGAGGCTGATCCATCGGCCCATCCAAAGCCCGAATACCCTTGTGCTAGGGCTAGGGCCTGGGCCTGGGCCTAATTTTTTGGCCCATGGGCCGGCCCGACTCGGCCCGAGAAAGGCTCGTTTGGGCCTAGGCTAGGGCCTGGGCTATCATTTTGAAGCCTGGCCCAGCTCATTGTCCCGGTTAAGGCCCATTCAAGGCTCGGTCTGAGGCCCGGCCCGCGCCGAGGCCTAGTGTCTTTTTTTGTGAAAAATAATAAACTTTTGGTAGAAAAAATTAAAAGAATTAAAAAAAATAGCCAAGCTCGCCCCGGGCCTCCCACGGGCCGTGGGCGGGTTTCGGACAGCCACGAGGCACGGGCTAATTTTACACTTCTATCAATGTGAATGTTAACATGTCAATATGAATATTCACATTGTCAATGAACTTGGCCGCCAGTAATGCCCGCAGGTGGGTTGAGCGATCCTGGCGGCTAATTTTACACTCCTATCAATGTGAATGTTAACATGTCAATGTGAATATTCACATTATTAACGGGCCGAGCCGGGCCCGCCCCGGGTTGCCGGCGGGTTTTTGGCCGCCCATGGACCGCGGGCCAATTTTATACCCTTATCAATGTGAATGTTAACATGTCAATGTAAATATTCACATTGTCAACGGGCCAGATCGGGCCCGTTCCGTACCGCCCATGGATCGTAGGTGGGTTTTGCGCCGCCACGGGACGCAGGCCAATTTTACACTCCTATTAATGTGAACGTTAACATGTCAATGTGAATATTCACATTGTCAATGGGTTGGGCTCGCCCCGGCCCGACTCGAATTTTTCCGGGCACCCACGAGAATCGACATGGGTCGGGCCCCTACACATTGACGATATGAACATTCACATTGACGGTGTGAACATTCACATTAGGGGTATTTTGATAATTATGTCACCCATATGACTTATTGAAACATAAGAAAATAATGTAAACTAAATAGAACATAAGTAGATGAAAAGGGTATTTTGGTCTTTTTATCTCAAATAGGATCTAATGAAATAGTCAAAAAAAATATAAGTTGGATGGAATAAAACTCTTAGAAAGTGAATTTCTCAAAAAAGCTCCCATTATTAAAGTGTCTTTTAAATTTAGTTATGTGTAAGTGAAATAGTTGAGAATCTTGCCATTCATTCCTCCAAAAATACTATCGAAATAGAAGGCCAATAGTTTTAGAGACACCAAATTGACCTTTAATTTCCCACCTTGTGGAGTAATACATAAGGTGATTAAACTCTTCTTCCTTGAAAGTTATTAAGCACTCTTACATCTCCATGTAACTAATTTTACACCAATCGCAATTTTGTATTTTTTAGGTTCTAATAATATTATAATAATTATATATATTTTTTTATCCTATTTTATTTATAAATATAATACTATTAAAAAATATGAATGATGAGACCTTTTAAATTAATACAATATTCACAATAAAATAATAAATAAAATATCATTATCCAAGTATTATTGATTATGGGTAGACTATCCCAGCAACTCTTGAGATAGTGTTATCCTCATCATTTGATATGTCTGGTAGGAGCAACTCTCTTTTTGCAGGAAAATGTAAGCTTGAAATGGAAACAAGGTACAAAATTTCATAATTGAAATTTAGCTAACAAGTGTTGCAGTGGCAAATATGCTCGACAAACTTGTAATTTCACTATATACACAATTATCATGCTTAAAACCAATTTTCCACCAAACATTACAATCTAACTGTAATAATTTAATTTTTATCAACTCCGTTAAATGAATAATTATTCACTAATAATCTCATAACATTTCCTATTTTTCACGTGATAATTTAAATCAATTATTTAGCAAACAATTCTATTAATGAAAATATTAATTAACATTTGTTAAACAATTAAAGAATAAAAAAAAAATCTCTTTAATAACTGTGATTTTTCATATTTAATAAAAAAAAAAAGGATGATGCTAGGGAACTCGAAAGCCTCCCTCCCGAATCCCTTTAATTTTTTGTTTTTGTCTTCAGAAGCAGAGAAGGAGAAAAGAAGAGAAGGGAGGAGGAGGAGGAGGAGGAGGAGGACTGGAGGGGGCCGGACTGGAAGGGGCCATAACTTGAGGGGTCGAGGCTGCTGCTGCTGACAGTGCCATACTCTCTCTTTCCTCTCTTCTCTCTCTCTCCCTCTCCCTCTCCCTCTTCCTCTGCGTTTCAGACCTGAAATGGAAGAAGAAGAAAAAAATAAATAAAAAAAATATATATCCAAAATGACGTCGTTTTAGACATGAATAAGTCTAGGCTTCAGGAAAAAAAAAATGGGAAAAGGATCAGGAAAGGAGGAAGAGGAGGAGGAGAGGGGAGGGGAGGAGGAGGAGGAGAAGGAAGAGGATCGTCGCAACCTCCGCCGTCGCCCGCCGTCGGTCGTCTGCCAGCCTTGTCACCCGCCCGCCTCCTCAGCCTCGCCTCCGCCTCCGCCCATTTTTATGGCCCCCTCTAATTCCTCCTCCTCCTCCTCCCCTCTTCCTCCGCCTCCTCCTCCTCCTCCTCCTCCTCCTCCTCTATTTTTCCTGACATTTTTCCTATTTTTTTTTCCTAATACGTAGGGTGTGTTTGGTAACGTTTACGTTTTCAGTTTATATTTACAAAAATTTTATAAACTGGTTTTTGTTTATTTTTTGTTTATTTTTAGAAAAACATAAACTACAAACGCGTTTGGTAATTGACAAAATGTTTTAAAAAAATTTTAAATATAAAAAAGAGTGAGAAATGGCAAGTGGTGGTAAGTGGCGGCGGAAGACGGTGGTGGAAAGTGGTGACGGTGGGTGGTGGGTGGATGGTGGGTGGTGGCGGGTGAGTGGTGGTGGTGGGTGGGTGGGTGACGGTGGCGGATGGTGGGTGGTAACGAGTGGGTGGTGGTGGTGGTGGTGGCGGCGAGTGGTGGTGGCAGGTGGGTAACGGGTGGTGGCGGGTGGGTGGTGGTGGGTGGGTGGGTGGCGGGTGGTAGGCGAATGGGTGGTAGTAGTGGTGGTGGCGGGTGGTGAGTGGTGGTGGCGGGTGGGTGGTGGTGGTGGGTAGGTAGCGGGTG
Source organism: Camellia lanceoleosa (assembly GCA_025200525.1). Taxonomy (NCBI): domain Eukaryota; kingdom Viridiplantae; phylum Streptophyta; class Magnoliopsida; order Ericales; family Theaceae; genus Camellia; species Camellia lanceoleosa. The sequence goes on along the minus strand of CM045758.1, from coordinate 194,748,431 downwards.
ATGGGAATGGGTGGGTGGGTGACGGTGGCGAGTGGTGGGTGGTAGCGAGTGGGTGGTGGTGGTGTGGGGGGGGGTGGCAGGTGGATGGCGGGTGGCGGTGGGTGGGTGGTGGGTGGTGATGATGGGTGGGTGCGAGTGGGTGGTGGTGGCGGGTGGTGGGTGGTGGGTGGTGGTGGCAGGTGGGTGGCGGATGGCAGGTGGTGGTGGGTAGGTGGCAGGTGGTGGTGGTGGTGGTGGGTGGATGGGTGACGGTGGTTGGTGGTAGGTGGTAGCGAGTAGGTGGTGGTGGTGGTAGTGATGGGTGGTGGGTGGTGGTGGTGGGTGATGGTGGTGGTGGTGGTGGGTGGTGGGTGGTGGTGGCAGGTGGGTGGCAGGTGGGTGGTGGTGGTGAGTGGATGGTAGTAGCAGGTGGGTGGTGAGTGGTGGTAACAAGTAGGTGGCGGGCTGTGGATGGTAGTGGCGGGTGGATGGCAGGTGGGTGGTGGGTGGTGGTGGTGGTGGTGGTGGTGGTGGCGGCGACGATGGGTGGGTGGTAGTGGCAAGTGGATAGCAGGTAGGTGGTGGCTGGTAGCTGGTGGGTGGGTGGTAGTGGCGGAAGATGATGGTGGAAAATGGTGGCGGGTGGTGACTAGTGTTGGGTGGTAAAAAAAAAAAAAAATTGAAAACTCAAAATGAAAACACATTTTTTGTGTTTTCATTTTTTGGCCAAGTTTATAAACTGAGACCACTGATTTATAAATCAAAAATTTTACTAAACAAGTTTTTATTTGAGGTTTTAAAATTTTTGTAAATATAAATAGAAAACTGAAAACGTAAGTGTTACCAAACGACACTGTAGCAGCTCTGTTTAGACATTAAGAGGATTCGGGAAATAGTTTCAAGCTACGAAACGTTATCCTAAAAAAAATTATAGATCAAAGTAAAAACTTGAAAGGAACACGTGGCGTAATTCTATTCCGCAGTCGCTCAGCGTACAACCATCTGCAGACGAGATCTGCGTAACGGCGCCGTCAAATTTCCCGTTACGGCCACAATAAGACCCGTCACTGGCAAAGGACTTGCGTGGGGACCACAGGCGCACACTACTGAGCCAATAAAAACCCAATCCGAACCGTTCAACGGCATCCCTGCCATCCGCGTCGGCATCATAACCATCTTCTCCATTTCTCTATCTCTCTCTCTCTCTCTCTCTCTAAAACTAATAAGAACAGTAAATAACGCAGAATAAGGAGGTATTCTAAGTGCACGTACTTGAAGAGAAAGAGAGAGAGAGAGAGAGAAGAAGAAGAAGAGGAAGACAGAAGAAAATCTCTCGGAGCTTAGATGGAAGAATTCGAGATGGTGTAGAGAGATGGGGAAGTATATGAGGAACTGTAAAGGAATTGTAGAGATTGCAGTTATGGAGGTGGCTCATGTCGGTGCGAGGACGAGAGCTCGAGCTCTGTCTATGGCGGATGCGGAAAGCTCCGGAACGGCGAAGAAGAGGAAGGTCAGCGGTGGAGAATTGAGGTTCTCTTCGTCTCTAGTTCATCTCAGAAGTCGCCGACGTGTGTTGGTGACGCCGGAGAATTCAGTTTCTCCGGCGACGTCGGAGAATTCCGAACGACGGTCGGCTTTGAACGATCGGTGCTCGAGCCCTAGCTCTGATACACTTCCGTCGTCTTGTTGCTCGAGTAACGCATCGAGCGATCACGGTGAAGAGAGGTTCGAAATTGTAGATCTGGAGGTATGCGGGAAGTTACATAATTCTCCCTCTCTCATGCATTTTGGTTTCTCTTTTTCTCTCTTGAATGAAGTTTCGGTTCTCGTGTCGTAATTTGGTTTTCGAATTTTAAAATTCGAATTTATTTTTTTTGCAGAATGACAGTGTTCAAATTGAAACATCGACGTGTGATTTCGACCGTAGAGAAAGGTATTTCACACGCTCTATTTAATTTCATATTAATGTGCTTCCTTTCTTCTTGGCTCTTCAATTTCGAAATTTAAAAGCAGTGACCAAAAACGGTCCGCCATTAAATTCCTTCCCTTCAGTTGTCATTCGCTATTCCTCGCCTCTATATACATCCCAATTCACATATCTTTTTTCCATAATTTTTTTTAGGAGAGAGACAACGCCTTCGAGCGAGCTGCAAGCTGAATCAGGAGACCTGGAGTCAACAGCGAGGCCATCGGAGGCTAATTCTCGCCGCAGATCGTCGGCAGAGAAGATGCCATCTGAAACGGAACTCGAAGAATTCTTCGCTGCTGCAGAAAAGGACATTCGTAAACGATTTACAGAGAAGTGAGTCTCACATCGCATCTTGTCCGTTGCTCCTCAAGAGTTGCTTACGGCTTCTTCTAACCCTAATTCAGCTCCTACTGTAAAAATATGTACAGCTCTGAGTCGAAATTCGTTTTTGCAGGTATAACTATGACATTGTGAAGGATGTGCCATTGGAAGGTCGTTATGATTGGGTTCGGCTAAAGCCATGAGGAGGAGAACGCAAGGCCAAGAAAGAAAGAAGACCACAAAGGCCTTTTTTACAAAATTTAGTACTTCCACTAATTTAATTTCCCAGATGTGTTCCTAGGTCTTTTGTTCTGTGGTTGATGTACAGCTCTCTCTCTTGAATGAAGAAGCTCTCTGTTTGTTATGGTACTGGACTGGAGTAATATATATATACGGAGAAGCTTCTGCAAAATCCATCTCCTCCTGAATAAAAGCTTGTAGTTAGTTTTTAGCCCTAAAATTCATGTCAGCTGCTTCTTCTCTGCTCTTTCCTGGTACGAATACGATGTAAATATCAGAGTCATCAGCTATTTTAGCTTTTTCTTCCACAATTAATTCTTCTCTATTCTTCAAGTTTTTATGACAATTTTTATCAGCGAAAAGCGTTTTTTTGTTGATTAGTAGTCACCAGCTAGTCTTTTTCTTAATTAAATTGTGAATTGTGTTTTTTTTGTTTCCTTTCTGATTTTCATTTGGGGATTTGGGTTACCTTTATGCTTGAAACATCAAGAGTTAATGAGATAGATTCCTAAAGTAAAAAATAGAATTCCTGCTAACATAGGGTTGGTTAAAAAATATTTTACATATAAATTATTTTAAAATGAAAGTTAAGAATTATTTTTTATCACGCACAAAATAAAAGGGTAGGAGTAGATGCACATATATATATATATATATATATCAATAATGTTAAGTGATTTAAAAAATTATTATTCGAATAGTTTAAAATATTTAAAACGATGTCATTTTAAATATAAAATCACATTATTTTAACACATTTAAACTATTTAAATTATAAAAATTCGGATATATATATATATATATTTCTGGAAGAAATGTAGTTGGCATGAGTTTACTTTTGTAATGTGCTTGATGGTGGGCCCCGGGAGAAGTGGCAGCACGCGCCATGCCGTGGAAGCTACGGAAGCAGATCCTATTCTATTCCCATGTGGCTTTACTCTACTACTTTTGTGCAAGAGAGGAAGTACAAACAAACAACACTCGAGGGTTTCGCCATCTCCACTCTACTTCATTTGTTTCTCTTGCACCCAGTGGAAACAGTTAAAAACGTAATGCCATAATGGTGAAAGTGTACCAAACAATGAAGAAAAAAAAAACAGCAGTAATTAAGAACTCTAATAATAGAGTTTTAATCAGAGCTTTATTATGGCAATACAAAAAAACAAAAACAAAAAAACGAAGGTTAAAATATCAAGGCAGTGGCTTGCCTCCAGTTCTGGACTGGAGGGTCCAGTCCGGCCCATTGAGCTTATTTTTGAGCCATTTTCGATAATTCAAACCGTTTATATTTTAGGGTTCGTTGAGTACATTATCCCTGTAAAAAATCACGTCGATCGAATAACAGATACTATGTAGTCGGATCACTTTTTTATGAACCGTTAATTTCTAACCGTCCATTTTTTTCCAAACAAAAGTAATCCGAATACATAGTATTTGTTATTTGATCGACGTGATTTTTTACAGGGATAATATACTCAACGAATTCTAAAATATGAACGGTTTGAATTATCAAAAAGAGGCCCAATGGGCCGGACTGGACTGGACTGTCCCAGATTTAGACTGGAGACAGTCCAGACCCAAATATCAAATCACATAGTAGAGTTCACAGTTTAGAGTTCCTCTATAACTCGCAATTTAGAGTTCTGAAATATTTCTCAAAAAAAAGTATAATTTTCATTTGTACATAGTTACGTAATTAGAATATTAAACCATAAGTATAAAAATATTATTACCAGTAATTATTTTGGGGTATAAAAACTATGTACTTAGGCCATGTTTGTTTGGGTGGACATGAGCTTGGGATTGGACTAATAATCTAATAAAATTATTAATCCGATGTTTGGTTAAACAATTAAAGTACGGATTAATTATTTTAAACTTGACTATTAGTTAAGATAGGATACATAATCCAACGAATTCGTAATCCTAAGACTATTAGTCATGGGAATGCTAATCCAGTCCGCCCAAACAAACATGGCCTTAATGAACAATTTTGATTTGGAGAAAATGGGGGTTTATTCCTTATTTTTACAGTTATTATAAAAAAATGTGGGGATTTTTCTGGGATTCTTGTATAGGTGCGGTTGTCACCTAGTTGTATAATGTTAACACGAGGAATCGTAACTGGAAGAGAGGTAAAAAGGAGGACCACATGCTCGCAGATTCGCGATCTCTCTTTATTTGTGTATATGGTGGCTCCGAATCTCTGATTGGAAGGCGCAAAAGCACTTTTGTTTGGGGGAAGCAAGCATGTGAATGCGATACAAAACAATAATACAATGTGTTGATTGATTCTTTGTTCGGAACCGCCTCAATTAAGAAATTAGCTTAGGTTGATGTTCTGCTGCTGGGACAAGAACGGCTTCAATCTGGGTATGGTCTCAGGCGTTGGAGCTTGGATGTGTTCAATCTCTGGCCAATTTCTTCCATGCTTATTACTTTTACTCGCTTGCCTGGTAGTCTGCTTTTTGTTATCATTTTTTTTAAAAATAAAAATAATGTAAATTTGAAAAATAAGATTTCAACTTGTTTGGTTTTGATTGATTTTCTAAAAATTGAGTTTTTTTTTTTTTGTTTTTTTTATTTTTTGTGAATTTTTTTAATATTGTAAGCAACTTTTTTACTTTCTAAATTCACATAATTTAAATGTACTTAAAAAGTAAAATATTTGTAAAAAAATATTTTAAAAATTCAATAAATACATAAGAATATAAAAATATACTGAATTTTTATATATTATATATTTGATGAATTTTTTAAAGATTTTTTTCATAAATATTATACTTTTTAAATGTATCTAGGTTAGGTGAAAAATAAAAACATCAAATTTTTTGGCCAAAAAAAAAAAAAAATCAATTTTCTGAAACCAAATAAGAATTAGTTTTCATTTTTACGCAAAAAATATTTTTGACGATTCGAAAACAAATTTTTAAAAGTTGGTTGTTTTGATATTTCTTTTGTATAATACACTGGACAGGTTTTTTGTTTTTTTTTAATTAGGAAAAATTGCACTTCTGTGTAAAAAATTACAAATCAATGATAAATTTTATCAATTTTAATAATTAAAGTTAGAATTTTTTTATGAATTTATAAATATCCTGAAAAAATATTATTGATTTGTAATTTTATTTTTAAATTATTGTTGTTTTAGAATAATTATTGTTGGATTAGTGGCATGTTTCATATAATTATTGTTTATTTATTTATTTTTTGAACCGGTTTCATATAATTATTGGTGTACACTACTGGTGCATACCATTCTATTTGTAGTATAGAACTAAATAATATAATCCCCTAAGAATATGTTGGTGATATCGTTATTATTTATGGACTCTAAATTGTGGTTGATAATCACACACAACACAAATAGAACACAAATAGACATAAGCAAACAACAGCCACTAAAAGTGGCGACGGTGGCATAAATTCCTCTGGGATCTGGTGCCAACAAGTATAGCAATCAAGCAAACTTATCAGAGTGGAAAAATAATTAAATATAGAATTGGATATAATAAATTTACTCAAATTATAAAGATAGAGATAGGTGAGATTTTACTGATAAGGTTCACTTTTCAAAAATTGTATTCATCTATTTATATTATGTGTTTGGGCCTCGTTTGGTAATCAATCTATTTAGGTTAAGTTTGGCATAATTTAAATAATACAAAAAGTCAAAAAATCACTATCTTATTTAAGTCACATTATCTTATTTAAATCACATCACCTCTCTAACACATCACATCAAACCCAACCCAAACCCAATCCATATAAGCCAATAAGTCAAAAAGTACACTTTTTTAGAACATCCCAAACCAACCCTTAGTCAAAAAGTCAAAGGATCAACAATTCATATAAAAAATCAAATATTTTCTTTTCTCTCTACTTTTTACACATCTTTTCGTAAAAAGTTAAAAAATCATCCCAAACATACTAATTTTTTTTAGTTCATATTTGAATTAAATAGTCAAAATATTACTAAATTAACATGCTCCCAAACGAGACCTAATTCTCTGTTTAGTTTTTGTATTAGTAAATTTATTGAGCAGAAAAAACTCTCTTCTTTTGCATTTTACTGGGATTCCCTTCTTTTACGAGTAAAAATTTAATACAACAGTAATAGACATAGATGATAGTTTTAAAACTAACAAGTTAATTGAGAATTTTTTTCTTTTTTTTTTTTAGTTTTGTAAGATAATGTTGAACTTTTTGTTTACTTCTATGTAACATGTTTGACCTCTTTTCCATGGAGTTTTGTACCAATTCCTATTTCTAATGATAATACTATTGCAATTATAATATTTTTTACAAATAAAATTATATTAAATGATGTAGTAAATTGAGATTCTTTTTTCTTTTCAAATATAAAATTCATTACTTAATCTCATAAAATTCATACTAACAACAACTGACGGAAGAAAAAAATGTCAAAAAATTAGATTCCCAATACAACTTATTGCAGGCGCAGCAATTTTGCATTTTCATTGCTTTCTGTATGAATTCTTCAAACACCAAAGTCACTGGGTGAAAACTTTCTTTTCTTTTCTTTTTCTTTTTTAAATTTCCCATAATTTATTTAATTTGGTATTTAGTAAAACTGATGTATATGATTTTTTGACTTTCTACTGATGAAAATAAAAGGGACCATGTTCGCATCGGTAACCTGATGCTTAATTAATTTCTAGACACCGCTTTAAACCTAGAAGGAAAAAAAAAAACTATATACTGGCAGCAATTACTGTAGTCATATCCTAAAGGTTCTCACAAACTACAAGAATTTACATGAATACATAACAAAAAATAATAAGTTGAAGTTAGTCTTACACAACTTCAACAGAGGCAACTGATCTCATAGAAAATGATCTGTTGGCACCCTCCTTTTCTATGGAATAAATGATTAAGGCCTTCACAATCTGCCTAAATCTCCTCCTGTAAGTTGGAAACTTTGATACACTTCGAATCATTCCCATCATCCTGATCCAAAAGAATATATATCAGTAGTGTTTAGCGAAAATTTAGCCTTTTACAATGTAATAAAAAAGAAAGCAACAAAAAAGCATATCCGGGAATATCATATTGTCTATGACATGAACCCAACTTCTCAGAAGAGAAATCAATCACACTCAATTGAATACGACTCCAATGTCAATTCCCCTTATCCATGGCTTTAATTTGGCTTTTCCTATTGTCCCTAACACCCATGTTAACCCCTACCCAATTTTCAATTCATGGACCTTTCATTTAGTAAAATTCTTAAAATTTAGGGTTGCTAAATTTCTCAAAATTTGAGTGGGGCCACAGACCCCATTGGTCTATGCTTAGGCTCATGTCCTACAGCTTTCAAAGAGCTGTGGGCTAATGTCCAAACATCAAATGCCAGCAAATGTGGCCACTACCAAAGTATTCGAGATATTGTCTATGGACTGATAGGACTTCTAGTTGCTCGATCACAATGCTAGCTTTATTGGTCAAGCAGGGACTCCTTATTTCCTGGGAACAAAAATTGAATAAACATTGTGTTGGAATCTGATTCAGAGACGGTAGCTATTGCCCTGAACTGTCCATTTAAGAGATGCCATTTTGGTTTTGTTTGTTTGAAGATTAGGTCATATTAGACTATGTATTATGGTCAATCCTGATTCCCATGTTTGGATACAAAAGTGGACCTACGGAGTGATAGTCCCCCAGATTAGGGGGGCTAAAAGACCAACTTATCCTCAAATTATGGTCATTATACTAATGTAATCCATGTCTAGTGATTCCAAACAAACATGGGATATGATAGAATTTTACTAAACCCCCTTCTAATTTGAGGTTATTCTAAACGTGGGATATGATAAGAGATGGATAATCTCAATATCAACACTAATAGTCCCATGTAATCTAGTCCAACAAAACAAGCATGACACGTGCCCACAAAAAAGTAATTTAGTCCAAAGAGATTGCACATAAAAATAATTCAGCAAGATGGAGAGAAAAGGACAAGCTCAGACATCCTATGTGAATGATACAATCATATATATGAAGGTGAACTTTGTAATATTTATGTTATGAAAGACAGAATGGAGCTATTTTCTGTTTCCAGGGGATGATGTAAAAACACACTGTAACAAACTATTCTTCTTGATATAGTGCAATCAATAATACAAGAGGTTCCCCTTTTCATCTCATTATGGCTGAAGTATTATTTCCTTGGAGAACATGAAATATATATTCATACTATAAACACACAAAAACAAAAACCAAAGACATTAAAACCAAAATGCATCAATGTTTATGAAGCTCTTACCTTCTGCTAATGCCCTGGATTTGAGCAGTTCTAAGAGCATCCTGAGGTACCAAACTGCCATTTTCCCAAGCCTTCATGCGTTGAGTATTGCTTCCAAAGAGAACAACTTTCTCTAGGAACCTTGCCTCATCCTCTCCCAATTCTATGGCTTTTATCTGTTCCTTCAAAACCATTACCGGTTGGAAGAACCAGTCCAACAATCTGTCCTGTGGTCTATTATGATAGTTGATTTCAAAATCAAGAAGCAATAAACCATCCGATCCAACTTTTATGGAACAAAGAAGAGTCTGCAAGAATGAATAACAAGGCAGCCCAACACCGACAATAGCTGCTTCATGGCTGTTTTTAGCCTTCAGCCAATCATAGAGGTCAGCAGGTGTTATTACATTCGTATCCAATAATTCCTTGCCCGTCGTTTCACATGACCTCATCATGTTTGCCCATACCTGTCTCATTATGAGGCAAAACAAAATGTACAATTTCATTCATTCAAGCACAACAGACAAAGAAGATTGATAAGTGTCTCATTATGAGGCAAAACAAAATGTACAATTTCATTCATTCAAGCAAAACAGACAAAGAAGATTGAAAAGTCAATAATCATTTGATTAGAGAGAAAAAATTTACGGAAAGTGCAAGTGTTAGAAAGGTAAGTGAAAAAAAAGAAAAGAAACAGAAAGGAAAATATATTTTCTTGCAAGTATTTGATTAGGACAGAAATTTTGGAAGAAAAAGAGATATTTGAAATTTTAATTACAAGACCCTTGAATGGATAAATTTAATGTTTCCCCGTGATTTTTGCAAGAACTTAGTTACCATGCTAATATGAGTTATATAAGAAAAATTAATTTTCTAGTAATTTCCACCACTTATATTTTGTTCTTTCCCTCACTTTCCAGAACTTTCATACTAATCAAACTCAGCTTTCGTGTTGATGACTTCAACTCCCTCAGATAGAGTTTGGTTGAGATAATTTTCACTAATACTACAAACTACAAAACATTTTTCATAATTTTTATCTCTCAGTTTTTGCCCAGAAATTTTTAAAGTTCAATAATCTATATCTCGTCATATAATTGGTATCACTCTTACTTTCAATATGTATGTGTGCATTTAAGTAGTAAGCTCACACCTCCATAGATAATATTCCTTGCTCAGGAAATCAAGAAAGCCAAAATGAAGAGAAAAAAACAAAAAACAGTATGAACTATTTGAAACCTAAGTTTTGGTGAGGCTTGTCATGTTATTCATTTCAGGAATCGAGAAGCCTAAGTTAAAGCATATTTGAAGCATTATGTTAAATATTAGAAGCAAGATATTTCTGATAATTCTAAACTGTCCAACAGTAGGACTCTTACTTATGACAGAAGAGAATTCACCTGCACCATTTTCACTTCTTGAATTGCCTCTCTGACTGATCTCGAAGATGTTAAGCTTGGCACAAGCATTGCAGGTGCTTCTGTCAAAACAGAGGCCATTTTGCCTTCAGGCGACCGACTTCCTCCTACAGAGAATTCCGATGAGTGAGGGAGTTTCTTCTTTCTGTATTGGGGCCTGGCTGTGAACAAATAATGTCTACTGTTAAGGACTGAAAACGTCAAAAAAGAGGAACTATAGCAGCATTGAAGCCCTCTTGAAGATAAAGCTAATTGTTAGGGTAATGCTTAAGCTTCATTTGGCACAAGCGAATAAGCTATAGCTTATTAGCTAATACCTTTAGGTTGGCACACCCAATTTCTGCCAAAAAGCCAACTTTAGCCACTCTAAAAAGTCCATAGAAAAGACAAAAAAAGCTATGAATATACCAAATGAACTAGCTTTTTTTAGCTTTAGCATTTTTGTTGGATTATTTTTAGCCAGTTAGTTTTTTAACAAACTCCCAAAGGAAGCCTAATTATGATAGTAAGCAGGCTATAATCATCATTCATGAGGATGATGAAAAGAAGAAATGATTGAGAGAATGATTACTTTGGGAGGATAGACCCCTCTCGAAGATAAAGCCAATCGTTAGTGTACTCGTCAAATTCTGCCACCATAGCAATCACATAAGAAACTCCTCTTTTGAAAGACCTCTCCTACAAGCATATGAAGATTTATGGGTAAGATCAATTTTTAAATGCAGCAAAATTAACTTTCTTGTGGATTACTAGGATTCATATTAACCTGGTATACTATAACCGAACCATACAGTCCTATAAAGAAGCTTGAGAAAACAGCAAATATGATGCTCCCAATGACAACAAGTGGCCACATAAGGATTGTCAAACCGGCAATTGGGATACAAGCTGTTTCCAGAAATGGGCCTTCGCGACTGATTAGATCATGTATCAGTCTGTGCCACCCCTTGAACAACATGTATGGACTCTTTACTATAGCAATAGCCGTGTAAAGAGGAATCTCCACAATTAATCCCATCAGCCCAACAATAATGCATCCGGGCACATGAATGAACCTGCAAGATGGCTTCAAATGAGTGGTTTCTGAAACTAATTGCTCTTTTCAGATGGTATTAAGCAATTCAACTATCAGATATTTCACATTCATAACTGCAGATTTATCCTAATTGCAGAAAGGAAAAGGTTTTGATTCAAATTATTGAGTAAAACTATAATATTAATACCTAAGAGGTTGAAGCTCATTAGAACTTGGGGATTCACGCAATTCCTTCAAGTACAGTGGGTATGAATGATAGCAAAAATCTGCAAAATCTCGAACCACAGTACAGCTTCCTTTGATAGTTCCCCAAGTTCCATCCTAAATGTTCATAAGAGGACAGAAAAAAGAAAATAAAATTTGGAGAAAAAAGGAACTGAAGATATCAAAACAACACTAAAATGGTCAGAGAGAAGGCAATTCAAAGTTTACCACAATGCAGTGGAAGAACTTGTTGGACTCATCTTCATGTCTGAAGGCCTCAAAGGCAGATACCCAGGGAGCAAAGAACCCATACCCAACTCCCACAAGAACACTACCAGCTATGCTGAGACCCAACCAAATACCAAATAAAGCAGGCAAAGCAAACAAGAAAGCTACTTTAAGAGGTGTGTCGAACCTATCAGTCCTGTGATACCAAGAATATAGGTCAAGAAATTGAAAACCCACTTCAAAACTTTTAACATTATTGATCAAAATCACTATACAGAAAACAATCATTGGGAAAAAAAACAAAAAAACAAGAGGAAGTTTGAGAACCATTACTTGACTAGGGTGTACACAGTCCAGGCAACATGTGAGGGGAAGAGTCCCAAAATCACCCCAACATTCCCTATTATTAGTATCAGACCAGCAATTGGACCCACCAGTAAACCTGCAACAAGAAGATACCAATACATACATATATATATATTAACAACCCATAATTAGATAAACATGAACAGTCACAAAGATTGAATAACAACTGTAAACACAACCAAACCCAAATACTCAAACCAGAGCAAACAATCAACAAAGAAATTGAGAGAGAGAGAGAGAGAGAGAAGGAACTGACTTTTGAGAGCACCAAAACAGAGAGCAGAACAAAAGGCAAAAACGACATAGACGATCTTCAACCATTCTTTCCAAGTATTCGGCATATCTACACCCAAAAAATAATTAAACAAACATACCAGTGAATTTTAACCCAGAATTAGGCAAACAAAAAACATGTTAAACCACAAACATATGATGAACTGTGTCTGAGAGAGAGAAAGAAAGAGAGACAAAAAGTGAGAACAAATAAAGTACCGGAAAAACCCAACCTAAATCCAACAGCAGTGATGCCAGAAAAATAAAAAAGATATTCAAACAAAGTGCCTGTATACATACATATAAATATGTATTCCCATCATATACATATACAGACACATCAATATGTTATATTAAATTAATAATAGAGAGACAAAGAGTGAGTGAATTGATTGATTAATTGATTAATTAAAGAAATAAAATAAAAACAGATTGGTGAACAAGAAAGCAAAGTTTCCTACTTCCATTTTCTGATTTTCTTGCTTTCAATGATCACTGCCTTGGATTGAACCTCCGCTGGCTTTTCATTGGAGTTTCCTTCCTCGCGAAAACGAATACATCACCGTGTTGGCAACATCTGTGGGCCCAACAATTTTTTGAAAACATTTTTCAAAAAATTTTTACTTTATTATTTTTCCTATTTTTTTATTTTTACTGATTTTTTTAATATTTTAACCATTTTTTTAATTTTTAAATACACTTAACATAAATACAATTAAAAAATATAATTTTCATAAATTTTTTTTAAAACAATTCACTAAATGCAAAAAATATAAAAATTTAGTATATTTTCCATATTTTTGTATATTTATTAGCTTTTTAAAATATTTTTTCACAAATATTTTATTTTTTAGATATATATAAATAAGGTGCATCCTAAAAAGTAAAAAAAATTAAAATTTTAAAAATATTCACTAAAAGCAAAAAAATACTAAAAATAAAAAACAAAAAACAAAAAACTCAATTTTTAGAAAACTAAATTCAGAAAACTGAAACCAAACACACTAATTGGTGTTTTATTTTATTTTTTTATTATTTTAAAATATTTTTAAAAAAATTAAGAATTAAAATAATATAATTTTTTTATTTTTATCATTTCTTTAAATTTATTAATAACATAAAAGTACAATTATAATAATTGATATTCCTTTAAAAATGTACTATTAAAGAATAATTTTGAAAAAATAACTTTTTAAAAATATAATAATTATATTATTAAAAAAATGGTTGAGAACACTAAAAGTGGTGATCTAATAGTACCGCTAATGATGTGGCAATATGCCCAACTCACTGTCTATGCCTTTCTCTTTCTTTTTTTTTGACATTCCTAATGCATTAGTGCTATTAATGATTTTTTTTTAATAATATGAATCATTATTGTATTAAAAAATGTTAAATTTTTCAAACTAAATTATTATTTTAAGGCAAAGAGAGTAATTAATTAGCATAAATGATATCACTGTCTTTGATTTGTCTTTTTATGGACCTATTATGGGGTCTTTTGAAAAAAAATAAAAAGAAAAAAATAAAAAAGAAAAGGGAGAGGTTGGGTTTTAATTTTTTACTCATTTTGAATCATATCACTTCTCATATTTTTTATTCACAAAAAAATAAAATATATTACAATTTTTTAAAAATTAATCTTTTACCAGCTTCTCAAAAGACCACTATATATGTATTTATACATTACATTTATATGTATTTACGTTCCACCCCAACAAATGGGAAGTTGTCAGGATCCTATGCATTTCTGCTCATGATATGTGGAATATGGGCCGTTAGATTGAAGCATCGTTTGGCAAGTGATTTTTTTAGTTAAAAAGTTATTACAAAAATTAAAAAGTCAACAACTTATACAAAAAAATTTTAAAAAAAATTTCTTTCTATTTTTTGTACATCTTTTCGTAAAAACTCAAAAAGTCATTCCAAATATACTAATTTTTTTACATCATATTTTAGTAAAAAAATAAAAAATTACTAAAAAAACTTGTTTTCCAAACGAGGCCTAAGTTTCAATGAGGTCCTTCTGTTTAAATGGCCGTGATCACGCTAATCTGGTCCTACTAATTAATGGGCTTTTTATACAAGAAATCTTATACATGGGTTGCACTTATAATTATTATTATTTTAAATTTTATTAATGTCAATTTTAAAATGAGTTGTGATTGGGGGCCCGAAAACGGGATGCCCTGAATGTCCCTATTTTTTTTTTTTTTTTTTTTTTTTCCTTTTCAACAGGAGAAAGGAGGAAAGACGAAGAAGGGAAGAAGGAGGAGGGAGAGGGGGAGTAGGAGGAAGGACTGGAGGGGGCCTAAAAAATGGAGGAGGGGGGGTGAAGGCGAGGCCGACGCGATCGGTGGCAATCGGCGCAGGCGACGCAACCTCTCTCTCTTTCTCTCTCTCTCCCTCTCCCTCTCCCTTTCCCTTTCTTTCTCTCCCTCTTCCTCTGCAACTTGCAGAGGTCGAAAATGGCGGAAAAAAAGAAAAAAAAAATGGAATGCCCAAAATGACGTCATTTTGGACATTCGGGGCATTCGGGGGAAGCAGATTCGGGCACCAAATCATTTTTCTTTTAAAATACATGTTAAGAATAAGCGTACATTAACCCCAAGAGATTGGCTTAATAATTTTAACTTGAAATCTAGGAATGTGTTCTCTTTAGGTCTCGTGTTCAACTTTCATTAGGAACAATTTGCTTTTTGGGGTTATGTCCGCAAGTTCTGTTTGAGATTTGTCTGATTCACGTAAATGGGACGCTTTTCATTAGAAGCAATCCAATCCTTAAGGTCACACCCCTGAGTTTTGCTTGAGATTTGCTCAATTCACGCGGATGGGACGTTTTGTATGGATTCCAAAATTAGTTGAGGTGTGCATAAACTAATTCGAATACCCAATCATCAATAAAAAAAAAGTAATAAAAGTGCACGTTAATAAGATTCTTTGATTTTTTTTATTTTTTAAATTTTTTGGTTATTTTGGGCATTACTATTTATTAGAGTCAGTTCTATTTTATTTTATAATACTAATAGAAAATCCCTCTTAAATTTTGAAATAACAATCACCTTACCCTGTTGGAATGAGTTTTTAGAATTATTTTTTTTTAATTATAAATTAATTTGACTAAAATAAAACCAATAGAATATTTTTTAATTTTCAAAGTTATTTCATTGCTTCAAAAACAAAAAAGGAAAATCAAATGAAAGTGATTAGTACTTTTGATTTTTTTTTTCATTTTTTAATCAAACTAATCATTAATTTATTTGAAGAAAAAAACAGAAAATAAATTTTAAAAAACTCAACTGTTCAAGAAGATTGGTAGAACCTCGATTGCATCCGGTCAAAATTTTATGTATTGGTTTAGTCTTTTAAAAAGAACACAGATTCTTGTTTCCATAAATTAATAATCATTTATTATAGTTGAATTCATAGATTAAGGTTCAAGATGATTAGATTTATTGAACCAAATCGTTTCCCTCTTTTTTTTTATTATTAATTTTGATATGTGTAGGGGTATTCCGCAAGGTACTTGCTCTCCTTCTCGTTGTTTTTCTCCAAGTCCAATCTCATTAAAACATTGATGATGAGACTTTCATTCAAATGTGCAGGCACAAAAAAAAAAAAAAAAAAAAACCAATTTTAGTCATTAAAATCCAATTTTAGAATTTATTTGATAGTTTTCAAAAAAAAATTCGAAAGATAGTTTGGTATAAAAATTGAAAAAATAAAAAGCACTCGGGCGATGTTTGGTTTATTTTTTAAATTAATATTTAGATCAAAATATGAAAAAAAAAAAAAAAAATGTTTGTTTAACAAATTTTTAAATATTTCATATTGTACATATCAATTAATCAAATTTTCCCTTACACTTATCTATTAAAAAATAATAATAATAAAAATTATCCCACAATTATTTTTAAAACTTATAACAAAATAAATTTTTAATTTTCAAAACTCTTTTGAGAGCTCCTTTGGGAAGAAAAAGGCCCAAGTTTTTTGGTTAAAATAGTTATAAAAAAAATAAAATAGATTTTTTAATCTAATAAGACAAAATATCACATTTAACTTATAATCATTACATTTTTTTTTCACAACAATCAAAAAAGTCAAAAAAATTTATCCTAAATGAGACTTTTTAAGTTCAGACTAAAATAGTTAAAAAAAAAAAAAAAAAAATCAACCCACATCCTAAACAAACAAAACTTCAAAAATAAACCAATCAAAACTTCAAGTTTTCTCTTTTAATTGGTATTAATAAATTGGGCGGTGATTCATCCCCTCGAAATGGGGCCCTGAATCCCCCGAAAATGCCATTTCAAGTTAAAAAAGAAAAAAAAAAAAAAAGAAAATAGTTTCCAAAAATGAAAATTAGTGGGATTAAGAGAATTATTTTTAAGGAAATTTTTCATTTTCCTAATAATTTTTTAAAACGTGTGAAGGAAGTTATGATGAGACTTTAAGACGCACTTCAAGGCGTTCTCACAAAAATTTAAAAAATTAAAAAATTTATCCTCAATGAGATTTTTCCAGCTCACACTACTAACTAAAAAATTATAAAATGAAAAATATTTGGAAGCACTAAAAAGGATCATTAAAGGGAGCATTAATGATGTGACAGTAGATCCTATCCACTTTCTATGCCATGTTTTTATTTATTTATATTTTTTTTACCATTCTCAATATATTAGTATCATTAATAATATATTTTTTTAGTGACTTAAATCATTGTTGTTAAAAAATTAAAGGCAAACCAACTATTCAGTAACATTCCAAACCAACTCTCAGTTCTGTCGTTTTGATTTGGCACACATGTTGTACTATTATTTTGGGTAACCCACCTAATCTTTTCTATGGTTAGTTTAATAAAAAAAAATTAATTTAATATTTCTAGTGGACAGACCCCTGGTCAACACCTAGTTATCTTATGATATCTTTATTATTTTTTTTGAAAGGATAAAGTTTGGGAGCTCGAATGAGCTCTTCGAATCCCTCGAAAATGGAGAAACAGAGGGAGAGGGAGAGGGAGAGGGAGAGGGAGAGGGAGAAAGAGAGAGGAGAGAAGAGAGGGAAGCTCGAGCTCGGCCGTCGCCATTTCGGTGATCGTCGATCGATCGCCGATCGTTCTGTCCCCTCCTGTCCAGTTCTTCCTTCTCTCTTCTCCCTTCTCCCTTCCCTTCTTCCTCTTCTTCTTCTTCTTCTTTTTCTCCCTTCTTCTTCTTCGTTTCTAATTCAACCACAAAAAAAAAGAAAAGGAAAAACGACGTCATTTTTCCAATTAGGGAGATTCGGTGGGGCAAATTTCGAGCGACGTAGCATTACTCTTTTGAAAAATACTAAAAACAGTCTTTTAACACTATTTGTATTTGTTAATGTTGGAAATATGTAAAAAATATATATACATAAAATAATACAATAATATTTTGAATAATATAAAAAGTATACTAAAATTATAAATATTTTGTCACTGTGTAATATCTTAAGAGCCATTATTTTTAATAGAAGTGTTATTTAGACTTATTGGGTGATATTTGTTGTATCAGTCATCACTTTTTTTGACAAATCTTTTCCCTTGCTTTTGATAGGATTTTGCTAGTATTCAGGCCTCTTTTGACAAGAGATCAAAAGTCAGCTTTTACGTTTTTAATCTCTTTTGAGTTATATTATTTTCGGCTCTGCTACAGGGCCCGAAAGGGTTTCGAGCCAAACGGCTCGAATTTCAGAAGGAAGGAGGAAGAAGAAGAAGAAGAAGAAGAAGAAGGAGAGGAGGAAGAAGAAGAAGGAGAGAAGGAGAAGCAGAACTGGAGGGGGCCCTAAAAATGGGGTTGGAGGCGGAGATGGAGGCGGAGACGGCGGCGGGTGGAGGTGGACGAGCGACGAGCTGCGAGATCGGCCGACGAGCTGCGAGATCGGACGAGCGACGAAGTCATGACGCCGGCCGACGCTGCCGCTCTTCTCTCTCCCCTCTGCTCTTCTCTCTGTTCAACGAAGAAGACGAAGAGAAAGAAAGAGAAGGAAGAAAAAAAAAAAAAATCCGAAGCCCAAAACGACGTCGTTTTGGGCTTCGAGCCGGATTCGAGCCCCAGATTTCGGGCCCTCAAACATTATTCTATTATTTTTATTGTACATATTTTTTTAAAAAAAAACCAAAAAATTACTTTTCAAAATAACTCTTAATAACGAGTTTTTAATCTCTTTTGAGTTATATTATCTTTTTTTTTTTTTATATTTTTTTTTTAAAAAAATCAAAAAAAAAACCAAAAAATTACTTTTCAAAACAACTTTTAATAACGAGTGTTAACGATTAACGATCCTTTTTTTGTTTTTTTGATGAAAAGTCTTTATTTTGTTTAGTGGACTTATCTTGGAACTTATTTTAATGATTCAAATTATTTATTTAATAAGACTTGTTGAGTTTTATAATCACATTTATTGTTGTTACTATTTAAGTCGAATATAATCTCATCATCATATAACTATACCAATGTTTGACTCATTTGACAAAACCCACCAAGGAACACAACATGGACCCTTGCTCCCTTTTTTAGACATTTTGTAAAGTCTAAGGTTGTTAAGATTGGGATCCTATGCAGGATTGTTTTGGAAATTTGTCGGATTAGATCATAAGATCGGATCGAAGATCGTAAGATCATACTAAAATAATAAAAAAATGCAATAACTTTTATATGACTAAATAATACTATCAAAATATATATAGAATAAGCCCCAAAAAAAGAAATATAGCAATTCAATCAGCATTTAAACATTTTTTTCCAAAAAAAGAAGTCAAAAACATAATAAAACCAAATACCAACACTTGCACACCATTGTCATTGTTTCTTAATGAAAACAAAACAAACTAAATAAAGGTCACAATATGATTTGAGGTCACAATATTTCATCCTTATTATTTAAATATAGTTAGAAATTTTTTATATGATTTTAAATCAAAATACAATGTTAATTATAGAGGTAAAATGACTTATCAAAAAAATAAAAAATTATAATGGTCAAATGGCTGTAATACCTTCAAATTCTATACTTTTTTTGTTATTTTATTTATCTCTCCTCTCTCATATACATAATTTGTAATATCTAATATTAATTCAATTAATCACAATTAATTATAAATTTTTAATTATTTATTGTAATTCTTAACTTTTTATTTTAATTTTTATTTAGTTATAATTTAGATCAAAATTAATCCTAAATATTTGCTTATTTGTTGTAATTTCTAACTTTTTAATCTAATTTTTATTTAAATATATTTAAGATCACAATTCATTCTAAATTCTTAATTATTTATCGTAATTCCTAACATGTTAATATAATTTTAATTTAATAATTTTTTAAATCAATTCTTAATTATTAATTATTTTATATTTTATATTTTTATTTAATTATATGCACCCAACATAGCAAAGAAGAGAAGCAGACCTGGAGTCGCAGCAAAGAAAAGAAAGGGAGAAGAAGAAGAAGAGGAAGCAGCGTACCTGGAGTTGCAGCAGCAAGTCAAGCTTCTTCGTTTGATGTTGAATCTCACTTTTCCCAA
Organism: Camellia lanceoleosa; assembly: GCA_025200525.1. Taxonomy (NCBI): domain Eukaryota; kingdom Viridiplantae; phylum Streptophyta; class Magnoliopsida; order Ericales; family Theaceae; genus Camellia; species Camellia lanceoleosa. Next base: position 194,728,586 of record CM045758.1, on the reverse strand, counting down.
GTCAGGCTTCTTTGTTTGCCCTAATCGCAGTAGGTGAAGCTTCTTTATTGCTTTGCTTCTCTGTTTCTCTCATTTTAGCTCCTGATTTTACTTTTAAGTTGCCCAAAAAATCCTTCAAATCTGGATCACATGGAGTCACGATCCAGATGCGATCCTAACGATCCCGAGGATCCCACCACGATCCTAATCTGGGGTCGATCCGATGTACGAGTTGGATCGAATTGTGTATATTGAGTCGTAGGATCGTACGATCCTACGATCCGGATCGCGATCTTAACAACCTTGATAAAGTCGCATAATTCAATTGTGATTAAGTCATTGCAATTTAATTACAAATTTTGCTGCTTAAATTCCTAATTTTAAAGGCAGAGACATTGAGGATCATTATCCATACAAGGCTAACTTTTTTGACGACTTGTGTGGAAAATCAAAGTTGGGACCAGTAAGTCATTTTCTAAAGACCTTTTCTTATGGTAGAAGAAAGACCTTAATTGGAGAGTGGTGGAGTGACTCCAAAAATACAATACATATACAATATGAACAATGTTCCACGTTATGAGAACTGAAATCACAGTAGAGAATTTTATTTTGGTTTTTTATGGTACAAGAGAATTTTCTTTCATGTGTGTGTTGATTTCTAACCACACTGCCAAACAGGTACTCAGCTGGAGAATACTGGCAGAATAGATTGGGCCCAAACGACCTATAATAGAAAAACGAGACTCCGGCAGTGGTTCTTCCACCCAAGGGCATTCCAACGATCAAGTCAATACTCAGTTATTTCTCAAAGATAATAATTATTGTACATGAGAATTTTCTTTCATGTGTGTGTTGATTTCTAACCACACTGCCAAACAGGTACTCAGCTGGAGAATACTGGCAGAATAGATTGCGCCCAAACGACCTATAATAGAAAAACGAGACTCCGGCAGTGGTTCTTCCACCCAGGGGCATTCCAACGATCAAGTCAATACTCAGTTATTTCTCAAAGATAATAATTAGTGCTTAACTCACTAGTCAGAATACAAAACGCGTACCTTAGACCCATGAGGATGCCTTACTTTTATAGCCAATACTGACATGATCCCCTTAAAGCCTTTGCTCCCCTTGGACTCTGGCCCAATACAAAATCCTAGACTCCCAGTTAGATCGGGATAAACTCCTTAAGAGTCTTATCTTTATCCAAGCTGAAGTCCTCTCTTATTTTAGGACTCTTGTCTCTTATCCGCTTATCCCGGATTCCGGTATCTCCGCAGATAACCTTGGCCTAGCCAAGATCATCTCGACGCCATGACCATGACACGTAGCACCTCGATTGGCACTTTGGTGCCACCTTCGCCACGTGTTGTTATCCAAAAAATATGCCCCCACATTTCATATAATAACAAACTTGGTACTGTAAAGCCCCGATGTCCCACATCGGGAATGAAGGGGGAGTTCATGGGCTATAAAAGTAAAAACTCGAACCCTTATATAGCATTGAGGCATTTTCTCGGGTGGTGAGATCCCTATTAGAACTCTCCAGTTAAGCATGCCTAGGCTGGAGTAGTTTTGGAATGAGTGACCCACTAGGAAGAATAAATCCGTGCGGGCGTAGCCCAAAACAGACAATATCGATGATATGTGAACGGTTGGGGCATTACAAATGGTATCAACGCCGACTCTCCGGACTACCGAGTGTGGACCCCCTGGCGTCTCTCGGTGCATAGGGGCGAGCTTGCGAGTTGGCAGGCTACTGCACGGGGATGTGTAGCCTTATGGGGGGTGGATTGTAAAGCCCCGATGTCCCACATCGGGAATGGGGGGAGAGTTCCTGGGCTATAAAAGTAAAAACCTGAACCCTTATATAGCATCGAGGCCTTTTCCCGGGTGGTGAGATCCCTATTAGAACTCTTCAGTTAAGCATGCCTAGTCTGGAGTAGTTCTGGGATGAGTGACCCACTGGGAACAACAAATCCGTACAAGCGTAGCCTAAAGCGGACAATATCGATAATATGTGAATGGTTGGGGCATTACAGGTACCCAAAGACGAGAGCAACAGCTGCAAGACTAATAATAACAGACATTTCCCCATCTTAAAAATAAAAAATAAAATAAAATAAAAATAAAAATACTGACTCCGAATTTATTCACAAACTAGCAAGGTGTGTAAATAAATTTAATTTTCTAATTAGTCTAAAAAATAATAAGGTTTACTATTTTGAATAAATTAATATATATATATATATATATATTTTTATAAGAGAGGCTATTACTTTGAACCAATCACAATATGTATTTATATAAGATTAATGCTTCGGACCCCCACTGGGGGTCGACCCCCAGTGAGGTGGCACGCTGGGATTGGTTAAAAAAAAAATTGTTTTTTTTTTTTTTTTTATTAAGTTTCGGCCAGTGGGGGCTCGCCACCTCACTGGGGGTGCGACCCCCACTGAGGGTCTGCAGCGGGGCTGTTTATATAAACTCACAAATGCTGATAAGGTATTTGAGATAGATTAAAATAGTCAATAAACAAAATATCAAATCATATCACTTTCTCTCTTTTCTTTTCTTTTTTAACACGTCATTTCTTAAAAAGTCACATAACTAACTAAAATTATCTAGGGCGCTGATAAATCCCCCGAAAGGGGGTCCCCCGAAACTCCCGAATTTCCCTTTCAAGTTAAAAAAAAAAAAAAAAAAAAAAAAAAAAAAAAAACAGTTTGTCAAAAATGGAAATTAAGGGGATTAGGGGGAGTTTTTTTAGGGGGATTTTTCATTTTCCAATTATCTATTCCTAAATAGGTCATAACAAGAGAATTGGTTTTTAATTTGGAGAAAATAGCGATCACAGATAAAAGACCAATAAATAAATAAATGAGGGTGGTGCAATTTTGAGTTGCATACTTTTATATATATGTAATTATTTTTGGGAGAATGTCAAAAATATATGAAGAGTGGGAAAATTAATTGTAAAATAATAAATGTACAAGTGAATTATGTATTGAGTTATTTAAATAAAATAAGAACTTGTATCTTTATTATCTTATAATTATATTTCCTATTCATTATTTTTTAAAAATTTTATTATTAATTTTTTATATATTTTACTGAAAAAATGATTGATTCATCGAGTTTAAGCACACCGAGTCTAAGCACATACGAATTGCTTGAATTACGTAAGCCGAACAGCCGACTTTATCTTTGTTAATTGTGATTGTTATATCAATTGTTGTGTCAATTAACACTCATCTAAATAACCTGCATCCCTTTAGATGACATGCCAGAAGACCTCCTCAATGACTAATCTGTCAATTAATATATATAAATCCAAACAATTTAAATAAATCAAAATTATAATATTGCACTGAAATATAATTCCCCTTAATTTTTTCATTGAAAAATGCCAGAGATTCTTATTTTTTAGAGATCCCTACATCTCCTTTTGAATATTAACTATGGATGTATATATGAGACTCACTTATGTATGTGTGAAGTCCATACCATTAATGGTAGAGATCCAAAAGAAGTAATAAGTATTTCTAAAAAATGAAGGTCTCAATTATTGGAGTGTTTTGAGAAATTAGTAAAAAATTAACTTTTTAATTTTTTTAACTTATTTTAACTTTTTGTGAATAAATTATATGAAAAATAATATGACTTAAAATGGATAAAAAGTTAAAAGTTGATATTTAACTCATTGCTGTTTTTTCATTTGTTGGAGTCTTCAGTGGGGCAGACCTTGGACCCCACAATCCATCAAAAATTATTCTGTCGTAGTATATCATCACAGTTGAAACTATGGAACCCATGTCCTTTGCTTAAGATTCACTTCGGCCCCGTCTGAGAAAGAGGCTAGAGCATCTTTCATGATTGTTGTTATAATATTATTATTATTATTATTATTATTATTATAATTCAGTAATAAATAGTATTATTTTGTCAAATTATAATAATAATATTTTAATAGTCACTTGTTATTTTAGTAATTTTCAATTAATTTTTTCTTTAAGTTTGTAAGTGTTATTTGAATATAGGTTTTTTTGTAATTTTATTTTTTTTATTTTTTTTCTTTTATGACATTTTTTTAACTATTTGAAAAAAAAATTTATATATTTATATTATTCCCGACTAGACAAATAAAAAAATTGAAAAAAATTAGAAAAATTAGAAAAAAAAAATATATATAATTCAATTTGAAAAAATTCTTGGGTTTCTACTATTTCAATTCTATTTTTTCAAGGCTTTGTTTAGCATATACTAAAAAAGTTCAAAAGTCAAAAAGTCACTATCCTATTTAAGTCACATCATCCTATTTAAGTCACATCACCTCTCTACAACATCACTTCAAACCCAACCCATACTTCATAAAAAATCAAAAAGTACACTTATTTAGAATATCCCAAATCATCCCTGAATTTGGAGCCACAAATATATTCATATTTGCTGATATGGCGTGTTTGGCAATTGCTATTTTACTTGCCAAATTTGAGAACAGATATGGCATATGTCATCTTTGGCAAGTAAAATAGTAAGCCATTGGAGACCCACTTTTATCACTATTGTTAAATTGTAGCTTTGGCAAGTGTTTTGAGAACTCCATTGGAGATGCTCTTAGAAATTGTTTTTGGTTATGCTAGAAATCTTAAATAATTTATTAAATCTTTTATATGGGTATAGGATCCACACACATGTGAGTTTGTGTGGATTTTAGAGATTTGATAAAAAAATTTGATAAATTATTTAGAATTTATAGCATTTTTATTATTTTTTTTGGCTTTTATTTCTTTTGAATTACAGTGTTTTTTTATTTTTTTATATATTTTTAAAAAACATATTTAAAAAATATAAAAAAAATTAACTTTTAATATATTTCCAAAAGAATGATTACATTGCAAATATAGACAAGTTGTCAGAGCCACATTTCAGAGAAAATAAAATATGATTCATTTTATTTTCTTTCATTAGTCTCGGGTAGTAAGACCTCGGGCATCCTAAGGTTCCCAGCTCCCCTTTTTCTTAAAGTTAATTATTTAGGCGACATAGGGTAAACATTTTCGGCCTGAATCAACCATATCAAATGTCAAAAATATAATATAAATTATAAATGAACAGACGTTATAGACAATACAAATAAGAAAATATTTGAGACTTGTGACAAAGCTTTCACAATTTCACCCTTAATAATATGACATGATAAATGTCAATTTTGATTTCATATACTCAATTATATTATGCTCTACTTACCTATCACATTATTAGAAATGTAATTAGGAGTGATGAAATAGAAAATGTAGCAAAATCCATACAAATAACAAACAATAAAAACAAAATGATTTGGACAAGAAGCATCCAAGACAACACTGTAGCCACAACCTCCTCTAGAAGCATCCAACAGCCACAGCTATTTCTTGCTTTTTCTTTCTTTTCTAAACAATATTGAATGGGGCCAAAAAGGTATAATGCAAACATAGAAGAAGAAAATACAATTCAGTATAGATTTAAAAAAAAATTACACATAAATGATAAATTTTATAAATATTAATAATTAAAATTCTAAACTTTTTCTTATATCTGTAAATGTTTTTTAAAAATTCCATTGAATTATAATTTTTCCAACAAAAAAACTATGTAATTGTTACTCATAAATATGTAATTTAAAGAAAAAATATCATATAAATATGTAATGATATAATTAATTATAAATCAGTGAAAATGCAAGTGATGAGAACTATAAAGTGAGACAGTATTCATTTATATTGGGAACATGTCACACCAACTTTATTGGTTGACAATTTGTTTTTCCAATTTCGTAGTTATCTAAAATTTTCAATAATTTAAATTGAAATTTTATTTTTTATTTTATTTGAACTGTTTTTATTTATTATAACAGTATATGTTAAATTATTTGATAAAATTGTTATATATAACTTATTAAATAGTAATAAAAATTGTTGGTGAAATATCGGAAAAATTATATTTTAATGATAAATAATGTAAAGAAAATGAGATACAAATAAATCAGGCTAAGACATGAATATTTCGTTTTCTTTAAAAAGATCAAGCCCATTGCGGTAGGAAGAATCCAAATACCGATACAGCACTCACTAAACTCTGACTTGTTCCTTCCGGGATATAACAATCGGACCATTTGTCGTATGGTTCAAGCTAACTCTGCACTGGATGGTGAATCCAAAATTTCACTAAGAAAAATACCCTGCTTTGGCTAGTAATCTCTCACGTGTAAAAATAATTGGTCTAGAAAATAGTAGATGAGAGGAACAATATATAGGCTACTAAGGCCTTACAAATTACACCAAAAATAATTACCATTAAACTAGAGAAAAGGTGTAACGGCCCTAATTTTCTTAAGTCATTACTTATTATTATTACTTTATTAATTGTGTAGATACATGAGAATTTAATGTAGTATTTAATTAATTTATATTATTTAATTAATTTAATGTGTTATTTAATTATAGGTAATTAATCCGTATATTGATATATTTATATTGTTTATAAAAAAAAATGTGTTTATATATTGATACTAGACCTAGGTTTAATCACTTTTTGTGGAAGAATTTTTTGCAGAGAATTTTTTGCAGTAGCCCGCGGGGGGGGAGGGAAGGAAAATGAGTGGGAGCATTAATTAGTGCTACCACTAATGATGTGGCAGTGGGTGGGACCCACTGCCACAATATTTTTGTGCCTTGTTTTTTTTTTTTTTTTTAAAAAAAAGTGGGTGCCAACTCATTAGTGGTGCTTTAGAGCATCACTTTTAGTGGGATTTAGCATTGCTGGGAGAAAAAAAAAGAGTAATCAAACAAAAAAGTGAGAGTGCCTTTGTGTTGGGATCATCAGCTAAGAGAGGGAAAGAGACATTGAGAAATTAAGAGAGAAAGAGGAAAGGGAAGAAAGAAAAGATTAGAGTTTTATTTTGGTAGATTAATTAATTTTCTAAATATTTTTTTTGATCATCGAAAAATAATTGTGAGTACAAAACCCACTTTCTTTGATTTATGTTTAATCCGTTATTTTTATTTATTTATTTATTTATTTTTATTTGATGTTAGTTTAATTTTGTATTTATATGAAGATGATAAATTGATTTTAATTATTTTGATTAATTGTGTATGTCAGGTTTAGAGCTTTTATATGTGTTTATTTTATGATTGTAATCACACTCATGGATATATGAAATTAAAATAAACTTAGAACAAATAGATAAATTCCTTATACTCCACCATAATTTCATGGATTGTTGTTTTATTTGAGTGTTGGTAAGAAAAAGTGTATAAAAAAAAAAGTGAAGGTTATGAGATTTATTTAAATACCTTAGGCTTGGCATTGTTATATTTGTTCGCATGAGTAGATGAGAGATTGTGTATATATATATTGTTGCCTCGTTCTCATGAGTAAACGAGCACTTTGATTTACGCTCGTACGTATATGCTAACCATCAGGGGAGTGTAGATCAAACTCGGGACGATATCCCTATGCAAGTTTGACTTTAGAGCAGTGTTAGGTATACGGGAGACACATGATATATATGTGTAAGCCGAAAGTGAAGAGCCGAAGTGGTGGAGTTAAGGTACAAAGAATTAAATATGAGTTTATTGTTATAGTGTGAATTGTATTGATTTGTACATCTTGAAAAATAGTAAACGATCTTGATAAATTATGAAATTTGAGCAGAGGCATGTATACATGATTCGAGACAACTTTTGTATTTTAACTTTTTATTAAAAAGATCAATTAGAACTTGTAATCGGATGATTTCGGTTACAATAGTTTTTATTCATTTTAGCAGTGTAAACTTTAGATGCTGTTTTTAACCCATGAAACGAGCTTATTTTTATTAATTTTGCATAAATTGAAGTAAAAAATTATTATGAAAACTTTTCATGTTTTGAACTTTTCCGCAAAAATTCATCTTACAGTAGTTTCTTTTCGTTTTCAGTTCCAAATTTTTTGATCAAATTTCGTTTAGGATTTTCTATTTAGTTTTTCTCTCAACTTGTTCAGTTTCTACTAAATTCGTCCGTGATACTTTTCATAAAATTTGATTCTGTACAACTTTTGTTATTTGAGTTTTGGTCAAATCGAATTATTTAAGTATGAAACGGTGCATTTTTATACTTCTTCAGCAAGTTACTTATGATTGAATTACACTAACTTTATTTTTTTTGTGCAGAATGGTGGGTCTTATTAACTTTTTATGCGGAGTTGACCCACCATATTTTTATTTTTATTTTGTTTATTTTATACTCAATTTATATTTGGTTGTGTACAGGCAAGAAACTAAATACCACTGTATCGCGGGAAACTATCTCTTCGTCTCGGTGCAAATGGAACTACTTGTCTTGTCTCATAACAAGAATTAAATATATTTTTATTTGTGTTTGGTGGACACATGGGTGTCAAATAATTGTACTCATACCAATATATTTGTATACTAACCCGTTTTGTCTCTTGACATCTCGGTTGCATTCTATTTGAGCGCAATTGAGCTTCCTTGTAGGATTAGTTGGGGCTATGATGGTGACGTAGAATAACTATAGTTGTTGGACACGTCTCTTAGATTTTTTTTTGTTTTCTTGAGTTTATGGTTGATATTAGTTTATTGTATTTATTATTATTTTTTTTATGACCTTAGTATTTTGACAATTTGACATTGTAGGTTATTTTTCAACTTTGCATTATTTAAGTTGTTTGATTAGTTATTGTTACTTTAATGTTGGAAGTATTGGTTAGTTATGAAATTTATAAGGGATGGTTTGGTTGGCATTTTGTTATTTTTTTTAATCCCTTGTAATCTTTTGAGCATGAAATTTATTTAAACCTTATAGAGATGAGAACGTTTAGATTTTGTTTCATTCTTAGAATTTGGATGATAGAATATTAATTGAGGTTTAGTTCTAATTTAATATTTAATTATCCAAATTTTGGAGCATGACAGTTTGGTATCAGAGCTGTAGGTTGCCCTAGACTTGTGAGAGTTTAGGTGATCCTCGGATTGTAGAAACATGGGTTAGCTGGTTTAGTTTGGTGGTTGAGTTTATTCTAAATATTTATGAACGAATTCTTTTTGTGTGTTTAACTTGAAGGTGATGGCTGGAAGGTATAATTTGAGAAGTGCTGAGCCCAATGGCACAGGAGAAGAAACAACTGCTAACGTGGTGGTAGCTACCAAGACAACCAATACGGTATAGGTTAATGTGGGGGAGATGATGGCTCAGTTACTTCAGGTTGTTCAGAATAATAGTCAAGGCCAGCAAGGAGATCTATTTGCGAAGAGAAACAAAGATTTTGGTTGTTTGGGAGAGTAGAAATTCTCTAGAGATAGAGGACTCATTGCAGCTGACGCTTGGGTTCAGAAATGTGAGATGGTGTTTGGTCGTATGCAACTCACCGAGGTTTAAAAACAGGAGTTGGCTACACATCAACTTGAGTGAGCAGCCTTATTTTGGTGGAACTCATGAAAGGAAGGTCTAGATTTGACGACTTTGACTCGGGCAAATTTGAAGACCCGTTTTGACCAAAAGTTTGTTCCTATTGCTATTCGGTCTTAGTTGAGTGATGAATTTTCGAAGTTGACTCAAGAGGATAGAACAGTGATTGAGTATGTCACCAAGTTTAATGAGTTGTCTTATTATGCCCCTTACTTAGTCAACACGCAGAAGAAGAAGAATGAGAAGTTTATTAAGAGATTGAATCATTACCTGTTTAAGTCCTTTTTTTCCTTTGATGCTGAACTGTTTGACAAAGTTCTTGACTTGCAACTGAAGTATGAGGAAAATGAGAAGCAATTTAAAGAAGGGAAGGCCAAGATCGAAGAGACTTCTAGAGGAAGTCACTTCCAGCAGCGAGATGGGAACAAATACTAACCCTATGATCAAAGGCATAAGGGTCAGCAGTTTCAGAGGCCACAGCAACAAGGTAGTCTGGGAAATTTCAGACCTCAGGGTAATTTCAGGCCTTAGGGCAATTTCTAGCCCCAGGGGAACTATTATCAGAGACAAGGTGGTCTGCACCCACAAGGTTATCAAGAACAGCGGCAGTAAGTGCCATAGTTGGGTTATCGTCCTTCCGTACCTCAGTTAGAGGGGCCCCCACCTATCAGAGCAGTAGCACCTCAATAGATCAATAGGAAGTGTTTTTGGTGTTAGCAATTGGGACATGTAATTAAGGATTGCCCTTAGAGACAGTAGGCGCGACAGGGTCAGACAGTTCTAGCCAGGGCATTTACAGTTATGCTAGGAAATGACAAAGTGCAAGGTACTTTTAATCTCTTTCAAGAACCTATTAGGGTACTTTTTGATACTGGAGCCTCTCATTTTTTCATATCTAGACAGTTTGTAGAAAGAGAACACCTTGTAACTACCTCTTTGTCTAGACCTATCCGTGTTGAGACCCCTTTAGGAGGGACAGTTACTCTTTATGAGATGTGTAAAGATTTTGAGATTGACTTTGCAGGTAGAGTCTTGTATGCAGACCTAATTGTGTTAGGGTTTAAGGGGTTTACAATTATTTTAGATATGGATTGGCTGCGAAAATACTTTGTGACTCTAGATTGTGCTTGAAGGACTATATTTATAGATATTCTCGGTATGCCACAGCTTACCCACACTTCTAGAGATAGAGAAGAATCAGTGATGACAAGTTTCCTATGCTCGGTAGAAATCTCTAAGCAAGATATTAGTGAGGTAGATGTGGTATGTGAGTTTGAAGATGTATTTCAGAAGATACCTAGACCTCCTCTTCAACGGGTAATAGAATTTCGCATTGACTTAGTGCCGAGAACTACACCAATTTCTAAGGCGGCATACAAAATGGGGCCGAAAGAGCTTGTGGAGATGAAGAAGTAACTAGAAGAGATGCTTCAGAAAGGATACATTCGTTCAAGTAACTCCTCGTGAGGAGCACCCGCAATCTTTGTCTCTAAGAAATATGGTACTTTTCATATGTGCATAGATTACAGAGAGCTAAACAAGGTGACTATCAAGAACAAGTATCCGCTACCTAGAATTGATGACTTGTTTGATTAGTTGAGGGGGCAGCAGTGTTCTCTCAGTTTGATCTCAGAACTGGTTACCATCAAATGGGTGTGTCAGAGGAAAGTATACAGCTTACTACTTTTTGGACTCAGTATGGATTGTAAGAATTTTCTGTAATGCCTTTTGGCTTGACAAATGCTCCTGCCTATTTCATGGACTTGATGAACGGGATTTTTTAACCATGTCTAGATAAGTTTGTGATTATCTTCATAGATGATATCTGGGTGTATTCTAAGAATGATGAAGAGCACAAAGAACACTTGAAAGTTGTGTTGCAGACTTTAAAGGAGCAGCAGTTATACGCTAAGTTTAGTAGGGGTCACTTTTTGGAGAATCAAGTTCGGCTTTTGGGACATGTTGTGTCCAATTAGGGATAGCGGTAGATCCTGAGAAAGTTATTGCGGTCAAAGAATGGAACAGCCTACAAACCCTACAGGGATGAGAAGTTTTTTAGGACTAGTCGGTTATTATAGGAGATTTATAGAAAAGTTTTCCACTATTACAGCACCCATGACCAAGTTAACCCGCAAGAATGTGAAGTTCTTATGGTCAAATGATTGTAAGAGAGCTTTCCAGGAGTTAAAGGAGGGTTTGCCTACAGTACCAGTGTTAACTATACCAGTACAATGGGAAAAGCTAGTAGTGTTTACTGATGCGAGTGGAACTAGGTTGGGATGTGTGTTGATGCAACATCATAAGGTTGTATCTTATGCTTATTGACAGTTAAAACCTCATGAGAGACGATACCCTACTCATGACTTGGAGCTGGCAGTAGTTGTTTTTGCGTTAAAAGTATGGTGACACTACTTGTCTGGGGAGCGCTTTGAGTTATACACAGATCACAAGAGTCTTAAATATCTTTTTTTTTTTTATATCAAAAAGAGTTAAACATGAGGCAACAAGGGTGGGTTGAATTCATCAGTAGTTATGATTTCAAGATCCTTTACCACTCGGGGAAAGAAAATGTGGTTGTAGATCTACTTAGTCGACAACATAGGATTATAGCTTCTTTGATGATTCAGGAATGGAAGTCCTTGGAGTTAATTTTGATGCATGATGTTCAATTAATAGAGAGTGTCGAAAGGGCATACATTGGTAGTTTGACCGTGTAATTGACGTTATTGGGTAAAATTCGTTAGATGCAGTATTTAGATGGGTTTTTCGTCAGCAAGCTCGATGACCTTATAGTGGATTTAATTGATGATTGTCCTACTGATTGGTCTGTGGACTCAGATGGGGGATTGCGTTTCAGGGGCAGATTGTGTGTACCTAACATTGTTAAGTTGAGGAAAGAGATTATGGATGATACCCATAGGTCTCGATATACCATTCATCCTGGTGGGACTAAGATGTATAATGACCTGAAGAGGACGTTTTGGTGGGAATGTATGAAGACGGACGTAGAAGAGTATGTTTCTTGATGTTATGTGTGCCAACAGGTTAAGGCAGAACACCAACGACTGTTTGGACTTTTGCAGCCTCTTGAGATTCCTATTTGGAAATGAGAGTGCATCTCTATGGACTTCATGGATGGATTGTCGCGGTCTAAGCGAGGCAATGAATCTATTTGGGTGATAGTGGATCGACTCGCCAAGTCTGCTTATTTTATTCCTATCAATGTTCACCGAACCGCGGATAAATTGGTTAGGCTGTATATTCGGGAGGTGGTGCGACTTCACGGCGCACCAGTTTCTATAGTTTCATATCGTGATCCGTTATTTGTGACAGAGTTTTGGAAGAGCTTTTAGCATTCTTTGGGTGCTAGGTTAGACTTGAGCACGTCTTATCATCCTCAGACGGATGGGCAAACTGAGCGGGTAAATCAGATCTTAAAAGATATGTTGAGAGCTTGTGTCCTCGATCTTGGTGCTAGTTGGAAAGAACACTTGCCATTGGTGGTGTTTTCTTATAATAATAGCTGTCACTCAAATATCAGGATGGCACCTTTTGAGGCTTTGTATGGAAGGCCATGTCGATCACTTGCTTATTGAATGGAGGTAGGAGATGCGCCGTTGTTAGGGCCAGAGTTGGTGAGAGAGACCATGGAGAAGGTAAACATTATTTGGGAACGTATTAAGACTGCACAGAGTCGTCAGAAGAGTTATGTTGATAGAAAACGTAAGGGGGTTAAGTTGAATGTCGAAGATTTTGTGTTTTTGAAGGTTTTGCTGATGAAGGGTATCATGCGGTTCGGAAAGAAGGGAAAGTTGGCACCTAGATTTGTGAGACCATACAAGATCACTAAGAGGATTGGTAATGTGGCTTACAAATTAGCTCTACCACCTACTTTATGTGTTCCATGTATCTTTATTGCGGAAGTGTGTACAAGACCCTTTCTAAGTAGTATCACCAGAAGTGTTGGAGATTAGTGACGATTTGACATATGTGGTGCGACCGGTTACTATTCTAGATCGGGATGTAAAGCAATTGTGGCGCAAGAAAGTGAACTTGGTTAAAGTGCAATGGAGCGAGGATGAGAATGATATCACTTGGGAATTAGAAGAGAAAATTCGGCCTATGCACTTGGAACTTTTTACTTAGTACTCTTTCCTATCGAATCTCGGGACAAAATTCTTTTGAAGTGTGTATATTGTAGTGACCCTAATTTTCTTAAGTCATTATTTATTATTATTATTACTTTATTTTATTTTTGGCTTTATTAATTGTGTGGATACATGAGAATTTAATGTGGTATTTAATTAATTTAATGTGTTATTTAATTATAGGTAATTAATCCGAATATTGATATATTTATATTGTTTATAAAAAAAAATGTGTTTATATATTGATAAAATATATATCATATTTATGTATATTGTATTTATGTTATATGTGTAAGATATAAATATAATAGTCAATTAGATATACTATACTAGACTTAGGTTTAATCACTTTTTGTGGAAGAATTTTCAGCAGCAGTCGTAGGGGAGAGAGAGAGAGAGAGAGAGTAATCAAACAAAAAAGTAAGAGTGACTTTGTGTTGGGATCATCAGCCGAGAGAGGGAGAGAGACATTGAGAAATCAAGAGAGAAAGGGGAAAGGGGAGAAAGAAAATATTAGAGTTTTGTTTTGATGGCTTAATTAATTTTTCAAATATTTTTTTGATCATCGAAAAATAATTGTGAGTACAAAACCCACTTTCTTTGATTCATGTTTAATTCGTTGTTTTTATTTATTTATTTTTATTTATTTAATGATAGTTTGATTTTGTATTTTCATGAAGATAGATTGATTTTAATTATTTTGATTAGTTATGTATGTCAGGTTTAGAGTTTTTATATATATTTATTTTATGGTTGTAATCACACTCAGTGGCGTAGCCAGGAATTCAGTGTAGAGGGGGCAAAAATTAATGATAATTTGCTTCCATTATTTTAAAAACACTTTTCAAAAAATTCTACTTTCTTATTTTTCGTATTTTTTTTTTTGTTTTTACTAATTTTTTTTAATATTTTAAGCAAAATTTTTTTTTTACTTTTTAGACATACCGACATAAATATATCTAAAAAGTAAAACAATTGTGAAAAAAACTTTTTAAAAATTCACTAAATACCAAAAATATTTAAAAAAAATACGATAATTCAGTATATTTTTTTATATTTTTATGTATTTATTAATTTTTAAAATATTTTTTTACAATTTTTTTACTTTTTAGATGTATCTAAGTAAGGTGCATCTAAAAAAGTAAAAAAAAAATGTTTAAAATTTTAAAAATATTCACTAAAAAAAAATATGAAAATAAAAAAACTCAATTTTCAAAAAATTTAATCCAAAAAACTCAAATCAAACACACTGATTATTTTTTTTTTTCCATAATAAACAACAATGAGATATTACTAAACTTAAATGTTAAGAGTTCATTTGAATAAATGTGAATTTTAAATTAAAGAATTTGAGATTAAATTTTATACAAATTTTGGAGAGTAACTATTTTATAGATGGATTGAAAATTTAAAAAAGAAGATACATTGAGACAGAAATGATATGTTTTAGTAGAGAAATTCTATAAAACATATCGCAAAAAAAGTGTCTATCATATGTCACAATTATGATTTTCGTGATCTTTAGTTATAACACATTATAGTGTTAGATATAATTTAGTTATAATTTTTTGTGGTTGTTATTTTAGTTATGACTATATATCAAGTAATACTTAGTTATGACTCATTCTGATATTAGTTATGATCTATTGTAATTTTTTGTATTTTTTTATTTTTATAATTGAAGATGTGTTGCTTGATTATAATTTATATAGTAGTCATTTTAGTTATGAATGGAAAGAAACACATGAAGGATAAACTCCACATGTCAAATGTAACTAACAATCAAGTAAATTCTATATCTTCATTGAAATTAATTATGTTTTCATATCAATAATGATAGATATCACCATTATATTGAAATTTTTATAGATAATAATATGACTTATTATAGCCTCTTTATTTTCAATCAAAATAATCATTATTGTTCTCATAATTTTAAAAATGTCATTAATATTTCACTTTAAATAATATTTTTATAATTTTTTTTATTTAATATATTTTCTTTATGTTAAAAAAAAAAAAATTCCCAAAACTCAGGGGGGGCACATGACCCCCCTGAGCCTAACATGGCTCCGCCCCTGATCACACTCATGGATATATGAAATTAAAATAAACTTAAAACCCATAGATAAATTTCTTCTACTCCACCACGACTCCATGGATTGTTATTTTATTTGAGTGTTGGTGAGAACGAGTGTATAAAAAAAAAAGAAGTGAGAATTATGAGATTCATTTAAACGCCTTAGGCTTGGCATTGTTATGTTTGTTTTCACGAATAGATGAGAGATTGTGTATATATATATTGTTGCTTCGTTCTTATTTGTAAACGAGTGCTTTGATTTACGTGCGTACGTATATGCTAACTATCAGGGGAGTGTGGGTCAAACTCGGAACGATATCCCATGCAAGTTTGGCTTCGGAGAGGTATTAGGTATACGAGAGGCACATGGGATATATGTGTAGGCCGGAAGTGAATGGCCGAATTGGTGGAGTTAAGTTACAAAGAATTCAATATGAGTTTATTGTTATAGTGTGAATTGTATTGATTTATACATTTTGAAAAATAATAAATGACCTTGATAAATTATGAAAATTGAGCAAAGGCATGTATACGTGATTCTAGACAACTTTTGTGTTTTAACTTTTTATTAAAAAGATCAATTAGAATTTGTAATCGGATGATCTTGGTTACAATAGTTTTTATTCATTTTAATAATGCAGACTTTAGATATTGTTTTAACCTACAAAACGAGCTCATTTTTATTAGTTTTGCTTAAACTAAAATAAAACATTATTATGAACACTTTTCGTGTTTTGAACTTTTCTGAAAAAAATCATTTTACAGTAGTTTCTTTTCATTTTAAGTTCCAGATTTTTTGATCGAATTTCGTTTAGGATTTTCTATTATGTTTTTTTCTCAATCTGTTCAGTTTCTACTAAATTCGTTCACGAAACTTATTATAAAATTTGATTCTGTACAACTTTTATTTTTTGAGTTTTGATCAATTCAAATTATTTAAGTATGAAATGGTGCATTTTTATACTTCCTCAGCAAGTTACTTATGATTGAATTATACTAATTTTATTTTTTTCAGAATGGTGGGTCTTATTAACTTTTTATACAAGGCTGACCCACCATATTTTTATTTTTATTTTGTTTATTTTATACTCAATTTATATTTAGTTGTGTACAAGTAAGAAACAAAATGCCACCATATCGCGAGAAACTACCCTTCATCTCGGTACGGATGAAACTACTTATCTTGTCCCGTAATAGAAATTAAATGTATTTTTATTTGTGTTTGGTGGATACGTAGGTGTCAAATAATCGTACTCATACTAGTATACTTATATACTGACTGATTTTGTCTCTTGACATCTCAGGTGCATTCTATTTGAGCGCAACCGAGCTTCCTTTGCAGGATTAGTTAGGGCTATGGTGGTAACGTGGAATAACTATAGTTGTTCTCTTGGATTTCTTTTGTTTTTTTGAACTTAGGGTTGATATTAGTTTGTTGTATTTATTATTTTTTTTATGACCTTAATATTTTGATAATTTGACATTGTAGGTTATTTTTCAACTTTGCATTATTTAAGTTGTTTGATTAGTTATTGTTACTTTAATGTTAGAGGTATTAGTTAGTTACGAAATTTATGGTGGATGGTTTGGTTGGCGTTTTATTAATTTTTTTTTAATCCCTTGTAATCTTTTAAGCATGGAATTTATTTAAATCTTATGGAGATGAGAATGTTTAGATTTTATTTCACCTTTAGGATTTGGATAATGAAATATTGATTAGGATTAAGTCCTAATTTAATATTTAATTGTCCAAATTTTGGGGTGTGACAAAAGGAAGAGTTCCAAAACCTTCAAATATTAACTCACCACTAGGGCTATGCAAAATACCGCCCAATCTGCTAAAATCACACCGATCCACACCTATCTGCATCGCTTTAACTGCTAATCGCAGTTTAAACTTTAAAATTTATAATCCGCCAACCGAACCGCTCCGCTCTGCTATAGTTAATACATATATATTTTTTAACCTCCAATGAAATATCAATCTAAAAATGAGTGTGTGAGAGATTTAAGATATGAAAATTATTATAAATTAGTGGTTATATATATGAAACACATTATGTAAAATTACTTTGTGTTATATATCTAAAAAATATTATATAAATTAGTGTTATATATTATGCAAATGTATGATAATTAGTTAGAATATTCTTCAATCCGCCAATCTGCCAAAAATCGCCCAAACCGCAATTTGTCAATCCACTAATCTGCTAACCCGCCCTTCGATTTGTAATTTTACTCTCAAATCGCCCGAACCACACCACGCACACCTCTACTCACCACCAAGCCCATGACCTTCCAATTAACCTTCATTTATGGACAAAACAAAAGGTCACCAAAAATAAATAAATAAATAAATAAAATATATTAAAATGGTCAAAGAATCCCCCACTTATTTTAATATTAACAAAGACAAGAGAGATTACCAAACAAAGATAGACTAGTATACATCATAAAGGTGTGCTCTGCATTGAACCTTCATTTGTGAAACAACAACTTCTACTCCAGAGTCAGTAGTGGTCTCAGATTTGAATTATGACTGCTTAGCGAAAATAAAGTATTATTGCTCACACATACTAATCTAGGTGTTGACATGAGCTTTAAATAGTCAGTACGTTACGACTTGTGCTAATCTCAGTTTTCATGAGCATATTTGAGAATAAGCCTTATTCTCATAGAAAGCTGCTCCACTTCCATACTCATATAGGTGAAATCTGTCAACGATGTTCCTGTAATTCACACACCCCACTCATCAAGAGTTACATAATTTCATTAAAAGTATAAAGACTCAACCCTCAAACATTACAGGACAAATGCACTTACATCATAGGAATGGACAACAATATATTAAGGAGTGCATTTTTTACATCCACCATATGATTCGTTCTTCCCATTGAACCTAGTTACAGGATCTCTAGTCCCTAGGTTGGGTATCTTCATACATGGTTTACGATTTTATAGGTTTCAAACCCATCATCCTCGATTTGTTCCAGACCCTATCTCTTGCCAAGGCCTTGGTTAACGGATCCGTAAGATTATCACAAGATTTTACATAATTCACAGTTATGATGCCATTACTCAAATATGATCTCACATTACTGTGCTTTCTTCTAATAGGTCTGAATTTACCATTATAAAAATGGTTGTTCATTTTACCAATAGCAACAGTGCTATCACAACAAATTAATACAAGAGGAATTGGTTTTTTCCAAAAAGGGATTTCATGTAACAAATCTCTCAAGCAATTCGCTTCCTCACATGTTAAAGCTAATGCTATAAGCTTAGCTTCCATTGTAGAATTAGCAATGTCTATTTTTTAGGCTTCCAACAAATAGCACCAGCACCCAAGGTAAAAATAAAATCCGAGGTAGAGAGAGAATCACTTGACAAAGTGTTCCAATCAGCATCACTATATCCCTCAAATACTATAGGATACTTGTTATAAAATAAACCATAATTTTTGGTACCAGATAAATATCTTATAATTCTTCCTATGGCTAGTCAATGATCTTGACTTGGCTTGCTAGTAAACTTGCTAAGTACTCTAATAGCATATGCAATGTCAGATCTAGTACAGTCAGTAATATATCTCAAACTACGAATCATGCGAGCATATTCCTTTTGATTAATCACATCTTTTTCATTTGTTACAGTAGATAAATGTATATTTGCATCAAAAGGAGTAGCAATGTGTTTACAGTTTTGAAAATTATATTTCTATAAAATTTTCTCAACACAATGCGACTGATCAAGAAAAATGCCATCATTAGTCTTAATAATTTTAACTCCCAAAATAAAATTGGCTTAACCAAGATCTTTCATATCAAAGTAGTTATTAAACATATTTTTAGTCTCATTTATAATATGCAAATTAGAGCCAAAGATAAGTAGATCAACCACATATAGGCTAATAATCATATGTGCATTCTCACAAGGTTTATAATATATGCACTTATCACATTCATTAGTCTTATAGCCATTCTCAAGCATATAGGAATCAAATTTCTCATGCCACTATTTAGGAGCTTGTTTTAAACCATAAAGGGATTTAGTTAGCTTACACACTTTGCTTTATTGGTCAGGCTCCACAAAGCCCTCAGGCTGGTCTATGTAAATCTTTCCATCTAGATCTCCATTTAAAATGTTATTTTCATATTCATTTGATGAATTTTTAAATCAGGAATTGCAGCCACTGCTATCACAGTCTAATGGATGTAACTCTAGTAACCGGAGCAAAAGTATCAAAGAAATCAAGATCAACTTGTTACTTAAAACCTTTAGTAACAAGCCTCGCTTTATATTTATATATATTTTCATCAAGATTAATTTTTTTCGGAGGACCCATTTACACCTAACAATTTTACAACCTGGAGGTAAATCCACTAGCTTCCATATTTTATTTGAAAGTAGTGAATCTATTTCATCATTTACAATATTTCTCTAGAAAATAGCATCAAGTGATGATAAAGCTTCTTGCACCGAAAAAGGAATTTCTTCTACATTGTAAAAATAATAGTCAAGGTCAAAATCTTTTTCAACTCTAGCTCGTTTACTCCTCCTTGGTTGGATTTGAGAATTTTCTTGTTCTTAAAAAACTTGAGATAGAATAGAAGAGCTAGGCATGGTTAAAATATTTTCAAAAAATATCTGACCCCCACTATTTCTAGATTTGAAAGGAAATTTATTTTCATAAAAAATAGCATCACCTGATTAAAAAATAATATTTTTCACATCAAAAAATCTATAAGCTGTACTATGCAACGCATACCCAAAAAAAACACAAGTGGTAGCTCGTTCACCCACTTTAAGTCATTTAGGATCTGCAAGCCTCACAAAAGCTAAACAGCTCCAAACCCTCAAATAACCTAGATTTGGTTTATGCTCTCGCCGCAACATAGAAGGTACAGTTTTAGTCTTTTTGTGTGGCACTCTATTTATTACATTACAAGCTGTCAAAATAGTCTCGCCCCAAAGATTTGAGGGAGGAGCACCTAAATCAATAAATATAGCATTCTTCAAGTCAATTAACGTTTTATTTTTTCTTTCAGCTACGCCATTAGATGAAAGTGAATATGGTAGAGTAGTCTCATTAATAATTCTCAATGATTGAACAAAAGAGTTGAATTCAAGAGATTCATACTCTCGGCCTCTATCACTTCTAATTCTCTTAATCTTTTCACCGAATTGATTTTCAACTTCAAGAAGGAATTCTTTAAATTTCTCAAAAGTATCACTTTTATTTTTTAATAAATATACATTTGTATATTTTGAAAAATCATCAATAAAAGTGATAAAATATTACTTACCATCATGAGTTAAAATTTCTTCAAACTCACACAAATTAGTATAACAATTCGGTATTTTTCTCAAACACCTTTATGAGACCTCTTGGTAATTTTTGCTTTACTACAAACTTCACATTTCACAAATTTTTTTGTCAATTTAGGAATTAATCCTAAACTACTTATGATTTCCACATATTTACTGTTAATATGACACAAGCGAGTATGCCCAAAATTAATAGAAGACATCATATAAACCGAATAGGTAGATGGTTTATTAATCTCAACATTCAGTTTGAACATCCCGTCACAAGCATAACTTTTACTCACAAAAATACTCTTCTTGGTAATCATATATTGATCAAATTTCATAATTTGCTTAAAGCCAACCTTATTCAACAAATAACTTGACATTAAATTCTTCCTCATGGACGGTGTATAAAGCACATCTTTTAAAGTAAGCATACGTCCAGAAGTGAACTTAAGGTCAACCTCACCACTCTCAAGTATCTTGGTTTGACTAGAGTCACTAAGAGCATCTCCAATGGATGGCTATATCAGCTGCCAAAGCCATAATATGGCAGCTTGAGCAAAAATTGCTTCTCCAATGGCATGCTATACAAGCTGCCAAATTTGGCAACTGCCAAATCAAGTGCCAAACTTGGCAACTACTTTGGCAGCTGCCAAACCTGCCAAGTCACCCAAAATTAACTGTTTTCTCTCTTCCCTCCTTCCCTCCTTCCCTTTCGGTTGGGATTTTCCAGATTCATCAATATTCATGAATGAACAAGAATGAACAAATTCATCCATATTCACTAATTTTATTCATCAATATTCATCAAATTCATCAATATTCAACAAGAATTCATCAATATTCCAGAATTCATCAAATTCATACCAAAAACAGATTTAAAAAGATTTTATCAAATTCATCAAATTCATCTTCATTTATTAAAATATATACGAATTCAACAAGAATAATTTTTTTGCTACAAATTCATAAATTTTTTATACGAATTCATGAATTTTTTTTATACAATTAGACAATTAGAAGTCTGTATACATCAGAGATGAATTTTTTTGTAAGCTCCAGATGAATTTTTTTGTAAAATTTTTGTATACAAAAGAAATTTTTTTTAAAATTTTTTTTGTAAAATTTTTTATAATTGTATACATCAGAGACAATTATAATTTTTTTTTTTTGTAAAGCTCCTATATACATCAGAGATGAATTCATGAATTTTTTTCACGAATCTTCAGATGAATATTTTTTTTTTTTATACGAATTCATCAATTTTTTTTGCTAAGAAAATCATCAAAATATTTTTTTTTGCTGCAAATCACAGATCCGGGGCTGAAAATAATCCAAGAGCAGCGTAGAAGGAGGGTTGAAGGAGCAAGATTGTGAATCAAAAAAAAAAAAGAAGTGAATCAAAAAGAAGGAGCAAGATTAATGAGAGGTAATCTCAAATAATTCAAGAAAAATACCTGATCCGAGGGTTGAAGTTCACTGATCCGAAAAAAATCTTCATTGATCCGAGGGTTGAAAAGGGTTGGAAGTTCATCTTCATTGATCTAAAGCTGATCCGAAGTTCATCCGAAGATCTCTCCCTCTGATCTTCACTCATCCGAAGCTTTGATCTTCCCTCTTCCCTATGATCTTCAACTCATCCGTAGCTCTCTCCCTCTCTCAAGTTTCGAAGCCCTCTGTCTCTCTCAAGAGTGGATCTGCAAATTTCCTAATTCATTGAACTTGGGTTATAGTTTATTCATAGTTTATTCATGAGTGGGTTGCTTTATTCATTAAAAATAAATAAATAATAAATAAAAACATAATTGAAAATATATGTACAACGGCTATAAAAAAAAAGGATGAATACAAATCGATTATAAAAACGGCTATAAAAATATAAAAACGGCTCTTTTCTTATGTTTGAACGGCTCTTTTTTTTTTTTTCTATAAATACAAACATTTTGTGCTCTCTTTTTATTCAACTTCATTTCACAACAAATTTTTTAAATTATATTTTTATTTTTATTTATATTTTCTTTACACAATCGGTATGGAAGGTTCATCAAAAATAAAGAGAGGAAAATCATTCACCATTGCTGAAGATATGGCACTTTGTAAAGCTTGGTGTCACATTTCTGAAGATCCAATTGTTGGTAATTCACAATCTTATACTCACTTTTGGGGGAGAATTTATGAAAATTATTGCTCCATTCAGAATGATCAGTCAAGAACACAAGTTTCTATCCAATCTCGATGGGGTACAATCATGAAATGTTCTAACAAATTTCGGGGATGTTTAGCGCAAGTCGAAAATCTACACCCAAGTGGGATGTCTCAAGTTGATTTAGTAAGATTTCATCTTCATTTATTACGTTAGTTTTTATTTTATTTTATTTCGTCTCATATAAAAATTATTTTATTGATTATTTTAGATTAAATTATTTTATTAAATTATTAAATTATTTTATTTTATTGATTATTTCGTCTCATCTTCATTATATTAAATTATTTTATTTTATTTTACTTAATTGATATTTTATTTCGTCTCATGTTTTATTTTTATTTATTTTATTTTATTGATACTTACTTAATTTAATATTGATACAGATGCTTCAAGCAAAACTTTTATACCATGAAGATGAAAAAAAACATTTTGCTTTTGAACATTGTTGGTCAATCTTGCAAAATAATATCAGGTGGCAAGATGTAACTCCAACGAATACGGTGAAGTCAAGGATACATACACCATTTTCCCCTGATTCAGCCCCCGATTCCCCGATGGATAATTGCATCTCTCTTGAAGATGACACCAGTCCAAGTGTTGGTAACAATCCAACTATTGGTGAGGGCAGTGTCTCTGCAAGGGGTAAAAGGCCGATGGGTAGGAAATCTGCAAAAGAATTATTTCGGAGAAATCAAGTCATTGAAACTGAAGTCCAAAAAATGAGTACACAATTAGACACATTTAACCACCACCTTTCTGAGAAAGAAAAGAAAAAAGAGGAAAGAGAAGAAAAAAGGATTCAAGCACTACAGCAGATGAAAGAACTTGAGATGCAAAAACATGAGTTTGAGATGAGAAAGGAAGAACACCAAATAATGACTACGGACATTTCTCATTTGGACCCTCAGATGAAAGCGTATTACACAATGCGAAAAAATGAAATTTTCGCCAAGTGGTCCTCCAATGTGAGCAGCCCAAATTTTTATTTCCCCCTACCTCCTGATGAATAATTATGGGATCAATGTTAGTCTTTATTTTTTGCAATATCATTTACTTTTTTATGTAATTGTTAGTCTTTATTTGCAATGTAATTTTTATTTTGTAATGAAATTTCATGTTGTTTTAAGAAACATTTTTTAGTATTTTGTACTTCACAATGTAAAAAAAGATATTTTATGAAAAGACATTAACTGACATTAAAAGACATTATAAAAAGACATTTTATTAGAATAAAAAGACATTAACTGATAGTAAATGACATTAACTGTCATTAAAAAGATAAAATGCAAACTTAATCTAACTCTCCAGCTCGGGACCACAAGTGTTCAATTAGATCATTACGAATTACATTATGGGTTTCAACAGATCTAATCCTTTGCCGATTCAACATAAATTGAGCATACTCCTCATTCGGATCGCGTGACACTTGACAGCCCAAATTACTAGTATCAGTCTCAAGTTGTGCTGCACTGCGTTCATTTTCTGGAATATCACGCTCGTCTTCAATGATCATGTTGTGCAAAATAATGCACGTCTTCATGATGTAGTACAGATCCTCATTACTCCAACCTCTAGCTGGCACGCTGACAATATTAAATCGTGCTTGGAGCACTCCAAATGCCCTTTCAACATCTTTCCGACATGCCTCCTGCATCATCGCAAATAGTTGTCTCTTTGCGCCTTGAGGTTGAGATATTGTTTTCACAATCGTTGCCTAACGAGGATAGATACCATCAGCAAGATAATACCCCATGGTGTATGCGTGATTATTGATGGTGTAGTTGGCAGCACGGGCACGTCCTCTAGTTAATTCAGCAAATAAAGGTGACCTGTCAAGAACAGTAATATCATTTAGAGAGCCAGGCATACCAAAGAAAGCATGCCAAATCCACAAGTCATAGGAGGCAACTGCCTCGAGTACAACTGTTGGTTTGTGATAGTGTCCAGTGTAAGCACCGGCTTGGGCACTTAGACATTTATCCCAACGCCAGTGCATACAATCCAAACTCCCTAACATTCCAGGAAACCCGCGTTGCTCTCCCTCTTGCAATAATTTGGCGACATCTGCTTCATTTGGAGATCTTAAGTAAACGGCTTCATAGGTAACAACAATTGACCTGGTAAAAAAATTTAAGGCAGCAATTGCAGTACTTTCACCAATTCTAATGTACTCGTCTACAGCATCAGCAGGCACGCCGTATTGGAGGATCCGAAGTGCTGCAGTCATCTTCTGTACATCGGATAATCCAGGAGCACCAGTGGCATCACGGGTTTGGATGAAGTATTCATTCACTTGTTGAATATCGTGTAAGATACTAACAAACAATGACCGCCTCATTCGAAAACGTCTTCGGAAGTATTCTTCTGGATAGATAGGATTATCTGCAAAATAATCTCTATAAATTTGTTCGTCGCCTTTGACCCTCTCACGATTAATGTATCGACGACCACTTGTGGAACCAACACGTCTGTTTTGTTGGTTTAGGCTTAACATCTGTAATCTTTGTTGTTGCGCTGTGAATAGTTGCATCATGATGATATCATCATCAGATGATGAAGATTCATCAAAATCTCCATTTAATATGGCTTTACTCAAATTGTTCATTGTAGGTGGATGGGTGAGTGGGTGAATATGAAAATTATAGAAAATCTTCTTGGTGGATACAGAGAGTTTTGAAGATATGAAAATGATAGGTATGTGAATATGAAAATTGTAGAAAATCTTATGTTATATTTATAGAGAAAATTATGGGTGAGTGAATAATGGATGGTTGTTGGGTGGGTGGATGAATAATGGATGGTTGTTGGGTGGGTGATGAATAATGGGTGGTTGTTGGGTGGGTGGATGTGAGTGAATGAATGCTGGGTTAATAATGGATGGTTGTTGGTGGTTGGCTGTTGGTGGGTAATTGGTGATTATTTATTTTTTATGTGTAGTTAAAAAAATTTATTAAATATGTAGTGATATGTTTTTTGGTGGGGTGAATAAATCAAACAATATTTTTTTTTTCCAATTTTTTATTTTTTTTAATTTTTTATATTTGTCTAGTTGGGAATAAAATAAATATATAATTTTTTTAACAAACAGATAAAAAAATGTCACAAAAGACAAAAATAAATAAAAATAAAATCACAAAAAACCTATATCCAAACAATACCTACAAACTTGGAGGGAAAGTTGGTTGAGATTTGCCAAAAATAGCAAATGACCATTGGAGCACCATTGCTATAATTTGGCAAAATAACACTATTCATTGCCAAATTATAGCAATAGCAACCCTAATATAGCAACAACCATTGGAGATGCTCTAAGCATAAATGTTTTCTCATCGTTAAAGAGAGTATACACCTTAAACCAAGCTTTATCATAATAAACATGTCTGTTAGCACCAGAATTTGTCCACCAACTTTTCACATTATTAACCATGCAAATGTTTATAATCATCGCCACAAATGGCTCCTTGATAACATTAGTCTTTGGGGTATGTGCACGTTTTTTAAATTTGCAAGTTCGAGCAATATGCCCCACTTTTGCAATATGCCCCACTTTTGGGGTATGTGCATGTAAAATTTTGTGAAGATAGTGGACCCTGGTTCTTATTTGGATTAATCCATTTATTATGAGATTTACCATAATTCTTCATATTCTTTTTATAAGGCTTCAAATAAGCATTCTTGGAATTTTGACCTTTAGGTAAGTTATTATTTGTTGAAACAAAATTTACCTTTGTGGTGGAATTAGCATTACCCTCTTGTGTTATCAATGCATCTTAGCCTCTAACCTCCTCTTTGACTCGAATGCGAGTGATTAACGCCTCTAAAGAAGTCTCCTTTTGTTTATGGTGCACATTTTTTTGGAATTCCCTCCAAGATGGCGGTAACTTGTCAACAAGTCCTGCAACTACCAAGTTGTCACTAATCTCGATACTTTCAGATCTTACTTTTGCAATTATCATTTGGAAATCTTGTGCTTGCTCCACAACAGATTTTCTATCCACCATTTGGAAGCGAAAAAATCGGCTAGCTGCATACTTTTTTGCTCTTGTCTCTTTAGTATCATACTTAGTTTGTAAAGCTTTCCAAATTTTCTTTGCGAAAGTATAAGTGGTGTCATAGTAATCATAAAATTAATCAGCAAGGCAATTTAAGAGATGAAAATGCAATTTATACTTATTTGTATTGTATGAAGCCACTAGTCTTCATCATTCATCTCCTCGGTTGGGATTTTATTTGGGTTCTTCTCGGTAAGAACATAAGCAACTTTCAAAAAGCTAAGGTAAAAAAAAACTTTTCCTTTCCATTTCTTAAAATAAACTTCATTGAACTTAAAAGGCTTGTTAAGATCTCTAATTCCGCCATTGGCTTTTTCTAGTACTTGTTCCATTTTGATCTCCTTAAAATTGTTAGTGTAAATATCAAAAGAATTATATTTTATTGATAAATAATGCAAAGAAAATAAGATACAAATAAATTAGGCTGAGGTATGGATATCTTGTTTTCTTTAAGGAGATCAAGCCTACAGCAGTAGGAAAAACCCAAATACCGATGCAGTAGTCATTAAACTTTGATTTGTCCCCTCCCCTTCAAGATATAATAACCCGACCACTTGTCGTATGGTTCAGATCAACTCTGTACAAGATGGTGAACTCAAAACTCCACTAAAAAAAACACATTTCTTTGGCTAGTAATCTCTTAAGTGTAAAAAAAGTTGGTCTAAAAAATAGTAAATGAGAGGAACAATGTATAGGCCACTAGGAATTTACAAATTACACCAAAAATAATGACTATTAAACTAGAAAAAATGGAGAGTTCCAAAACCTCCAAATATTAACTTACCACCAAGCCTATAACCTTCCAATTAACCTCCATTTATGGACAAGATAAAAAATCACAAAAAAATAAAAATAAATAAATAAATAAAAGATATTAAAATGATCGAAGAAAAACTAAATTATTTAAAAGTGAAATGATTGTTTTTAACTTATATTTTTTAAAAAGAGTTTTGCAAAATCTCTCTTGTTATCACATTTTTAATTGTATCTTTAATGATGTGGTAAGGATGTAGAACCCATATAATTATAATTGAGTATGCGATAAATAAAAGATTAACACCTATCATTGTACACCTATTGGCTTTTTTGGCTTTCGAATGTTACTTTTGTAATTATGAGCGTGCCAGCAAGGATCAATCAGTCCTTACAAAAAATTAATTGCCAACCAATTATCAGATGATTGTGTTTTAGTTCTTTCAGCCTCAATGAAGAGGACTTTTACTGGTGGCTTGATTTAGGAGAATTAAGCAAATAACAATTAAATGAAGAACAATTGAAGCATTTCATTAAAATGAAAAACTTACAATGATCCAAACTCAGCCTCGTAGAGGTTTACAGCAACAATCTACTTGAAACTACTCCTATGAACGAAGTGCAGTGTAGGAATTTTAAAGTACAGAAATGTAAAGAACAGGAAATGTAAAACTGGAAAAGAAATAAAGTAGAATAAGACTGGTTTTTTGAATCTGAGTCTGGGGCTTTTTTCTGGGGCCTTCTCTGCTATTTATACTTCTCAAGGATGACTATCGAACTGCATTTCCAACCGTTGAACTGTTTATCCATGATCGCTGGCCATGTTGCCTTATAATTAGCTCCACTATGCCATCACTTACAGTTAGGCTTCCCTCCTAATTTTGAATTTGAATTTGAGTAACCGTTGAAGCCACATCACTTTGTATCTCTTTGCTGATCCAATGCTACTTAGATCTTGTAATAACCAATACTAACTGCCATGTGTACGATCAGAATCGAAGATTTGAATAGTCTTCCTGTATTACCCTTATTCTGCCACGCGTCGAATTGTAATTGGCTTATACAAAATATGTAGCCAACATTACCCCCTGCACTAATATACCCAATACTTAGTGATATTAGTGGATCAAGGTCTTTTATCCACGTCTTAGAACGTGCATGGGCTTTGCATTCTTCTAGAAATGCAACCGTCATTCATCATTTGCATTAAACTCTCTTTCAATCTTTTGAACACCCCCACCACCTTAGTATTCGAATAGACTGATACATTTTTTGTGGCCAAATCGATTTTCTCCTCTATTGATCGAGCACATGAAGAGTCATCTGATGATGTTGTTTCTCCTCGAAAGAATCTCCATGCATTAATTAGCCACCTTTACCTACCTTTCTATATTCAAGTCATAGAAGCCTTTGCAAATTATCAATCCTTGGACAACGAATACATTGCCCTTAATCCTTTGATTCAGAAGGTTACAATCATGGACATGGGAAGCTCTTCTTCTGATTCACCTTTGGACTACGAACAAACTGCCCTCAATCCTTTAATTCAGAAAGTTACAAATATGGACATGGGAAATTCTTCTTCACAATCCTAAGGCTATGGCTTTTTCTTCCTCTGGGGCTTCTGACTGGGCAAGCTGGTCTGAACCTGAGGCCTGTGATTTAAGGGAGCGAATTAACCATCACTTTGTCGAGTTCACTGACCCTTTAGAATTTCCTACCTATGCGTGAAGCTCGGTAGTTTATCCTTACGTAACCATCGACCACCGACACAGTTTAAAGGACAATCTGCTTGTAGCATGGTACACATCCTCCATGCCTACACAGATAGTGCACGCTACCCGACGCCCAGAAGAGGCACAAGGATACAACTCATCATTCTTAGCCCAGAAGGCGAAGCTTTGCTCTTCTGACTAGCTCGATTATATTAATGCCCTTGTTCCTTCTGCCCTCACTCCTTCTCCCGAAACGGAAGCTTCTATACCTCCTCTATCGCCAAACCCTTACTAGACAGAGAGACTGAGGCTTGCTCTCTCTGCGGATAAGGTCTTTTCTCCTTACAAGCCTCCACATTTCCCTTCTCTATCTGAGCGGAAGCAAGCTCAACTTCTGCTTGCGGCCTTCTTTCACTTGCCTTTCAATGTTCTTGAAGATGATGTTCCTTTCAAGAACCTTCGATGGGCTTGTGATATTCTGACTCGGGGTCATGTCCTCAACCCCCTCGCCCAAGCAGAGCTTCACATGTTTTTGGACCAACTCCCATTGCTTTTTCACTGGCATCGGATTTCTGTGGCCACCACTTAATCTTTGGACCAACTCTCATCCCTTCGAGTTCATGCCCAGTACGAAGCAGAGAACCTCATCGAAGAATTTGATGACTTCAAGAATAAAGACTCTGCGTACTAGGATGACTTGGATATGGACGAGTTGGAATAAGGATTGAGAGAAATAGTGTTTAAAATAAAGGCTGAAGAGCTCTTTTATGAAGTGAGAGCACATCAACTTCAGCAACCAATCCTAGAAGAAATAGAGGATAGAATAAAGAAAGAAAAGAATTTCATTGATCACAGTTGGACCAAATTTCATGATCTTGTTATTTACTCTATTCCTTACTTTTATGAACTTGAATTTGTGCCCAAAGAGGGCCATTCGATGTAATTGTTATTGCTTTAATACAACTAAAACTTTTTTCTTTATTTGGCATTGTTTAATCTTGTCCCGGTTTGTCTTTAAAAGCAAATTTAGGGCTTCGAACTGAACAATCCTATCTTTCGAATCCAGATTCAATCATTTTAAATGAAATACTAAAAAAAAACAGCATGAACTTTTCCAATTTATGGATTACAGTTAACAGTTTTTGCTGATTTTTATTTAGAATCAGTGCTTCGAATTTAACAATCTTGCCCCATAAAGCTTGTTTTAATCATAACCAAAATATGGTCATGGTTAATACGACCAATCAGTTTTAGATTGACCATTTTTGCTTCGAACAACAGTCCATACTTTCAAAAAATATGGAAACCCCTTTTGAGTGCTGCATTGTTTTAGTTCAAAAAGATAGTCCTTTCTATATATAAACCAACTATTGGTTTTGATGTTTCGAATACCAATTCCCACCCTCAATGGGTATTAAGTTTTGCTTCGAAGGACATTACTTTCATTAAGAAACCTAAAACAGTTCTTTAATCCCTTTGAAGTAAACAAATACTTGTGCATTCATATATCCTTAGGAATAGAATGTGCTTCGAAGCTGGCTTCTCAGTTTCGAAGCCATTGTTATTTGACTTTTGGTGCCAAAATCAGGTTTCGAAGCCAAATATTTTATTTCGAAGCTGGCATCAACATCTGGGATGAGTTTTTCCCTCCAAAAGTATCAATATTGAAGGAAACTCTTCGTATCTGTACCTTTAGTACACGATATATTTCCCAGACACAAAGGTTTTTAAAACCCTTTTATTTCGTGTTCTGAAATCACTAGCTCGTTTAACACACAAACCCTTTATCTCTACTGACCTTCCATTTCTTTCTACTCCCTTTCCCAACTTCGTCCTCTAAGAAAGCTTTCAATCAATGGCTTCTTCTTCATTGAAAGTACCAGTTATAGAGCGCGCGAGCCCGTCTGTAACTTTGAAAATGATCATTGAGGCAGAATATGAAAAGTACAAGGTCGGTGAGAAAAGCGCCATCGACGAACGCATCTTCATCCCTCGACGTCATAAGCAACAGGACTATGTGCTTAGGCCCATCTTTAAGGAGATTTTTACTGAGCTTCCAGTGTTATATCTACGTCTAGAAGACCATTGTCTCCTTTACGAAGGTGGTCTTGACTAGGGAACCTGGAGGATGAACTGTCCCCACCGATGCTGGCTTACGGTGAGATTGGAGTGGCAAGAATGGTATGATCGGGTTGTCCCTAATAGGACTTTGGACCTTCATGAGCTCTACCTTCTCGATGCCCTTCAACTATTCAGGTTTACTATCTTAGAAGACCCTTTCTTAATTCCTGCTGCCCTTTGCTTCTGGAATTCTGCCTTTAATTTCTTTAAATTCAGATGTGGGATGATGGCCTCTACTGTTCTTGATATTTTCCATCTATTAGGATTGTCCCCCATTTGTACCCCCATTGGACCAGATTATCCTGACCTACCAATCCCCTTTTCCCTCCCCTCTCTTAACTCATCCTACAGTGACTTTGTCAAGGCTGAGAATAGAAGTGAGGGCCCTGTAACTGATAGGGAATTCTTTTCTTTCATACTATATTGGCTTTGCAAATTCCTTTTCTACACTTCTTTTCAAAGAATCATGCTTGAATTTGCCTCTCTTGCCAAAGCTCTTGTCCTACAGAAAAAATGTGGCCTTAGCTCCATACGTTCTAGGCCATGTATATAGAGCTTGTTCTCTTTTTTGTGAGAAACCCTTGGATGCCAATCAAGGGGGTCCATTTTGGATACTTCAGCTTTGGTTTTTTGCTTATTTTGTTGAGCTACAATCTAAGTGTCTTCAATTTTTTGAGCCAAACCCTCTTACTCATGGCATGAGGCTAACCAATGCTTCACTTTATCCTTCTACCTTTGCTTTTTACTTCTTTTTCTTCTACCAGCTTCCAGCTTCCCTTCTTTCTTACAACTTTCATCCCTTC
Organism: Camellia lanceoleosa; assembly: GCA_025200525.1. Lineage (NCBI taxonomy): Eukaryota > Viridiplantae > Streptophyta > Magnoliopsida > Ericales > Theaceae > Camellia > Camellia lanceoleosa. Next base: position 194,695,964 of record CM045758.1, on the reverse strand, counting down.
GAACCTATTACTATTGGCCCATCTTGGTTGAAAAATTTTCTAAGTGATAGGCTTTGTGCTTCACCTCCTCACAAGGATATATGGGCCTCTATTATGATCCCCAAAGAGTTATTCATTGGGACTATGAACCCAGGAGCCTACAAATGCATTGCTAAGCCTTATTGTCTTGCTCAATTTGCTAGACAATTTGGCTTCTCATAAGGGGTCTCAATACCTCTCTGTAGTAACACCAACCTAAGTCTTACTAGCAGGGATTTAAAGGTTCGAAGGTCCAGATTAGAAGAGGCAACTTCTAAGTTTATACAGGACTTGATCGACTTTGAATATGTCCCTTTCAGTCCTCAAGGTAACCTGTTGAAGAGATACCAAAACTGGTGGGTAACCAATATGGAAGTATACTTGGCCATTACTCCTCAAGACTTATTAATGGTGCTAGATGTGCCCCAATCCAAGCCCAAAGGAGCTGGAGTTGTCACTTCTTCCACTGCTCTTACCACTTCAGTTTTTGTGTATGCCACCACATAATTTACTCCTACTGCTTCTACTCCTCCTAGAGTTACTCGGGTTACCTCGAAGAAAGGTATATACCCTTGTTTCTTTTCCTTTTGCCTTTTTTTATAATGCTTTTTAGCCTTATCTTTAGTTTTTCTTTTGTGAAGGTGGTGCGGGTACTTCATAGAGAGATTCTCCTCAGAAGACCCAAGCTTTAAATCTTCTCAGGAGCAAACAGCAAAAGAAGAAAAGGAAACTTTTACTTGATCCTAACAGGGAAGCACTTGAAGTTCAGGCAACAGAAGAAGAAGAAGTAGTGCAAGAGCAAGAGACACCCTTAGAAATAAAAAAGAGAGTGGTTGTCTCTTCTTCTGATTTGGTTCAAGATCCCACTCATGAGACAACTGCCAGAGTAGTAGAAGAAGAACTCACTTCTGAGGAATCTGAATCCCAGATTGAAGAGAAAGAAATTGAGAAGGAGCAGGCAATACCAATACAGAGAAAAAAAGAGAAGGAAGATAACTGTCTCCCTTTCTGATTTGGTCGAAGACCCTATTCATAAGGCAGATGTAAAGATAGTAGAGCAGGAACATTCTAAGGCCATAATTGTTTTTCAGCGAGCTGAAAAAAGACGACAGCAACAACTGTTAAGAAATGAAGCTTTTGCTGCTGCTGCAATCCAAACAGAAACTGCAAGGAGGCAGCATATTGCTGAGCATTATTCTCTTCGCAGCCCTCCTATTGTTTACCACTTCTGAAACAAGTAACTTCTTTCATGTCTCTATTCTTTTCCCTTATCAATTTCTTAATATTGAGACTTGATATTACTTTGTACTTCTTTTTTTGTAGTAACAACTACTGAACCTATTCTTCCAATAAAGACCCCTTCAATTTCAGTTGAAGTGGAACAAACTCGAGATGTGGAGACCATTCAAATAATTCTGCCACTTCCAGACCCTATGTTTTCTATACCCTTCCTAAGGCCAAGTATCCATGCTCCGTTTCCTTCTGGCCTAACCCCATATCTCCCTTATTTGTCTTTTGATTTTTCTCAATTTAGTTCTTTTTTTAGCCTTACTTTTCCTTCCCCTCCTAAGGAAACTCTAGCTACTACTTCCTCTTTGATGGTAGCTGATTCTTCTATAGAGGGTACTAGTAGCTCTCAAACTCAAGATTTATCACCTCTACCTAGTTCGAACCCCTCTTCCCTCGACTTATTGGTAGCTAGAACTATAGAGACTGTTGAAAATGTTCCATCCATTTCTCCTATTCCTATGCAGTCCTTCGTGCCTTCCACCAAAGCTCTTTCTGTACCTTTCATGTCCACGGACGAGGTAAACATCTTTGAAGCAAGACTAGCTAGTCTCTTCGACATGCCTTCCACCTTTCTAATGGCTAGTGATGAGACTGAGCCATTAGTTTTGGCTGATTCCCTACTAGAAATTTTTGAGAGCTCTTCCTCAAATAGTAAGCCTTCTTCACCTCTGATGGACTTGGACAGCTACCTGGAGTTGTTGACATCCTTTTCGAGGATTCCTTTCGAGGCCTTAGAGAAACCTATAATAAGAAATGGCTTCCTTCAATGCTGCAAAATTGTTGAGCAATCCGGCATGAATGTCTCAAGTCATTTATCTCAGGCAGCAGCCACTATTGACTTTTACATCAACATTTGCCATGCTACCAAGACTGCAGAGGAGAAATTGGTTAGAGACCAGAGCTTTGTTTCCAAAGTACATACTGAAGTATCAGAGCTAAAGGAACAACATTCCCCTGTTTCCCAGTTTTGAATTCAACTACTGGAGAAGAAAACTCAACTTGAGGAGGAGCTATCTGCAGTCAATCAGGCCTTAGTCCGAATTGACACCAAGTTGCTGATTACCAATCAAGGACTGGCCGATCGAAAGCAAAAAATGACCACAGCCATCCAATTGTTTTCATCATTTAAGAATAGAACATCTGTTGTAAAAGAACAACTAAGGCATTGTACTGATTTCTGGGCCAATTTATGGCAAAATGTATTCAACTCTCTATGAAAAGCAAATTCTTATTTATCATTTGAATATTCTTATACTCTTTTACTTAGCATTTATTCTATTCCTTGTGTTTCCCAAATGGTTGGAAAATAAGGCTTCAAATATCTGCCATTAATCTTTTTGGGATGTACATACCCATTTAAATTTCTCAAATAGTATGCTCCAAAAGGCAGGACTCTATGAACTTGATATGGTCCTTCCCAGTTAGGTGACCATTTACCAAACTTATGGCTCTTGATCCCTATTGGGAGTATTATCTTCCATACCAAATCACCTTCATCAAAGCCAATGTGTTTGACTTTCTTATTATAGTTTTTGGCTGCTTTCTTCTTCTGGAAAAAATGCTATTCAATGCCAGAATTCTAGCTTCATCTATACTTTCTAACTCCAAGCACATACTCTGATGGTATTGCTCAAGATCTAACTGGTCTTGGCATCTTACCTTCAAAGACTTAACATTAATTTCCCCAAGTAACACTGCATCATGCCCATATACTAACGCATAAGGAGTGACTCCTGTGCTTAACCTTGGGGAAGTTCTATAAGCCCACAATACATCCAACAATAAGTTATGCCAATCCCTAGGATTGTCTTCCACAACCTTTTGTATTTCTTTTTTCAAGGATTTATTAGATGATTCAGCTTGACCATTGGCTTGTGCATAATAGGGGGTGGAATTAACAAGGCTAATTCCAAACTCTGCCACAAAAGATTTTACCATTTTCCCATCGAATACAGTCCCATTGTCAATAGTTAGAGTCTGCGAGATCCCAAATCTATGGATTAAATCCTTAATGAAGCCAATGACTTCAGTCTAGTCTACAGCCTTGTATGGCTTAGCTTCGACCTATTTAGTGAAGTAATCCGTGGCCAGTAAGATGAAACAACGATGCTTTGAAGAGGGTGGATGCATTTTTCCCATCATATCCATAGCCCATCCTCTAAATGGCCAAGGCTTCACTACTGCATGCAGGTCAGTTATAGGCACATCCCTTATTGTGCCATGCTTTTGACCTGCTTGGCAACCTCTTGCATATTCTATGTAGTCTTTAAGAATAGTTGGCCAATAATAGGAATGCCTTCGAAGCAACCATCTCATCTTCACACCAGGCTGATGAGCACCACAAACACCTTCATGAACCTCAGCCATAGCTGTCAATGCTTCTTTTTGGCCTAAACATTCCAGTAATAAACCATCTACCCCTCTTTTGTAGAGAGCATTACCATACATCATGTATTGCATAGATTGCAATTTAATTTTTCTGCTGGCCTTTGAAGATGGGCCAGCCAGATACTGCATTATTGGATGCCTCAAATCTTGGTCTTGTAAGTCATTATGATTGACTTCCAGGACCACATTCTTTTTATTTAAAGGTGGTATTAATTTCTAAAATGTTGTTTGGCTTATGTCCCTTTGAACGTTTTCCCTTCTCTTGAAATTCGAAACTTTCTGAGCCACATCATTAGCTCTATTATTCAAGAATCTTGGGACATGAGTTATTTTTGCTATTTGAAATTGAGAAATCAGATGTAATGCAACAACATAGTATGGCAACATGCTTATACTTTGACATTTGAAAATCTCTTTCACTTGGTTAACCACCAATTGAGAATCTCCAAATATGTCAACTGCATGCACTTGTAATCTAATAAGAATTTCCAGTCCCACTATTAAAGCTTCATATTCAGCTTGGTTATTAGAATAAGTAATTTCATCCACTCTGAAACCATGTGTGGTTTCTACTCTTTGTGGTGACTTAATCACTATACCAATTCCAATTAGGCCATTGGCTTTTGATCCATCGAACCACATTTGCCATGGCTTAATACTAGCCATACCAAGTTCCATTATTTCTTGGCTTTCTATTTGAGATGGATGGTCTGCCAAAAAATTAGCTAAAACTTGTCTTTTTACTGCCTTTTGGGGAACATATTCCAAATGAAATTCTGATAAGGCTAGTATCCATTTGCCAATTCTTCCCTTCAACATAGGTTTAGATAACATATGCTTAACCAAATCTGCGATTGCAATTACCAAGACAGTTGTAGGAAAAAGATAGTATCTTAATTTCATTGCAGCAAAATACAATGCAAGGCACAGCTTTTCTACAGCTGAGTATTTACATTCACAAGAATTTAAAAACCTACTAAGGTAATAAACAGCTTACTCCTTGCCTCTTTCATTATCTTGGGCTAAGAAAGCTCCCAATGAATCCTCTGTTGCAGCTATGTATAACTTCAAGGGCTTCTCACCCTTTGGTGGCATCAGCACTGGAGGGTTGGCCAAGTAGGCTTTGATTCCTTCGAAAGCAATTTGATGCTCTGCTGTCCACACAAATTTCTCTTCATCTTTTAGCCTTAACAAGGAAGAAAATACTTTAGTTTTCCTTGCAGTGTTAGAAATGAATCTTCGAAAAAAATTAACCTGTCTAAGAAACTTTTGTAATTCTTTCTTACTTGATGGAGGTCTGGTTTCAATAATGGCTTTGGCTTTATTCTAGTCAATCTGTATTCCTTTTTTGTGTACTACATACCCAAGAAGTTTCCAGATGATACGCCAAAAGCACACTTAAGAGGATTGAGTTTCAACTTGAACTTTCTCATTCTTTCAAAAGCTGCTTCTAAGTGAAACAGATGCTCCTCCATGGATTGGAATTTAACTACAATGTCATCAATATAACACTCTAAATACCCTCCAATGAGGCCATAAAAGATAGTGTTCATAGCCCTCTAATATGTAGCCCCAGCATTCTTCAGACCAAATGACATTTTAACCCATTCGAATGTGCCAATATTCCCAGGTCATCTAAATGCTATCTTGCGAACATCCTCTTCTGCAATGCAGATTTGGTTATAACCAGAGTGCCCATCCATCATTGATCAAATTTGATGCCCTGCTGAACTGTCTATCAACAAATCTACTATAGGCATAGGATACTCATCCTTTGGAGTTGCTAGATTTAAGTTTCTGAAATCAATGCATACCCTCATTTTACTATTCTTCTTAACTACAGGCACAATATTGGATAGCCATTCAACATACCTAGCTGTCCTAATAAAGCCTGCCTTGAGTAGTCTAAGAATTTCTTCATTAACTTTCTGAATCACTTTTGGACTCATTTTTCTTGGTTTTTGCTTGTATGGCTTGAAATTAGGCCTCATAGGGAGCCTATGTTCTACTAATGACCTATCCAATCCTGATAGTTCATTATAAGACCATGCAAAACAATCTTTATATTTCTTAAGAACAACCAACAACTGGTTCCTGTCAAGAGCATTCAACCAAGCACTTATGTAGATGGGCTGTTGTATAGAACCTTCCCCTAAATTTACTTATTCTAAGAGGTCTTGTATCTGAGAACTTACTAAAGCTCCTTCTTTGATTCCTTCTGGCTTCGAAGCAATCTCCTTGCTTTGTTCTGCTCCTAGGTTCTTTGATTCAACATCTTTACCCTCCTCCTCATAGGCAAAGTCTGTCCATAAGGCTTCTTATTCCTATATCTCCTAGACTTTTGTTTCAATGTCCAATGCACAGTATTTATCAAGGGCCAATACTCTGGCCTGTTGCTGCTCCTGCTTGCAGCCAATTATCATGGCTTCTTTTTCTTGCTCTTGCAGTTTCTGGACTATTGATTTTACATCCAATATTGAGAACTTAATTAGAGCCAAAGACTTAGCTCCTTGGGCTTCATTTCTTTGTCTACAACCAGGCATCATTGTCATCCTTAACGGCAACCTCTTTATCAGCACTCTCCTGGACTAAGTGCTTCAGGTGTGTCACTTCCTCATCAACTGTCACTTCGACTGAGCCATCAAGTTTTCTCAGTATATTGAGTGGTGTCACTCCCTCAATATACAATTTAGCCTCTGTGAAGTTTGCACAGGCTATGAAGGGTTGAGGATCTGAATCAATTTCCTCTGTCTCTCCATTGCCCAAGGCCATCATTATTTTTGGATACAAAGAGGAAGGCACACACTTGTTACTGTGAATCCAATCTCTACCAAGTAAAGCATTGTACTTAGAATTGCTGTCGATAACGGAGAATGCCGTCATGTAGTCCCTGGTTTCCACACTCAGGTTGATGGGCAGAATTCCCTGAGCCATCTGTTTGTCTCCAACGAAGCCAGCAATGGTTGTGCTGGTTGGGATTAACCTGGGGTTCCTTTTCCCTAGTTTCTTCAAGGAAGATTTCGGTAGTAAGTTCACTGCTGCCCATTATCTACCAAGACTCGGTTCAATTGTATCCCATCGAAGAAGGCCTTGATATACAAAGACTTGACATTTTATGTCATAGAGTTAGAGGGATACTCAAAAGGATATGAGAGGTTGATACTCACCTCTTCTTCACTCTCGTATTCAGTTTCTATTGGGGTAGCCATTCCGGATTCATCTTGCACCATACTCACTTGTGAGTCTTCACTAGAGACTAGAATTGGGTCCATTTCTTGACCCTCTTGATTCTCATCTCTAGCTTGGAATTCATGCGGTAGTATGTGTACCATATTTTCTGATACTTGAGGAAATGAGCCAAATTAGATGGCTGGCTGTGCCTATTTCTCCTCTTGGCCACCTTGTTTAGTTACTTCAGAAGCATCTTCCATACTGCATTCTAGCACTTCATTACTAATAAACTCCTTCGAATGGTTTTTTTTGACTGGTTTTTCAATCAAAAACGTCTGTTCAACCATGAAGGCTTCGAACATTTCTTCCTCAACCATTTTTTTCTTTTGGCCTAGGCCAAGTTCTTCTTCTGTCTCGTTATCACTCTCCATCAAAGCCTTCTCCAATCCTGCTAGACTGGACTTCTCTCTGGCTTTTAGCTCAGAGTGAACTTTGGCTAATTGTTCTCTGCCACAACCCATTTTGTCTTGTAGAGTTGGTTTTGGAGTATGGTTTGCCTTTGGATTCTTTTTTCCTTTTGTTTGGACTAATGACGAGCTCTCTCCACTTTCTTTCAGGTCTTTCTAGTACTGAGTGTACCTACGCTGAATCTTCCTCCTTTATGATCTAGAAATTACGAGGACCATATCTGGTTCCTTCGTTTTTGGGTGTTTAAGCAATACCCAATTGTTTGGAGCCACCAAAGGAGGCTTGACCATCTTACCTTGGTTTCCAACAACATCTCTTTGGGAAGACACTTCCCTAGGTTTGTTCTGCATCACAAACCAATCTGGAACTCCAGGTACCCACGAACTTATTGACTCAGCTGTTGAACTGTTTCTTTCCTCATTCGAAGCCATCTTCGAAGCTGGCTGTGAAGGCCACTGCTTGGCCCTGACTTCACGTTTTGGGCCTAACTCAAGCCTTTGATGAAGGTAGCCACTTTCTGTCCTGCGTGAGGCTGGTCTAGGGGGCCACTCTCTGGCTTTTATCCCATAAACTAAGCCCCTTTCTGACCTCCTTTCAGGATGATTGCCCTCCACTCTATAATAATTAGGTGGCCTGGACTCATATAAAGGCCTCTTGTCTTTAGAATGCATTTTATCGGCCGTTGGCTCAATCGTTAATGGCTGCTGCCTAACACTAGTTGGGTATGGCCTTTTGTTATGAGCACTGGTTAGTTTAGGACATCTCTGCACATCCTTGTAGTGTTGCTTCCCATCAATCGGGAGCCCTTTAAGCCACTTATAGCTCAACCTACACCTGGGACACATTCTTTGGATAGCTGCTACCTCTAAGGAATCATTATCCAATGCTTCTTCATCAAAGTCTTTTCCCTGACTTGTAGAGCCTTGTCCAACAACTGGCAGACTTCTAGTGTCTTTCTTAACAGTAGCCTGGCTGGCAACATGCATTTGCACATTGACCTCTTCCAATTCCTGTAGAGATAAATTCTAGAAGTCTGGTACAACAACATTAGCTGCACTTTTCCCAACTTTTGAAAATGGATTACTGTCGATCCCCATGGCCTTTTCTGCTTTAGCTGGGAATTTCAAACTTCATTTCTGAATTTGTTCTTGGATCCTGTCTCGAAAAACAATACAGTTTTTAGTCGAGTGAGACCAAGAATTATGCCATTTACAATATACTTTTCCTTTAAGTTCTTCTGGAGATGAAATTTTGACTCCTTTTGGTAACTTAAGGAAGTTGGCCACAAGCAAATGATCAAAAATGTCATCTGCCTTAGTTAAATCGAAAGAGTAATTCCTATGAAGGTCTTTTTTTTTAAACTATTGGTCAATTGTTGTATCCTTATGAATTAATGCTTCACATATCACAGGTTCTTTCCCCACAATCTCTGCTGTATCGATCTCATAATTAGGATCTCTATAATATGTCCTGTACGATGCATTATTTCGATCTTATTCTTCCTCTAGTAATGCTTCATACCTAGACACATTATAAGTTAGTTCCACTAAGTCTCTAAACTTAGTCGAGTCAAACTTCTTTTGAAACCTAAACTCTAAGCCATTTTAAGCCAATCTCACGAATTCTGGCTTTGGTAGGATGACCCTACATTTGTTTAATGTTCTTTTAAATCTGGTAATAAACTAAGTAGCCTTCTCATCAGACCTTTGACTCAATCTTGCCAAGTCTACCATGGAAACCTCTGGCTCCGATTGGAAGAATTTGGCATGAAATGCCTCTTCTATTTGTTGCCAAGTTTGGATAGAGTCAGGTGTAAAGTTAATATACCATACAAATGCTCCCCCAGTTAGAGAATTTGGGAATAATCTTAACTTCATATAGTCATTATTAGTAAATTCACTACATTGAGCAACAAACCTAGCAACATGCTCCACTGTTGACTGGTTTCTATTCCCATAAAAAAAGGATAAAATCTGGTATTCTGAAACCTCTTTGGTATTCATGTACCCTATCTACCCATTCTGAGTATGGTTTCTTGTACATAGGAGTCTGGATCTCCCGAGCCATCGGTCCACACATCTCTCTAACAATATCAGCAATTTGGTCCCTAAAGACCATATTTTGTTCCTGCTGAACCACTACTGGAGAGGCAAACACAGGGTTTGGTGGACACCTTGTGCCTGGGATCCTCTTGGTCCATAAGAAGGTATATTTGGGACTGGTTGTCCTTGTGGTGCCGGTTGCTGTTGGGGGTGTGGGTAACCCCTTTGAGCCTGTCCTGCGATAGATGCTGGAACAGGTGTTGTGTTTCTTCTGTTTGTAGGAAAACCTTCCAACCCCCCGGGCATAAATTCGAATAAAGGATTAGTAAATCCCCTTGTGCCAAGTATGGCTTCGAACATGGAATTTGCGACCATTCTTATGCCATTTTCTTGTACTGTGCCAGATCCACCAACTTGCATGGCTTCACTGTTAAGTACTGATACATTTTGACCTGCCATAGGCCTCGAAATAGGTTCGTACCAAGACTGGGGTGATGGTCTTTCATTGTTTTGATTACTAGTTTGACCATTAAAATGTCCATTAATTTGCATAGACTGTTTATCTCTAGCCAATCTTTGCTGAGGGACATTTGAAATTTCCTCCATGTGTCTTGTGTTTGTTGGTTGGTGGGTATTCATTCGATCCAAAAAGGATGTTGCCCATCTTTCCATTGTGTTCATTAACTGCTATCCCATAGCATCTATTAGGCCACCCTATGGATTTATTGGCTAAGTAGATGGAATAGTGGATGGTCCAATTCCTTGGCCTCGTCCAATATTCTGAACGTGTGGTAGTTGTTCCGAAGTGCTGGTCTGTTCGACCATAGGTTCTGATGAACTGGGTGCTTCCACAGGATGTGTTATCACATTATCCTCTAGATTAGGCATTTCTACCTCTTCTTCCACGCTTTTTTTCCAAGCGTACATTTTCTCCTTGTCTCCTACGTCTAGCCATTTCAATTAGTCCCACCGGGCGTGCCAAAAATATATGTTGGCTTTCAAAGGTTACTTTTGTAATTATGAACGTGCCAGCAAGGATCAATCAGTCCTTACAGAAAATTAATTGCCAATCAATTATCAGACGATTGTGTTTTAGTTCTTTCAGCCTCAATGAAGAAGACTTTTACTGGTGGCTTGATTTAGGAGAATTAAGCAAATAACAGTTAAATGAAGAACAATTGAAGCATTTCATTAAAATGAAAAACTTACAATGATCCAAACTCAGCCTCGTAGAGGTTTACAGCAACAATCTACTTGAAACTACTCCTATGAACGAAATGCAGTGCAGAAATTTTAAAGTACAGAAATGTAAAGAACAGGAAATGTAAAACTGGAAAAGAAATAAAGTAGAATAAGACTGGTTTTTTGGATCTGAGTTTGGGGCTTTTTTCTAGGACCTTCTCTACTATTTATACTTCTCAAGGATGACCATCGAACTGCATTTCCAACCATCGAACTGCTCCTTCATGATCGCTGACCATGTTGCCTTATAATTAGCTCTACTATGCCATCACTTGCAGTTAGGCTTCCCTCCTAATTTTGAATTTGAATGTGAGTAACCGTTGAAGCCACATCACTTTGCATCTCTTTGCTGATCCAATGCTGCTCAGATCTCGTAATAACCAATACTAACTGCCATATGTACGATCAGGATTGAAGATTTGAATAGTCTTCCTGTATTACCCTTATTCTGCCACGAGTCGAATTGTAATTTGCTTATACAAAATATGTAGCCGACAACACCATAAAAAATAAAATTGTGAGAATTTTATTAAGAATTTTAGGTTGCGTTTGGTAGAGTTTTGTAAATATGATTTGAGAGTATAAGTTATATTTTAAGTTTGTGAATTGTGGAATTATGATTTGAGTGTAGAAAATTTGTTTGGTTATGGTTTTTGAATAGAGTGTTGAATTGAGTTTTGAATTGTATGTGGAATTGAGTTTTGAAAGTTTGATGTGACATGTGAAATAAGAAAATTTGTTTGGTGATGAGTTTTCAAAACTTAATTCAATCTATAATTGATAATCAAACACACAACTCATATATCGATATCCGTATTTTTGATCAACAGTCATAACCAAACTATTTTTAAAAAACTCAAATAAAAAAATGATATTTTTTTTCAATTAATTGTTTTTAAGTAATTTTTTTGAATAATTTTTTTTTCAAATAATTTTTTTTTTATAAATAACTTCTATGTCAATTATTTTGTGTCAATTAATTTTTTTGTCAATTTATTTTTTAGGCCTGTACAAACACTTTGTGCAATACATTTTTAATATTTTTCAAAAATTTTGTTGAAGTCAACAACTTTGGAGATTACATCTTGATAAAAATTAACAAAAATCAGTGTGTTCAATATTTTTAAATACAAACCAAAACGTAAACATTACCAAACATTATCAACATTTTTTCATTTATTAAATTTTATTAATTTAATAAAAAAATCATTTTTTTTTTTGTTGATGCATTATTGTCACCTAACTCTCACCCACCCGTGAAGCTGATATAATTGGAGGCAAGAGTGATATTTGTGTACAAAATGACCAATTCGCCCCTCTTGATTTGAATGGCAGGTTGTTATGTAAGAACAAAATAAAAAAGGTAATACTGTAATTTCGCTCATCCAAACCACCTCCTCTTATGGGTGTTAGTTCATAAGTGTGCGATAAAAGAAAAGAAAGAAGAAGCCAAAAACCTGCACAGATATCAGTAATCAGTATACGGAAGAAATTAAAAATAAGTAAGGAAAACAAAAAAAAAAATCAGTAAGAAATGAAAAGTAAATAAGGAAAAAAAAAAATCCTTCTAGACCTTCTGGACCTGAGCCTTTATATAAGTCAATATCTCTGCATTCGTTTAACCACACCATCTTCACCATCTCATTCCAACAACTTTAACAACTCCTTTACCCTACAATATTGACTACATTTAGTGTACATATCCGTGTGAAGGAAGAGAGAAGAGGTTAGTTTGAAGTATAGTTCATATTCTTGATAGCTTTAGAGCTGAGTTGCAGGAAGGCGAAGAATCCACCATACAGAACAACTGGCCAGTCATCCGGCTGGTCAACCGGTTTCAGCCACCAGTTCACCTTTTGCGCTCAGTTTCACTATCTGTTGGTTGCCTTTTAGCAAAGGCTCAATTTGCCTATCTGTTCCTTTTTTTTTTCACACCAACATCATACATTTTACTATACATTGTTCATACATTTTTTCTTAACTTTTGCAGTTATCATGCCGAGAACAAAAAAAGCGAGACCCGAACGTGGCGAAACCTCTAACTCTGTATAACGTCAACCACAGCAACAACATCATCACTATCCAACTGTTGATTTTCTCACATATAATCACAAACAAGCTTATTCAACTTTTGCTAATCGACCAATTGTTACGGGGAGATGGGTAAATCTACATTCTTAATATGATCCATTGTTGCTTGGCAGACTGGATACGATAGGGTAGTTACCTTTAACTAATTTACCACATAAGGTATATCCCCGTCTTGTATATTTATTTTACCTTCACTTGACATTTACTGAGGGACAAGTGGAACAGTTCAGTCTGATCTCTTATTTGAAGGGGGAAGAAATTACACTTAACCCCCGCACTTTCGCACAAATTATTAGAGTTGAAACAGGAGATTTGCAACGCCATTTTCAAACTGAGGCTCAATTAGCTAACACTATTGGTGATCTAACTGAGATTTATACCACAATTTGTGAGAACTGATTCACCAGCACTAATTTATAAGCAAGACATTTAAAACCCCACCTTTGTATTCTTCATCAATGGATAGTTGAAAATGTCACTCCCAAAAGAAGACATTTTGATGTTGTTCCATGTTTTAATGTTTATTTGTTATATTGTTTTGAAATTGAACAAAAATTAGATTTATACTACATATTACTGAGAGAAATGATGGTTACAAAACTTGGTACTCTTAATGGCCGGTCATTACCTTTTGGAGCTTTGTTAATCAAAATTTTCAAAGCGCATTATGTTAACCTTGAAGGTGAAGTAGATGTGAAAATCATTTCACCAATTTCTGAGTACACACTGACCTGAGCTGGTGGTGTTAAAAACTTACTGCACTCTATTAATTTTGAAAATGAACCAATACCTGATGAGGAAGAACCCAATGACAATGCCATGCCACCAAATGAACAACCCCAATACTGGACTCATTATTTAGCGTTGGAGCAAGAACGGTACAATCAGCACCTACAATGGAAATAACAATTGGCTAATCAGGTCAATATATTGGGTACTCGGTTTGATGAATTTTCTGCGGCTCAAAACTCACTAATTCAACAATTTGGTGAGTTTCGTGCAGACTCAGGGAGACGTGATGAAGTGACAACGAACCACATTGATCAGATTGACAATCGAGTCACTCAGCTGTACCATCACTACTTCCCTCCACCTCCACCTCTACCACCACCACCACCACCACCACCACCTGACAATGATGCTTAACTTGTTTGGATGAGCGTTTAAATGGTTCACACATGCTGTGGTTACATTTTGTTTTCTTATTTTGTTGGGGTTATTTTGTTTTCTCATTTTGTTGTGATTATTATTTATTTTTTTTTGTGGTTATTTTGTTGTAATATTTTGTGTTGACGTAATGAATAGTAATTTTTATTTTTTTTTTTGCACTGTAAAATTAACCAGTGACAATGTTATAACAATTTGTGAGTTATATTATGAAATTAAAAAAAAAAGTTCGTACAAAAATTAATAAAAAGAAATTGAAATTAATAACAAACCTTTCATTTCAATAAAATGAAAAAATAAAAATAAAAATAAAAAAAGTCTACTAATTAATAAAAAAATTAAAATTAATAACAAAACCATGATTTTAATAAAATGAAAATAACAAAATTTAAAAAAAAAAAAACGGCTCAAATGAAATAAGAAAAGTTAAAAATTAATAATTATACATTTTTTTTAATAAAAAGAAAAAAAAATTAATGTGTACCTGTTTGGTATAATATCTCAAAATAACAAAACCATTATTTTAATAACATGAACAAAAAAACAATTAATAAAAAAAATTTAAAATTAGTAACAAAGCCTTAAAATTGTTTTAAAATGAAAAAAATAAAGTAATTAAAAAATGTCGTCTACAAATTAAAACAAAAATTAAAATCCATAACAAAACCATGATTTTAATAAAATGAAAAAAATAACTTTTAAAAAAAAAATCTCCTCAAATGAAATAAAAAAAAGTTAAAAATTAATAATTATACATTTTCTTTACTAAAAATTATAAAAAAAATTAATAAAAACTTGTTTGGTATACAAATTAATAACAAAACCATTATGCTAATAACATGAACAAAAAAAAAATTAATAAAAAGAAATTAAAATTAATAACAAATCCTTAAAATTGTTTTAAAATGAAAAAAATAAATTAATTAAAAAATGTCATCTGCAAATTAAAACAAAAATTAAAATCTATAACAAAACCATGATTTTAATAAAATGAAAAAAACAAATTAAAAAAAAATCAGCTCAAATGAAATAAAAAAAGTTAAAAATTAATAATTATACATTTTGTTTATTAAAAATTATAAAAAAAATTAATAAAAACTTTTTGGTATACAAATTAATAACAAAACCATTATGTTAATAACATGAACAAAAAAACAATTAATAAAAAGAAATTAAAATTAGTAATAAAGCCTTAAAATTGTTTTAAAATGAAGAAAATAAATTAATTAAAAAATGTCGTCTACAAATTAGAACAAAAATTAAAATCCATAACAAAACCATTAATTTAATAAAATAAAAATTTAATAATTATACATTTTCTTTAATAAAAAGGGAAAAATTTAATAAAAAAATTCGGCTAAAATGAATTAAACAAATTTAAAAATTAATAATTATACATTTTCTTTAATAAAAAGGGAAAAAAAATTAATAAAAACTTGTTTGCTATAAAAATTATGTCAAGACCCAACCCCAGAAGCTTAGAGTTAGAGTCGTGACTTTCTAACTTATTCTTATTCAAACAAATTAAACTGCGCAAGCGAAAAAAAAAAATATACTTAGACAGAAATTTTATTTCATACTACTGTTTTAAAAAAGAAATACATTTATAGGACTTTTATTATTTTATTATTTAGTGACCAGCCCCGAATAGAAACAAAAAGGAGCAAAAATATAAAAAAAAAGAAAAAGAAAGATAAAATAGTGGTACAACATCGGTCCATGAGCAGGTTCCATTTTGTGAGGTTATGGGTTTCCCTTACATCTCGTCACCTGAAAGGGTAACAGCTATAAACACACAGCAAAGTGAGAAATATTATGCCAAGAGAGTAGGGAATACAAAATAACCATGGATAATTAGTTAGGCTAAAATATTTGCATAATTTAATTTAAAATGACAATTTATTTAATGTGGCAGAATACAGAAATCATGTAATTAAATAATCATAACCACGGTATAAAATAGAATAGAACAGAGGTCACAAAAGTGACAGTCAGAACAAAGGTCAATGGATCCATGACAAACGGAGGACCACAACGTGGTCAAACAGAAGCTCATGGCTATTTAAGTCCCCCAAGGCGTCGGACTCTCGTGGTGGTACTTACAAAACATAATTATTTATAAGGTTATAATCAAATATATACTAAAATTTAAACAACCATATCCATGAGTTTCTTTTTAAGTAAATAGAGTTTAGAAAGTAACCCATGTAACTGAAATATTTAGGAACATAACTTTTATTTATATAACTTAATAAATATAATTTGTTTTGAAATAAGCTATGGTAACTCAAAACATTTATAAAATCTATAATGGTAAATCAAGGTATAACATATCTCACCTTAATTATAACCCTTAGCCTCACACTTTTTTTTTAAAACTCTCTTAGTATAAGTTCCTTACCCTCAACTGACGAGTCTCTCTCTCTCTCGATTTTTTTTTCTTTCTTTGCTTCTTCCCTTCACATACAGCACTACCACCCCTATTTATACACAATATAAGTGATGACTCAACACCCTAAGCTCCAGGTACTCACTCCCTCTATCCGAGTCTAGTGTCCAGGTGGCTTCTCCGTTTCTACTTCGGCAGATTTGTAATCTAACTCATTAATAGTCATTGATCTGTTTGGATAATATGGCAAGATTGTATTTGATAGTCACTGATTTGTTTTTATCTACACAACTAATATATCTTAACTAAAAGTAGTATTTAATAATAAAATTGATATTTAATTTATTTTAATAAATTTCTTTGTCATATATTTAATAACTATAATGATAAATTAATTTGCCTAGCACATATAACTTATTCATTTTATTATTGCCATTATTATTCTACTCATTCCATATATTATTGTTATTATTATTTATTTATTTCCTATCTTTAACTTTAATTTGACCGAACCAGTATTAGAATTTCATATTTTTGGTCTTTTTGGCCCTAAATAAAAATTCCTAATTAATCTCATATAATCCCGCGCTAAATTAGATTCTGTATTTATTAGTAATGATTAATAATATATATCGCATACACACATAATTATATAACTATAAACATTTATGTGGTATTTAATTAAACATTCAGGGTGTCACAAATTAATAACAAAACCATTATGTTAATAACATGAACAAAAAAAAAAAACAATTAATAAAAAGAAATTAAAATTAATGACAAAGCCTTAAAATTGTTTTAAAATTAAAAAAATAAATTAATAAAAAAATGTTGTCTACAAAGTAATAAAAAATTAAAATTAATAACAAATCTATCCACGGAAAACATTTTCTTTTTAAAAAAAAAGTTAATGAACATCATAAATTGAATAAATATCATAAACTACAATTTTTGCATGCATCATTCAACCATCAAATTCAATAAAGTGTTTGACCCTGCATATTATACATTGTATCAACAACATATTTATGTGTCTTGATTCACGTAATAACATTTTGTTGATTGACCATATGATGATTTTTGTGTTCCCTTTTCTTTAATTGCCATTTAGCCCAATCGTTGTCCTCATTGTTAGTTATCCTACAAAAAGAGGAAAAAAGTCATTAAATTCACAGTTATGTAAAGTGGGTGAAGTTATGTAATAAAGATGTCAAAATGATTGGAACTAGTAAAATAATTATAAAGGTTTCATAATGATTGTTAACCAAAATTTTCACTTGCCTTGTTCACATCACAAATCTATCTAGGGTCAACATGATTTTGCCACATAGCAGTAGCAATTGCATCCTTAAAGTTGGATTGGTACGTCAACCCATGTTGTGACATGTCAACATAGTCAGCTTAGTCTCTAACAAGCCCATCTGCTTCCGCTTCTACCGCCATTTCATTATTAGCTTCCATGAAGAATGGGTCCATATCTACATAGAAACGAATCCAATTGTGCAGTACACAACATGCAATCACGGGAGGGCCTTGTTTTGTAGACTTGTAATTTGGCATGAACCGTAATATTGAGAATCATTTCTTCAGAACACCAAATGTTCTTTCTATAACATTGCATAACGATGAATGTCGATGGTTAAACAATTCCTTAGGTCCTAAATAATGACGACCATGAAACTCTTGCAAGTGATAGCGTTGGGAACGAAATGAGATAAGAAATCCAGGCATGTTCGTGAAACCAGCATCCACTAAATAATACTTGTCTACACGTAAATAATGAATGCACCGTTCTGTCAAATAGATGTACAAGAAAATAATTTTGAAAAGTGTACCGTATGTTATTTCGTGACACTCACCATTGGGTGGGTGTGGGAATTGTAGATCAACTCTTGTAATAGAGTTAACTAAAATAGCGTTGTCGTGAACGCTACCTTCCCATCCAAAATTAATAAATGTGAACAATATGTCGAAGTCGCAAGCTGTGAGGACATTTTGCGATATTGTAGATTTGCGACCGCAGAATGTATTTTGTCTTGAAACAGGAACCCCAATGTGCTATCGATAGCACCAACACAATCCTAATTGAAAGATATTTGTTTGACATTAAAAGCGAAACAAACTTGGATATTACTTTTATAATTGGAGAAAAAAAATATCATCCCTTATTGTTATTAAAAACTTACAGGACAATCATTAAATTCATACCTTGAACCAGGGAAAAAACCAGTTGTCATTTAAAATTTTTGCTGGTATCTCGTCTTGGTTACGTGGTTTAATAACCGTTGATGCAAGTTTGCACAATGCCCGCATAACAATTTTGATGTGCCGACAAATTAGTTCCGTGGAGTGTTGAAATCTATCTGCCAGTAGTTGATGGCGATCATTTTGTGCAAAAGTGTATAAAAAAATTTGAAGCGATTCCTCGACACTGATATGCATATGTTCAGTGTCGATAAAACCATTTTGAAGTAAGGTGTCTTTCAATAAAATGAATGTTTGTGCATCCATTCGCATAATGTCCATCATTGTTTCTGGATGGCCATTTAATAAGTTGAAGATATAATCATCACCTTTGAATGGATAAGTTCGCTGCCGTCAGCGACTACTTGACCCGTTGATATGGTCATACATGAAAGTAATCATCAAAAAATCCATAAAATCTTCAATAACCTCATCCTCTTCTGATGAGATTTCCATTGCATTGTTTTCTGTGCCGGATGACATATTGTTTCATCTACATCACAGTAAAAGCATAATTATAAAATAATGTTTGACAACATGCTAACGCTTACCATTATTGGTGAAACTGAATTAAAAAGTGGCTACATGAATAGTCGGCCTTAGTCATTTACCAGTATCCACTAAACTATATACAAGAAGAAAATTTGTTTAATTTGTAGTTATCTTGTAATAACACAACATATTGATATAAAACAGAAACTACTTAAAAGTTCAATAAAATACTCATCACTACCTGCACTTACAGCCTCTATGTCATTTGATCGAGCACGTGAATGTTCTATTTTTGCCTGTACGTAGGATGTGAAAGCTGCGCACACATCATCGAAGCCACTTGACCGTGACTTTTTCGAACGACCACTGTCAGTCTGGCTGCTTGTAGGGCCCCTCTTGTGACTTTTGCCCTTCGCTGGATCCATGTACTCATCACCGAATAAGTCAATAAGAATGACTTCAGCAGCATCACTCCCACCAACTTTTGTGACACCCTAAAATAAATATCATATATATATATATATATATATTTGGAATGGTTAATAAAATGAAATGTTAGTGATAATAATAATTAGGGGGATGCACCAATAAATCCCAAATTAATAACTTATGCACTGTTTAGTCCTAAAAGTTTTCTTATAGACTGAAAGGTCCCATTACAATGTTAATAACATCAGATACAATGTTAATAACATCAGAGTCATGTTACAAACATTAGATTTCAAACATCTAATGTTCATCAAATTTCAATAATGTTTAAAAATATAGGATGAAAAACATCTAATGTTCATCAGATTTCAATAAATTTTGAAATTATAGAATGAAACATCAGATCATTTACATCATTTACATCAGGCTGATGTAAAAATAGGACTAAATGGAGCATAAGAAAACTTTTAGGACTAAATGGTTCAATGTTTCAAAAACTAGGACTTATGGGTAAATTTTCCTAATAATAATAAATAAATAAATATATATATATATATATATATATAAATTAATTAATTAAAAAACAAAGAAAAAAAAAAGAGAGTATATATACGGTCTGTCACTACCCTAACACATAGGGTGGTGAATGTGCCTATTTAGATAAGTCCTTGGATAAGTAATGATAGGGATGCAGCAAGTGCCAAGTGTTTTTGGGTGACACATGGTGGCAAATTCACCATGACTGTGCGAATTTTCCCCTATAAATAGAGAGAGTTGCCAAGCTTTAGAAAGCAACAAAAAAATAAAAATAAAAATACATAGATTCGAACAAGTACAGTATACTAGTAAGCAATAATAGGGAAGTGAAGGCTAAAAGTCGATAATAAGGTGAGTAATATTATACCCTGAGTCACCATAATATATTTTATGAATGTTTTAAGTTACCATGAATTATTTTATATAATTTATGTTTTATGGTTATATTAATATTTCAATTACATTGATTATTTTCTGAACTCTATTTGCTTAAATTGAAACCCATGGATATGTTTGTTTGAATTTTACGAAATAGTTGTCAATGATTTGATAAACATTTGTTTTGAATAAGTATCACTACGGAGGTGCCATGCCTTAGGGGACTTAAATAATTACTAGCCTTTTGAATTGTCACTTTAGTGACCCTCTGATAGTCCCATGCCTTGGGGGACTTAAATAACCTTTGGCCCTTTGATTAGTCACTTTGTGACCCTCTGTCTGTTATGGATCCATTAACCCTCTGATCTGTTCTATACCGTGGTTATAATTATTTTATATGATTTTGTGTTATATATCTGCTATGAAAAAATAATTTATTCAAACCAAATTATTCATCATTTAGCCTAAATAATTATCCATGGTGATTTTATACCCTCATGCTCTCAGTATAATATTTCTCACTCTACCATGTGCTTATAGCTGTTAAAACCCCTTTCAGGTGAAGAAATTTAAAGAATGATGGTTTTACCCTGTGGATCAGAACCTCAAATTTGATATGGATATCATGTGTTGTTGTTGTTGTTGTTTTTTTTTTTCCTTGTAGTTATCATCCAACT
This sequence comes from Camellia lanceoleosa, assembly GCA_025200525.1. Classification (NCBI taxonomy): domain Eukaryota; kingdom Viridiplantae; phylum Streptophyta; class Magnoliopsida; order Ericales; family Theaceae; genus Camellia; species Camellia lanceoleosa. Next base: position 194,674,941 of record CM045758.1, on the reverse strand, counting down.
AATGTTATATCATAAATAAAAATTTCCATGTACGCTTTGGATATTAATCTATCCCTTTTATTTTGTTTCGCTGCGTTATTCAAATTAATTACTTGGAATTACTCTGTGGGATTTTAGGATTAGCTAGTTGCAATCCAGCCTTGGTCATCGGGATGGGTCATAACAAACTCAGAGTTTCAAAATTTATTTAGCATTTCATCTTCTTCATCTGAGTCAAAGGCTCCTTGTGTGGATGCACGAGACAAGGCCCTTGTGGCACAATAATTTTCAACAATTTCCACCATTTCTTGGAAATACTCAAATCATTTTGTCTTAAACTTCTTTACGTTTCTGGTAGCCTACAACAATTGAAAATATTGAATTAAGCATACTGTATGAAAGATGAAATGTTAAAAAAAAATTTGAAAATAGTACAGGTTAATGAAAAACCTTATTCCAAAATTCATCGGGTGCCACAACAGTGCTTACAATGGGATCACATCCCAGACTAGTCTGTGCCTGCAGTCGCTTAAACGTCTAGTAATCAGCTTTCAATCGCTGATATTTTTTTCGCACCTGCTTTGTTATATACCGAAATCCATACAGATTGTGCAACTGGTTTGCAAAATAATTCTAATGCCTAATTGTCAACACAGTAGTACGGCCCGTTGTTTGATTTTTTTTAACCTCTTCTCTCAACATGTTTATTAATTTCATTTCAATTCTGGGAGTCCATATTTTTGTATCCTGATTGTCATCGGAATTGTTTCCATCTATCTATAAACATATAATTTATATTTAAACTACTCTAGAGTTGATATAAAAGAATAACAAAGCAAACTACTCTAGAGTGGATATAAAAAAATAACAGAGCATAAACCAATTACAATTATTTATGTAGGAATCAAAATTAATATTTATTTGAACCTGGTAAATAATGTTAGGAAAAACAGATGGTTTGAAGAGTAACACAGATAAAAAAAATAAAATCACATAACATTAATGTTTGTTTCAACTTGTTAAATAATGTTAGGAGAAGAAGATGATTTGAAGGACAACACAGAGAGAAAATAAAAATACATAACATCAATGTTTATTTGAACCGTAGGAAAGACATATGATTTAAAGGCCAAAACAGAGACAAAATAAAAATCACATAACATTGTCTGAAAAAAGTTTGTGAAGCAAGTTTACACAGTAAAAAAATAACCACATAAGCATAAGAAGAAGGCCACAAGAAGAAGTAAGCAGAAGAAGAAGAAGAAGAAGAAGAAGAGCTGAACAAGAGAAGAAGAGAATGAGCAAGGAGGTCGACCGGCCGTGTAACATCCCAAATTTTTAATTATGCTATAGAATTTATACTAATATTATTTAATTTCAATTCAGAAAATATATTATTTATTATATATATTATTATGTGTAATTTGGTAAAATAATACAATTATTAAAAGTTTAGGGATCAAAATATAAATAATTAATTAATTATCCATTGGTAAATGATAAAGTGTAATTTAATTAGAAATTAAATTATTTATATAATTGTATTAAAATATTGAGTCAAAAAGTAATTATCTTAAATATATATTTAAGATAAGATTAAATCTATATACTAATTGCCGAATCTGGAGAGAGGCACGTAGGCCGGACACGCGTTGGTAAGGAATTGGGTTTTCGTCCTTATAGTGACTCGGCTGTAATGAAGAAAAGAAAGAAGGAAAAGAAAAGAAAAGAGAAGAGAAGAGAAGGAAAGAAGCAAAGAAAGAGAGAAAAGAAAGGAAAGAATAATGGAAGTTGAAAGGGTCTTTGATAGTGGAAAGGAAGAGTGAGGTATTAAAGTTAAGGTGAGTTATATTATACCTTGAGTTACCAAAATGTATTTTACTTATATTTTGACTTACCAAAATCTATTTTATACAAGTGATTGTTTATAAACTATTATGTTTTATAAAAGTTTCAATTACGTGGATTATTTTATGAACCCTATTTGTTTAAAAGGAAACCCATGGATATGTTTGTTTACTTTTAAAGAATATTTGATTATAACCTTATGTGAAAATATGTTTTGTGAATACCACCACGAGAGTCCCATGTCTTGGGGGACTTAAATAACCATTGGCTTAGTGAGTCCCATGCCTTTGGGGGACTTAAATAACCATTGGCTTAGTGATTGACCACTCTGTGGTCCAGTGATTATCGTGGATCCATTGACCAGTGTAGTGCTTGGCATTTAGTGATGTACCGTGGTTATGGTTGTATAATGATTTTCGTATTATATGTTAAATGCGCATTATATGTATTAAATGATCTGAGGTATATGGCAAATGATTTGTGTATTATATGTATCAAACTCTTTTTGACCTAACTAATGATCCATGGTGAATTTTATACCTTATACTCTTAGTATAATATTTCTCACTCTGCCATGAGCTTATAGTTTTTTACCACTTTCAGGTGATATGTCAGGACCAGCGTGTGAGATAGGCACAAAGCACTTTTATTGATGTACTTTTTATATGTAGATATCGGTCTTTTTGGGTCAATAAATTTTGTAATAAAAATAGAAGTTTCGATGATTATTTTAGTACCCTTATTTAAATATTTCTTCCGCTTGCGTTTATTGATTTGTTAAAGAATTGGCCGGAGGTAACCTTAGTTACTGGCCATCACGATGCTGAACCCTTGGGTGCGGGGAGCAGGTCGTGACAAATGGTATCAGAGTAATGGTTTTTTTTTTAAAAAAAAAAATTCATCATTGGAGTATAGGACACACGCACATTTAAGAAGTGGGATAGCGGGTAATTAGTACCGAATTATATTATTTTGTTCGTCGATTTAATTATATTATAATTTTATATGATTATATATATATATAATAAATTTTTTTTTTTTAGTGTGCCTAATTCTTGAAGGATATTAGATATAATAAAAGAAGGACAAGAAAAGAAGGATGTCGGGCTCAAGTACCTACCAAAATTATAATATAATTAAATCCATATAATTTTCAGTTCAGTATTCAAAAAAAAAATTTATTTTGATGTTTTTAAAAGTGGGTTCAAATTATAAAAATACTAATTTTGAAACTATTTTCCATCAATGAAGAGTTCATCTCAAATTTTTCAATTTTTGCATGTAATTCTATCTTTGTGTTCTCATTTTTATTTATTTTTATCATAAACAAAACGTGTGAAAAGTTTTTTTAAAGTTGCTCATTATTTCTTATTTTGACCCAAATCAATTTTTGACAACTCGACAGTGAGTTATTTTTTGTAAAATTTTTTTTGAGGAACTATTTCTATCAGATTAATCAGCTAATATATATTTATCAGAGTGCGCAGCGGATAACTTACACATGACAAATTTCGAGGACGAAATTTTTAAAAGGAGGAAAGATTGTAACATTCCAAATTTTTAATTATGCTATAGAATTTATACTAATATTATTTAATTTCAATTCAGAAAATATATTATTTATTATATATATTATTATGTGTAATTTGGTAAAATAATACAATTATTAAAAGTTTAGGGATCAAAATATAAATAATTAATTAATTATCCATTGGTAAATGATAAAGTGTAATTTAATTAGAAATTAAATTATTTATATAATTGTATTAAAATATTGGGTCAAAAAGTAATTATCTTAAATATCTATTTAAGATAAGATTAAATCTATATACTAATTGCCGAATCTGGAGAGAGGCACGTAGGCCGGACACGCGTTGGTAAGGAATTGGGTTTTCGTCCTTATAAGTAGGGGGGAGTGACTCGGCTGTAATGAAGAAAAGAAAGAAGAAAAAGAAAAGAAAAGAGAAGAGAAGAGAAGGAAAGAAGCAAAGAAAGAGAGAAAAGAAAGGAAAGAATAATGGAAGTTGAAAGGGTCTTTGATAGTGGAAAGGAAGGGTGAGGTATTAAAGTTAAAGTGAGTTATATTATACCTTGAGTTATCAAAATGTATTTTACTTATATTTTGACTTACCAAAATCTATTTTATACAAGTGATGGTTTATAAACTATTATGTTTTATAAAGGTTTCAATTACGTGGATTATTTTATGAACCCTATTTGTTTAAAAGGAAACCCATGGATATGTTTGTTTACTTTTAAAGAATATTTGATTATAACCTTATGTGAAAATATGTTTTGTGAATACCACCACGGGAGTCCCATGTCTTGGGGGACTTAAATAACCATTGGCTTAGTGAGTCCCATGCCTTTGGGGGACTTAAATAACCATTGGCTTAGTGATTGACCACTCTGTGGTCCAGTGATTATCGTGGATCCATTGACCAGTGTAGTGCTTGGCACTTAGTGATGTACCGTGATTATGGTTGTATAATGATTTTCGTATTATATGTTAAATGCGCATTATATGTATTAAATGATCTGAGGTATATGGCAAATGATTTGTGTATTATATGTATCAAACTCTTTTTGGCCTAACTAATGATCCATGGTGAATTTTATACCTTATACTCTTAGTATAATATTTCTCACTCTGCCATGAGCTTATAGTTTTTTACCACTTTCAGGTGACATGTCAGGACCAGCGTGTGAGATAGGCACAAAGCACTTTTATTGATGTACTTTTTATATGTAGATATCGGTCTTTTTGGGTCAATAAATTTTGTAATAAAAATAGAAGTTTCGATGATTATTTTAGTACCCTTATTTAAATATTTCTTCCGCTTGCGTTTATTGATTTGTTAAAGAATTGGCCGGAGATAACCTTAGTTACTGGCCATCACGATGCCTAACCCTTGGGTACGGGGAGCGGGTCGTGACAGGCCGGATGACTTGCGGGACGACTGGCTCAACTTCTACCGTTCAAAAAGTTCAGACAGATCAAAAACTATCTCTATACTCTGTTGGACTTCTCAGAAATCATTTCAGAACTCATTTGCACATAATAGATGATTGAAGGATATACGTACCAGATTAGTGAGAGTTGAATAGTTATCACCGGTGATGGAGTGGATACAGTGACCGAATGTGCGACTCTTTGGTAGTTGTCTGATTCGACAATAGGTTTGATAAATTTGACCTGAGACAAAAAAAAAAAAAAAAAAATTGGGAATAAAATTAGGGATGATTTTTTCAAATTAGTGACCTGTAAGAAAATATGTGAAATAAATTTGTGATTTATTTGACTTCGGTGTCGTCGTTGTTTGGTTGCCCATAGAATAAATCTTCCACAACGCATAAATTATAACTCACTTGATTTGTGGGAGATGGTATGAGTAGGAAGCGGGTTCATAGACATAATTTATAAAATGGTCTGAGTTCTCTATGAACACTACTCGTGACGAATCTTTAGTCTTGATCTTTGAAACAGAGAAAGATGAGTAGATTAGTTCACGTAAACCTTTTCAGACGATGAATATGAAAGCTTTTAAAAAAGAAAGAGAAAGAAGGCTGAAGTCTTTGAAAGTGGAGAAATGAAAAACAAAGCTGCCAAACGAGTTTTCAAATTATAGTTTGAATGATACGGTAAAATTCTATTTTGAAAGTCATATCCAAACGTAAAATAGGAATGATAAGATAAAAATGTAATTTAAAAACACATCCAAACTAAGGCTTAAACATTCTTTTTAAAAAATAATTAGTCGATATATTTCAAAATTAATGTACGACCAAACTATTGTTAATTGAATCGTATGTAATACGTAATAGTGAGTGAGTGCAAACAGACACGTGTACACCAGGTGGCTGTCTGTGGAAAAAAGAGAAGCCGTGTAAGGCTTCGTTTGGGAAGCCAAATTTGGACCCTTTTCTCTTTTTTTTTTTTTTTTTTGATTATTTTAGTCATAAAAAATAAAATAAATTTTTTAATTTAATAAGACAAAACTTCACATGTAATTTATAATCATTAAATTTTTTCACTCACAAAAAAACTAAAAATCATTTTCAAACTAAACTTTTTAACTTTAGACTAAAAAAAATAAAAAATCTAAAAAATTAACCCCCTTCCCAAACCAATCCTAATTAATTAATGAAAACGAAGGCGTTTGTGCGTGTGAGTGGGGGTTGGGGTGGAATGGAGTGAGGGTGCGACCATGGCCCTAGCGTTGGGTGCGCTCTTTTTCAACCGTTCAACGGCCACTTTTGTCTGCCCCACACACATCACCGTCCGGAACCACACCTCTTCTCTTTTCCTTCTGAAAGCTCTCTCCGAGCGCGAGATACCTCTTTCGCTTTCTGGGTATGTATGTGATTGACTACTATGAGGAGTGAATCTGTGAAGGAAGGGCTTGTTGTTGTTGTTGGGTCAAAGATGAAGATAAGGTTGTCTCATAAGCATCAAAGTAAAGCCATCGATCTTCCTAATACTACTACTAGTAACAACAATCATGATGATGATGATGTTGATGATGGTGCTCATGATCACCAGGAAGTGAAGAAGGAAGTTGTTTCAGAGCATAGCATGAGATCTGCGGAAGACAATTTGACTCTGGCCCAGTTGTCTAACTCCACCTCTCGTACCGTCCTCCAACCCTCCACTCCCTCCCCTCTCTCCACGGTCTCTCTCTCTCTCTCTCTCTCTCTCTCTCGTCTATAATTCATCTCTGTTTCTGTTAATTGGGTTTGTAAAACAGTTAGATCTGGTTCATTTTTCCCAGGGTAAGCGAAAGAAGAAGCCCAAGGAGCTGAACGATGACTTTTTTTATGTTTTGGTCCAGAAGAAGATGATGATGAAGAACAAGGCTTCTGTCTCCAAACCAAACCCTGTGAGACTTCCTTTTTTTACCTAGCTCCCTACTTTTTGCACCTAACTCTGTTTCTCTCCCTATTCTTTTTAGCTGTTACTAACTAGTTTGTGCCCATTGTTTCCCTTCTATTATTGAAAGCTGACTGAGCTTGAGATTTGCTTTTGTTATACCTTTGTTTTTGGCTGCTTAAACCTTATAAAATAAAAAGGACAGTCAAAGAAAGGAAAGAAACAAAATCCCTTCAAGTTGCAACCCTCTAGGGTTATAAAGAACAAGGTGTACTTATTTAGTGGTGCTAGAGTATTATTATGTTTTCAACCAATGACTTGGTAGGAAATTTGATGGCTGAGACAATGGCATATACCCTATCCGCATACAAAAATTACTTGTTGATCATCCTTGTTAAGTAGTTGAGAAACAATGATGATATACCCTAGTTTGTTTTGTGGTTCCTCATTAATTAGGAACACTAGTCTACATGTGGTACAATGGGATTTACCTTAGAATTTTCCATAAAGACCGTCATTTTGATTTTCAAGCTTCCACATTTGGTGTCTTTCACTCTAGGTAGTTTTGTTTTTAGCAGGGGCAGAGGGAGGCAAATCTCAAACCCTTAATCTCCTTGTGATGTTTAGATTCTGAGCAATGGGGCTGGGCTAGTCTCAATTGGTTCACACTTGGTAACTTTGGCATAGACTACAGGTGGAGCAATTGGCACATTGTGGCACTTTTTGTAGCAAGTATCATTCTAGGTTGCTTTACTGTTTGCAGCCATTTCTCACTTTGGGACCCCTTACACTTGACAATTCACTTTGAAAACCCTTCCTTAGGCAATCCTATAGTTGCCCAAAACATGATACCATTTGGCAGACCATGTTTTAATAAACCTAACTAATAAGGGCTCCAAAATCTCCAAGATTGATGGAGTGAATCAAACAAGCGCCATAAACCTTTAAGATTTTGAGAGTAATGTTTTCTGTTCTTTGTTGTTAATGCATAGCCAACTTGCATATGACAAGTTATGAACACAACTGTGCCTCAATTATTTCAGTAGACCCGCTCATGAGTCCTATTTCACTAATCTATTCTAACCAGGGCCCTATATTTGGTTGAACCACATGGTACCATTTGTTTCCTCATGGCATGAACCGGAATCACCAAACTCTCTCTCAAGTGAATTTAGTGGATTGCTTACACATTGCGAAACAATCTTAACCTTACTTCAATTTTTGCAATTTAATAAGATTATGATTACCTCATAACATGATTCTTATGTCTTGATTAGTTATGGAGTGCAAAAATAACGGCAAAAATTATAATTTCTTAAACAGGTTGTAGTTGGTCATGCAAGGAAGTCCATGAGGTCAGTTAAATATCCAAAATTTCCTTAATTTTTTCTTTCAACATGTTTTAGATACAGATTATGACAATAATGAATTTGGGACTGTTGTTGAAGCTGTAAGCGACGAAAGACTGCGACTGATGGCTTACATAGTCCTGTCCAAGTTAAGACACCTACGATGATTCGAGCAGAGGAGGTCCAGTCGAGTTTGGGATCTGAATTTCCTAGCTTTACAAAATTATTGGTTAGATCACATGTTGCCAGTTGTTTTTGGATGGTAACTAACCACAAGTCATAAACGTTTGAATTTGAATTCTTATAACAATAGTGTTCACGCCCGAGAGTTTTCATCTGACCAATTCTTTGGTTGACAGGGGCTTCCTGTTCCTTTCTGCAAATTGCACCTACCAAGAAATGATACTACATTTACTTTGGAAGATGAAAGTGGGGAACAATTTGAACTGAAATTTATTGCAGAAAAGCCAGGACTTAGTGCAGGGTGGAGAAAGTTTGCAGTTGGACACAAATTGCTTGAGGGAGATGTTTTAATCTTTCAGTTAGTTGAAGCTAACAAATTTAAGGTAATATCTGGAATTATGTTTCGTTTTTATTGATTATTTGTTCACCGTATATATATATATATTTTTTTGTCTTTGATAGACGAACAACTAGTGAATAGTTGACTACATTCTAGGATTTGTTACTTCAAATTTGTTATATACTTGCAAATCTAGGTTCATAATTTTTTATTGTATTCAGAAAACACTTTAGAATTTAAGACATATGATCAAACTGTATGTACATTTCGTAATAACCCAGCCAGTGTGCAGGAGGGGAAAAAAGGCAAATAAAATAAATAGACTAATGTCAAGAGAGGTGGCTTTAAAGAGACCAAACTCAAAGAACTAGTTTATGAGTTGGTTTTATCTAGAATCTCCAATATGAAACTCACAGTAGGAATTTCAAACCACCTCTAACTCATATTGAGAATTTGAGATGTAAGAAAAGGTTAGGCTTGGCTAGTTTTCTCAGTAACTGATGAGTGTATCATGCTTGATGTAACAGTGTTTCACGGTTGTAGGAGAACTAGATGAACAAAAAGAGGGATCGTATATACAGAGATATAGATACTAGATATGTGTGAATACTGGTTGAAAACAAAAAGGAATTAATGGAGGGCACTGGAGATGCATTGTTAATGGAGGTCTTTTGTGACGGGTAGGAGCTAAACAAATGTTGAAAATCAGGCAGCTGTCTTTCTTGTGGAAACCTTCTTACCTTGTTAGTTGATTTCTGATGGAAAACAGGAGGCCATTTGTCCTTGTTTGGCTGGTTTAAATTATATTTTTTCTTACCAATGTTTAATTTAATCGTTAACCAACTGTTTTCACGATGAAGACTATACATTCTGACTCGCCTTTTGTAGGTGTACATAGTAAGGGCCAATGATTTGACTGAGGTTGATGGTGCCCTTAGCCTTCTAAATCTGGATGCTCTTACAAAACAAAATGATTCAGGTTAGTTGATTTATATCTCTATTTCGCAGACCAATAATAGATTTGCATGGCCAAAGATTTATTATTTGATTGCAATTGTTTAATGACTTGATGGTTTTCCATAAATGTTGGAACTCAGGAAAAGATGATTCAGCGAACGGAGGAATAGCCCTAAATAACAAGAAGAGGAAGCGTACAAAGTCTCTTCCATTAGCCCTAGTCCAGAAGAAGAACAGGAAGACAACTGTTCGGAAATCAGTTCCAAAACCCATACAACCTGTGGAGCAATTTGAAAATGACAGTGAAGATGTTGGTTCAGAAGTTCTTGTAGGTCCCAAATCCTCTGGTTCTGCTACTCAGTTCAGAGACATCAAAAGCTTCGATGACTTCACCATTCTGTTTGATGGCTTCTGCATAGATTCCGAGCTTCCAGAACATACACGGGTCAACTACTATGAGCTCTGCCGCAGCAAAAACACATTTATTCATGCTCGCCTTATCCAGGGCCTTAACTGTAAGTTGGTTGCCGGTATTATTTGTGAAACTGTCAACATAGCCAACGACATACGAGCGTGCAAGCTCACGACTTCCCGGGATGAATTTACAATTTGGGAGAAGACCTTGAAATCTTTTGAGCTTATGGGGATGGATGTTGGGTTTTTACGTGCTCGTGTGTGCCACCTTCTTAGCATGGCCTTTGAATCAGAAGGTGCCCTTGACACTAGGCAGTACATGGAGGCTGAAACTGAAAGGGAGAGAGCAGAATATGAGATAAGAAATCTTGAAGCTAAGCTTGTTGAATTGAAAGCGGCTTCTGAAAAGCTTGGCGTTGATGTCAAGGCTTTGAAATCGAAGGCGGAGAGCTATGAACACAAGTTCCAGAAAGAGGTTGATGCTCCATGGTAATATATTTTTGGAATCTTCCATAGCATTTACTTGTGTTTTTGTATCCTAGGTAATGCCCATGTGTGACAGGAAATTTAGGGGGCTAAACTTTGATAGTAACAATGTAGTGATAAGGCTATAAGGTGTATGATGTTAACCTTTTGATGATCTTATATTAAAAAACAATGCTATAACTTTAAAACGTGATATAGAACCTGTACTTGTCAGGATACAAATTTCAGATCAATTTAGCCTTCATTTGGCATGTCAGGCTTTTTGACTTTTTGACTATTTTAGTTATAAAAAGACAAAACATTACATCTAAATCATAATTATTTCATTTTTTTTCTCACGAAAATCAAAAAGTCTATTCCAAACAAGACTTTTTAGCTCTAGGTTAAAAAAGTCAAAAAGCCAACTCATATTCCAAACGAATCCTAGTGTTTATTGATTAATGATTCCTGTGAGTGTGTATTCTAACAAGTACTAAATGCTAACTATTCCATCCCTAATTTCAAATAAGTGTAATTTTTTATTTTTTTTTTGTATTTTTACAGTTGATTTGTTGCTCTAATTCTACATAAATGTAGTTGAGAGGGGCAGTTATGTATGTTATCACTTTTAAATTTTCTAATTTATAGATATTTTAACGACATAAAAGAATGTCGAATACAAATTAAGATGTTTAAACTTAATAAAGAGATTATTTTATTCACAATTTTATTCATACAAAAGATATCATAAGAATATTATGGCAATGTCATTTTTGTAAATAAAATTTATCTGTATGAGTATTTTATTTTAAAATGAAAGGTCTTTACTGATTCACATCATTCTATATGAACTTTTTATTTACATATGTTATAGCTAGTTTTTTTTATATAACTCAATATAGCATTGATACACGATAACATATTTTAATTTATTTTTCATTTTTTATGTCATGTATTTCATACTTTCGCCTTTTATGTTAAAATTTTGGTTCCGTCTGTGCAGGTGAACAGTGTTATTTACATTGCTTGTGAGTGCTTGCTCTTCTCTATTTTTTTGTCTCACTTATTCGAGTAAGGCGTTACGGATTCCTGACAAAATCATCGTGATGGATGGAATACCTTTTCCACCTAGCAATGAGAGTCCACCTGATGAATTTTGATTCATTTTAGAACTCAATTTCACAAATATGTTTGTTATGTGATGTTGTGTGTTCATCATGTGAGTGTGTCTCTGCCCAGGAATATGATGGTTTTGATGGGTTCTATTGAATTTGAACAACCAAACTACAGCAAAAGCTAATACTGGGAATCATTATTATTACTAGTACTCGTCTCGTGTCAGGTGGATCTGTGATCTGTTTAGAATATCAAAAATGTCTAAGACCTTCTTTTTTTTTTCCCACCCCCTTTGACCTCCTCTCTCTTTCATTGGTTGGATTTCTTTTTTCTTTTTCCTTGTCCTCTAATCACCATCCGCCACATGTGTGTGTAAGGGGGGGGGGGGGGGGGGGGTTGTGGTGATTGAAGGGGCTCTCCATCACTCCTCTTAGAATATCATCCCACCATTGAACTGGATTGCATTCTTGATTGTTGATCTTTATTATTTATCTCCTTCAAGACAATTTTCAGCTCTAATTTGATGAAAACTTTGTCAGGTTGAGCTGGTTTGTTGCCTACCCCATTTTTGGAAAACTGCAGCTGGCAATACCAATCCCATGGTTGGGGTTCAACCATAAATTGCATTTACCAGAAGACATTTTACTCTATTTCAAATGAACTTCAAAATATGTTGCTTTGATTTTTCTTTGTTTTTCTTTTTTTGAATCTACCAGGGAACATTGCCTCTCGGTACCACATAATAATCTGCAAGAAATTCCACCTCATGTTTTGGTAGCTGAAGAGTAAGTTTAAACCCTATAGAGACTCGAACCCAAGAATTGAAAAATCTGAGTACTTACCCACTGAATTAACCATTCGATAGTACTCAATATATATTTCTAACTTAAAAGGGATGAAAAATCAGAATCATCAGATTTAAAACTCAAATATATTGTCTGGTAAGAGGATATACCAACTGATTTTCATTTTGTCTCATGTTTGATTTAAATTTGCAATAAGTCTAGCAACATTGAAATTAATCACAGAATTAAAATATTGATGGGAAAGATTGCTATGACTCAAATTTTGTATTCAAATTTCAAATGGTGGTGAACCAAAAAAAAATTTCATTTAACATTCATTGGGCCACTCCGAAGGTTTTGATAAGGGCAAATTACATACACCTCCCTCGAGGTTTAGCTAAATTACAGATATCCTCCTGGAGTTTTGAAAATTACAGATATTCTCTTGAGATTTATATTTTCATGACAAATTGTCCCTTGAAGTTTATATTTTCATAACAATTTACCTCCTAATTTGTTATGCAAATAGTACCTTCAAGGGATATCTGTAATTTCTCAAACCTCAGGGAGGTATCTGTAATTTTACTAAACGTCAAGGGGATATATGTAATTTGCCCTTTTGATAATTACCTTGGTACGATAAAGGACAGAAAATTTTCATAATAGACTGAGAAGATTAAGCTAAGTTTGGAAAGACTAAATAAGTGTACTTTTTGACTTTTTATGAAATATGGATTGGGTTTGGGTTGGGTTTGAAGTGATGTGTTAGAGAGGTGATGTGACTTAAATAAGATGATGTGACTTAAATAGGATAGTGACTTTTTGACTTTTTCTAAACATCCCAAACTTGGCCTTAAAATCAAAAATAAAATTGGGAGGGCTTCTTGTTGTGACTTTATTTTCTGAATAATTACATTAATGGTTGTCTGATTTTATTTATTTATTTTTTTTTGTAGTGGTTGTCTGATCTGATGAGGAAAGCATGTGAGTCCCCATCATTTTGGTTCTTGAATATTAAGAGACGAACAGTGACTTATTTATAGCATGAACATAGTAGACTCGGACGTTGACCGTATCTATATGGATCAAGATTCAATTTTCAATTCAAATATCATAAACTTGTTTTATTGCCAATGACTATGTGGCGGCACATGCAATGCAATTTCTTCCCCTCTTTTTATTATTTATTTTTTTTATATATAAAAAATGTTAAAAAGTATTCTCACTGCTGCTGTTCCGATTATTACAAAATATGTACGAAATATATTAAAATATGTAAAATATAGATCTTGCGAATAAATATGTTGAGGGCATAAGAAAAAGACTATATATATTTATACATAAAATCTCAACATTAAATAATGTCAATGGGGACATTTGTTAATATTTGTCTAAAAAAATATAAAATTATTTTAAAATATATGAAAAGTATATTTCAATTATAAATATTTTGACATTTTGTATATCTTATTAACAGTGTTTTAAGGTTGTTTTCATTTATTTATTTTTGTTACTAACTGCTCAAACAGCTCCTTTGCTACAACAAAGACGATAAAATCATAGAGTTATTTATCAGCTAACATGTGTTAGTTCGAACTCTTAAATCTTATTATTGAACCATCAACCAAATTTTCATCACAAAATAGAGTTTCACACTGCATTATCGCTTTATTTATTTATTAATCAGACATACGAGTGCGTGTTTCACATCTTGTTGGGAAAAAACTAGGTATTTGTTTCAGATATAGCAAAATTAATTTTTCAGTAACATAACAGTGAGATTATGTGCAAAATTCATTTCTTTTTAACTTTATTAACAGAAATAATTATATGAAAAATCAATATAATTATATTAAAATTATAATACTTATGGTATTTCTTTCTAAATTCGAATCATAAGAAAAATCAATATAATTATATTAAAATTATAAGAGTTTTGTTAATAAGTGTCCATAGAGTACTAGTTAATGACCAAAAAATTTAAGAATATAAGACACTTTTCACTAAATTCAATATATGTTTTAACATTTTCACATATTTTCAAGACACGTTCATACACTTCTCAATATAAAACAATGTATAGGGAGTGTGTGAGTGAAATTCCGATCACACTGCCCTCCTTAGTAATCCAGCTGTAGAACACAGGCAGAGTAGATGGCTCCTTGTAATCTGCACAGAAAGAGAAGGCTCCGGCGGTGGTTCTTCCACTCGGGGGCACTCCGACGATCAAGTCAATATCTCTCAAAGATAACAAGTGTTAAAATAACTGCTCAAGACTACAAATTGCGTACCTTAGACCCGCCGGGGGTGCCCTTCTTTTATAGTCTTTTTCTCTCCTAGTCCTACTAGAAGTCTCCCTTCTATGGACTCTCATTCTGTACTTACTTTGGACTCCACAAGAGATAAGGATAGACTCCCTAAGAATACTATCCTTATCCATCTTGAAGTCTTTCTTCATTCTAGGACTCTTGTCCCTTATCTGATCATCTCGGATTCCAATATCTTCGGAGGTAACCTCGGCAACTCCGAGATAACCTCGGCATAACTACCAAGACACGTGGGACCTCGGCTAACACTTCGGTGTCACCTCGGCCACGTGTTGGTACTCAAAAAATACATCCCCACAACTGCCCCCTAGGTTCTATTACCTCGGCGTACTGAGGTGATGGAACCTATACTGAACTTTTCCTCGTACGTCGGCTTGAGAACTTTCTAGCCGAGATCATTCATTTCAGGCCGATATGTCTTCTTCTCAGAACAAGAATTCAGATCGATTTTACTTCGCGTATGAGCTGTCATACACCATTTTCGACCGTTTCACTGACGCGTTTTTCCCTTATTGGTCCGTGCTGGCGACGCGCCTGTTGCCCGTCTTTTCTCTGCCTGCGCCGCCTGACGCGTGCGTTACCCTAGGCACAATTATTGCCTGATTTTGCCGCCGCTTCACTTTTGACAAAAACGTTTGTCTCTCTCTTCTCCTCTTCACTTTTGCATTCGAATTTCTCCTGCTTTACCTCTCTCTAAAGAGTTCTTTCTCTGCTTCGCGTCTGCCATTGCCCCTCGCGTTAAGCTCTGCAACTGCCTCCATCTGCCATTTCTGCGAAGCTCTCGCCACTGTAGCGTCCATTATCTGACCTCGGCGAAGCTCATTTCGGCCTTCACCTTTTCTGGTAAGCATCTGTCTTCTCTTCTCCAGTTCTTGATTATTTCTGGAATTTCTTGTTCGCTTTATTCTGCTCCATCATTCAATCTGTGAATCACTCACTTGAATACGTCTTTATTTCTTGATTCTTGCACATGTTATGAACATTTGCACTGTTGCATTTCCTGTTCCTGGTCTTCCACCATTTGTGTTCTTGAATCTGAAGCTTCACTCTTGCTTTTCTGTTTTCCAGATTTTCTGCCTTCTATACTCGTTCTTTGTAGGTTTAGGTTCGGGATTTGCTTATAGAACCATCAATCCTTAGGAAAAACTGAAACCAACTTCACCATTATACATTTCAGGCTCAAGCCGAGGTCCCTAGAGCCCTTTAGGAATATCCTGTCTCTGTAGCTAAATACTCGTACATCAAAACCATGGGTGTGTGGAGAGATAGGGTTAACTCCCCAACCAAACTAGAGTATTTTAGGCAAGAGTTCTCCATCCCTGCCGATGTCCACCTCAAGCTAGCTGGGGAGGACGACTCCATTATGCCTGAGAACGATAACATGCCCTTTCCTGTTGTAGCCTTTGTCCAATGTGGACTTCGGTTCCCCCTAGATCCCCTTTTCTGCGAAGTCCTCCACTACTACTTCCTCAACCCCATGCAACTCACCATTAACGCCTATAGAACGCTTTATGGTATAATAGCCTTAGCTCGGCAAGAGAGTGTTAGGATCACTCTCGCCGACATCCAATACTGCTACACCATGTGTGCCCTGAACCTTAAGGAAAAAGGTTATGTCTATTACCTTAAGCCGAGGTCCACAGAGTTTAAGATTGTAGCCGACCTTCCAGACTCTAACAAAGGGGCTGGAGATGATTATCTCATCGCTTCTGGGAACTGGGAATTTGGCCCAGATGAAGAAGTTCATCTCTTCCCTCTTCCTCGAACGGTCAAGGAGGGCAAGGGTAAGATCCCTGTTAATCGCTAACTTGCTTCCCACGATTTCTCCAACAAATTTGTTTCTGATGTTGTGTTTCCTTTTGCAGACGTTCGCAAGCCTCCCAAGGACTTTCGCCAGTCCTATTACCCTGGGAAAGGTTTAAAGAAGCTCTTGGACCTACCAATCCATAAACGCAAAGCTCCGCTCCTACTGAATTTTATCCCAACATACAAGTCTACCTTGGCCGACGTTCCAAAGAAGAAGAAGAAGAGCGCCTTTCCACCAACTGCCACGACTCAAACCGCATCCACATCCCGCACAGATCAAGGCTCTACTTCTGACCCAGCCGATCTTCCATCTACTTCAGCACCATTCTTGGTACCAGTTCAAGAAAGAAAGCGTCGCCGACGTCTTGTCAAAACAATGAGATGGTCCGGATCTCCTTGTTCGATCTCTCGACCTACCAGCCGACGTGGATGATGCACCACCCCAAACGGTGCCCCCACCAAAACCAAAAAGAGTAAAAAAGGCCCAGCCAAAGGCCAAAGCTACTGAGGCCGATGCCGAAGATGCTTTGCCCATCTCCCAACTTACTTCAACTCTGAAGACCACTACTACATCCGCCAAAAGATCTGCTGAGGCCCAGCCATCGGTCGACCAAAAGCCGAGGTCGTTAAATGCTGCGGCGACCTCGGGTCCAGTGGTTCCCAAAATTCCTTGGGAGCCAAAAAATTACGCTAATGAAAGCCGCCGACGTAAACATCGGCGTGGCACTCAAGATCGCAACTGTTTCTTGAGGGTGATCTTGAGCATAACGCCAAGATGAACGAATACGAGAACTACGCACTCATGCTGCAGCGTTCTGTGCAAGTAAGTTTTTCAACTTGGCAACTTTTCTTTCTGCTGCTTTCTTTAAACTTATAAAGTTTTGCAATATTTCGTGATAACCTCTATCTTGTGAACTTTCAGACCATCCAACACGCCCACACCTTCTCCATGCAAGCATTTGAAGCAAAGGAGAGGTTGTCCGAGATAGAGAAGGAGTTTGCTGCTCTCCAGAAACAAAACAAAAGTCTTAAAAACAAAATGAAGACTCTAGAGGACCAACTCGAGGCTCAAGAAGAGGTGATGAAAAGGCCGAAATTTGTTGAAGCCATTAAAAACGTCGCCGAAGCACAGAAGAAGGAGGCCGATGAAAAAGCGGCTCAGGCCGAGAAAGAGCTCCAGCAAGCGCTGGCTACAAAGGATGCCGAAATAAAAGCGGCCGATGACAAGGCATACGCCCAAGGCATGGCCGATGTGGCAGAAGAGTATAAGCTTCAAGTCAAGCAAGCATGCAACAAGGGATTCTCCCAAGGTTGGAATGCTTTGGCCAAACAGCTTGATCTTCCTGCCGACTCGCCCTGGCGCAAAACCAAAGCCATTCGTCTTCCCTTTGCTCTTCCTTCACCTCCAAGCCAAGTTGAAGAAGAAGCTGATTCTGAAGCCGAGGTTGAAGATGAAGGTGAAGATGAAGATGAACCATTGGTCAGGAAATCCAAGGAAGCCATTGAATCCAAGTCACCTCCTCAGGGCGATCAAGTAATGGATTTAACCCAAGAGGAGGATGAGGAGGTTGAGAAGGTGACCAAGGAAGCTGGCCCCACCCACCTTTCATCCGACCTTCTGGTGGCTGAGCAAAGCGTGGAGAAGACCTTGGCTGAAATAGACGCCGAGATCGCGGCTGATAAGGAGGCCGAGGTCGTAAAAAACACCGAGGTCGCGGCAGAGAAAGATGCAGAGGTTGCGGAGCAAAAGGATGCCGAGGTGGTTCTTCCAAAGCCCTCCGAGGTTCCATCCCAATCATCTATTCAAGTTGAAGAAGGACAGCCTTGATGCTTTTTTTTGTACTTTGTTTTGTTTTTTTGGACTTTGTTCCTTTGTTTACTCTTGTTAATGTTCCCTGAACAATGTAAGCTTCTTCTTTATGGTCGATGTGCCTTTCTTTGTTGCTTTTGAACAATTTACTTCTGCTAGGCCATTGTGCCTCCTTTATACACAACTGTTTCTCTTTGAATGCTGTAGTCTTTAATCTTTCTTCATTGCTTCTATTTGATTCTATACTTAGAGTATTTCGCATGATTCATACAATTCTTCCCTTGCACAATCTCCTCGGGGTTACGTACCTCGAGCATGTTTACCTGATGATTTACCTCGGCTAGGACTTCACCTGTAAACTTGCCATAGACTTCAACAAGTATAAAGCATATAAACTCAATTAATCTTCATCTTGTAAATTGCTACAAATTTCAACAAGTGAAGATAAACAATCATATCGGCTTAACTTTAACTTGTAAATTGCTACAAATTTCAACAAGTAAAGATAAGGAATTTATCTCAGCTTAACTTTAACTTGTAAATTGCTACAAATTTCAACAAGTAAAGATAAGGAATTTGTCTCAGCTTAACTTTAACTTGTAAATTGCTACAAATTTCAACAAGTAAAGATAAGGAATTTATCTCGGCTTAACTTTAACTTGTAAATTGCTACAAATTTCAACAAGTAAAGAGAAGGAATTTATCTCGGCTTAACTTTAACTTGTAAATTGCTACAAATTTCAACAAGTAAAGAGAAGGAATTTATCTCGGCTTAACTTTAATTTGTAAATTGCTACAAATTTCAACAAGTAAAGATAAGAAATTTATCTCGGCTTAACTTTAACTTGTAAATTGCTACAAATTTCAACAAGTAAAGATAAGGAATTTATCTCGGCTTAACTTTAACTTGTAAATTGCTACAAATTTCAACAAGTAAAGATAAGGAATTTATCTCGGCTTAACTTCGGCTAAGCATTACTAATGTCTTCTCTCTGCCCCCAATGTGAACCTAAGTTCCTCTTGGGTTCTCATTACTCAAAAAACAACATCATGCAAAGTTGTATAAGTTCGGAAAAATTCTGCTAAGATTTTATTGATCATATCGGTCAAAAAAAAATCAAAGAACATCTAATGATAGAAAAACTTTAAATTACAAGTGTTCCATGGTCTAGGCAATGCTTTGCCCTCATTATCTTCGAGCCGATATGCCCCATTTCCTAACACCGAGGTAATTTTGTAGGGACCTTCCCAGTTTGGGCCAAGCTTGCCCTCTCTGGGATCCTTCTTATTGCCGACGACTTTTCTCAAGACTAGGTCATTGACTTGAAAATCCCTTGGATTGACCTTCTTGTTGTAAGCTTTGGCAAGCTATTGCTGGTATGCTGCAAGCTGGATTGCAGCTTTCTCTCTTCTTTCTTCCAGTAGGTCCAGATCTCGGGCTAAGAGCACATCATTAGACCCGTTCTCAACTCCTTGTGTTCTGATCCCTAGGATGCCGATCTCCAATGGAATGACTGCTTCTGTGCCATAAGCCATGGCAAAGGGGGATTCCCCTGTTGATCTTCTCGGCGTAATGCGATATGCCCAGAGCACGGTGGGCAATTCGTCTACCCACTTTCCTTTTGCTGCCTGCAGCCTCTTCTTTATTCCATCCAGAATGACTTTGTTTGATGCTTCGACTTGCCCATTACTTTGGGGAAAGCTTGGTGTTGAAAAATAATTCTTTATCTTGAACTTTGCACAAAAATTCTTGATGAGTTTGCTGTCAAACTGTGTTCCGTTGTCGGCAACGATTGCTCTTGGAATCCCAAATCTGGTGATGATGCTTTTCCAGATGAAGTTCTTCACATCCACATCTCGGATTTTGGCAAGAGGCTCTGCTTCTATCCATTTTGTGAAGTAGTCCGTTGTCACTAGCAGGTACTTCCGCTGCCCAGTTGCTTGGGGCAATTGTCCAACGAGATCCATGCCCCACTGGGCAAATGGCCAAGGGTCGAAACAGGTTCAGTCAAGTTGGTCGATGTATCAATCTGCAAACCTCCGCATTGTTCACACTTCTTCACATAGGCTGCGATCTTTTGCATGTAGGGCCACCAATACCCACGGTAATGGCTCTATGAGCTAACGATCGCCAAGGGCTTCCACAAACTCCTTCATGAATTTCATATAAAAGTCTTCGACCAAGAGGGTGTACACACCTTAAAAGAGGTCGATGAAGGATCTTACGTAGAGATGTCCTTCCGTCAGTGAATCTTGCCGACTTCACCGACCTTGTGTGCTTCCTTCGATCTTCCGCGCTTTTCCTCTTTCAGAATGCAACAATTGCATCCATCCAAATTTTGGTCCCATGTCCACACATAATGCTTCTTGCATTGTGTTCGGTGGCTCTATGCTCGGCCTTGTAGGTAATCAATCATTATTGTCCTCGTCTTTCCGGGTTTGCCTTGAACTTGCCAAATTGGCGGTAGCGTCGGCGTGGTTGTTGTCATCTCGGCTAACTCGAAGAAGTCGGCGCTTTTGAAACATGTCCGCCACCGATGACTTCTTTATGTATGCCGACATCCTTTCATCTCGGCAAATAATTCTCCTCAGAGTTTGATTTACTATGAGTTGTGAGTCACAAAAACGATTACCTCATCTCGCCTCATTGCCATCGCTCCACCAAAGAATCGAGCTTCATATTCTGCCTCATTATTCGAGGCTTTAAACCCCAGTCGAATGGACTGCTCCAATATCTCCCCATCGGGGGAAATTAACACTATTCCTGCCCCTGCCCCCTGCCGGTTTGAGCTCCCATCAACAAAAAGTTGAAAGGAATTGCCGATGTAAATGCTGCAGGGTCTGAGTTTTTCCTTCCTTGGTTCTTTAGCCTTTGGCTGGGCTTCTCCTTCCTTGTTTGGACATCGTTCATCTCGGCTCAACGGAGCCCGATGTTCGATGTATTCTGGGGAGAACTCGGCCACGAAGTCGGCCAAAACTTGGCCCTTAATTCTCGTCATGGCACCGAACTGTGTCGATTGGTCCAAAGACTACGGCCCATCTTGCTATTCTTCCAGTTAAGTCTCCTGTTGCACAAGAAGGATTTGAGTGGGTGTTCAGCCGAACCACTATCTTGTGAGCCTGAAAATAATGGTTTAGCTTCTTTGAGGCCATTACCAAGGCCAGAATCAATTTCTCCAGTGGTAGGTACCTTGTTTCTGCGTCGGCCAAGGTTTTACTTACGTAGTAAACAGCCTTCTGTTCTCCCTTCTCTTCTCGGATTATCACAAAGACTTCATGCTGCGTGCAAACCGCCAAGTATAAAACAGCCTTCCTGAGGTTGAGGTGTTGAGAGGACTGGGGCCGAGGTAAGGTACTTCTTCAGGTCGGCCAACGCGGCCTCACATTCTTCCGTCCATAGAAAATCCGTGGCCTTTTTCACCAGGTTGAAAAAGGGTTTACATTTGTCCGAACTTCGGCTTATGAATCTGTTTAGGGCTGCGGCCCTTCCAGTTAGCATTTGAACTTGTTTAGCTGATATCGGACTCTGTAATTCCAAAATGGCCTTGATCTGATCTGGGATGGCTTCAATGCCCCTTCTAGTCACCAGGTATCCCAAAAACTTACCGGATCCGACTCCAAACGCGCATTTCGATGCGTTTAGTCGGAGCCGATATGTTTTGAGTATGTCAAAGACCTCTTCTAGGTCAGCAAGATGATCCTTTGGTTCCTTGGTCTTTACGACCATATCATCAATGTAGACTTCTACAGTTCGGCCAATCAAGCGTTTGAACATCTTGGTCACCAGCCTTTGGTAAGTTGCTCCTGCGTTCTTCAACCCAAAAGGCATGACTTTGTAATAGTACAAACCTTTCGGAGTGATGAACGCTGTCTTCTCTTCATCTGGGGGGTACATGGCTATCTGGTGATACCCCCTATATGCATCCAAGAAGCTCATCCTCCCATGTCCAGATGTGGCATCCACCAACTGGTCGATCTTTGGCAGAGGGAAGCTGTCTTTGGGACAAGCTTTGTTCAAATTTGTAAAGTCTACGCAGACCCTCTACTTGCCATTCTTCTTCTTTACTACCACGGTATTTGATAACCACGTCGGATAATTGGCTTCTCGGATGGCCCTGGCTTCTAGAAGTCTGGCTACTTCCTCTTCCACTGCTTCGACGTGCATCAGTGTCGGTCTTCTGGCTCGTTGTATTACAGGTTTGGCCGACCTGTCAACGTTGAGTCTGTGGCATGTGACCTCGGGGTCAATGCCAGGCATTTCATAAGGTGTCCAGGCGAACACCTCAATATTTTTTCTCAGAAAGGCTTCCAACTCCCTTTCTTCTTCTTCGGCTAATCCGGTGCTGAGAAGAAAGAAGCGTTCCTCATCGCCCTCTTGGATGAAGATTTTCTTCAATGCTTCTTCACTCTTCTCGGTCGGCTCCTTGCCGACATCATATAGGACCCTCATGTCCTCTTCTTCAACCTTTGCTTCCTCTGGTTCTCGAATGCTGCAAGTTAACTTCATTGCTGCCATGGAGCAATTTTTCGCCTGCAACTGATCTCCTCTGATTTCCTCAATCCCATGTTCTGTTGGGAATCGTAGCAGTTGATACAAGGTTGAGGGAACTGCCCCTATTGCATGCAACCACGGCCTCCCCAAGATGATGTTATAAGGCGAAGGCGTATCAATCACAATAAATTCTTTCTTCATCTTCTTCGTGCCGGCTTGTACCTCCAAGCTTGTTGCGCCTAAAGGCCATGTCGGCGTTCCATTGAAGCCGACCATCGGGCCGTTTGACTGCTCCATGTCATCAGGGTGAAGGCCTAACTCCTTGTAACATCTGACATACATGATGTCGCAGGAGCTGCCTGGATCAATCAAGATGCGTTTCACCTGGCACTCCCCAACCTGGAGGGATACTACCAGGGCATCATTGTGCGGGTGCTGAACCATGTCAAGGTCGGCCTCTGTGAAGGTTATCATCGTTCCTTGGCAATCTTCAGGCCGAAGTCTTTTCAGTCCGACCTGGTTGACGTGCTGCAGATGTTTCACCCTCTGTGTCTCCCCCCGTTTGTCGTTTTCATTCACCTTTGAGTGGATCACATTAACCACCCGAGGTCCACCTGCCTGTGGTTGCTGCGCTGGGAGAGGAGGGGCTGCTGGCGCCTGTTCTTCCCTTGTTTTGACCTCATCTACAAGGTCTCTCAGATGGCCTTGCCTCACCAAATCTTCTAAGTAGGCTTTAAGGGCTCTGCAACCCTGTGTTGGGTGCCCCTGCTCATTGTCGTAGGCACAACGCCTACCAAGGTTTCTCCCATAAATTCTCCTGGTGCTCTTGCTACTCAAGTAGTGATTTGGAATTTGGTCGAGGACTTTTGGACCGGAATTAAAAACACCGCTGCCATCGCTTGCTTGGCCTCAAGTCATCTCTGCTTGTTCTGTCCATTGTTACCTCGGCCTCGCTTCGGCGAGCCGTTGCCCTTTTCTGGCTTCGTCTCCTTATTCCCCGATGTATCTTCCTCGACTCTGGCATACTTCTCGATTCTCGCCATAAGCTCTTCCATACTCTTTGGCAAGGTTTTTGCCAAGGACTTCCAGATGGATATCATCCTTCAGGCCGTTCTTGAAAGAGACGACCGCCACCTCCTGGTTGCATTCAGGTATTCGATTGAACACCTCATAATACCGCTTTGCATAGGCCCTAAGGCCTTCATCTTTGCCAATTTTTAGGGCCATCAATGCATCCACCCTCAATGGCTGCAGTTTATTTGTTATGAACCTGGCCACAAACATCTCGGCCAGCCTTCCCAAATTTCTTCACGCCGCCTCTTCGGTAATTTGTGGAACCAATCTGATGCAATCTCCCGAAGGATGAAGGAACACTTTGCAGAGCAATGTTCGTTCCCATCAGATAACGCCATTGAATTCAAAAATAATCCAACATGGAAGTTAGGGTCTGACTTGCCATCATATATCTGGAACCTCGGCATACTGAATCTTTTCGGCGCCATGAATTTTTCCAATTCCACCGTGAATGGCGTCCTCGCTTAATCGGGAGGTTATTACGCTCCAAAGATTCTCCGCTTCCTCTTGAGGTAATCTCTCAAGTCCTTTATTTCTCCTCGCACATTGTCGGTGGACTTCACTTTTCAAGACTACTCTCGGCCTCATGGTGGCCCCTTTTCGATCCTTCTCCACAGGATGCATCGAAACACAATATCCGCCCCGGAACATGCCGATGTTCTTTGGGGTCTGCTTCCTTCTTGCGATATGTCCTTCGGGACTCTTCTCTTCTCGGCCGACTTCCCTGGAGGGTCGGTGAGAGTACCTTCCGCTCCTCGTGTGCTGAGGGGCTTCGGGGATTTCTTTCCGTCCCTTCTTCTGGGCGTTTGCTGCTGGCATTGGTGTGTCCTGCAGCGGGTATGGAGGCTGCATGAAATTATTCTGCATCATGAAGTTGACAACCGATTGAAGGTCTGCCAACTTATTTGCCATCTCCTTTACTTCTTCATCCCTTCTCAGACATCTGTCTTTCCATGTCTGGAGGTCGTCCTCGTTATAGTATTTGCCCCTGTCTGCCTTCTTTGATGTATCACCGTCTTGGCCGACGGCGTTCTCTGCGTGATTCTGATCACGAACTTCCTCGTTATGATCTCCTCTTTCAGCGTTAGGATCGACGGGTCTTCCACTCCCAGCTGGAGTGTTATCCCCAATATTTTCCTTCTGCGCATTACTGGCCATCTACTCTTCTTTCGTTCCCACAGACGGTGCCAAATTGTGTGAGTGAAATTCCGATCACACTGCCCTCCTTAGTAATCCAGCTGTAGAACACAGGCAGAGTAGATGGCTCCTTGTAACCTGCACAGAAAGAGAAGGCTCTGGCGGTGGTTCTTCCACTCGGGGGCACTCCAACGATCAAGTCAATATCTCTCAAAGATAACAAGTGCTAAAATAACTGCTCAAGACTACAAATTGCGTACCTTAGACCCGCCGGGGGTGCCCTTCTTTTATAGTCTTTTTCTCTCCTGGTCCCACTAGAAGTCTCCCTTCTATGGATTCTCATTCTGTACTTACTTTGGACTCCACAAGAGATAAGGATAGACTCCCTAAGAATACTATCCTTATCCATCTTGAAGTCTTTCTTCATTCTAGGACTCTTGTCCCTTATCTGATCATCTCGGATTCCGATATCTTCGGAGGTAACCTCGGCAACTCCGAGATAACCTCGGCATAACTACCAAGACACGTGGGACCTCGGCTGACACTTCGGTGTCACCTCGGCCACGTGTTGGTACTCAGAAAATACATCCCCACAGGGAGCATTTGTTAACATTTGTTAATTATAATACAAACCATATACCATATATGCTATTATCCGAATAAGTGACTTCAAAAAAATATTGAACTTGAGACTTTAAGGTTTCGTTTGATTAGAAATAAATAAATTACGGAAACTGAAAATAGTAAAAAGTGAAATAAAAAAATAAAATAAAAAGAAAAAATATTTTCTTGCATAAATTTGATTATGATGAAAATTTTGCAAGAAAATAGAAGTTTTAATTATAAATAATTACTTTTATAACAAATTTAAACTTTCTTGCAATTTTATTTTATTTTTTTTTGAGGAAGAAATTAGAACCTTATTTGCTATGCTATGATAAGTTGTATAAGAAAATTAACTTGCATGTAAGTCGTCATTTGACAATAGGTTTTTTTAGTTGGCATTTTAGTATGGGATTAAAAGCTTGTTTCGTTTGATTTTTTTGATTTTTGTGAGAGATAAAGTGAAATGATTATGATTTAAATGTGACTTTAGGCTATTTTGGAAAGCCATCTTTAACTTTTAACCCATTTTGAGTCACATTATCTCTCACATTTTTTTATACGTTTTTTTAAAAAAAAATTAAAAAAGTTAAAAAGTCAGCTTTTAATCATTTTATCAAAACAACCATTTGTCTTATTGACTTATTTAACTTATTTTATCTTTTGTACATTTTTAACCAAAAAGTTGAAGCCAAACAAATCCTACGTTTCGCCACTTTCATGCTAAATAAATTCAGAATCCCCCCCCCCTCTTTCACTTTTGGAACATCCAATGACTTATTTCTAAAACATCATCTCTTTATTTTTTTCTCATCTTTTATAATAAGTAAAAAAAATAAAAATAAATCATATCTAAAACAACTTAAAAAAATATTAGAAAACTTAATTTTCTTCATTAAAATTCACTTTTATCACTAAAAAAAACTTAATTTTATTGAATATCTCACTTTTCAAGTTCATAACCTCCTACCAGTCCACCACACCCCTTGAACTATTAAGACTGTGTTTGGCATGAATGGTTTAGCTTAAAATAGTTACAAAAAGATAAACTAGACTAAAAAGTTAACAAGATAAAATATCACATTTAAACCAAAATATTTTTATTTTTTCTCTTACAAAAGTCAAAAAATTCAAAAAAACCCATTCAAAACAAAGCTTTTAACCTAAATTAAAATAACCCAAAAATTTAAAGTCAATCCACACCCTAAACGATATTATAAAAATTCATAGTGAGAATTAGGATCCTTTCCTTACTCTCTCTTCTTGTCTCCTTATTTGCTGAGCCATTAGGCCCATTGTTTTGGCATAATTTCGATGATTCGATCCATTAACATTTTTTTGTTAGTTGTTAGATTAGCACCTGTGGGAGAAAATCTCCTCATCCTTGGTAAAACACATAAGTACAAGAAATTAACATTTTAAGATTTGTTGAGTATATCATACCTATAAAAATTCAAGTTGATAGGATATCAGAAAGCATGTGTTCGTTTAAACTATTTTATAAAAAAAAATAATTTTTAGTTCGATGAACTGAATACATAGTTTCTGATATCCGATCAACTTGATTTTTTATAAATATGATAAATTTAACAAATTTTAAAATGTAAACGGCTCCAATTATTGAAATTGAACTAAAAAATAAGCATAATGGCCCAAAAAATAGGAAGGTAAAGAGAGAGCACTGAGAGGATCCTAATTCTGATATAGTGATATGCTTGTTTTGCTTTGGTGTCGGAGATGGAACTTGGTAGAGGAGGGGTAGGGAGGAGATGAGAGGAACTGAGAAGAGAAGAGGAAAAATTATTGGTTGATTCCGAGCATTATGGCTTTTTTTTACAAAGAAATTAGAAGTAATTTTTTTAATTCTTTTAAATTACATCATTTTTTAATTTTTTCACGCAATTTTTTTAAAAAAATAACTTTTAATTTATTTTTCAAAACAAACTTTTGTGATCATAATTTAAGTCCATCATAAATTTCATATATTTTTAGATTTTTTAAACCCTTATAAAGTGCCTGTTGGGTGCAGCTTAAAAGCTGCTTATTTCAGCTTTCAGCTTAATTCAAGTTATTTTGATGTGTTTAGTTTAGCTTATAACTTTTTAGAAGTCAGAAATCAACTTATTTTTTGAGTGGAGTATGAGATGCTTAATTTATAAGTCAAAAATTAGTTTATCTTCATAGTTATAAGTTATAAGTTGTTTAAGTATAAACTATAAATATTTTCTTACAGTTCTATTAAAGGTTGGTTTGAGATGTTCTAAAAAAGTGCACTTTTTGATTTATTGACTTATATGGATTGGGTTTGAATTGGGTTTGATATGATGTGTTAGAGAGGTGATGTGATTTAAATAAGATGATGTGATTTAAATAGGATAGTGACTTTTTAACTTTTTGTATTATTTAGTAGATGTTAAACTTAGCCTAAACATGGTTAAAATTGTGGGTCTTATTTATTTATTTATTTTATCAATCAAATATGCGTGACTGTACCTCATAATCAACGAATCGGAATAACTTCTCAAGGGAGGGCCTGTTGTTGGGGTTTCTCTGATATGATGGACAGCTGTGGTTTAGCTGTCACGTTGACTGCTGACTGCATTCCTCTCTCCTCTCTCCTCTCTCTCTCTCTCTCTCTCTCTCTACTCAAAATCCAAACGGTCGTCCAAAACACCCTCTTAATTCTCTTCTTGCACATTACTTCCCGCATGCCTGCCTTAGTACAAACGTACATCTCATCGGAGTACTTATATACAGTGTCTGTGTTTAGTTAGAAAATTTGAAAAAAAATTTTAAAAAAAAAATAAAAAATATAGGTAAAATATATTTATATTTTATCTAATTATATATATATTTAATTATTTTTTAAATCTTCTAATTAAACATAGTGTTAATTTTTTTTTTTTGAAAAAATAGGTTAAAAATTAAATTTTTAATTCTTTTTGACTTTTTTTTTTAAAAAAAAATTTGTAAAAGGTAAAGAGGTATTATAATTCAAAAGATGTTAAAAATAAAAAAAAATATATATATTTTTAACCTCTTGTCAAAAGAGGCCTTAGGCCAAGTTTGACATCTATTAAATAAAACAAAAAGTCACTATCCTATTTAAGTCACATTATCTTATTTAAATTACATCACTTTTCTAACACATCACATCAAACTCAACCCAAACCCAACCCATATAGGCCAATAAGTCAAAAAGTACACTTTTTTAGAACATCCCAAACTAACCCTTAGTCTCCATTTGCCAAGTGAATTGGGTGATAAAATAGCTTAAATAAATCAATAAGATAAAATATCATATTTAAACCATAATCATTTCATTTTTTCTCTAAAAAACAAAACAAAAAAGTCTAAAAATTCTTCCTAAATAAAACTAATTTGGACAGATTAAATTAATCAAAAAACCAAAAAATAAACTAAAAAAACCCTTATTAATGTTTTAACATTGTTTAGATTAATAACTAATGATTTGAAGTTTAATTCTTAACAAGAGGCACTTGTTAATGTGTACTTTAAAAATGATGGATTGTTTTGAAAAGATGGTTAAAAGTTAAATTTTTTTTTTTAAATATGAAAGATATTGTGACTCAAAATGGATTAAAAGTTAGAAGATAGTTTTTAACTATCTTCTCAAAATAAGCCAATACATTAGTTTGTTTTGATTTTAGTAACTTTTTGTTTTTAATATATTTGTGAAATTAGATGTATTTATTAATATTTAAATATTTCAATAATATTTGAATTGAATAATGTTATATGTATCAATTAATGTACATACTAATGTACTAACAGATGATGCGATATCATTTGTATAGTTTTGGATATTTATAACTTGTATAATAAATGTGATCAATAATAATATCATAACACTAGTTAATATACTAGTATATATATTAATTGGTGTATGTAGCACCACTCACTTGAATTTATAATTTTATAATTAAAAATTTATATTTTCTATGCATAAAATTAATCATTGGTAAAATAGTTTCAACACATTCCAAGATGCATTAAATGAAATAAAATGTTGTTTAGTGAAGATGATTAAAAGTTAATTTTTTGAATTTTTTTTTAAATGCATAAAAAATGTGAAAGATAATATGACTAAAAATAGGTTAAAAACTTTCAGTTTTAACTATTTGCTCGAAATGATCCAAAACAAACATTAATTACTTCTTAACTAACATGAAACATGGGGTGCTGCTGTTAAGAATGTATTTAATTATCTTAATTACATTCACTTGCGGGAGAGAATATGAAATATAAATAGAATAAATATGATGATTTTCAAAAACTTAGATATTTTTGTACATTTGAGGAATTGACTTATTTATAAAAAAATATAACAAAATAAAATGATAGTGCCCTCTTGAATAAGAAACAAAAAAACATTAATATTTCATTATGAATAAAAAAATAAATTTATAAATCATATAAAATAATATTATTTTCTTTATTTGAAAGCTCATAAAACTTGAAAAAATTCTTTAAAATAGATTGATAAATTTTACTTACAATTAGATTTTAATCTATTAATTTTATAATATTAGAACCAAAAAAAAAAAATGCATTTCAATTTATTCCAAAAAATAATAAACAAAATAAATAAAAATATTTTATTTAAAATTATATACTCATTGTATGTGTTGCAAATTCAAATATATATAATTATAATAAAGTAAAATAATATAAGCCAAATTAATGAATGAAATTGAGGAAAATACAATGAGGGTATTTTGGCCTCTATATATAAACAAATTCATTAATCCTAACCACTTTAAAAGCTTTTCCTACTTTCTATACAAATTGAAGTAAGAGTATTGCTATTCGGCCAAAAAAATTAGACCCATTTTTTAGACTTAGTGATGTGTCAAGAAAATGATTGTCAACCAATTACTGGGTTTAGAAAATGAATCTAAAAAACAAACTTATAAATGAATCTAAAAATTGGACTTGTATGTCATTTTTTTGTGGAAGTAATTATACTTATTTATTGCATTCCTTAACATTCGTCCTTAGGGCACATGTTAACAAAACTACTACTTGAATTTATTCTAAAAACATTGAATAATTTTCTCCCAACATTGTGACAACTTATTTTAAAGAAATTGTTGTTCAATGTGTAATTAAAGTTTTGTTTGAATTGGCATGGAATCTTTTGCATTCGAATTTTCTTCATTTTATCTTAAAACATTCATATCTATTGAATCATGTAATAAGATTATACACCTTAATATTTATAATAATCTAATAATTGTGATTGTTTTGGGATAGAAAAATTTAGTGACAAAAAACCTTGGTCATTTAAATATAATACCCACTTTTTTTGTGGTATTTACATTTGCTAAAATACAATTCCAGACATAAACAAAAGTAAAAAATACTTTCAATTAATGTTAGGACATTTTTCATTAATTTTACAACTTTTTAAACGTCTAACAGATTGTCAGCATTTGGTAAACAAAAAAAACATTGGCCAACAAAAGAAACACAGGAGTGGGGGAGGGGATTTCCTGACCCCTTCTTTGTCTTTGTTATCTACCCACAAGCCAAAAAAAATGGAGTCTTTTCACCTTCCAAAAGTGAAGACACGATGAATGGGTCCAAATCAAAAATATATAATTTCAAACATATGAATCCAGATAAAGATATCAGTGCTCGACATCACAGAGAAAGTTCTTGAAATGCAAACATTTTGTACAGAGAACCAGCCAAAACACCAATTTCTAAGAAATTAGAGAATAGATAGTAAAACTAAAAAACCCCCAAAAACAAGAGAGAGATGAATCAAAAAGTTAATAAGCCCAACCCCATCCCACTAATAACACAAAATTGAAACTTCCAAAATTACCCCTCCAAAAAAAAAAAAAAAAACCCACCTCCAAAAATACAAGAAACCATTCCAAAAAATGGCCCAAATCTCTACAAATCCATCTCATGAACAACAATGCCATCATTGTCACATCCCAAACTCCACATCTCTGCAACTTGACCCTCCATCATTCAACACTTCCTGCAAACAACAAAAGCACCAAAAGAAAGAAACAAACCATTAATTTTTATTTTTAGCTATGAGAAACATTTCGTCGAACATGTAAAGTTCACTCTCCATTTTTTAAACTCACCTGCGAACTATTGCTAACGAAACCAGGCCTCTTCTCCATAGCTCCATCAGGCTTGGCAGATTTCTTGGTGGATCCAATGTGGGTCTTCTTGAGACCCAGAATACCCTTCCAAAGAGTAGAGCCCTTGGGGGGCCTGAGCGAGAACTCACGGTCATCTTCTTCATCGTCCACCATCAGCTCTTCTCTGAGAGTAGTGGGTTTCTGCAACTGGTTGGAACAACTATCCTTGAATGGCAACAACCTGCCCTTGAAAAACAACTCATCAGCGCTCATCATGGAATGGTTGGAGACAGAGAATTCGAAGTCGGAGGAGGGCGGTGGGGTTTCTCTGGGCTTAATAAATTGTTGATGGTGAGAGTGATTGGACTCGGCGAAGTCGTTGGAGAAGGAGATTCTGGGGCTCATGGGTGCTCCGCATGAGAGGCCTTTGTGGTCCGAGTTTTGGCCGTTGGTGGAGGAGGAAGAGTACATGTCGAAGCATGCCATGGGGCGATTCAAACCACAAATATCATTGAGAGAGAGAGCGCAATAAATAGTGGAAGAGAAAAGGGACGCTCTGATATAAAAGGGCAGAGAGAGAGAGAGAGAGAGAGAGAGGGAGGAGATAGGGGTGCGTGCTTTTATATCAGAGGGGGGGGAGAGGGGGGTAGAGGTTGGGGTTGGGGATCCCTGGTCCTCTTTGAGATGTATGCTCTTTTGGGAAGAGTACATGCATGTCATCTCTTTCGATGTGATGTTTTTGTCATCACATGCTATTTGGCATTAATATGGTCAAATCTTTGGATATGATCCCAAATTTTAACTGCACCCCCCTCTCTCTATACAAATTATTGATTAGCTCTGGACACCCGTCAAGTAGTGTCCCAACAAAATTGTACAAACTGTTGAAAGGGGTGGAGTTTATGAATTTACGTTGGGTAATGAAAAAAAATATGAGAGCATCTCCAACGGTTCAGCAAAAATTTCATCAGATTTGAGTCAAAAATGGGCGATTTCCTTGATTTGATACTTCGCGTTCCAACGGTTTACATCAAATTTGTTGCATCAAATTTACGCCGGGCAACCGGTTGGTTGACCGGCCGGTCTAATTCCAGAAGCCCAAATTTTTTTTTTTTTTTTAGGTTGAACCTTTTTGGACCTTTTGAACTTTACGGGTGGTCGTAGGGTGGTCAACGGCCGGTCGACGGGTGGTCGACCACCCAGCAAAAAAAAATTTTTTTTTTTCTTGTTCCTTCGAACCGTTGGAACTTTTAGCCGGTTGACCGGTTGGTCATCAGGTTGGTCAACCGGATGGTCGACCGGTTGGTCTCTGAAACAACGGTCGGGAACAGTGATTTGGTGAAATTTGGTGAAATGCTTCGCCTGTACTCAGTTTGGTGAAAGATTTGCTGAATTGTCGATTTGATATCAATCTGATGAAACCGTTGGAGCATGAAAAGGGACATTTTTCATCAAAATTTAAATTTGGTGTTGGATTAGCTGAACCGTTGGAGATGGTCTGAGGGGAGTAGAATAAGGGGTGGTTTGTGATTACCTAACCTCAAGTTTTACATGTTATAAAAAAGAAAAAAAATTAAAAAATTACTTATAAAGTTAAAAATTTATTATTATTTATCAAAAAAAAAATTAAAAAATTAATTTTACATATAAAATTACAACACATCAACCTGATAGCCTCATATTTGTGTTGCGTTGTATAACAAAAATTGCACAGTTGAGGTGTAATTTTAACACACTGTTGTTCGGTTCATGCGGGCCCATCACAGGTCTCGTTTTGATAATCTGAATCGTTCAATGTGTTAAAATCGTCGAGTACTATATGTCTGAAAAAAATTACATTGATTAGATATCGATAACTATATGATCAAATTAGCTTGTATAAAAAAATAAAGGTGTTATAATTAACGGTTGGAAAAAAACAAATCTAATCAAATAGCTATCGATATCCGATCAACGTAATTGTTTACAAATATATAGTATTCGACGAGTTTTATACATTGAACAATTCAGATTATTAAAATAGAATCCCACGAGCTGAACAATACCCTCTTGTGCAATGCCCAAAAAGTAGACAATTACTTCTTAGCATCTATTCCGCCTTTGCAGACATGACAGCCGTACAACTCATACTCTAATCTTCTCTTAAATAAGTGCACTTTTTGTCTTTTTGGACTAAAAAATTGAGAAAAAAAATATGGATGTTTGGGTTAATTTTTTGACTTTTTATAGAAAAATGTGTATTAAAAAATTGTATAAATTAGTGTGCAGGGTAAAATTAGGATTGAGAGTTGTGTAGTCGTAATTTTTGACTTTTGGTGAATAGTGATAACTTTTTAAGTAGCTTTTTAATTTTTTGACTTTTTTTCAATTTGCCAAACTTGGCCTAGTAAATGTATTTTTTGACTTTTTATGAAATATGAATTTGGTTTGAAGTGATGTGATATAACTTAAATAAGATGATGTGACTTAAATAGGATAGTGACTTTTTAATTTTTTAACCTTTTTAGGTTATGACAAATAAGGCCTAAATTATGATTAGTGAAGAATATGATTATGTGATGCTTTAAGAATAATTTATAATTTTTTTCTCTCTTACTTTTATTTTTATTTTTTTAATTTTTAATTTTTAATTCAAACAACTTAAACTTTTCAGGTTTTTTTTTTTTTTTGAACTGAAAAAAAAAACCCCTGAAAAAAAATTAGTTTGATTTTCATAAACTTTGTTTTACTTTTTTAAAAAAATTAAAAATAAATTTAGTGAAAGAAATAAAAAAACAAAAAATCATTATCATTTTTATATATTTTTTTGGGAGGTCATAAATTTTTTTTAAAAAATTAAAATAAAATTTAATATTTATCAAATTAATTTTTGAATTTTTTATTTGAAAAACAAACCAAATCAGACCACAATTCAGTTATTTTAAATCTTAACTTCCAATTGCATTTTAATATGATTCCATAAGAAATTGTTTGCATTTTGTATTAAAAAAAGGATCGTGTGCATCTCACTAGTTCTGTCTCGATGACTTTTACTATAATTTTATTAAGAAAAATAAAAAAAAATTTTGTTAATTTTTTTATGACCTTTTAACACTCTCTCTTTCTCTCTAATTTGATTGATAAAAAACGAGACTTTGAACCAATGGCTAATGGTAGTTCAAGGTAGAAAGGGAAGTGGAGTGCTGGGCAAGGATGGGGTTGGAGGCTTAGCGATTGTCGTGACTAAACAGAATGAGTTGCAATTTCCATGAGTGATAGATGAGTTTTAGCGCCTTCGTTTGGTATAAGTTAAAATGAGATTTTTTAACTAAAATAATTATAAAAAGATAAAATAAATTTTTTAAACCTAATAAGATAAAAAGTCACATTCAAATTGTAATCATTTTCTTTTTTCTCTCACAAAAGTCAAAAAATTAAAAAAATTATCTCAAACGGGGATTTTTAAAAAGCTAAAAAATTAAAAAATCAACCCACATTCTAAACGAATCTTTAAAAAGTTAAGAGTGTGATGACTGAGAAAAAGGGGAGAAGTTACGGCGGTTGAAGGAGGGATGAAGGGATGCTAACTAAGGGGAGGAGTATGGGTAGCAGTAGGGGTTGGGGCAACGGTGGGAAAAAATTGACTATTTTAATTAATTTTTAATTTTTTATAAAACGACGTATAAAAAAATAAAAAGAATGATATAATAATTTATAATAATTTTTTGACTCAAATGGGAACTTAGATTACAACGACAAAGGGAAGGTATGAAAAAAATTTCAGGTATATTGCTAGATAATTAATTAAATTTCTGTTTAAAAACACAAGTGAAACACGTGTATCTTATTTTTCATCAAGAAAATGCAACTTGACACCTTACGAAATATCACATTGAAAAATGATTAGTTTGGTTAGAAGTGTGGAATTTAAATGATGAAATTAATATTACAGATATCAAAATAAAATTTCATTGAAATTATAAAAACCAACTGTATAATTTTTCTAGGGCAAAACTTTATTCAATCAAGATTATCATCCCAGACTAAAAATGAAAAGTAATTTTTACTCTTTTTGTTCTAGCTTCTGTTACTTACCAAAATACCCTTACTCCCAACTTGAACATGGTAAATTCACAAATCGAACCAAAACATAAACCTTGACCTTACCGGTGTTGTGAACCAAAAATTATAAATGTAGTGCCTTTTTAAATGAACTTCCTTTAAGCTTTTATAATGAATTTTTATCACAGTAAAAATAAATATTTACAATATAAAACTATAACTTTCGGTCCTCAAAAAAAAAAAAAAAAAAAAAAAAAAACAACTATAACTCTCTGTAAAATTGAAATTCACGAATTGAACCAGAACTGCAACTTTAACCTTATTAGTATAGTGAAGCAAAAATTATAAATGCAGTCCCTTTTTAAAATGAACTTCCCTTAAGCTTTTATAATAAATTTCTATCACAACAAAAATAAATATTTACAATATTAAACTTTAATTTTTGATAAGTTTTATATTGACAAATTATTCCGATTATAACCTTTTATACATTAATAGAAAAATTGGTATTTCTAGCATTATCCTAATGAATACTGTGACATCTTTATTATGGCAATTAAAAGAAAACACCGAAATAATTTTCATAATGATTATGCTTTAAATGGAGTTGTTAAAATTTTCATACAATCATAATGGTAAGGCATTTTGGGCGATTGACCCCCTCATGATTGGATTTGCACCCTGCTTATGAACCCTTGGCTTTCCCTAAAACTATCATAAATTTTATGGAAAATACTAAATTAGTGGGATAGTAAAGAAATTATTACATTAGAGATAAAAAAAAAAATTTGTGATGCAAGTCTGATGTATAGTGGGAACTTACACTATGCACATGGAGGATTTTCACTATGCACATGGATGATTTGCACCACCATAAAAATGCAACTAATCTTTAATTATCCCACTGATTTGATATTTCACCAGAATTTTAACCTCTCCATGCTAGCCCAACCTTTTGCTATACAAATATATTTTCTATTTTTTTTTAATTTTTTTTTTTGAAACTGGGTTTCAAGGTCAGTTTATGTATATCTTAATTGATTATGGACTTTTGAAATTAATGACTATGCAAATCTTCAGTGAAGGAGACTCAAAATCAAGTTTTTAGATCTTATCTTCAACTCTTTATCATTCTCAATCAATCCCTGAAAATTCTCCATATATATAGATTGCTCCTGAAACAAACAATAATGTTTAAATTATTATATTTTATTTATTAGTTTATATGTTAGCATTGTATCACTAACAAATGTAATCAATAAAAATATAATGTTACACTTGTCATTTTTTATACTATTTGGTACACTGTATTAGAGATAAACATAAGTGATGAATTAAACCAATAATATAATGCTTGAAGTGGTACACTAAGTGGTATAAAATAATCATCATCGAATTATTGGTAAAGGTGAATGTAGGGGCCAGAATGGTTCATAAGAAACAAAGCAAACATATGTACATGTCAGCCTGCATAATCCAGATTGCTGGTACAACACAATACTAGTGTTCTGAATTCAAAATGCACTAGTCAAATTTATTTATAGACACGTTTTTTTTTTATAATTTTTTTTTTTATAATTTTTTTATGCACTAACATTTTTATAAAGTAGATGATTAATGACCCTGAATCATTTGAATTGGTTGGCTAGCATACTTGGACACAGTCGACATGGTGTATTTTTTTCGTTTTTTTTTTTTTTTTTAACAGAGTCGACATGGGATCTAATCCCAACTAATTGGTGCAAGGGAAAAGGACATTCTAACGTTATTTGAATTTTACTTTGTAAAAGTGAGTCTATAATACTCTGTTTGATTGATAGATTTGTGAAGGGATTTGAAAATAGGAAGGAAAAAGAATATATAAAATTGGGTAAAATGTACGGACATTTTATTCATATTTTACCTTCTTTTTTTATTTTTATTTTCTAAATTCTTTCTCAAATCTCCTAACCAAATACAGCATAAGAGTCCTCATTCAAAGGTTTCTGGTTAAAAAAAAATATATATATTAATAATATTGGATGGATGCACATGTTATAATGATGTATATGCATATATGTATATATAGAGAAAGATATGTTAATGGGGTGGTGGGTTCATGAAAACGAAATAGAAAATGAAGAGGGATGACTAACAATAATATTAAGTTTTATGAAAAATATATTACGAAAATTTTCAATCATTAAATTATATATAATAAAATATTACAAATTAATATAAAGTTGAAGAAACTTTACAAACTTTTTTTTTTATGATATTTCTTTTATGAAACGTATCATTACTAAGTTTAATAGAGGTGAGGAACAGTGATGATCAATTTATATTTAAGGAGGGATGTGATAAATGGATGTCATATAGCCAGTCTCAATGTGGCAGTTTCTATTGCTGGCAAAGAAGGGAAAAACACCCACCCCTCCCTATTTAGGTTCAAAAATTATTATTTATTTTTTAAATTTAATTATGTGACAGTCTTTTTTTCATATAGTTTTTAATTATCAATTAATATCTCACTTACATATCATTAGATTAAAAAAATTAATTTACAAAATGAACTTGAATATTATTATTTTAATTTAATTTATGAATTGGTGGCGACATTGGGTTTGTAAAGTGGTGTTGTCAAATGCTTTTAATGTTTTTTTTTCTTTTTTTTTTTAAAAATTTTGTTTTGTTTTGTTTTTTTTAAGAGAAAAGTTAGGGATCATAAAATTTTTTTTATGAAAGTGATTATGAAAAATTTATGATCCTTAGATTACCTTGATTAGTGTGTGGTGCTTTATTTTAAGTGTAATCCAAAGGTCACAAAACTTTCATGATTATTTTCATGAAAACTTTTTCATGATACCTAGCATTGCTGTTTTTTTTAAATTGAGGGGGGGAGGGGAAATGAATAGAGAGGAAATAACATGTCAGCGTAAAAGTTGAAGAAAATATTTAATTAATAGTAAAATTTATAAATTTTAATTATTAAACTAATAAATTTTTTCAATTATATGTAATTCTTTAAAATAAATAAAAAAAAAACCTAAAATTGTAATTTTACCATGAATGGAAGAAAGAAGAGGATTGGGATTGGGGATTGGGGATTGGGGGGGCGTTGGCATGCATGCATTGGGCATTGGGTTGACCAAGCTTTGACTTGAAAGTGATTAGGAAGCAGTGAGAGAATTGAATGAATTCGCACGCTGGCGATACAGACGGATCAATGGGACAACCACGTGAATCAGGATAACAAACTAAATAAAAATAAGAAATAAAAATGGTTTCATCAAAAACCTTAACATAAATTGATTATGTTAATATGTAACAAAAATCAAACCAAGTTTCACAAGTGAGTAGTGATGAACTTTTATAATACAAGTTCCATTAAACAACTTGACAGCTTTTCCCACATTATGTAGTGTTAACTTTATTATTACTATTATTTTAAAATTTATATCTGAGAGCAATTATTTACAAATTTTAATGCCTAGTCCTAATTTATTCTAAGTAAAAGATTTCATCATACAATTACGAATTGCATATTTTTAACTCCCCCTCTTCTGCCATTGTTAATTAACAATTTTTTTTTATAACCGAGTGTTTGAGTTAACTTACACACATCGACTAATTTCGTAGGCTGTTGATTAACAATTATGATTGTTGATTTGGAGACTTAAATTTTGATATGTCGGGTAATCTAATGTTTGTAGCAAGAATAATCACAAGGCTGTTTTTTATTTTATTTTATATTTATTATATATTTATTATTTTTTAAAAACTCCCCCTCTTTTGAAAAAACCCATTTTTCAAAGGATTGATATTTATAGACCATTTTTGCTCAATAATTAATGATGATAAGTATATGAATCAATAAAAATAAGTTGCTCTGAAAGCTTCCAGTAAGAGATCTTCTATTCTCTTTACAATTGTATATATTTATATATATGTGTACTTTTTTTGTAAATGGAATTGAATAACCGGATATAAGTGAAAAACAATCTTCCATCCATATGTTATATACTGTGATTATAATTCAATAATCTCATAAGAAATCAATGGCTAATTGTTGGTTGGGATCACCAGTATCCTTACCGAGACCGAACAATAACCAATTTGATTTTTTCACACAAAACAAAATTAATTGACATATTGGGCACATACTGAAAATATATATATATATTTGCTAACACAAAAGGACAAGTATAAGGTCATCAGTCCAATAAGACATATCTAAATGGTAGCATATGTAGAAGAAGCACATGGCAAATACAAGGGGAAGCAACTGATAACCACACCTTAAAAATCAAACAAAAAGCTCAGCAATCATGCTCCATACCCCTAGTGGGATGACCCCCAGCACCCCCAGCACCCCCACCCCCACCCCCCCAGCACCCCCACCCCCACCCCCACCCCCATCCTCACCCTCACGTGGAGGACAATGAGAGGAAGATCCAAACAAAAAAAAAAAAAATTCAGCCAATCAAAAATCAGTAGGGATAATGGGGTTCACTCCTACTCAGGGCTTAAAGCATTTTTCATAGTTGAGAATAAAAACCCATATGGCCAAACCACACATTATGTTAATCAAAACACAAATTAATATTAAAAGCCAGAGCCTTGACACGTTTGCTTGCACAACCACACAAACAAACAAGCATGCATGCATGGATATGTATTCATTTGGAAAATTAATCACCATTTGTTCTCAGAAATCTATTGCAAAAATAATAATTTTTTAGTGACTTTAATACAATATTAAAAAGGGTGTCAATACTCAATTGAGGTAGAGTAAAGTGAGTCTAGATTTTTTGTCGTGAGATCTTTACACCACAAAAAGAATGACAAAAAACTATTAAAATTTGAATGAGAAATTGACTCATTAAGTTAGTCTTATGAAAGAGGTGTTGGAAAAGGTGGCTGCAAAATTATACACATTACATGTGTATAAAATGGGTGTAACTCTTTTATTAATGATGATGGATTAAAGCCATCAATTGGGAGTTTTGCAAAATTAAGTCTTGCCATTAATTAGGAGTTTTGCAAAATTAAATCTCTTGCATTTGTTGCAAGAGCCTTTTCCTCTCTCCCTTCATGTATATAAAAGGAGGCCCTCTCCTTCCTTTTCATTACTCAGAATTATTATTCTTCTTGTCTTCAAAAGTTGTCCTCCAATTTTATATTCTTCCTAGAGAGAGTGTGCTGTAAAGTTCTATTCGCCAAAGCTACTCAGTTGGTGCATTGATGTAGCTGGTCTAACCATCGTATCTTGGGAGACAAACGTCGAATAACCTCCAGTATCCAACCGGTGAGGCGATGAATCTGTTTTAAGGACACTGTTTAGTACAGGTTTTGTTTTGTTTTTTTTTTTTTTCCATTTTATTTTGTCATGTATTTTTGTTCTGTTTGTAATTTCCAGCATGTATTTTTCTTCTGCAATTGTAATTTCTAAATATGAATCTATTTGTTTTGGGTAATTACACAATATGTACAACAAAATCTTCATGTGCAAGTGTTCTCAAGTATAGTTAACCAATTTCTCAAATTCATTAGCATTGTCTATGAGGCCGGTACGATCGAAGTCAGCTTATATGATCCCTTGGCGGGCCTTCCACCACCCAAACCAAATCCTCAGGCTGAAGAGAGCCTCTTGTAGCTTTTCGTGGCTGATCTGATTGTCTCCATCGAAGTCAAACCGGCAGAGCCACGCCTTGAATTCCTCAACAGTCAATCTCCTAGTTGGGCTGCACTTGAACGCAACATATGATTGCCATCACTCTCAAAAAATGCAAAATACAGAGCCAAAACCTTATTAGATTAATTGGGGGGTTGTTGTTGTTCATCTATAATGGAGGATTTATGTTTCCTTGTAAGATGTTTGTGTATGTATGCTGTGTGGGAGTGGATATGAGACGTGGTGGTGGTGGTGGTGATGAAGGAACATGCAAAAGCGAAGAGGCTTAAATTGTTTTCATCCATATATTTTCATCTTTTAGCCAATGTGCTACCAGTTTTTTTGCTGCCCATGCATTTGAAATATGCTTCTTGTTGGTGAAAATATCAGAAAAATATATTTTATTGATAAATAATGCAAAGAAAAAGAGATACAAATAGATCAGGCTGAGACACGAATATCTCGTTTTTTAAAGAAGATCAAGCCCACTACGGTAGGCAGAACTCAAATACTGATGCAGCAGTCACAAAATTATGACTTGTCCCCTCCAGAATACAACAGCCCGACCACTTGTCGTATGGTTCAGGCCAACTCTACACAAGATGGTGAACCCAAAGCTCTACCAAGAAAAACACCCTTCTTTGTTAGTAATCTCTAAAATATAGAAGATAGTTAGTGTGTTAGTGTAGAAAAGAGTAGATGAGATGAACTATTTATAGGTCACTAGGACTTTACAAAATACATCAAAAAATAATAATGACCATGAACCTAGAAAAAAAGGAGAGTCTCCAAAAAATTAACTCACTACCAAGTTTATGAACTCCAATTAATCTTTATTCATGAACAAGACAAAAGAAGATT
Source organism: Camellia lanceoleosa (assembly GCA_025200525.1). Classification (NCBI taxonomy): domain Eukaryota; kingdom Viridiplantae; phylum Streptophyta; class Magnoliopsida; order Ericales; family Theaceae; genus Camellia; species Camellia lanceoleosa. The sequence continues at coordinate 194,632,703 of CM045758.1, read as the reverse complement.
CATGAATAAAAATATATAAATAAATAAATAAAAGATATTAAAATGGTCCAACAATTCCCACTCATTTTAATATCAACAAGGACAACAGATATTACCAAACAAAGATAGACTAGTATGCATTATGAAGGTGTGCTCTGTATTGAACTTTCATTAGTGAAACAACAACCTCTACTCTAGAGTCAGTAGTGGTCTCAGACTTGAACTATAACTGATTAGGGAAAATAAGGTATTATTGCTAATACATAATAGTCTCGGTGTTGACATGAGCTTTAATAGTTAGTGTTGGAAAATTTGAATTTAAATTTACTCCTATGGTTGTGTCTCTTGAGATGAAAGGATGTGTCATTTTGAAGGATCACAACCTTTCTGAAGAGTTACATCCCTTACTTCATTTTGGATGCTGAATTGTCATTCTTCTTCACTTTGTATTTATTCTTCATATTTCATGAGTCTAATTTTCCTAAAAAAGAGAGTTCCTGCACAGCAATGTTCGCTAGGCTTGCAATAGTAGTGCTGCTAGTGCAAGACATTGATCGCTGTATCCTGGGAGATAGACGTCCATTGAATCCTAAGCACCGGTAGGAGGACGAATCTGTCTTAAAGAAAGAGTGTCACACACTCGACTCAATCAGGTTTTATCTATTCATGTATTGTAAGTTTTATCACGTTATTATGTTAATTTATTTCAGTTTTTGGTTTTGCCTAAAAATCGTTTGCATAATTTTAAATTATATTTTCCATTTAGTTTGGTACTATTTTTCTAACAGTTAGCACATTATGGCCTTGTGCTAATCCTAGTTTTCATGAGCATGTTTGAGAATAAGCCTTATTCTCATAGAAAGCGGCCCCACTTTCATGCTCACATAGGTGAAATCTGTCAAGGATGTTCTTGTAATTTACACACCCCACTCAACAAGACAAAAGGACACCAAAGCAATGAATCTCCATTCATAAACAAGATGAGATTCATAAACAAGATAAAAGAAGATTCATGAACAAAAATATATAAATAAATAAATAAAAGATATTAAAATGGTCCAACAATCCCCCACTCATTTTAATATCAACAAGGACAAAACAGATTACCAAACAAAGATAGACTAGTATGCATCATGAAGGTGTGTTCTGCATTAAACCTTCATTAGTGAAACAACAACCTCTACTCTAGAGTTAGTAGTGTTCTCAGACTTGAACTATAACTGCTTAGGGGAAATAAAGTATTATTGCTCACACATAATAGTCCAGGTGTTGACATGAGCTTTAATAGCCAGCACATTACGGCCTTGTGCTAATCCCAGTTTTCATGAGCATATTTGAGAATAAACCTTGTTTTCATAGAAAGCGGCCCTACTTTCATGCTCACATAGGTGAAATCTGTCAAGGATGTTTCTGTAATTTATACACCCCACTCAACAAGAGTTACAGCATTTCATTAAGAGTATAAAAACTCAACCCTCCAACGTTACAGGACAAATGCACTTACATCATAACGATGGACAGCAAAATATTAAAGAGTGCATTTTTTTCAACCACCATATGATTCGTTCGTCCCATTGAACCTAGTTACAGGATCTCTGGTCCCCAAGTTGAGTATCCTCATACATGGTTTATGATTTTATAGATTTCAAACCCATCACCCTTGATATATTCTAGACACTATCTCTTACCAAGGCTTTGATTAATAGATCTGCAAGATTATCACAAGATCTTACATAATTCACAGTTATGATGCCATTACTCAAACAGGATCTCACATTACTGTGTTTCCTTCAAATAGGTCTAGATTTACCATTATAAAAATGGTTGTTCGCTTTACCAATAGCAGCAGCGCTATCACAACGAATTAACATATGAGGAATTGGTTTTTCCCAAAAATGAATTTTATGTAACAAATCTCTTAACCAATTCGCTTCCTCACATGCTGAAACTAATGCTATAAGCTCAGCTTCCATAATAGAATTAGCAATTATGGTCTATTTTTTAGATTTCTAACATATAGCACCACCATCCATGGTAAAAATAAAACCCGAGGTAGAGAGAGAATCACTAAACAAAGTGTTCCAATCAGCATTACTATATCTCTCAAGTACCGCAAGATACTTGTTATAAAACAAACCATAATTTTTGGTACCAGATAAATATCTTATAATTCTTCCCATGGCTAGCCAATGATCTCGACTTGGCTTGCTAGTAAACCTGCTAAGTACTCTCACAGCATATGCAATGTCAGGTCTAGTACAATCAGTAACATATCTCAAACTACCAATCATGCTAGCATATTTATTTTGATTAATCACTTCTTTTTCATAGATAAATGTATGCTTGCATTAAAAGGAGTAGCAACATGTTTACAGTCTAGAAAGTTATATTTCTTTAAAATTTTCTCAACATAATGCGACTGATCAAGAAAAATGCCATCCTTAGTCTTTGTAATTTTAATTCCCAAAACAAAATTGGCTTTACCAAAATCTTTCATATCAAAGTGGCTGTTAAGCATATTTTTAGTCTCATTTATAATATGCAAATTAGAGCCAAAGATAAGTAGATCATCCATATATAGGCTAATAATTACATGTGCATTCTCACTAGTTTTATAATATATGCACTTATCACATTCGCTAGTCTTATAGCCCATTCTCAAGCATGCATGAATCAAATTTCTCATGCCACTGTTTAGGAGCTTGTTTTAAACCATAAAGGGATTTAGTTAGCTTACACATCTTGCTTTCTTGGCTAGGCTCTACAAAACCTTCGGGTTGGTCCATGTAAATCTCCTCATCTAGATCTTCATTTAAAAATGCTGTTTTTATATCTATTTGATGAATTTTTAAATCATAAATTGCAGCCACTGCTATCAATAGTCTAATGGATGTAACTCTAGTAATCGGAGAAAAAGTATCAAAGAAATCAAGATCAACTTGTTGCTTAAAATCTTTAGCGACAAGTATCGCTTTTTATTTATCTATAGTTCCATCCGGTTTAAGTTTTGTACAAAGGACCATTTACACCCAATAATTTTACAACCTGGAGGTAAATCCACTAGCTTCTATGTTTTATTTGAAAGTAGTGAATCTATTTCATCATTTACAGCCTCTCTCTAGAAAATAGCATCAGGTGATGATAAAGCTTCTTGCACTGTAAGAGGAATTTCTTTCACATTGTAAAGATAATAGTTAGGGCCAAAATCTTTTTCTACTCTAGCTCATTTACTCCTTCTTGGTTGGATTTGAAAATTCTCTTGTTCTTGAAAAACTTGAGATGGAGTAGAAGAGTTGGGCATGGATAAAATATTTTTAGAAATTATTTGACCCCCACTATTTCTAGATTTGAAATGAAATTTATTTTTATGAAAAATAGCATCACCTGATTTAAAAATAATATTATTTTTTATATCAAAAAATCTATAAGCTGTACTATGCAACGCATACCCAAGAAAAGGACCAGTGGTAGCTCGGTCACCCAATTTAGGTCGTTTAGGATCTGCAAACCTCACAAAAGCTAAACAAGCCCAAACCTTCAAATAACTTAGATTTGGTTTATGCCCCCGTCACAACTCATAAGGTACAATTTTAGTCTTTTTGTGTGGTACTTTATTTATCACATAACAAGCTGTCAAAATAGCCTTGCCCCAAAATTTGAGAGAGCACCTGAATCAATAAGCATAGCATTCGTCAAATCAATTAACGTTCTATTTTTTCTTTCAATTATGCCATTAGATGAAGGTGAATATTGTCGAATAGTCTCATGATTAATTCCCAATGACTGAAAAAAAGAGTTGAATCCAAGAAATTTAAACTCCCGGCTTCTATCACTTCTAATTTTCTTAATCTTTTTATTGAATTGATTTTCCACTTCAAGAAGGAATTCTTTAAATTTCTCAAAAGCATCACTTTTATTTTTTAATAAATATACGTTTGCATATTTTGAAAAATCATCAATAAAAATGATAAAATATCAGTTACCACCCCGAGTTAAAATTCATTCAAACTCACACAAATCAGTATGAAATAATTTTAGCAATTCGGTATTTTTTCCAACACTTTTATAAGGCCTCTTGATAGTTTTTGCTTTACTACAAACTTCACGTATCTCAAAATTTTTTGTCACTTTAGGAATTAATCTTAAACTACTCATGATTCCCACATATTTACTGTTAATATGACACAAGCAAACATGTCAAAAATTAATAAAAGACAACATGTAAACCGAATTGGTAAATGGTTTATTAATCTTAACATTGAATTTAAATATCCCATCACAAGCATAACCCTTACCCACAAAAATACCCTTCTTGGTAATCACATATTGATTAGATTCCATAGTTTGCTAAAAACTAGCCTTATTCAACAAATAACTTGATATCAAATTTTTCCTCATGGACGGTGTATAAAGCACATATTTCAAAGTAAGCACATGTCCAAAAGTGAACTTAAGGTCAACCTCACCACTCCCAAGTATCTTGGTTTGACTAGAGTCACAAAGCATAATTGTTTTCTCATCGTCAAAGGGAGTATACACCTTGAACCAAGCTTGATCATAACTGTCACGCCCCAAACCCGCCCCGAGAGGTTTGGTGACGAGACCGGCCAGTAATCTTAGATTACCACAGGTCTTCCCATACAAAACATAAATAATCGGGGCTCGCGGAAGCGAAATAAGAAACTAATAGTCCAAAGAGCTGTGCATAAACATGTACATATATTACATGCCAAAAATGAGCTAATTACCCACATTCATACATAACATGATCATAAACATTACATAAGTATCTACTACAAATAACAAAAAGACAAAACTCATACGGCCTTCCAGGCCTAGCCCCAGCTCGGAGGCACTCAAAACATCTGGTTAGGCTTCAAAATGGCGGCTCGAACAAGACTCGGCCTAGGCTTGACTCCCTGAAGGCTCACCTATAAATACATAAATACAAACAATGAGCTAAAGCTCAGCAAGCAACATTAAAGTAAAGGGTTAGTGAACGAATTCCAACATTTTATATAAAACCATAAAACATATCATTCATATACATAATCATATTCATCATAGAACATACATAATGGCATACTCCATAGAACATAACATAACATGTGTCGACTAACGACTAGAGTAACCGGTCTCGGACACCGATTAAACACATACCGAGATCTCGTAAACTGGTCATGGGTTTGTCCTTCCATGCCGTCCCCCATGACTAAAGCGCATGGGCCTGCATGTTCTCGCCCCCATGACTGAACTATCTATGGATGCCATACTAGATTCGCAATCAGGACATTCGTTCACAGTTTAAAATCATCTCATAAACATATCATATCATATCACATTTCAAGTACGTTGCGTATTAACATAACTTTACAGAAATGTTACTTACAGTGGTTTCCAAAACCGATGGCACGGTCTTCACTTCTTGACCTGTAAATCATCAACAGTATAATACATTTCTTATCATTCATCATCAGTACATCACATAAGTCATGCCATTTCACATTCATTTCATGCTTATTCTAATCTTCCTTTACTTTAATTCATGCTCATGAGATGCTGAAAGATGCCATTAACATGTTAGAATCACGTAATTCAATTTCCAAAATTTCCTGAAAATAAGCCCTTCCGCTCGAGCTCTACTTTGTTCGCTCGAGCGGACTGCACATTTTCCCAAAAACTGCTGAGAGGCTGATTTTACCGCTCGAGCGGGCTTCCTTCCGCTCGAGCGGACCCTGCGAAATTCTGGTTCTTCTTCTACACTTCATCATTTTCTTTGAAATATTAACTTTCAATTGAAATCAAAGCTCAAAACTATTGATCAACAACATGATTTAATCATCAAACCTCATCACAAAGCCCATATAGATCATAGCTAAGATCAAACCCATAAACTAAGATGAAAACCATGAACATATACATACAAGCTTCATATCTCTATAGCCATGGAGGTTCTACCTCAAATAAGCCAAACATGCATGGAAACCATGATTCTAAACACAAATTTCATGATCTTATGCCATAATCTTGAGTCCCACATGCTAGCTACCATGAATCAACAATCAATTCCATGAAAATCTTACCTTAATTCTTTGATTTGGAGAAACTAGACTTGATTCCCCTTTCTTTCCTCTTGCTTTCTCTCCTCTTCCCCGAATTCTCCCTTCTCTCTCTCTTTTCTAGATCTTTCTTTTCTTGGGTTGAGTCAAATAAGGTCAACATCCTTATCTATAGTCATATATATCATAAAAGTAGAATTGTGCCATAAACTTAAGCCAAACAAGACTTAGCGATTAAGACGAAATTCAGTCCTCAATTTATTTTCTCAAATAACTCTAAAAATTCCCGGTATCACATAAACATGTTCAATTTCGTTTTCTGAAGCCATTACGGTTGTCAATTTAAGTCCCAAAGTCGTAATTCCAACAGATATTTTGCTAATTCAAACAGATAATCTTCAATTAAATCATATAAATGCATAATTAATTACTGGTAATTGTGACACACGGTTCCAGGTCATTACAATAACAAACATGTCTATTGGCACCAGAATCTGCCCACCAATCGTCCACATAATTAACCATGCAATTGTCTGTAATCATCGCCACAAATGGCTCATCGATAACGTTAGCCTTTAGGGCAGGTGCACGTTTTCGGAATTTGCAAGTTCAAGCAACATGTTCACTTTTGTCACAGACAAAGCATGTAAAACTTTGTGGAGGTGATGGACCTTGGTTCTTATTTGGATTAATCCATTTATTGTAAGGTTTACCATAATTTTTCATATTCTTTTTATAAGGCTGAGATAAAAAAGAACTTTTCATTTCTACCTCTTAAAATGAATTCCCTTGAACCTGAAAGGCTTATTGAGATCTCCAATTATATTATTGATTTTTTCTAGTACTTGTTCCATGTTTGATCTCCTTAAAATTGTTGGTGAAAATACCAGAGACTGTAGACACCCCATTTTTGACCGACTTTAAGACTCAGACGTCACCGATTGAGCGTTTGGTGATGTTGCATACTGTGCTCGTTCAGAATTTTAAGAGTCGCGCAGGCGCCGCCTCCCGGACTTAACTTTCTTCTACATTGTCTCGGTTGCCAACCAAGCTCGGTTTTCTGCTTTTCCCGAGGAAGGAGTGGTCTCAGAGATTATCTCCGGTGGCCGTGAGCTACTTTTTCGTGGGTCAGAGGCCATTTTGCCCATTTCGAGCGGTTCGGTTTGCCGGATCGCTAAGCCGTGCCTCGGCTCGACCACCCAACCATCTCCGAAGTTCTCCGGTTTTTGGCTTGCACCATTGTTTTATAGTTCCGAGGAACACTGAGCCCTCGATGCCCACTTCAGGTCAGATGCCACTTTCGTGCTCAGAATGGCGGGACCGAATCGCATTTGCTTGGGCCCCGAGCATTCATTTCGCATCCGCTTTTCTCCGGGTTTTGGCAAGAACCTCTGTTTTGTCATTCCGAGGACACTGAGTTGCAGATATCCACTTTGCCAGATGCCACCTCCGCACTTTCATTTTCGGGATCCCGAATTGCTCGGTTTTGGCCCCGAACGTTCATTTCTCATTGGTTTTTGTTCAAACTTGGCAGGTACCTCTGTTTCAACACCAGGAAGATCACTGGGGGGTGGGAGGGCAGCAATTATCCCAGATAGCTGCTCCTCCGGAGCCCGTTTTTCTCACTTCCGGGCCAATGTTGAACACCTTGGGGGTATTTTCTTCCAACCAAAGTTACATATCTGTGATCAGAGGACATGGGAGGACACTTTGGTATGGTGGTCGGCCAGAGATTATTGGTTTCATTTTTGGGCCTCTCCTTCAAGCTCTATGTTGTGACTCCTGCTTCAGTGTTGCCAATTTCCGACCTTGGAACCTTGTTGCACACATCTAGGAGGACACTTTGGTATGGTGGTCGGCCAGCAATTATTGGTTTCATTTTTGGGCCTCTCCTTCAAGCTCTATGTTGTGACTCATGGTTCAGTGTTGCCAAATTCCAACCCTGGGGCCTTATTCTACACACTTGGGAGGACACCTATGCATACTGGTCGGCCAGAAAATCTTCTGTTCATTTTCTTGGGGTGGCCGGCCGGCCATGGTGGGTGGCTGGTCAGTGTGGTGGCTGCCACCTCCTGAAAAGTTACGGCCGGCCAGATTCCTCGCTTCCACTGCTCCAAATTGGCCCAAATTGCTTTTCAAAGTGTCTCTCATCCTGGATATTTTGGGAGGAAAGCTTGGTGCTTTTCCTCCCTTTACACCCCTTTCTTGTCTACTTAAAGGGCCCAACCCCTTCTTCTCTAGGGTTAGAAAAAAATTGTCTCAAGAACACTTAAGCAAAAAACCTAATTTCCATAGCCAAAAGCTCCAAAATTTCTTCAAGTGTTGCTTGATTCCTTCACCAACACCTAGCCTCACCATTCCAACTTCAATTCCAGCAGCTGGGAAGTGAATTTCAGAGGTTGAGAAGCTACAAATCAAAGCCAAGAAGCAAAGAAAGACAAGTCTTCAAGGGTAAGTATTCAAAACCAACTTTTAGGGCTTTTTCTTGATCCTTTTTTATACTCTAATTGGTTGAGAATTGGGGCTCCAACCCCTACTGCTTTTGTGCTAATTTTGAGCCCCTCTACAACATTGTAGAAGGGATCAACTTCATTTGGTATTTCTATATACTAGTTCCTTCAATATTCACCAAGTTTGTCACATTTTTGCATGCTAAAATTGACCTATTTGTGTTGGTTTTTAGGGGTCCGACCCCTACTTATTTCTTGCTTATTTTGAGCCCCTCTACAACATTGTAGAGGAGCTCAACTTCATTTGGCCATTGTATCTACCACCTCCTTCAAATTTCATCAAGTGTGCCCATTTTTGCATGCAATTTTTGACCTATTTGTGTTTGTTTTTGGGACTTCGACCCCTACTGGTTTTAGTCTTTTTTTGACCCCCTTTACATGTTTCATGAAGAAGATTTGGTCATTTGATGTATAGATTGCATGTCTTATGTTATACCCTTTTGTGGCTCCATTTTTGCCTTCCATTTCTAGTATGTTTGTCTTATGATTTAGAGGCTGCCATAAACTGCATATATGCTTATTTTTGGGCCCTCTTTCATGTTGTAGAAGAAAGTTTGTCCATTTGGTGTTTGTATATACCACCTCCCATTGTAATGCTCTTTTGGCCATTAATCTTGTATGATTTTGTTGCCATATCTATGTCTCCTTTTTGGCCATGATTGTTACTGAAATATGCTGTATTTGGGACTGCCTTGCTACTGTCCTTGCTGCCATGATCATTTTTTTGCATGTTTAGTATGGCTATAGGCCATCTCGGGTGTCTAATTTCACATTTCGGGATGATTGCATGCTTCGGTTGTTATTTCGTATCATTTCGGGGCTGTTTTCCCCTTCATTTAGTGGTTTGCATGCTTGCATATCATTTCGGGTGTCATTTTATGCCTTAATGCATGGTCTCGGTTTGCTTGCCCACGGCAACGTACTTCGAGGCACCTCCGTTTTATCCGACGGCCTCCTATGTGAGTGAGCTGAGGCTCTCCCATGTTGGTGTAAGCCCATCGTTGCATTCCGTATGCCATTTGTTTCATCTTTCATCATCGCCTCGATTTGCGCGCCTGTGGGCACGTGTTTCGAGGCACTTCGGTTTTATCTGATTTTCATCTTTCATCATCGCCTCGATTTACGCGCCTGTGGGCACGTGTGTCGAGGCACTTCGGTTTTATCCGATTTTCATTCTTTCATCATCGCCTCGATTTACGCTACCAGGCACGCTGCTTCGAGGCACTTCGGTTTTATCCGATTTTCATTCTTTCATCATCGCCGATTTGCGGCGCTACCAGGCACGCTGCTTTGAGGCACTTCGGTTTTATCCGATTTTCATCTTTCATCATCGCCTGACGGCGCTACCAGGCACGCTGCTGAGGCACTTCGCTTTTATCCGATTTTCATTCTTTCATCATCGCCTCGATTTACGCTACCAGGCACGCTGCTTTGAGGCACTTCGGCTTTTATCCGATTTTCATTCTTTCATCATCGCCTCGATTTGCAGGCACGCTGCTTCGAGGCACTTTGCTTTATCCGATTTTCATTCTTTCATCATCGCCTCGATTTGCGCGCCTGTGGGCACGCGTTTCGAGGCACTTCAGTTTTATCCGATTTTCATCTTTCATCATCGCCTCGATTTGCACGCCTGTGGGCACGCGTTTCGAGGCACTTCGGTTTTATCCGATTTTCATCTTCATATCATCGCCTCGGTTTGCGTGCCTGTGGGCGCGCATTTCGAGGCATTCTGTTTTATCCGCTTTACATTTCATGCCATCGCCTCGGTTTGCGTGTCCGCGGGCACGCATTTCGAGGCATCTCATTTTCATAGCATTGCGCATGCTAGGTTGTATATTAGTTGCATTGCATGCATATCACGCATATCATGCATATTGCACGGGAAACGAGGCACGTTTTGTACTCCGAGTAACGGAACGGGTCTCAATTCCTAAGTCACCGACACTCCGGATTACCCATGATGGAGTTAAGTCTTGTTGTAGCATTCATCCCTATATTGAGTTGTGCAATCCGGTTCCTCGGCCATCATGCATCGGTATGCGTGATTGGTGGCACGAGGATCGAGGCATGCATATATTTGTGAAAATACATTGCTATGCCCTTTTCCTGCTCTCTGTTGCAGCAAAATCGAGGATCAACGACTTTTCGGAATCCGGCGCGCATTTCGAGAAAAGTGCAAACAGAGGCTAATCAGGGCATCCCAAAGGATTTCCGCCAAGCGTTTCAAAGATACATCATCTATCGAAGCGAGGGTCCACGGCTTGCATGCCGATTTACTTTTTTTAAATTAATTTGTTAATTAATTAGAATCATTTATTGATCAGATATTCTTTCATTCCTGATCAGTATTATTATTTATTCGGACCCTCCGCGTGAGGGAAAAATTGTAATAAGGATGAGTGAGTGAGATGTATATCTTCCAACCCCACGTCTTTCTCCTTTTATTTATCCGCTTTGGATGGTTAGATATAGGGCATATTTCAATTAGCATACAAGATGACAAAGATGTTTGCATCATTCATCTGCTTTTGCATGCACTGCTCGGCAGATCATACAAACTGCATCGTATTTCAATTCCAAGTTGAATATGTGATAGTTGTAGCATTCCATATGCCATCTTTACAATAGCCGAGCCTACTATAGTTGCATTTTTGCATGTGTTGCATCAGGCATTCTGTATATTTTAGGATCATGCATGATTTCTAATCAGTTTTCTGTTTTGGCTTGGAGTACTCGGTGAGTTGTTATGCTTTAGCATACTTGCATGCGTGTGAGTGTTGCCATGATAGCATGCTTGCCATGAGGCTATGTGCTTATATGATATAACTGCCTTGAATGCCTGTGGGTGGAGGTTGAGTTATCTGAATTGGAACAATTCATCGACTGTTTGTTTTAAGCCCACTAGATAGTGGCAAAATCATGTTTTCTAAGCCCACCTGAGGGTGGCAAATCCGCATTTTAGCCTACCTGCGAGTAGCACCTTCACACCATTTTCAAACAAACAAACATGAAATGTTTTGTTCCAATTCAAACGGCCCAGTCTATACTTGTTTGCTGCGAGCATCACATAGTAATCTAGGCTAATAACCGGAATAAGGGCATACAAAGTTTTCAAAAACAGATATCATGGTTAGTAGAGGCCGGTCTTTGACCGGGCGAGAGGGGGTGCTCACGATGTGACCTTCCCTAATCGTACCCAAGTTCCCGAACCAACTTTGGTGATGACGGACACGTGGCCTTTCGGCACCGAGTCAGGGTTTCCTAAATTTCCCATTTTAAAATATTTAGGTGGCGACTCTGTTATCTGGCAAAGCAGTCCATGTTTGGCACTTCTTTCAAAAAAAATCTGTTTTCCTTCAAAACGATTTGCCGGATTTGGACTCTTTGGTTCGAGATGTAGAACCGCAACAAAAATCGAGTCCGAACTGTAGCGAGGCCCCCCCCCCCGGCGGGCGTTGTTACAGAGACAAATATATTTTATTGATAAATAATGCAAAGAAAAAGAGATACAAATAGATCAGGCTGAGGCACGGATATCTCGTTTTCATTAAGGAAATCAAGCCCACTGCGATAGGAAGAACTCAAATACTGATGCAGCAGTCACAAAACTATGATTTGTCCCCTCTAGGATACAACAGCCCGACCACTTGTCGTATGGTTTAGACCAACTCTGCACAAGATGGTGAACCCAAAACTCTACCAAGAAAAATACCCTTCTTTACTAGTAATCTTCTCAAGTATAGAAAATAGTTAGTGTGTTAGTGTAAAAAAGAATAGATGAGAGGAACTATTTATAGGTCACTAGGATTTTACAAAATATACCAAAAAATAATAATGACTATGAACCTAGAGAAAAAAGAGAGTCTTCAAAAAATTAACTCACCACCAAGTTTATGAACTCCAATTAATCTTTATTCATGAACAAGACAAAAGGACACTAAAACAATGAATCTTTATTCATGAACAAGATGACATTCATGAACAAGACAAAAGAAGATTCATGAACAAAAATATATAAATAAATAAATAAATAAAAGATATTAAAATGGTCCAACACTTCTTTAGTTTTGTTTTGTGTTTGTTTAATTGGTAAGAGAATTTTATTGACCAACAAAAGAATGATTTAGTATGTTATTTTATTTTATTTTATTTATTTATTTTTATGACCGGGTGTTTGAGTCAACTTACACTTATCTTGACTAATCTTGAGATTTATGCAAAGTGTCCTCTCTATGTGGGTTGGACAATTCTCGGACAGAGCTCTCGAGTATGACTCAAAAGAGTTGATAGCACCTAATGAAAGTTGAACCTAAAACTTAGAAGAGTACATCCCTAAATCCCAAGTTGCACCGATTGAGCCAACCATTGAGGTTATTTAGTATGTCATTAGTGACCCTTTCTTCTAAACTATATGATATTGTGCCAATCATAATATGATATGATATGTCATTTCTTTTACTTATTATTTATCCCGATATAATGGTAGATGAAGGTTTGTAGTTGGGATATAATGGTGGATTAAAGGTTTACCAAGGGAGATCTCCACAAGAAAAAATTGAGTGAAACGGTTAACAAACTAATTATAGCATGTCATATAAATGTATTTTACTCTACTCTGTATGTGTCACGTTTGTGGAATGATTAAGGCAGCTCAAGTGGTGCATTTTTATTTTTGACATAATTGTAGATTAAAGATTTTCGCACGAAATCTAGTCTTAGGTGAATTCTTTTAGACTTTTAGCTTTTCAATAAAGTCTTGATCCATGGAACTTTATTCTTGCAATGGTGAGAGAGAAGAAAAGTTATTTGGAATAAGGAGCAAATAAATATTTTAGTATAAATTCAACTATTGGTCGTCTCTAATGACAAAAAATTCAATTGAGAGATTGAGGATTTGAGTCGTATGACACTCTGAGGTTAAGGCAACTATGGGCCAGGTTTCCCATCAGACCATCCTTACATGTGGAGCTAATTGGGCTGACTTCAGTCCAATATGAGCCCTTGTTCCCAAAAAAATTTACCAAAAAAAAAAAAAAGGAAAAAAAGAAAAAAAAGAAAAAACACATCTAATTTGTAGCGTACATGGTGGTGGTGTGTATCCTTCACAATAATAAGAGAATACGTCATCACTTTTTCTCTTATATTAGAAAAATGATATGTAAATCTATTTTTTAAATTTATTTTCTAGACTCAGGTTTCGTTTGAAATGTGAATTAATTTTTTAACTTTTTTGATTGTTTAGTTTAAAGTTAAAAAGTCTCGTTTAAAATAAATTTTTTATTTATTTTTTAATTTTTGTAAAAAAAAATAATAATTATAATTTAGATGTCATGTTTTGTCTTATTAATTTTTTAATCTATTTTATTTTTTTGTGACTATTTTAAATTGGTAATCTCAAAAATTTGAATGGCAAATGAGAGTTTAATAATGTGTAAGTGATATTATTAGTTAATAATCTATACTATATATTAAGTAAAAGGGGGTTTCTAACCCCAAAGCTTTGTGAGAGCTCCAATCTCTCAATCATAATTTCTTAATTTTTTGATTTAAAAAAAAAAAAACCCTTAGCATTTATTGATTTGATCAAAATTTTCTAATCAACATTTATTAACTTTTTTCAATCTACATATCTTTCTACATGCCTACCATTATTGATTTGGTCAAAATCTCCTTATCAACATTTAAAATCCCCTCATATAAATAATTATATATACAACCCGTGCATAGTTACTGCAATACCCTTTACAACTTTTCCTATACACTATGGTTAGTGATAAGATTGTTAAATTATTTTTATAAAAAATCTTAAAAAAAACATTTATCTATCTATATCTATACTATATATTAAGTAAAAGGGGGTTTTTAACCCCCAAGGCCTGTGGGAGCTCCAATATTTCAATCTGAATTTTCTAAATTTTTTATTTAAAAAAAAACTCAAAATTTATTGATTTGGTCAAAATTCCCTGATCAGCATTTATTAACTTTTTTCAATTTACATGTCTTTCCACATGCTTGCATTTATTGATTTTGTTAAAATTCCCTGATCAACATTTAAAATCCCCTCATATAAATAATTATAGATACAATTCGTGCATAGTTATTGCAGTACCCTTTTTAACTTTTCTCATACATTATGGTTAGTGATAAAATTGTTAAATTATTTTTATAAAACATAATTTATATATTAAAAAAAATCTAAAACAAATATAAATATCTATCCACTGATCAACATTTATTAACTTTTTTCAATCTACACGTCTTTCCACATGCATGCATTTATTGATTTGGTCAAAATCCTCTAATCAGCATTTAAAATTCCCTCGTACAAATAATTATAGATACAGTCCGTGTATAGTTACTGCAGTATCCTTTTCAACTTCTCCCATGCACTATGGTTAGTGATAAGATTGTTAAATTATTTTTATAAAAAATCTTAAAAAACATAATTTATATATTAAAAAAATCTATAATTATCCCGTGCATAGCACGGGTGATAGTCTAGTTAGTGAAGATATAACAAAGAATATTATCTTAAATATCCTAATTAATTATAACATCATTAGATTAAAAATTAAATCTAATTTTTGAACTTGTATAACAATATCCTAATTTTTAGACTAGCTAATCATGTATTTTTTATTGTTAAACTGTACAAATGTTCACATAATAATTCAAACCTACTGAATAACTTTTCATCATGAATTTCTCTTGCTCTAAAGCCTTGTTTAGAAATATGTTATTATACTATTTTTTTTAAAAAAATTTATGAAAATATATATAAAAAAATAGAGAAAATGGTGTAACAACTTATAATAACTTTTTAACTAAAATGAATAGTTGATAAACGAGGCTTAATTATGTGATCTATATATTACATAAGGAAAAGGGAGTTTCTAACTCACAAGCCTTGTGAGAGGTTCAATATTCCAATTTTAATTTTCTAAGTTTTTGATTTAAAATAAAAAAATCTCTGCATTTGTTGACATCTCCCAACCCATAAGCCTTTTTGACTTCTCTCATAATTACTGCAGTACCCTTTTTAACTTCTCTCATACACTATGGTTAGTAATAGAATTGTTAAATTATTTTTATAAAAAATCTAAAAAACTAATTTGTATATTAAAAAAATATCTAAAGCAAATATAAATATTTATATTTATATATTATATAAGGAAAATAAGGTTTCCTAAGAGCTCCAAACTCTCATTATAAAATTATTGATTTTTTAATTTATAAAATAGATTAAAAAACCTATTGAATAATTTATTTATTTAATTATTATAGAAATAATAATTATCCCTTAGTTTATAGATTTCAAATGGGAAGATAATATTTCATAATTTCTCTATTATAATCTCTCTCACCAATTTTAAAAAATATATATTAAAACTTGCATTCCTTTTCTCTCTTCCAAAAAATCAAATAATATTTTTCATGAAATTATAGGTATCTATCTATATCATATATATAACATAACAAAAAAAAAAAAATTTAAAAATCAAATATACAAATAGATAAAATTAATAAATTTAATTTTTATTTATTCAGTTAAAATATTTTGTTTGCCTCTCAATATCCAATTTTAAATTTTAAAAATCTATAAAATCTATCTAAACAAATTTGATTTGAAAATATCTTCTACTATCATACTTTAAATCAATAAAACTTACATATCTATTACATATTTAACTCACATCATAACTTACCTAAATAATAATAATTAAAAACAAATAGAAACCACAAATAAATTAAATTTTTTAAAAAATAGAAACCCACAACTCTATCTAAAATAAATTGAAGAAAAAAAAAATTAAAAACCACACAAAAATAAAGATGATAAGAATTTAGATGTGAATCTCAAAAAGATATGATAATATCTAAATTTGAATTATAATTTAGTAACATAATTATTTATTTTTTTGATGTATATCTATCAAAATTTTAAATCACTTAATGGGATAAATTAATCAATTTTCTAAAATTATTGATTTTTCAATTTATAAAATAGATTAAAAAACTTATCGACTGATTTATTTATTTAATTATTTTAGAAATAATAATTTTTCCTTAATTTATAAATTTTAAATGAAAAGATAACAAAAATATTTCATAATCTCTTCATCTTAATCACTCTTATCGATTTAAAAAAAAAAAATTAAAACTTGCCTTCCTTCTCTCTTCCTCAAAAAATCAAGTAATATTTTTCATGAAAGTTGTGAATATTTATCTATATCTTATCTATTATATTATAACATAACAAAAAAAAAAAAACTAAAAATCAAATATACAGATAGATAAAATTAATAAATATTATTTTCATTTATTCAGTTAAAATCTTTTTTTTGCATCTCAATATCCAATTTTAAATTTTAAAAATCTTTAATGTTTATGTAAACAAATAAAATTTGAAAACATCTTCCACCATCATACTTTAAATCAATAAAAGTCACATGTTTATCATATATCTAACTCACATCATAATTTACCTAAATAATAATAATTAAAAACAAATAGAAACCATACATAAATTAAACTAAAAAAATAAAAACCCACAACTGCATTTTAAATAAATTGAAAAAAAAAAACAAATAGAAACCACACAAAAATGAAAAAAAAAAGATAATAATTTACATATGGATTTCAAAAAATATGATAATATCTAAATTTAAATTATGATTTAGTAATATAATTATCTATTTTTCTGATTTATATCTATCAAAATATCTCACACCATCATAGTTTAAATCAATAAAACTGACATGTATATCACATATCTAACTCACATTATAACTTACCTAAATAATAATAATTAAAAGCAAATAGAAACTATAGATAAATTAAACAAGACAAAAAAAAAAAAAATAGAAACCCACAACTCTATTTTAAATAAATTGAAAAAAATAAAAAAAAAATAGAAACCACACAAAAATATAAAAAGATAAGAATTTAAATACGGATCTCAAAAATATATAATAATATCTAAATTTAAATTATGATTTAGTAATGTAATTATCTATTTTTCTGATGTATATCTATCAAAATTCAAAATCACTTAATGGGACAAATTAATCAATTTTCAAGTCTTATTTAAAAAATAATCTGATTAGTCATCCCAACTCCTAGGTTTCGCGGGCACTGGTAGAGGAGCTAACGGATTGGGTTCGGTAAGGTCTAAGTTGTTGGAGGTAACATTCTCTCACTCCATAAATTTATTTATTTTTTAATTTTATCTTTTTTCATGTGTGATTCTCTTTCTCTGCTATTGGTTTAGTTTTGATTTCGGTTTTAGTGAGGTTTATGTGTTTGTCTACAAGTTTACATCGTGGAGAAGAATTATTGGTGATTATGATTGTAATTGAAGTAACTATGTCTATTCTGTGCTAAGGATTTTTGTTAGGTTTTTATTCTTGGCAATCCCGGTTGACAAAACTTCTTTCAGTTGTACTTGCTTTCGCACTTTTTATTTCAGTGAGGCTATAAGTTTTTAGATGTGAATCCAACTCGAATTGTGCCTTGTAGAGAAGTTTGTGATGTTAATGCTTTCAAGATTGCCACTTTGCTGATTATGACGGGGATCGAGTTGCCCGGTCAGCTCGTTGGGGTCGAGGGGGCAACGCCCCTTGGCGGGGTCGAAGGGCAACGCCCCCAAAGCAAAATGCAAAAATGCATTCAAAGTTGCCTGTCCGCTCGAGCGGACATTTCCACGTTTGAGCGGAGAATGCTGAGTTTCAGAAGTTTGTTCGCCTGCAAAAATACTGGATGTTGTTTTTTCCTGCTCGAGCGGCACTTTTCGCACTCGAGCGTAGGTCCGCTCGAACGGCCAATCTGACGCTCGTGTGGAGATCGCGGGACAGTTTTCTATAAATACGTGTTTTAGTCCAAATCTAGGATTACTTCTCAAGATCTTCTTCTTTGGTTCTAGGGTTTATATCTGGGAATATTTTGTTAGTTTTCTTTGATGTTTTGTTTGAGTATTCAACTCATGGTTTAAAGACTATACATCAAAGGATTATATGTTTGTTCTACACAAAAAAGAGAGTTGTTTTTCGGTAGATTCTGAAGAATTTGAGCCTGAAGCTTTGGTGGTTTCTGGAGTGGCTTATCGTCAAGACAATTCCGAGGTGAAGACGGGGCTGGAAGAGGCACATAGGGATTGGTTTAATTCGGGCGTGGATTCGCTAGGTAATTGAGAGTATACCTGTGTAATTCCTTTATATCTTCTTAGTGGATTGTTTTGTGGCTGTTGTCCGTGATTTTTTTTATGACAATTGGAGGTGCTCCAATTGTGATTTTTCCACGTAAAATCGTTGTGTCGATTTGTCTTGATTATTTGATTAGGATTGTTATATACTGTTTAAAATTGATACATAATCACAAATCAACATCTAGGGGTTTTCTAGATTTTTTAATTGGTACCAGAGCGGGTCATTCTTTTTTTTAGAACGAGATCTTGTTCGATTTGTGATAATGGATTCAATTCGTGAGGAAAATTCTATGGTTCGACCATCCCTACTTAACAGATCCAATTATTCGTTTTGGAAAGCTCGGATGAGATCGTTTTTAAAATCTATTGATGAAAAAGTTTGGCAATCTGTCATGTATGGGTGGACTGAACCGACGATTAATGTTGTAACTTTTTCCAAACCAATTGATAAGTGGGACAAAATTGATTACCAAAATAGTAGCTGGAATAGTAAAGCTATCAATTCTCTCTTTTGCGCTGTCACACCTGAAGAGTTTAGTCGAATTTGCAATTGTGAAGTCGCAAAAGAGGCTTGGGATATCTTACAAACTATTCATGAGGGCACTCTTTCTGTTAAACGCTCAAAACTTCAAAGGCTCACGTTTAGTTTCGAAAACCTTTCAATGAAAGATAGTGAGACCTTTGATGAATTTTATGCGAAGTTAAGTGACACTGTAAATTCCAGCTTCAATTTAGGTGAAAAAATACCGGAATCCAAAATTGTAGGAAAAATTTTAAGGTCCTTGCCCGATCGGTTCCAACCAGAAGTTACGGTTATTGAGGAGGCTCAAAATGTTGACAACCTTAAGCTAGATCATCTGGTTGGAAATCTCCAAACTTATGAGGCACATAGGAATTTTAAAAAGAAACAAAATGATACTATTGCTTTTAGTAGTGCTCATAGAGTTGGAGAGGATTCTGATGAGGATTGTGAAATGAATTTCAAGATTACAGATGCTTTTGTAAAACAATTTAAAAAATCTTTTCTGAAAAAGAATTCTAAACTTTTGAAATCTACTCATACTCATAAATCTAAAGGCAAAGATAAACTCAAAATTAATTCTATAGTCAAGAAGGAGAAAGGAAAAATACAAGGGAACTCTGAAAGAGTCCAATGCTATGAATGCCAAGGATTTGGCCACTTTGCTCAAGAATGCTCCACTCGTTTGAGGAAGAAGAAAGCTCTGGCTATCACTTGGGATGATGAATTAGAATTTGATAAAGATGAAAGTGATAACGAAGATCAAGGCGAAGAGGGACATAAACAATTCCTTGCGTTCATGGCGGTTTTCGAAACTGAAGGACGTACAAAGTATGCCACTGATGATGAATCCTCGGGGAGTGATGACGAAGAGCTTGAGCAAGCTTATGAAAAGTTTTATAAGGAGTCTCTTAACTTATCTAAATTGAATGACAAACTCACAACGAAACTCAAAGCATGTGAAAGTGAGAATGCCAAACTAAAGGAGGAGATTTCCGAGACTAGGATTGATGCCGTCAAGATATCTAATGATTGACAAGCTCTTTGTGCAAAACTCTTGACTTGTGAGATCGAGAGGAATGAGCTGCAACAAATTTATGCAACATATGAAGAAAAGATTGAAACTCTCGAGATGTCTCAAATTGCTTTGGAAGAACTAATGATCAAGAAAGAGGAAGAACTCAAGTGTGCTATGGCAACCATTGGTCTTTGGAACAAAGGATCAAAGACTTTGGAAAATATCATTGGTTCTCAACAAATTTGTTCTAACAAGAGTGGCATTGGCTTTGGTATCACGACCCAAACCCGCCTCTATAGGTTTAGCATCGTAACCGGCCAGTAATCCTTGGACTACCGAAGGCCTTTGAACAGATTAACAAGATTAAGGGCCTAGCGGAAGCAAATACATAAATATAGTTGTCCAATGAGCTGTGCTGACTTATATGAATAGAATATTTAAAACTTTATATAAGTATGCAATAGTCATGCATACATTATACCCACACACATTAAAGTATCTTAAGTACAGCCAACAAAACTACCAGGTCTTATATGCACAAAAACAACGGAACTTAAACACAGTACTCTTCGGGAACCTCCACGTGAGGCACAATGGTTGGTTGACAACAGAACACAAATCCGAACAAAAGCCTTCAAGCTCGAACTCCAGAATGTCCACCTACATATATATATATATACACATAGTGAGCTAAAGCCCAGTGAATAACATTAAGGTAAAGGGGTTAGTGAACGAAATCCGAATATATCATAAGCAAAAAACAGACCAGAGCATAATCATTCTCATATCAGAACATAATAATGGTACATCCCACAGAACACATCACAGAACGTCTTCCAACTAGAGTAATCGATTTCAGATACCGATTAAACACATATCACCACAATGAAGTGGCTAACGAGATCTCGTAATCACATGTATATCATGGACCCGCATTTTCATGTCGTCCCCCATGACTTAGGACTATCTATGGATGCCATAATATATTTCAAATATAGAATATTCGTTTACAAAAACAAATATCATTTCAGAAATCAGTATTTATCATATTTCATTTGGAACGTAATTCATATAAACGTATCTTTACAATAACGTTACTCACAGTGGTTTCCTGCAATGGTCAATCAACCCTCGAGTCTTGACCTACAACCACAAAATACATAACACAAGCATGTCTTATCATTACACATTCAAGTGGCCATTAAGGCTTAGCTTTCATTACATTGGTTCTTATTCTTTCTTATCACATTGCCTAAAACACACACACTTGTAGTCTCGGAACTTAGTACATTATTTTCTTAGTGTGTTTCTAATCCATAACCTCATTAATATGGCTTAATTAAGGCTTAGAAATGCCTAAGATGCAATGAGAATGCCAAAACATGCCTTGGAACACTTAGGCAAAATTTCTGAAAATAAGGTCTACACTCGAGCGGACATGCAAAATGTGAATGGTCGCTCGAGCGCACATTCCTTTGCTCAAGCGATCTGTAAAAGATATGAAACTTCTGGGAGCTTGCAATTCATGCTCGAGCGGACTTTTCATTGCTCGAGCGGAGTGTACGCACTCAGAGTGGTCGTTCGAGCGTGAACTCCCACGCTTGAGCGTAGATGCAAATTCTGGAATTTCCAGATTGCACCTTCAAGCTCAAAACTCGAATTCCAACCTTCAAAACACATCTCTTGGGCCCTAAAACTTGAGATAACATAGTAAACTTGTAAAACATGAAGAATTACAGATTATTTTATAAAATCATGGCCCAAGAGTTTGTTAAAAACTCACAATTTCAACTTAAAACATGATAAATGTTTATGAACACAACATGTATTGGTTTTCTTGGTCTAGAGCTTCCCAAAACATGATCAAACCCCACAAAACAACTTGAAACTTGATGATTTCCCCAAATGAAGATGAATTTCAAACATGCAGGAGAGGATTCATGGAAATCATGCTCAATTTGTAAGAAAATGTACATGCATGCATGAATTGCCAATCAAATCTTCCTTCTAAGCTCAAAACACACCCTTACACACATAATCTTCATGTTGATAACTTAGATTCATAATTTAGGGGTTGAATTCATACCTATAGTCTAGAATTAACTAGATTCTTGCACAAAATTAATGAACTCAAGCAAAGCCTTCAACTTCTACCTTTAATTTCTACCTTTCTCTCTCTAGAATTGCACTCTCTCTCTCTCTCTCTCTCTTCCTAAGATGAATTCTCAAATTTTGGCACTTAAGAAATGAGAGAAAAGAGCTAAATGTGTTGAAGTCATGATGATATAATGCATTAATTGGCACATTAGGCTAACCAAACACAACCTAATTAATCGTTCTGAATCAATTTTTAATAAAACTTGTCATATGGTTCTAAAAATTCCAAATAACATATCGGTGTAGTTAAATTCGGTTTTGGATGCTGATAAGGCTTTTAATTTACATATTAAAGTGGAATTCCAAACAGATATTCTATAAGTAACAGATAGAAGGCCAAATATCATGCAATTTACATATTAATCCCATAATTCATTTGATCCACTCAATTAGCATCTTTAATCACTGATTAGTAGCTAATTACGGGTCAGGGTTATTACAGTCTCCCAACCTTAAAAAGTTTAGTCTTCCAAACTTGAGTTAATGCATGTTGACAGAAATGATGCCCATCATAAATGTAACTTTAACTCTTTACAAAATATAAACATATCCATAATCATAAACATGCTCATGCTTAGGGTTCATATCAAAACAGAGTGTTATACGCATTCAGATTTTAGTTCAAAACAGATTCAAATATATGTTCATGTTCATATTCTTGTCCAGACCATACACAGACAGAAATCATAAGTCATGCGCAAGCATACATGATACATCCATTAGCATTAACAGAACAGAACAGAGCAGAAATATGCTGAGCCTCCGTAACGGGGCCTCCGGTACGGGTAACAGAGTGCTAACAGATTAAGTTCCATAAAAGAACCTCTGATACCGAGTAACAGCCAACAGATATCACATAATACCAAGAGTCACACGAATACATATCAGAGATTGGACAATTATTCATTGCACAACACATAATATTTCAGAAAACAGATCCCCTTTAGACACACAGGAAACAAATACAGTTGAACACAACTTTACTACGTTATTACTCACATTACTTATATCAAGTATTTATCGGGGTCATAGATTCACACTGTTTCCATTTTCATAAGTAATTTCCCCCGTTAAGTTACAGAGATTTGATTTATTCATTTCCGAGTTATTCATCCGGTCTTTGTTCAACTTGGTTTTCAATTCGGTAATCCATTACAGTTAGTCCAGGTCATCCAAAGTATAGCAGAAATACAAGGCAATTTTGTACATTAACCCCATAGCAGTAAACGAGATTCCGAAGTATTCATTCATATACTATTCATCAGCCTTCGTTTCCACAGATTCAATCGTACTATGTGTCACTACAGAAGCAGTTGTACTGATTACATATACTCCCAGATAGTCAGAGTTTATAATCAAACCAGGTTGTTGTCAACAAATTCCATCAGTTTTGAAGTACAGTAACACCAAAGCAATCGTTCTCTAGTCAAACGGTAATACCGGGTAATTAATCACATGTCATATATACAGTATTCCCATATTCTCCAAGCATAAGTTACCAAATTCCATAATCTCATTCACGTGTTTTCCCAATTGGTTACAGGCATATGGTAAAAACTCATTTATAATCACATAGTCCGCTGTTGACGGTTCACATTCTTCCTAAGTGTTCGAGATTGATTCAAATTTTTATTCGGTTAGTTCCTTCAGCACACGGCCCTGTCATTCAATCATAAGCAATTCGCAATCCCCCATAATGTAATCAAATCAGATAGTAGCTCTCAATAGGGTCTCCTCAGATCAAATCAATGAAAGTTCAATTAGGTCATATCAAATGAAAGTTCTAACCAATCATATCAAATAAAAGTTCAAAGCGTGAGTCATCAAACATAAGTTCTATCAGTTAAACAAGGGTCTCATCAAACCACGGTTCTAACAGGTTAGATTAGGTGAAAGTTCTATCCTTATTATTTCCAAGCGAAGTATGTTTGGTTCTATAGTTCATACTCCACTTGCTTAGGTACATAGTCAGTAGTTCTACAGTTGTTCTAAGTTCCTCGGTTCTCAAATCACATTAGAGTTATGTATCACAATAGTTCATATTGAAGAGTTCAGGTCATATACAATGTTCCATTCTCCAAGTAAGTTTTGATGTGGGTACACAGGTATATAATTGTTCATATTAAGAAGTAAGCATCACAGTCAATATAACAATTTCCTAGAGTCATAGTCTCAACGGTCAAGTTATCAACAAATAATCATATCAATCAATCTAAGCAAAGGTATAATCATATATGTACATGTCGAGAGTCTAATAACATTCTCAAGCAAAGGTATGCATATCTATACAAGTTCAAACATTTTCTATAGCATAGGTAATTGTTAAACATAGAGCTTCGCAGTGTCGCGCATATAGTCCGCATCAAACAGTAGATCTCAAAGGATTCATTAACCACAGTTCAACCCCATCAATTCTAATAGTATTGCAAGCATGGAAACATATATACAGGTACGAGTCTAGAATCACTTATCATTTAGGCATTCATTTACAATTTATGAGTAAAAGTTCGTTCTTCCAAACTGACATAGGTTCTCAATTCCAGAAATTCCCCACTTGACTAATTCATGTATACAATTCAAGATCACAGGTCTAATCATTCGATAATGTCAGTCAATATATAACGGTTCAATTCAAGTCATGGTCATACAGATTTCCCAAATTATAGTCAATCATAATGTGCTCCCATGTCCAATAATTCTAGCATAGTTCAAAAGGTCATACCTAACAGTTCATATTAAATTTTTGCAATACGGTACAAAGATTTAACCCAGCAAATTCTCATTGTCCATAAGTCTCAACCATTCCCAAGGCTCAAGTGATTCGTTATAGGGTTTCAAGCATCTCACATAAAATTTACATTAAATAGTAAGTCTTCAAGACAGTCAATAACTAGGATTCATAATTCTAATAATCCAATTGATCCAATTAACATGTCCACAATCTATATCAAGTTAAGGAATATACACCTTCCACACAAATTCCCATATAAATAATTGCACATAGTTAAGGTAATACCTGCGTCAGTCGTTTCAGTATTCCGAGCATTTTCTAGAACTAAGGTGTAGGGACAGAGCCAGTCGTACTAGCATTAGGCTTAGTGTTGTTTGGATGAGTTCGCGGGCAAGATTTAGCCAAGTGCCCTCTCTGACCACATTTAAAACAGGCTCCTAATAGGCGGCGACAAATGCCCCAATGTTGTTTCCCACATTCTTTACAAATAGGTATACCATTGTTCACACTGCTTTCCCGACTCTTTTTGTTCACAGTTTTCGCCCTAGATTTTTCATTCGCAGTGGTCATTAAATTACTAGTTATTTCAACTTTCTGTTTCTTCTGTTTCGTTCTTTCGGATTCAGTTGATGATGTTGATTTTGATATTTTCAATGCTGCTATGTTTGCCTCAGACATTAATGCTCTATCAAGGACATCTACATACTTTGACAGTTTTAAAACACCAACTCGGTCAAACACATCTAGGTCAAGCCCACCTTCAAATTTTCTAGCCTTTTTGTAGTCAGTGTCTATCATGTGGAGTGCATATTGGGCCAATTCAGTAAATTTTGCTTCATATTCGGCCACAGTCATATTGCCTTGTTTTAGTTGTTCAAATTCGGATACCTTCCTATCCCGAATGCATTGGGGAAAGTATTTTTCGAAGAAAATTTCTTTAAACCTCTCCCACGTCACACCTTCATTATCATTTCGTACTAACATCTACCATCTCCTAGCTTCTTCTTTGAGCGTGAATGTTGCCAACAAAACTTTCTGTGCCTCAGTACATGGAAATACCTCAAATATTTTCTCAGTTTCTAAGACCCAAGCCTCGGCTTTTAACGGTTCAATACCCCCCTGAAATTCCAGTGGTTTCATGTTATTGTATTTCTGTGTCAGTGTTACCATATCATAATTAGCTGGTTCAGGTACATGTATTTGCCCTTGTTGCTGTTGTTTCATATTTTCGGTTAAGGCTTCAACCATTCTTTCTAACCGGCTAATTCTAGCGTCAGAAGATTCAGATTCATTTACATTCCTTGTCTTTTCCATTGGCTACACACAAACAGGTTACTTATTAATATAAGGAAAGTTCTCACTGTTCTCACATTTCATTTTATATTAGACGTGTTTATACTTTCATTTCAATTCGGATACAGTCACATGATCCCTTACTTTCATACGTTCACGTTCACATAGATTCCACATTCGGTATTGAAATTAACATCACATGTTATTCCACTTAACTTCTTTGATTATGCACAAAGGTTTCATTTCAATGTATTTTCAATAAGGACGTGTTCATAATAGTTCATACACTTAAACATGGTAATGCAATATCCTTATTTCATTTCTAATACATCCTATAGCTCATATAGACACGTGTGTGCGGTATAACTCGTGCTTTGATACCACTTTGTCATGACCCAAACCCCCCTATAGGTTTAGCATCGTAACCGACCAGTAATCCTTGGACTACCGAAGGCCTCTGAACAGATTAACAAGATTAAGGGGTTAGCGGAAGCAAATACATAAATATAGTTGTCCAATGAGCTGTGCTGATTTATATGAACAGAATATTTAAAACTTTATATAAGCATGCAATAGTCATTCATACATTATAAAATCTTCCTTCTAAGCTCAAAACACACCCTTAAACACATAATCTTCATGTTGATAAATTAAATTCATAATTTATGGTTGATTTCATACCTATAGTCTAGAATTAACTAGATTCTTGTACAAAATTGATGAACTCAAGTAAAGCCCTCAACTTCTACCTTTAATTTCTACCTTTCTCTCTCTAGAATTGCACTCTCTCTCTCCCTAAGATGAATTCTCAGATTTTGGCACTCAAGAAATGAGAGAAAAGAGCTAAATGTGTTAAATATATAGTCATCATGATATAATGCATTAATTGGCACATTAGGCTAACCAAACACAACCTAATTAATCGTTCTGAATTAATTTTTAATAAAACTTGCCATATGGTTCTAAAAATTCCAAATAACATATCGGTGTAGTCAAATTTGGTTTCGGATGCCGATAAGGCTTTTAATTTACATATTAAAGTGGAATTCCAAACAGATATTCTATAAGTAACAGATAGAAGGCCAAATATCATGCAATTTACATATTAATCCCATAATTCATTTAATCCACTCAATTAGCATCTTTAATCACTGATTAGTAGCTAATTACGGGTCAGGGTTATTACATTTGGCTTTGGTGGTAAGATCGAGCAAAAACAGAGTGCATCTACATCTCATGATATAAGAACTCAAGGAAAAGGAGAATAAAAAATTCAACATGAGGATGGACTTCTCAAACTTCCTGGAGTTGGTAAGGTCAAAGAAAAGAAGGTACACCCTGTTTTTATTTGTCATCATTGTGACATGTATGGTCATATTCGCCCTTATTGTTATAAGTTGCATGGGAGAGTGTCTCATAGAGATGGAAGAAATTCCAATATCTCGTGGGGTAGGAGACACTTCTTTGGTAGTAATGAGGTTAAGGGTCATATTAGATCTCGTTATTTTGATGTGCTTGAGACCAAACATGGAGCGAGCTTGCATTTGCCTAACTTTAGGAATAGGAAGTTGGAAACCATATCAAGACGGGTTCTCATTGAAGGGGAAGGGAACCACAACGTCAAGACATTACCCATAAACCGCCATTCTCACAACTTTGTTCATACTAAAGCAGTTTGGGTGAGAAAACTTGACTTGTGTTAATTTGTTTAGTCGTTTTAGTTGTTGTTGTTTTTTTTTTTTTTTTTTTTTGAGTCTTTTGATGTATGCCTGTTCGTTTTCTGTTTTGCTTTGTTTTCAAAAAAAAAAAAAAAATCAAAAAAGATTTTCTTAGTATGGTTTTGCAAGCTTGAAATTTTTGAGTAGTTCTTGGTGCATATTAGAATTGATGAGAATATCCATTACATGTTAATATATGTGTGCTTTTTGTGGTCATTACTCATTTCGGAGTGTGTGTTATTTGATTGGTATGTCTCATTCTGTACACACTATTAGATTAGCAAATTTTGGAGTCTTCCACCTTAGTGATCATTTTTTTTCTCTATGGACTTCTGTCATTGTATCTTCTGCTTTTCGAGAGGAATTGACCTATACTAGCATATCATGGGTGATGTTGAGTCTCTTAACCATCCTCTATCTTTTTGCATTGCCATGGCTTACCCCTCTATTTTTTGTAGTCTAGCCATGAGGAAAAGGCTACCTCAGAGTCACCAACCAAGCTATCCTTATTATATCCATGCTTCTCTGGTTCGGTTTCCATACTCTTGAGTGTGTCAGCCACCAATGAGTGTGCAAAAGAAAGAAAAAAAATGTGCAAAGGAAAAAAAATGCGAAAAAAGGGATTCATTGATTGTGGGGAAGCCTCCGCTATTACTCAACAAATACTCCTTGATTCCTATTGGTTTGACTTTCCTTGGTTGTGCTTAGATTCTCTTGACGGAGGTCCAGCTTTCATATCGCTACTAGGATTTGAATCTAGTGTTTGTCGAACTTCAAAAGTCACACACACACTTTTATCATGGGATCTATGCTTTTCACATAATGCATCACTTTCTTTTATGAGGAATCTTCTAAAGGCTATGCACATTGTGTTTTCAAGTAATTGTGCTTCTTAGATAATCTTGTGTGTTTCAAGGTCCAAATTTGAAATTCCTTGATTGCTCTACCATATTATTTTTTGTCGTTTTCTGTTTGTTCTTTGTTTTTAGTGAGAGGGAGTTTGGTTTATCATTACAAGAGTTTGTTAGTATGAACACTTTGATTTGTTTGGTAAGGGAGATTGGCTATAATTGTTTTGCATGTTGCTATGCACTGTTTGCTTATTATTTCCTTCTTGCATGCTTCTGATATTTACATCATCATATCATTGCTTGTGTGGTTTATGATCTTGCTTTGGTTGTTTGAGCTTTCTTTGTCAATTCGTGACAAAAAGGGGGAGAAAGTTGTTTTTCATATGTCTTAAGATTTCATGCATTCATGCCATGTGTCGGGTGCATGTGTTTTAGTTTTCAGGTTTTCATGCTACATATTCTTAAAATCTCCAAGTCGCATCTGTTCATGTGTTCCATTTCATGCTTCAAAAATGCTTCAAGATAATCTAGTCATATGTTTATTGCTTTTTCATATACTCTTGTGGGACTAATAGCTGTTTTGCAGATCATGACCTTGAGAAAGAAGTTTGTTTTTGTTGGCTGTAATGGGTTGGGGTGATTAGGATTTTATTTGTTAGGTGTGTTTTGTCACGGCATTGCCAAAGGGGGAGATTGTTAGGTTTTTATTCTTGGCAATCCCAATTGACAAAACTCATTTCAGTTGTACTTGCTTTCGCACTTTTTATTTCAGTGAGGCTATGAGTTTTTAGATGCGGATCCAACCCAAATTGTGCCTTGTAGAGAAGTTTGTGATGTTAATGCTTTCAAGATTGCCACTTCGCTAATTATGATGGGGATCGAGCTGCCCGTCACTCATGGGTCCAAGGATAACGCCTTGGCTGGTCGGACAACGCCGAAGTGGGTCGAGGGCGCTTCAAAGTAAAATACAAAAATGCATTCAAAGTTACCTGTCCACTCGAGCGGACATTCCCACGCTCGAGCGGAGAATGATGGGTTTCAGAAGTTTGTTCGCTTGCAAAAATACTGGATGTTGTTTTTTCGTGCTCGAGCGGCACTTTTCGCGCTCGAGCGTAGGTCCACTCGAGTGGCCAATCTAACGCTCGAGCGGAGATTGCGGGACAGTTTTCTATAAATACGTGTTTCAGTCCAAATCTAGGATTACTTCTCCAGATAGGTTCTAGGGTTTATATCTGGGGATATTTTGCTAGTTTTCTTTGATGTTTTGATTGAGTAGTCAACTCATGGTTTAAACATCAAAGGGTTATTTGTTTGTTCTACACAAAAGAGAGAGTTGTTCTTCGGTGGATTCTGAAGAATTCGAGCTTGAAACTTTGGTGGTTTCTGGAGTGGCTCATTGTTAAGACAATTTCGAGGTGAAGACGGGGCTAAAAGAGGCACATAGGGGATGGTTCAATTCGGGCGTGGATTCGCTAGGTAATTGTGAGTATACCTGTGTAATTCCTTTATATCTTCTTAGTGGATTGTTTTATAGCTGTTGCTCGTGGTTTTTTTATCACAATTGGAGGTGCTCTAATTGTGGTTTTTCCATGTAAAATTGTTGTGTCGATTTGTCTTGATTGTTTGATTGGGATTGTTATATACTGCTTAAAATTGATACATAATCACAAATCAACATCTAGGGGATTTCTAGATTTTTCAATTTTGATTGGATTTTGTTTTCTTCAATGAAGACCATAAAATTGAAGTAAAAAAATAAATAAATTGGATATCATTTTTTTTTATTGTCATTTTATTTAATAGAAAATGTGAAAATTTATTGAGAATAATATTTTACTATAACATTAGATTTTTGTATAACTAGGCAAATTTAAAACTTTTAAATATCATTGTGTTATTTATTTTTATCCTATTTCTACCCCATTATTTCATTACTGTTATTTGTTAATTTGTTAGTTATAATTCAATTAATTGAAAATGAAAGCTTAATATAATTTTTCATATATATTATAGTTAATTTGTTACAGTTATAGATATATATAATATAGCGATTCCGGCTTTGACCTGATCCATTTGATATTCTGGAGTTCGGGTTTTACGGTTTCCAAATGTTGTTCATGTCTTTTCCCCTTTATTCTTAGTTGAGTTTGGTTATTAAGTTGGTTGGCGCATGTTTGGAACAGGTTAGTTGCTTAGTTTTCAGACTTTTGTTGTTCAGATTTTTGTTCTTGTGCTTGAGCGGTACTTCTTGCGCTCGAGCGGGCTTTGCAAACTCTCAGTACTTTTGCAGGTTTGCAAAACTACTGGGAGGGTGTATTCTACGCTCGAGCGGTTCTTTCTGCGCTCTAGCGGGCTTAGCTCGAGCGGCCATTCTTGTACTCGAGCGATGGTTTGTTTTCTGCAAAACTCTTGGATGTGTGTATTCTGCGCTTGAGTGATCATTTCTTGCGCTCGAGCGAACAACTTATTGTATTTGGCACTCAAACGTCAAGTCTTGCGCTTGAGTGGATTGTGCGTATATCAGTTTGTAAAAAGGTCATTTTACATCACTTTTTCACTTCTCTCTCTCTACTTTTCAAAAACCCTAGATTTAGATTCTCTCTCTCTAAAATTTCTCTTCTCTCTACATTTTCACCTAGATCTAGTGATCCCTATATCCGTGCACCTTTGTTAAAAAGGTGGTGCGCATCAAGAGTTCTTTTTTGGTCCGATTAAAGTTTGGTTTTGGTATGTTTGACGTCTCTCCATCTCTTCCTTTGGTCTTCTAAGCTTGAGGTAGGGATTTTCTATACATTCATATAACTTTTAACTTAGTTATGAGTTATTATGTAACAATGGTGGAATTTGGGTGTACAATGAACAAACTTAGGATTTGGGTATTAAATCAAAAGAGGAGTGTCACGACCCAAACCCGGCCCTATGGGTTTAGCACCATAACCGGCCAGTAATCCGAGATTACCGAAGGCCTTCTTAACAGTAATACAGTAAAACAGAGTACAAGGCCTGGCGGAAGCCAATACAGTAAATAAATAATGTCCAATAAACTGTGACAGTTTGTATGCCAAAAAGATTTTCATACATTTATAAATAAACAAGACAGTCTATACCAATATTTGATCACTCGGTCAGGGGACCTAATCCCTTGATAACAGTACAGTAAAGCAGATAATAGTCTATACAAAACAGTGAGACAGTACAGAAGGGGGAATGCTAAAACATCCCTAAGCCTTAGCATGATAGGCTTGGAGCCTCGCACGAGGTCGCTTGACAAAGCCGGAATAACCCCGACGCGTTCGCTTTGGTCGGTGCTGTAGACACCTACATATATATATGAGCAGTGAGCTAAAGCCCAGTGAACAACATAATGCGTAAAGAGGTTTAGAATGAATGTCCTTACAGTAATGAAAACAGTTCAATTAAATCAGTATATCAGTTGTTCAGTACAGTAAACAGTCATATGTGGTACATCCATCAACATAACAGTAGCAGTAGGTCTTAAAAGACCGAACAGTAATTATGGCCATCAATCAAGAAACAAGAGTGGTCAGACGAGGAACCGACAGAGATCTCTCAGAATAATAGTAGCGATAATATAGGACATACATTCATTCAAGAACAATATCGATTCGATGCTTGATTCGATTCGGTGTTCAAAAGATAAACATTTTGAACGTATCTTTACACAATCGTTACTCACAGAGTTCTGGGCTATCAGTAGCTAGAGCGTCTCCTCAGAATGCTAACCCTAAACAGTTAACAGATTGAACACACTTTAAGTTTCACAGTTGGGAAGTGTAATAATTAACTCCCTATTATGCCTCGGTGTGTTCTATGTCTATATCCTCATTAAGATGTCTTAAACTAGGCCTAAGAATACCTAGGATGGGATGAGGATGCAAAGATGTGCACAGAAAACAGTTTAAGAAATTTTCAGTAAAACACGGTCCCACTCGAGCGCAGGTTTCCCCGCTCGAGCGGACAAGCCAACAAAGGTCCCTGCTCGAGCGTATCACCCAACACTCCGCTCGAGCGTACATTTTCCCCGCTCGAGCGGACTGATAAACAGTGCAAAGTACTGGATGTGCGATTTCTCCGCTCGAGCGCGCATCACTCCGCTCGAGCGGACGACCAAAATTTGGAAATTCCAGATTTGAGTCCCAAGCTCAAAATCAAGTTTTGATGCTCCAAATTCGGTCCTCTTGGCCCATTTTCTGGAAAACATTTGTAAACTCATAGAACATCATGTTTCAAAGATCAATTTAAGAAATCAAGGCCCAAGGGTGTTTCAATTAAACTCATTTTCAAACTCATTTTTCATGAACATACATGAACAATATTCAAACATGACATGCATGCATTCAAACCAATTTAAAGCTTCAAAACATGCTCTAAGGAGCTCATTCTTTTCAAAACAAGTTGAAAACATGGACTTAAGTTTAAACATGAGCATGCATGTACAATTCTACCATGAATTCCACTCAAAACTCATCCATTCAAACATGCATGCATGAATTCTAGCATAACTCGCCATGTATGAGCTACAACATGACTTAGTTCTACAATGGAGCATGAAACATGCAAGACTTAGGTTAAACTCACAATTAGAGGGATGAATTCTCTTACTTAAGTCTTGTATTCAAAAATGGAAGCACAATTTTGAAATCAATCTTCAATTTCCAAGCAATTCTATAAGTTGAACCTAATTCCCTCTTAATTCTCTCCCTCTCTTACTCTAAGGTCGGCTAGCTCTCAAGAAAGGCTGATCAAATGTTTGGCATAAGGTGTTATAAGGCTCAAAATGGTTTAAGATAGTGGGCCACTACATGGATTTTTGGTAAATAAGGCAAACTTTGCAACATACCAACATTTAATCTAATTTAATCATACCTAATCACATTTTGGATAATTATACCATAAAATCAGATAAATTACGATGGTCCTAAAACATCAATCTATTTACGGTTCGGCTGCCGATAGGGCCTTCAATTAGCAGTTTAAACATAAAACACGAACAGATAAATAACCAGTCAAACAGATAGAATATGCAATACAATAAATATACTCAATCAATTCAGGTTCAATTTGATTCGATTCGAAGATTTCATTCAATCCAGTTGTCAGTCATTATCAGTCTCAGTTAACAGTAATCAGTAATTAATCGGTAATTTATCGGCAATCGGTACGAGGGTTGTTACAGTCTCCCTTCCTTAAAAAGAGTTTAGTCCTCTAAACTCGAATTACCTTCAGTCAGGAAGAAAACAGGGTTCAGTGGGAACAGTTCTGGATATCTCTTAGCCATGTCGTCTTCCCTTTCCCAAGTGGCATACACACTACCATGGTTCTGCCAGTCCACTTTCACTAGTGGGATCTCTTTATTTCTCAGTTTCTTGATCCGTCGGTTTACAATCTTTATAGGCCGTTCCTCGTAAGTGTAGTTATCACTCAACACTATCCGAGTAGGCTCAATCACATGAAATAGATCTATAAGATAGTCTCTCAACATCGAAATGTGGAAGACGTTATGCATATGCCCCATTTCATGAGGGAGCGCAACTTGATACGCCACTGGATTGATTTTCTCAATAATCTCATACGGTCTGACATATCTCGGTGCTAACTTGCCTTTGACTCCAAAACGAATTTGGCCTTTCATCGGTGTCACTTTCACAAACACATAATCACCCACTTCATATTCTCTGTCCTATCTTCTGACATCTGCATAACTCTTCTGTCTGCTCTGTGTAGTTTTCAGTCTCTGCTGTATCAGTTTCACTTTCTCAGTCGTTTCATAAACAATCTCGGGCCCAAGCAAAGGCCCATCTCCAACTTCTGCCCAGCAAATCGGAGATTTACATTTTCTGCCATACAATGTCTTGAAAGGCGCCATACCGATACTTGAATGGTAACTGTTGTTGTAGGCGAATTCAACTAATGGCAGATGACTTTCCCAATCTCCCTGAAAATCAATGACACACATTCTCAGTAAATCCTCCAGAGTTTGGATGGTCCTTTCTGACTGGCCATCTGTCTGAGGATGATAGGCACTACTCAGCCTCAATTTAGTACCCAATGCAGTCTGTAGGCTTTGCCAAAACCTCGATATAAACTTCGAATCCCTGTCAGAAACAATAGACACAGGCACTCCATGCAGTCTAACAATTTCGTCAATATAGAGTATAGCCAGTTTGTCCGTATTATAAATTGTCTTGATAGGTAGGAAGTGTGCAGATTTAGTCAGTCTATCAACAATAACCCAAATAGAGTCCATACCTTTTCTAGAGCGAGGCAATCCAACGATAAAATCCATCGTGATATGCTCTCATTTCCACTCCGGTATGGGTAAGGGTTGCAGTAAGCCTGCGGGTCGCTAATGTTCCGCTTTAACTTGTTGGCAATGAAGACATTTCGATACAAAATCAGCGATTTCTTTCTTCATTCCCGGCCACCAGAAATTCTGTTTCAGATCTTGGTACATTTTCGTATTCCCCGGATGGATAGAAAATTTTGAGTTGTGGCCCTCTTGCAGAATTCTTCTTTTCAATTCAGAATCATTCGGTACACACAGTCTTTCTTGAAACTTCAGTACATTGTTTTCAAATTTGAATCCCGGTCTCGGTTTAGATTCTCTCTCTTCGATGATCTTCTTGAAGAAGTCATCCAGTTGCTGTTTCTCTTTAATTTCTTCAATCAGTGCCGGTTGAGCAGAAATAGTAGCTAAGGTTCCACCTTGTTCTTTCAAAACAACTTCAATTTCAGACTTTTCAAGGTCACAAAGCAACTCTTTCTGTCCAGTGAGCAAACAAGCTAAGTTCGCAATCGATTTCCGGCTCAGTGCATTGGCAACGGTATTGGCTTTTTCCGGGTGATACAGAATCTGTAAGTCATAATCTTTGATCAGTTCTAGCCATCTCCGCTGTCTCATGTTCAGTTCTTTCTGTCTGAAGAAATATTTCAAACTCTTGTGGTCAGTGTATACTTCACATGTCACCCCGTAAAGGTAGTGACGCCAGATTTTCAGTGCAAACACTACTGCAGCCAGTTCCAGATCATAGGTCGGGTAGTTCTTTTCATGTGGTCTCAGTTGTCGGGAAGCATAGGCAATAACTTTTCCATTCTGCATTAACACACACCCCAAACCCTTATGAGAAGCATCACTAAAAACAGTATAACCATCCGTACCTGTAGGTAGGGTAAGAACCGGTGCAGTGACGAGTCTAGTTTTCAACTCTTGGAAAGCTGATTCCCTTTGGTCAGTCCAGTCAAATGATGTCCCTTCGTGTTAATGGGTGGTGGTAAGGCAATTTTGGAGAAATCTTTGACAAATCTTTTGTAATATCCAGCCAGTCCCAAAAAGCTTCGGACTTCTGTTACATTTGTTGGTCTAGGCCAGTTCACTACAGCTTCAATTTTCTGCGGATCAACAGATATACCATCCTTGCTAACAACATGCCCCAAAAACATAACATGATCAATCCAGAATTCACATTTAGACAGTTTAGCATACAGTTTCTGTTCTCTTAGGGTCTGTAGGGCAAGTCTCAGATGGTGTTCATGTTCTTCTATACTTTTGGAGTAAATCAATATGTTATCAATAAATACAACAATAAAATCGTCAAGGTACGGTTTAAAGATTCTATTCATGAGGTCCATAAATGCAGCTGGTGCATTCGTGACTCCGAATGGCATAACTAAAAATTCATAGTGTCCATACCTCGTTCGGAAAATAGTTTTATCAATGTCTTCTGGTTTAACTTTCAGTTGATGATATCCCGATCTGAGATCAATCTTAGAAAACACTTGTGCACCCTGTAACTGATCAAACAGGTCATCAATTCGTGGTAATGGGTATTTATTCTTTACAGTTACCTTATTCAGTTCGCGATAGTCAATACACAGTCTCAGTGAGTCATCTTTCTTCTTTACAAACAAAACAGGAGTGCCCCACGGTGAAGTACTCGTCCTGATAAACTTTTTGTCTAACAGTTCTTGCAACTGCACTTTCAATTCTTTCAATTCAGTTGGGGCCATTCAGTAGGAAGCTTTGGATATTGGTTGTGTGCCCGGAATCACATCAACAGTAAATTCAATCTTCCTGTCAATCAAATCCCCTGGCAGCTCATCTGGAAAAACATCTGGGAATTCTCTGACTATAGGAATACAGTTCATATCAGTTTTAACATTATCATCAATAGGTACAGTCAATACGGAACACAGATATCCTTTACACCCCTTCCTAATCAATTTACAAGCTTTCACAGATGAAATCAAATACGGAGGAGGTATTACTCAACTTCCATTAAATACAAATTCAGGCAAACCAGGTGGACGAAAAACAACTTGCTTTGTCACATAATCAATGGTAGCATGATATTTTTGTAACCAGTCCATCCCCAATATCACATCAAAATGATCAATATTCAATGGCAGTAAATCAATAAACAGATGCATATCCCCAACAATAATCTCACAAGCAGGATACATATAAGCACATGTCATGGATCCTCTTACGGTTGATGATACAGCTAGCAGATAATTCATAGGTTCTAAGGGTCTATTCAATTTACGCGAAAAAGTATGCGACACATAAGAATATGTAGACCCCGAATCAATCAGTATATACGCATTTTGAGCATAGATAGAGAGGATACCTGACACAACAGTTTCAGTATTTTGCACGTCTCCCGGTACTAGGGCGAACACTCGGCCCTACCTCATAGGCTTCTTCCCGGTAGCTTTGGGGTTAGGCTTTGGTGCTACAGTTGATGCTGCGGCGCTGCCTGCAGCTTTACTATTGCCCGGAGCAGTGGAAGGGCAATCTTTCACCATGTGGCCCACCTTGCCACACCTGTAACAAGCACCAGAGATTTTATAACAAATTCCTTTATGGTTCTTACCACATTCGGAACAGGGCGGAAAGGGACAGTTTCCTTGACTGGAAGTAGTCGTTGACCTTGTATTTTGCTTTTTGTTCAATTGATTGTGCTTGCCTTTCTTGAATTTGAAATTCTGTCTTTTACCACGCCATTCAGATACCGGCGTCTCAGATTGTTTCACAACTTCGATGTTTGATTCAGCCATCAATGCTCGGTCAAGAACACCCACATAAGTCAGTAGCTTTAAAACATTTATCTTGTCCAGTATTGCAACATTCAGGGCGCCTTCAAACCTTCTGGCCTTTTCGTAATCGGTATCCACCATATGTGGTGCATATCTGGCAAGTCCAGTAAACTTCATTTCATATTCAGCGACAGACATTGTGCCCTGTTTTAACTGTTCAAATTCAGTGACCTTCCTGCCCTGACACACTGAGGGGAAGTATTTTTCAAAGAAGGCTACTTTAAATTGAGCCCAAGTCATAGCAGTGTTATCATCCCGAGTAAGCATCCACCACCTTCTTACTTCCTCTTGCAAAGTAAAGGTAGCCAACAGCACTTTATGTGCCTCAGAACATGGAAAAACCTCAAACAATTTTTTAGTCTCAAGAACCCAAGCTTCAGCCTTTAACGGTTCAAGCCCTCCCTGAAAGGAAGGCGGTTTCAGTTTGCTGAACTTCTGGGTGAGAGCAATTATGTCCCCATCATTAACATTCAGATTCTGGTTCGGCTGTACCGGAGGAGGAGGAGGAAGTAGGGGCTGTTGGTTCTGTTGTTGATCAAGTCTAGCAGTTATCAGTTCCATCATCTTTCCATTCTTGCCATTCTTGCCTCAGTGGATGAGGATTCAGATTCATTTGCATTATCCATTTCACTATAAACAGTTATAAGAGTTATAACAGTCATCAATATAGACAGTAATTTCTTTAAACAGGTTAACACATTGGCATATAATCAGTCATGTCATAGCCACACACTTTCCATGCTCATGAATGCCCTAATCACTTTTCTAGGACACCCTATAGCTCATTTGGACACGTGTGTGCGGTATAACTCGTGGTTAAGTATCGCTCTGATACCACTCTGTCACGACCCAAACTCGGCCCTATGGGTTTAGCAATCAGTAACCACCCGATGTCAAGAGATTACCAAGGCCTTCTTGATATCTGATAAAAAATAGAGTCTGAGGGCCTAATATCTGATAAATAAATAATGTCTAATGAGCTGTGACAGTCTATATGCCAAAAAGATTTTCATACATTTATGCAGTCAAAAAGTACAGTCTATACCAATATTCTGATACTCGGTCGAGGACCTAATCCCTTGATAACATGATGCGAAAGCGGATAACGATCTATAGAAAGCGGTGAGAGCGATGTAGAAGGGAATGCTAAAACACCCCTATGCCTTAGCATGATAGGCTTGGAGCCTCGCAGTGAAAGACGAGTGGTCGGCTTGACAAAAGCTGGAATAACCCCGTTGCGTCTAGCTTTGGTCCGGTGCCTGTACACCTACATATATATATGAGCAGTGAGCTAAAGCCCAGTGAATGACATAATGCGTAGAGAGGTTTAGAATGAATGTCCTTACAGTAATGAAAACAGGTCAATTAAATCAGTATATCAGTTGTTCAATACAAAGAAATCATATGTGGTACATCCATCAAAGATAATAAGAATATTAGGTCTTAAAAGACCGAACAGTAATGATGGCCATCAATCAAGAAATGAGTGGTTCTACGAGAAACCGGCGAGATCTCATGCTTGATAACGATGGCGAGGTGCTAAGGATGCCACAAGATGCGATTGAGAATATAGGACATACATTCATTCAGTAAACAATATCAGTTCAGTAAACAGTTCAGTTCAGTATTCAAAAGATAAACATTTTGAACGTATCTTTACACAATCGTTACTCACAGAGTTCTGGGCTATCAGTAGCTAGAGCGTCTCCTCGGAATGCCAACCCTAAACAGTTAACAGATTGAACACACTTTAAGTTTCACAGTTGGGAAGTGTAATAATTAACTCCCTATTATGCCTCGGTGTGTTCTACATCTATATCCTCATTAAGATGTCTTAAACTAGACCTAAGAATGCCTAGGATGGGATGAGGATGCAAAGATGTGCACAGAAAACAGTTTAAGAAATTTTTAGTAAAAGCAGGTCCCGGCGAAGGAGTTTCCCCTTTCGGCGGACAAGCCAACAAAGGTCCCCGCTTGAGCAGCAATATCCTCGCTCAAGCGTGTCACCCAACACTCCGCTCGAGCGTACATTTTCCCCGCTCGAGCGGACTGATGAACAGTGCAAAGTATTGGATGTGCAATTTCTCCGCTCGAGCGCGTATCACTCCGCTCGAGCGGACTGTAAAACAGGTCAAAATTGCTAGGAGCTTGATTTCCCCACTCGAGCGGCACTTTCCACACTCGAGCGGACGGCCAAAATCTGGAAATTCTAGATTTGAGTCCCAAGCTCAAAATCAAGTTTTGATGCTCCAAATTCGGTCCTCTTGGGCCCATTTTCTGGAAAACATTTGTAAACTCATAGAACATCATGTTTCAAAGATCAATTTAAGAAATCAAGGCCCAAGGGTGTTTCAATTAAACTCATTTTCAAACTCATTTTTCATGAACATGCATGAACAATATTCAAACATGACATGCATGCATTCAAATCAATTTAAAGCTTCAAAACATGCTCTAAGGAGCTCATTCTTTTCAAAACAAGTTGAAACACATGGACTT
The DNA here is from genome assembly GCA_025200525.1 of Camellia lanceoleosa. Taxonomy (NCBI): domain Eukaryota; kingdom Viridiplantae; phylum Streptophyta; class Magnoliopsida; order Ericales; family Theaceae; genus Camellia; species Camellia lanceoleosa. The sequence continues at coordinate 194,592,047 of CM045758.1, read as the reverse complement.
AAGTTTAAACATGAGCATGCATGTACAATTCTACCATGAATTCCACTCAAAACTCATCCATTCAAACATGCATGCATGAATTCTAACATAACTCGCCATGTATGAGCTACAACATGACTTAGTTCTACAATGGAGCATGAAACATGCAAGACTTAGCTTAAACTCACAATTAGAGGGATGAATTCTCTTACCTAAGTCTTGTATTAAAAAATGGAAGCACAATTTTGAAATCAATCTTCAATTTCCAAGCAATTCTACAAGTTGAACCCAATTTCCTCTTAATTCTCTCCCTCTCTTACTCTAAGGTCGGCTAACTCTCAAGAAAGGCTGATCAAATGTTTGGCATGAGGTGTTATAAGGCTCAAAATGGTTTAAGATAGTGGGCCACTACATGGCTTTTTGGTAAATAAGGCCAACTTTGCAACATACCAACATTTAATCTAATTTAATCATACCTAATCACATTTTGGATAATTATACCATAAAATCAGATAAATTACGATGGTCCTAAAATATCAATCTATTTACGGTTCGGCTGCCGATAGGGCCTTCAATTAGCAGTTTAAACATAAAACACGAACAGATAAATAACCAGTCAAACAGATAGAATATGCAATACAATAAATATACTTAATCAATTCAGGTTCAATTTCAGTCAGTCAGTTCAGTATTTCATTCAATCCAGTTGTCAGTCATTATCAGTCTCAGTTAACAGTAATCAGCAATTAATCGGTAATTTATCGGCAATCGGTACGAGGGTTGTTACAAGGAGTTTCTAAGTGAATGAGTTATAAACGGTTATGGGGTTGAATATGAAGTTATATTGTGACAACTTACTTGATTTTGGCATTTGGGTTGGCATTTGGTAAAGTGGGAGTTTGTTCTAAAATGTTTCCAATATTTATTTTGTATAAATAAATGGAATTAGGATTACAAATGTGAAATTGAATGGATGTTGACATAAACAATGGAGAAGGATATGTATTATCACTTACCTATGAAATTTTGGATAAATTATCTGTCTTCTGATTGAATATCTGTTTAGAAATATTTGTATTAGGCTATCGGTAGAGGATAATTATGATTGTTGTAGAAATTGCATGAAGATTAGATGAATTGAAACTAATCTCTTATTTATTGTCATTAACTATGACTGTGTTTTAAATATATTGTATATGTATGATGTTTGGGAGGCGAAAGGGGATGGATTTAATTGAATTAAGTTGGCTTGTGTGTCTAGAGTGAAAGTCCCGAAACCGCGCATATACATGGGTGTTGATTCTCGCGGGCAAAATTTTCGTAAAATGACAAATTAAAGTGTTCGTGTGATTGTTGTGTTGATTAGAGAACCATTGAGTTGAAATCTCAGTTGGGTTGTCTGGAAAATAAAGAAATTTGCTCATGAGTTGAGATAAAATGAACTGACGTGAATGAAATTGAGATAACAATTATAAGAAAAAAAAACTTGGCATATTATGACTTTGTAAAACTTGAATGATTTTACTACGAGTATTGTATATGCACACTTTACTTATATCTTTGTTAAGACTCATATATTGTGTTAGATTGCTTCTACTGGGTTTTGGCTCACCCTATTTGGGATAAACCATTTTCAAGTACTGGTGATATACCTCCGCCAAGGCAATAGATTGGAGGGATTTGAAGCAAGAGCTTCTATTTTTGTCGTATCTATTTTGTATAGCCAAGGGCTTAAATTTGTATTGAGGTAGGCTCATTTTTGTTGTAACCAAGCAGCGACTTGGAAGGATGTAAGCCATTAAGGCAAATGAATAGATGTGTAACTTTCATTCCTTCTTATATTTGTCTCTCATATATATTAAACTCTGGTGAATGAAAGCATGTCAATTCCATTATATTTTTGCCTATGAGATGAGTTTGTGTTTATTTCTGGGGGCGTTACATATAATAACATAATATATAGGGATAATCTCTAAATATAATTTCTATTTTTTTGGTGTGATTAAAATAGTTCATCTTAAATAGTATATGGAAGAGTTAGATGGCTTTTTTTATCTTTAAAAAGCCCAATATTTTTTTTTTTTACTTTTTAATTTTTTAAATTGAAATATCAATTGTTTGTGTCCATAAAACAAAACTAATAAACACATACACATTTTTTTTCTTTTTCTTTTTTTTCTTTTTTTAATATGTAGGATATTTACAAATGGATAATGTTTGACATCTCAATTTTTTTTTTCATAATCCGACTTACAATGATGTAGTTATAAGTGTCAATTTTTATACAAATATGAGAAGAGGATTAATTAAATTATACATTTTAACCAACCACATACTCAAACTTTGACAATTTCGAGATGCTATTTCACTATAATTTCAATTAAGAGAATCTTCAATTCTTAATATTTTTTTTTATCAAATTATAATTTGATAAAAATTTAAAAGAATGAAACGTTAAAAATTATTATTTTTTCCATCAAAATTGGTGAAAAGAAAAAAAAAATTCGAATAAGAATAAAAGTTATTTTAAAAGTTGATAAAAATTTAATGAAAAATTTAAAGTAATTCATATCAAATCAAAATCTTTATTCAAATTTAAAATCAAATTAGATAAAAAAAAATTAAAAGAAAATGATGAAAGTTTGAAAATATTTTGAAACCTTCTTATTCTTAAAGATTAGAAATTTGTGTGTGTATTATATTTCATATTGTATTTTTAGTTATGAAATTGAAATCAAAAGAAATGTAACTTAAATTATTGGAATAATAATAGAAATATCATATTAATTATTGCTAAATATCACTTCACTTCACATTTAATAATAAAATTATATGTTTGTCTTAATTATAACTTTTAAATATGTATATTTTCATAACAAGAAGAAGTATGTCATAACTCATTTAATCTCATTTAATCAAGTTTAATTTTTTTAATATAAATTAACAAAATTGCACTAAATAATTATATATATATATGTATTAATTTTTTTTAAACTAATAATTTAAAAAATTATAAATATAAAAGTTAACTTATAAATTTCATATATACCACAAGACAAAATATTAAATTACTTCAAGATAATTATAATATTTTTTTAAATTTTTTTTATAAAGTCCCATGTATAGCATGGGTTACCACTAGTAAAAAATAAACTTAAAATGAAAGAAATTGGAGCAAAAGATTCATTAAATTAAATTTCCTCTCCCTCAAGGTTTACACAAGTGAGATTACGGATTGTGGATATGTCAGTGGATTGTGATTCTCTTTATTCCAAAATTGTGATGGGAGATTTTCATTGCATTAACTAAGAGCTTGTAATAATTGTTTTTTATGATTGTGAATTCTTTCTTAAGCGGATTTTGTTTCAAGTGGATTCTTTCTCCAAGAGCTTGTAATAATTCTATCTTAAATGGATTCTTTCTCCAATTTAAAATATTGATAAATCGTTATAATTATTTCACAACTCTTAAATCATGTAATAGAGATCTTCTATTTCTATTATAATTATGTAATGGAAAGAACTTCAATGTCTTAAGTGGATGTGAAAAGGGCTCACTGTACGTCTTATATGGCTTTCACCATATGAGGAGGGTAGTTTTATGAGTTTCATATAGTGAGATCTCCTACCCAACAAGTCTCAAGCCTCAATTTTTTCTTCTCCTCTTTTATTTATTTATTTATTTTTGATGTTTTAGTTTTACAACAAAATTAATCATAAAAAAATGAAAAATGCTTGAGACCCACTTTTTTGGAGATCCCCACAACCCTCTTTAGATCTCAACGTTGATGTATATGTGAAACCAACTTATGTATGTGTGAAGCCGACACTATCAATGATTGAGATCCAAAAGGAAGATCCCCACAACCCTCTTTGGATCTCAATGTTGATGTATATGTGAAACCAACTTATGTATGTGTGGAGCCTACACTATCAATGATTGAGATCCAAAAGGAATTGTGAGGATCTCCAAAAAAAAAAAAAAAATCTCAATCATTTTTGAAAAAAAATTTAACAAAACGGAGTTGGCCCATCAAAACTTTCGTCCACAATCTGTTTTAGTATATCGGAGGTGATAGCTCCAGAATGGGGAAGTCTTGCCCATAATTTTTTGTTGAATATTACTAGCAATCCAACACCAACTCACGAAAACAAAAAACAAAAAACAAAACAAAACAAAAACAAAAAATTAAGAAATGCATTAACTCCAAATTAAATTACTGTAAGGTTTTCTTCTGTGCTTCTTGGTCCTCATCAATCCCAATCAGCTCTCTTCCTCTATTCGCTTGCTGCACCCAGTCCGTCCTCATCAACACAATCACCATTAAAGCAGCACACACCACTTGGGCCGCCAGCAGGCCCAACCACAACCCGGGCAAGCCCATATTCATCACCAAGCCCATCACCACCGCAATCGGCAGCCCAACTCCATAAAAAGCACCTAGATTTATATTCGCCGCCGTGGTTGGCCGCGCACTTCCCCTCAACACCCCACACCCGGCGGTCTGCGGGCAGTTCCCCAGCTCACACAGCCCTGCCACTGGCATCGCCGCCACTGTCAACCCCAAAATGGCTTCGTCGCTGCTGAAACCACGTCCCCAAGCATTCCTCATTGTCACCATGAAAACCATAGCAACCAACCCATTAAAAGCAGCGCACGATAGAGCGATCAGAGACGATGTTCTTGCTTTACCGGGTTGGTTGGCACCTAACTCGTTCCCAACACGGGTTGACACTGCTAGACTCAGCGACGAAGGGAAGATGTAGACAAACGACGTCGCTTGCAAGAGAATCCCCATGGTGGCCACCGCCTCAGCCGCGTTGGGCAGTAACCCGGATAAGACTATCATCAGCTCATACCACCACCACTCCAAACACACAGACACACAGCTTGGCACCGCTAGTCCGATAAGTGTTTTCCAATCGTTAAAACAAACAATTGAGTCGCATTGTTGCCACGATTTTCTACAAATGCCTGAAAAGCAGAGGTAGAGCAAAAGGGTTATGAGTAGATTGAGGTCTGTTATGGCTGCGGCCATGGCAATGCCTCGAATCCCGAGACCGAGACGATGGACGAGGAAGTAGTTGATGGGGGCGTGGAGAGCGAGAGCCAAGGCTGCGCTGAGGATGAGAGGGAGAGTTATGTTCTGGGTCCTTAGGTAGATTTTGAGAGGGTTGATGAAGGATTGAAAGAGGAGGTCTGGGAGAGAGAAAGCGAGGTATGTTGACGCAATGGAGGAGATTGTTGGGTCTTGGCCGCAAAAGAGAAGGATGGGTTTGATGTTTAGCCATAAGACTGAGATGGGCATGGAGGCGATGACTAGAATTGTGACGGTGCGTTGTAGGGTTTGGTACATGACTTGCCATTGCTTGGCTCCGTGGGCTTGAGAAGAGATGGCTTCCATTCCCATGGCGAGACCGGAGATGATGGAGTAGCCGGTGATGTTCGCAATGCCGGTTGAGAGAGACCCACCGGCTAATGCCTCTTTTCCTAGTCTTCCCATGAAGAGCATTGATATCACTGATTTGCCGTAGATGAGTAGGCCGGTGATGATCATGTGAGTGGCTAAGATGTAGACTTGTTTGATCTCTTGAACCACCTATATATTGAGAAAAATAAAGAACATATTCATAACCCACAAAACAAAAATTAAAAATTATCAATATTTTACAAGATATGGTAGTGTAGACGAACATCAGAGAGGGTTGGTCGCCGCGGATGAGACTGAGAATGGTCTTGATCATCGGAAGAGACATTGAATTTGGGAAGGGTTGGGGTATACATCAAGAGAGGAGTTGCTGAAGTAGTGAGAGCTTTGTGGTGATCATCCATCTTCATATACAAAGACTTTCACTCTCTTATTCTGTGGTCGTCGACGGTGAGATCGATTGTTAAACTGTCTATTTAGAGATTGAAATAAAGAGAGATGGCGTTATGGGAAAATATGATTTGTGGAGAAACGTCACCGACTGCTTTGAAAGCATTTGTTATTATGAGTCTTCTTATGAGTGAGAGTAACATATTCCTTTCTTTGCATCTCTTCTATTAATGAATGAATGAAAGCACCTACTTTGTTCCATTAGCACACTCTCCATATACGTATACACATACAAAAATATATGTGTAGATGTGTATACACTAGACAAATGCGCGTGTGCAGTGTTAGTTAGAGTTTTGGGGGTGAGGAGGGGACGAGTGTGAGTGTGAGTGTGAGTGTGGGAAGGATAAGGTGAAAGGTGGCAACGAGATTAGGGTTTGTCCTCATGCAGCCTCGTAGGTGTCCCTATGGACTCTGCTACTATTATCAACACCCAATATTAGCTAACCCAAAAACCACTGCAAAAATTTTTATAAAAAAAAATTGTTATATATAATTCAATTTTCTATACTATTTTTTCAAGTTTAGACACAAGTGAGTGATTGGTGTCACTTGTGTTGTATCATGAGTGAAAAATTTGTGTAAGAGATGTGATTTTGTAAGTGTAGATTTATCTTTGAGTGTGACTTGTATTTAAATCTATATCACATGGTATTATAACAATATTATGCGGTGTTTTGAGAAATTAATAAAAAGTTAATTTTTTGAGTTTATTTTGTCTTTTTATGAATAAAAATATAAGAGATGATTTGATTTAAAATGGATAAAAAGTCCAAAGCTGACTTTTTACTGGGTTGCCAAAATATCCCTATATATTCAAAATGATAAAAAAAGAGACTATATTTTTGAACCACATTCAATCTAATAAGTGTAAAAAGGCAATGTACATACCATTTCATATGTACTATTTCTGTTTATCAATATTTTAGTGTCCTCAATGTAACATTGTTGATATGACCAATATTTTTTACTTCTCAATGATTACCATTTCTGTGGTTCCTTTTTTTCTTTGTTTATTTATTCATTTTTTCACACGGTTGGAATGGTTAACACTATCCAAATGGAATTTTAATGAATACACAAACTTCATACATAATGATATGGATGTTTATGGCCATTCATTTATAATTAAAAGTGTCTGGTAATTACAAATATATTATTATCACATTATTCTATACATTTTATATATAAAAGTTCTGTTTGTAAATCACTTTCTTATTGAAAAGGCCAAAATTAGAAAACTACCACCATCAACATAACATCGGTGATTATCCTATTTCTATTTTTGTATGATTAATGATAGAAATACATAAATTAGCCGTAAATCTGTGATCGATTCGGTATTTGTTTAAATCTTCTAGTCTGTGATCCTCCATGATCTTCCAAACAATCAGGAGGGTTGAGAATTGAGATGGTGTGACATATCTTATGACTATCAATTGAGAATTTCTATTTTCAATGCTCTCAAATTTTGGTTTTTGAACAAAGTGGATCTCTTGGATAAAGGCGTGTGTAACAACAGCAAGGATATCAATTTTTGTGAATGGAAAGAATTTTGTCCACAAAAAAGACTTAGACAAGGTGATCCTTTGTCACTATTCTTATTTACTGTGGCAGTAGAAGGTTTGAGCATCTTACTAAGGAGAGCAAGGGAGTTGGGAATTATAAAAGGGGTGGAGATTGGTGCTCATAAAGTAGTAGTGTCTCATTTGCAATTTGTAGATGATTTATTACTCTTCTGTGAGACAGAATGGGTGGAAATATCAAATCTTAAAAGGATTTTAAGGTGGTTTGAGATTTTATCAGGGTTGAAGATCAATTATCATAGAAGTGTAGTGTGTAGAGTGAGAGTTCCTGATACTCTACTTAAGGATTTTGCAACTTTGTTAAACAGTATCTTGGGTGGCCATTGAGGGCTAGTCCAAGTAAGAAGAAAACTTGGAAGCCAATTATTGATAATGTAAAGCTTAAACTTACTGGATAGAAGAGGAGGTTTTTATCATTTGTTAGTAGGCTGACTTTGATCAAGGTAGTGCTATCCAATTTGCCAGTGTACTACCTATCTTTATTTAAGAAGCCATAAGGAATAGCAAAGGAGATTGACAGAATTCAAGCTGCTTTTTTATGGGGAGGAGCAGATTTGAAGAGGAAATTGCATTTGGTGAAATAGAAGGAGATAACTAGTGTTGGAAAAATATGGTTTTATAGGCTTATTTTTGGGCCAAATTTGAGCCCAAATTTGAATGGGTCCCAAACGTCTTTTGGGATGAGTCTAAGGAGGTGACATGTTCCTTGCCACGTAGCAAGTCACGCAGTGCAAACAGTTCGTCAGAACCATTTATGAGTGAATGTGAAGTTAACGTCGTTTTCGGGTTCGTGGAATGGACAAATAAAGAATAAAATGTGGGTTTCCTTGTAAGGCTTGTCCCATATTGGAAACTAAAGAGAACCTATGTGTCTATATAAGTTCTAAGTGGCAACACTTGAGTTGGGCCCTAAGGGGCACCCCAAGTTTGTAGAAGGGAGGAGTTATGGACAAAGTGAATCTTAGTTCAAACCACAACACGCGGGCGCCGCCTTCCGTCAGGCTATGCCGGGCGCAGTGGTTGGTCACGTATGTCCTAACTTTAATTATTTGAACAAAATTTATTTGAATTTTTTCAAAAATTCTTACAGGAAAATTTTGAATTTTGCACCAATTTGAATTCAAATTTTTTTCTCCAAACTAGTGTGTCTTTTCCAAAACCAGTTCAAATAGTTTATAATATGTTTTTGTACCGGAAAATTTTGAATTTTGCACCAATTTGAATACATTCCGTTCTTCCCATAACAAATTTAAAACAGCCATCAGTTTCCAACAGGTCAAAACTGCCCAGCAGTTATCTGTTCAAATCTAGACTGCACTTGTTTATTTCAAAAATGGATCTGTTCATTTGAAATTCTTACCTGTTTGGACAGATCTGTTTGGTCACCAATCTGCTTATAAAAGCAGACCATTTCTAGCATTTTTAACATCCAGAAAAATTATCTTGTTTCTCGTTTTTGTTTTTGTGCATTATTATTTTTCATATTAGTTTTAGGGAAATTTCAAAGAGTATAGAACACAAGTTTTGTTCGCCGTACAGATTGTTTGGAGTGCTACTACAATTTGTGTTTTTAACAACTCTATGTTTTTATTTGTTTTCAGTTGTGAATATTGTCTAAGGATAATATAATCCGCTAAACAAAAAGTTTGACTAGAGAGCAAATGAGGAAAAGTTCATCGAGGGGAATGTGATTAAAACATATTACATCAGAGTCATCATAATGGTAACCCTACTTAGATGACTGGAGATCCCAAGAACTAAGTTCAAAGGGACAACTAAGTTATGTGTAGCTCGCTAGAAATCACTAAATGAATCTATCTCTTATCCATTCCTATGATGAGAGTGATATCTGCAACATGTGTTGTATGCAAGGGACTTAGGGTAAGTTATGCTTTTAATGATCACTTATATCTTGAAAAATCAAAAGGGGTATCTTTTAAGAAGAGTGTTTAAGAGACTCGAAAAAAGATCACCTATATAAATGTAAATAGGGCTGGTTTTATGAGATTTGTGAAGGGTTACAATTCTCTAGAGCACTCATGAATGACCAGGTTGTTCAAGGCCCAAATGAACACAATAGTGAGAACTAAACTGTATCTGAGAATATAATATATGAGTTCTACTGTCTTGGTTTACACAAACGGCTGAACAGTTCAAGACATTATGTTCATTGGTTAGCTAGTAAATTCGATAGTGTCTCACAAAGGAAGGTTCAAAACCAAAAGTTACTTATCCTTTACAGAATATTTTCAATTTCTGTACTCTCTGTAATTAGATCATGTTGCATTTTATCTCTGTCAAATTCCATTCATGTAGGGGATTGTTAAAAAAATATGATTTTATAGGCTTATTTTGGGCTAACTTTGAGCTCAAATTTGAGTGGGTCCCAAACGTCTTTTGGGGTGGGTCCAAAGATGTGATGTATTCCTTGCCACGTGGCAAGTCACACGGTGCAAACGGTTCGTCAAAACTATTTATAAGTGAATTAGAAGTTAACGTTGTTTTCGGGTTCGTGGAATGAACAAATAAAGAATAAAATATGGGTTTCCTTGTAAGGCTTCTCCCACATTAGAAACTAAAGAGAACTTATGTGTGTATATAAGTTCTAGGTAGCAACACTTAGGTTAGGCTCCAAGAGGCACCTCAAGTTTGTAGCAAGGAGGAGTTATGGACAAAGTGAACCTTGGTCCAAGCGCGGGTGTGGGTGGTGGGTCGAGTCTGTCCTAACTTTAATTTTTTGAACAAAATTTATTTGAATTTTTTCAAAAATTCTTATAGGAAAATTTTGAATTTTGCACCAATTTGAATTCAAATTTTTTGCTACCAACTGGTGTTTCTTTTCCAAAACCAGTCCAAAGAGTTTATAACTTGTTTTTGCATTGGACAGATTCAATTCTTTCCATAATAGATTTAAAACTGCCAGCAGTTTCCAACAGGTCAAAACTGCCCACCAGTTATCTGTTCAAATCTAGATTACACTTGTTCATTTCAAAAACAGATCTGTTCATTTGAAATTCTTACTTGTTCGGACACATCTGTTTGGTCACCAATCTGCCTATAAAAGCAGACCATTTCCAGCATTTCTAACATCCAGAAAAATTATCTTGCTTCCCATTTTTGCTTTTGTGCATTGTTATTCTTCATATTAAATTTAGAGAAATTTCAGAGAGTATAGAACACAGGTTTTGTTCGTCGTACAGATTGTGTGGAGTGTTATTATAATGTGTGTAAAGATCATTGTATCCTGAGAGATAGACATCATTTATCCATAAGCATCGAGGTGAGGCGAATTTGTCTTAAGGACAAAATGTCACACACTCGACTTGATCTATTTTTGTACTTATACATTTCAGTAAATAAATTCTGTAAGTAATTTATTTTATTTGTTTGATTTGGCTTCAAATTTTTTAGAGAAATATTTGAGAGTATAGAACACAAGTTTGGTTCGTCATACAAATTGTTTGGAGTGCTACCACAATTTGTAAAGATCATTGTATCTTGGGAGATAGACACATTTTATCCATAAGCACCATAGCGGGGCAAATCTGTCTTAAGGGCAGAGTGTCACACACTCGACTTGATCATTTTTATTATTTTTCATTTCGGTAAAATAAATTCTGTAAATAATTTATTTTTATTTGTTTGATTTGTTTTAACTTATTTATTTTACAAAGAAGATTGTTTCAATAATCTAAAGACAAATTTGAATTATTCTATTTAAACAGAGTTTTTCGTTTGTTTCATTTTCTCTTTCTTCTTTTTACAGAAATTATTTTCAGTGGTTTTACAAAGTAATATTCTGATTGGAAAATACAAATAGTAATAATATAATGTGTGACAAATAGCAGTAATATACTGTTTATTTGCTTTGAAAAATAGCAGTAATATACTGGTAGTCATTAACAATGCAGAATATTTATTTGTGAAGTTGGTCAGAAATTAATTTTGATTTTTAGAAATAATTTCTGAGTTTTCATTAATTAAAATTCTGTTTCAGTATTTTAATTTTTGAAGTGTTATAGAAATTTAATTTTCTGTGTGGAATTAATTTGTTTAAATAAAATTTTATTTATTTTCAAATTAATTAGAAATAAAAGTTACAATTCTTATTTCTTTTATTTTTACCTAATTAAAATTCTGTGTTTAGGGTTTGAATTTTTCTGTGTAGTATAAAATTCTAATTATAATTTAGTTTTATAATTTAGAATTCATGGCTATTAAAACTAGTGCTTAAACAAGTACTGATATGATAGCTGCAACTGCGCCAACCCATCCTCCTATTGTGACTGTACCAGTCAATCACGGTGAAAAGCCAGAGAAGTTCTTAGGAACTGATTTTAAAAGATGGCAGCATAAAATCCTGTTTTATCTTACTACTTTCAACCTGGCGCGTATCCTCCGCGAGAATGCTCCTACTCTGAAAAAGGATGTAGTCGACCGGCAAGTAGTTGCTGCGATCAATGCCTGGAAACATGATTTCCTTTGCCGAAACTACATCTTGAATAGACTTGACAACACATTATACAACGTCTACAGTCCTATCAAAACGGCAAAGGAACTTTGGGAGTCTTTGGAGAAAAAGGACAAAACAAAAGATGCTGGCTCAAAGAAATTTGTAGTTGGCAAATTCCTGGATTTTGTGATGGTTGATTCTAAGATTGTGATCAGCCAAGTTCAAGATCTCCAACTCATTCTGCATGACATTCATGCAGAAGGCATGTCTCTCAGTGATCCTTCTAAGTTGCTGCCTTAATTGAAAAATTACCACAAGACTGGAAGGAATTTAAGAACTACCTCAAACATAAGCGCAAAGAAATGACTTTAAAGGAATTAATTGTGCGTTCGAGGATTGAGAAGGATAATCGCAATTCTAAGAAGCAGGCTGGTAACCATTTGATAGAATTTAAGGCAAATGTGGTGGAACATGTTCCAAAGGCAAAGAAACGAAAGTTTTCTGGAGAAAGTTCCTCATAAAGCTCTAAAGGAGGGGAAACTAAGAAGTACAAGTTTAATAGCAAATGTTATATCTGTAACAAAGAGGGACATCGGGCCAAAAATTGTCGAAGCAAACGCAAAGGCAAAGGAAGATCAAGCAAGAAACCTACTCAAGCCAATATGACCGAAGTGGACAAAATTTCTAATGGTGTTGAGGACATAAATCTTTCTGCAGTTGTTTTCGAGGCAAACCTTGTCGGAAATCCTAAAGAATTGTAGGTGGACATTGGTGCTACGCACCACATCTATGCCGATAAAAGATGTTCACATCTTATTCTATAGTGGATAATGGTGAACAATGTTTCATGGGCAACTCCTCGACTTCTAAAGTTGAAGGACAAGGAAAGATTATTTTGAAGATGACATCTGGAAAGGAACTTACTCTCAACAATGTGCTGTATGTACTGGACATTCGTAAGAATCTAGTCTTCGAATCTCTGTTGAGTAAAAATAGGTTTGGGCTAGTGTTTAAGAGTGATAAATTTGTACTTACTAAGAATGAGATATATGTAGGAAAAGACTACATGTCTGATAGCATTTGCAAACTAAATGTAATGACTGTTATCCCCTATGTTATTAATAATAATACATCTTCTTCTTACTTGCTTGAATCTTCAAATTTATGGCATGATAGACTAGGACATGTTAATTATGGATCTTTGCGTAAATTAATTAATATGGAATGTTTACCTAAATTTGAAATTGATTTAAATCATAAATGTAAAATTTGCATTGAGCTAAAATTAACTAAAACTCCTTTTTATTTAATTGAACGAAATACGGAGCCACTTGAATTAATTCATAGTGACATTTGTGATTTCAAATCAATTCAAATTAGAGGTGAGAAAAAATATTTTATCACTTTCATAGATGACTATACTAGATGTAGTTATGTTTATTTAATTCGAACCAATGATGAAATTTTGAAAACTTTCATTCAATTTAAGAATGAAGTTGAAAATTAACTTGGTAAGAAAATTAAAAAACTAAGAAGTGATAGAGGTAGTGAATATGAATCACCTTTTGGTGAGTTTTGTAAAGAATATGGAATAATTCATCAAACCACCGCTCCTTACTTACCTCAGCAAAATGGAATTGCTGAAAGGAAAAATAGAACTTTAAAAGAAATTATGAATGTCATGTTAAAAAGTTCTAGATTACCTCAAAACTTATAGGGGGAAGCAATACTTTCTGCTAATTATGTTCTTAATGAAGTATCCCGAGAGAAAATGAATCAAACACCTTATGAAATGTGGCATGGGAGAATATCGTTCTATAAATAGTTAAAAGTGTGGGAGTGTTTGGCTAAAGTGGCTATTCCTAGTCCTAAAAAGACTAAATAGGTCATAAAACCATTAATTGCATTTTCATTGGTTATGCCAAGAATAGTAGTGCATATCGGTTTTTGATTCATAAGTCAGAACATTCCGAAATGCATGTAAATACTATTATTAAATCTCGGAATGCATCGTTCTTTGAAAATATATTTCCAAATAAGATTGGACAAGAGACTAGTACTAACAAAAGATCTTATGATGCTATTACTAGTCAAGATCAAGTACAAGAACAAGAGCAAGAGATAGATCAAAATCATGAAGAAGAACGTAGGAGTAGTAAATGTGCTAGAACTTCAAAATATTTTGGTCCAAATTTTCTAACATTTTTGTTAGAAAATAAGCTTTTAACTTTTAAAGAAGCTATGTCTAGTCTTGAGACTCCTTTATGGAAAGAAGTTATAAATAGTGAAATTGAATCCATCTTGCAAAATCACACTTGGGAATTGGTGGATTTGCCACCAGGTTATAAACCTCTTGGGTACAAGTGGATTTTTAAGAGAAAAATGAAAGCGGATAGATCAATTGACAAATATAAGGCAAGACTTGTAGTCAAAGGATATAAACAAGAAGAAGGTCTTGACTAATTTGACACATATTCACCAGTTACTAGAATAACATCCATTAGAATGCTAATTGTCATTGCATCTTTGTACAATCTAGAAATTTATCAAATGAATATGAAAATTGTTTTCTTAAATAGTGGGTTAAATGAAAAAATTTACATGGAACAACCAGAAAGATTTTCTATTCCAAGAAAAGAAAAGAAAGTGTGTAAATTGGTTAAATCATTATATGGTTTATAACAAGCGCCAAAGCAATGGCATGAGAAATTTGACAAAGCAATGATGTCAAATGGATTCAAAATTAATGAATGTGACAAATGTGTTTATATTAAAAACACAAACAACTGTTATGTTATAGTATGTCTTTATGTGGATTATATGTTCATCATAGGTAATAATAATGACATGATTAAAACTACCAAGAAAATGTTGAATAAATATTTTGACATGAAAGACATGGGGATTGCTAATGTAATACTTGGTATGAAAATTACCAAAACATCAGAAGGTCATGCTTTGTCACAATCTCGTTGCATTGAGAAAATACTTGACAAATTTAGCAAAGATGATGATCATCTTGCTATAACACCTGTGGATGTTAATTTGTTTTTTCTAAGAATGTTTAGGAAAGTATTTCTTAATTATAATATGCCCAAAATATTGGAAGCTTAATGTACTTGATGAACTGCATTTACTTGGATATAGCTTATGCAGTAAGTAAATTAAGTAGATATACGAGTAACCTAAGAGTAGAACACTGGAAAGCAATTATAAGGGTTCTAAGATACCTCAGATGTACTCATAACATTAGGCTGAATTATACTAGATATCCAGCAGTACTTGAAGGATACTGTGATGCAAAGTGGATATCGAATACTAGAGACTCAAAATCCACCAGTGGGTATGTCTTTACTTTTGGTGGTGCAGCTGTGTCTTGAAAATCTTTTAAACAGACTTGCATTGCTAGGTCTACTATGGAATCAGAATTTATAGCTTTAGATAAAGCTGGGAAAGAAACAGAATGGTTTCGCCACTTCCTTGAAGATATTCCAATGTGGCCAAAATTGGTGCCTGCTATATGTATACATTGTGATAGTCAATCAGCAATAGGTAGAGCACAGAGTCATATCTATAACAGTAAGTCACAATACATTCGTCGTCGACATATCACTGTAAGACAACTACTCTCTAATAGAATTATTTCCATTGAATATGTGAAGTCTACAGACAACTGTAGACGTCCCCGAACGCATCCCGGGGGAAGGGAGTGCGAGTCCCCCCCGTTCTAGTTCGATATTGGGTCTATTACAGTTCAAGGACTCAAATGTCACGGTTCTTAATCTTGAACCAAAGAGTCCAAATCCGCCAAATCGTTTTGAAAACAGATTTTTGAAAGAAGTGCCAAACATGGTCTGCTTCGCCAGATACAGAGTCGCCACCTAAATATTTTAAAATGAAAAATTTAGGAAACCCTGACTCGGTGCCAAAAGGCCACGTGTCTGTCATCACCAAAGTTGCTTCGGCTCAGGAACTTGGATACGATTGGGGAAGGTCATTTCGTGAGCACCCCCGCTCGCCCGGTCAAAGACCGGCCTCTACTAATCATGATATCTTATTTTGAAAACATTGTGCGTTTTTATTCCGGTTATTAGCCTAGGTTACTATGTGATGCGCACAGCATACAAGTATAGACTGGGTCACCTGAATTGGAACAAAACATTTCATGTTTGTTTGTTTGAAAATGGTTTGATGGTGCTACCCGCAGGTAGGCTAAGAC
This sequence comes from Camellia lanceoleosa, assembly GCA_025200525.1. Classification (NCBI taxonomy): domain Eukaryota; kingdom Viridiplantae; phylum Streptophyta; class Magnoliopsida; order Ericales; family Theaceae; genus Camellia; species Camellia lanceoleosa. The sequence continues at coordinate 194,575,932 of CM045758.1, read as the reverse complement.
GCGGATTTGCCACCCTCAGGTGGGCTTAGAAAACATGATTTTGCCACTATCTAGTGGGCTTAAAACAAACATTTGATGAATTGCCCCAATTCAAATAACTCAACCTCCACCCACAGGCATTCAAGGCAGTTATATCACAGAAGCACATAGCCTCATGGTAAGCACGCTATTTATGGCAGCACTCACACGCATGCAAGGATGCTAAAGCATAAAAACTCACCGAGTACTCCAAGCCAAAACAGAAAACCGATTAGAAATCATGCATGATCCTAAGTATACTGAAATGCGTAATGCAACACATGCAAAAATGCGAATTATAGCAGGCTCGGCTATCCTAAACATGACATATGGAATGCAACAGCTAACACGTATTCAATTTGGATTTGAAATACAAATGCAGTTTGTATGATGCGCCGAGCCCGGTGTGTGCAAAATAAATGAATGATGCAAACATGCTGTCATACTGTTATGCTAATTGAAATATGTCCTATATCTAACCATCGTAAGCAGGTAAATAAAAGGGAGAAAGACGTGGGGTTGGAAGACATACATCACACTCACCCACACTTATTACAATTATGCCCTCACGCAGAGGGTCCGAATAAATAATAATACAGTCCCGAATAAAAGAATAATACAGTCCAAAATATACAGTCCGAATAATATACAAATTCCTAATTAATTAACAAATTAAGTAAGAAAAACTGTAAACTGGCATGCAAGCCAGGGGTTACCTTGACTCCGCTTCGGGTAATGAAATGATGCATATTGAGTTGCTTTGCGTAGAAATCCACTAGGATGCCCCAATTAGCCTCTGTTTGCGATGTTTCTCGAAATGCGTATCGGACTCCGAAAAGTTGCTAATCCCTCATTTTGCTGCAACAGAGAGCAGGAAAGGGGCATAGCAATGTATTTCACAAATATATGCATGCCTCGATCCTCGTGCCACCAATCACGCATATCGATGCATGATGGTCGAGGAGTCGGATTGCACAACTCAATATAGGATGAATGCAGATGAATGCTACAACAAAACCTAACTCCATCATGGATAATCCGGAGTGTCGGTGACTTGGGAATTAAGACCCGTTCCGTCACTCGGAGTACGGAACGTGCCTCGTTTCCCGTGCCCAGGCTAACTCCTACCCCGAACACGATGCAATATGCATGATATGCATGAAATGTTGCTAATATGCAATCCTAACATACACAATGCTATGAAAATGAGATGTCTCGGAATGCGTGCACACGGGCACGCAAACCGAGAAAATGATCCTAAGTCATAAAATGGCATACGCAATGCAATTGGACTTACACTAACATGAGTGAGCCTCAGCCACACTCACATAAGAGGCCGTCGGATGAAAACGAGATGTCTCGAAATGCGTGCACACAGGCACGCAAACCAAGGCAGTAGCACACGCAATGCAATGAGACTAAAAATGGCATACAGAATGTAAAATGGTCTTACACTAACATGAGTGAGCCTCAGCCACACTCACATAAGAGGCCGATGGATGAAAATGAAGTGCCTCGAAATGCGTGCACACGGGTACGCAAACCGAGGCAATGGCATACAGAATGCAATGATACCAAAATGACATACAGAATGCAAAATGGACTTACACTAACATGACAGAGCCTCAGCTACACTCACATAAGAGGCCGTCGGATGAAAACGAGATGTCTCGAAATGCGTACACACAAGCACGCAAACCGAGGCAGTAGCACACGCAATGCAATGAGACTAAAAATGGCATACAGAATGTAAAATGGTCTTACACTAACATGAGTGAGCCTCAGCCACACTCACATAAGAGGCCGATGGATGAAAATGAAGTGCCTCGAAATGCGTGCACACGGGCACGCAAACCGAGGCAATGGCATACAGAATGCAATGATACCAAAATGACATACAGAATGCAAAATGGACTTACACTAACATGAGAGAGCCTCAGCCACACTCACGTAAGAGGCCGTGAGATGAAAATGAGGTGCCTCGAAATGCGTGCACGCAGGCACGCAAACCGAGGCGATGATCCCAAGGCATGGAATGACATAGAAAATGATATGCAAACATGCCAATGAAATTTCAGCACTGAAATATGGGGGAAAACAGTCCCGAAAGATGGCGAAATGACACCAAATGCAAGGAATGGTCCCGAAACATGAATTTTGGCACCCGAAATGGCCTATAGCTACACCAAACATGCACAATATGGATAAGGAATGAAAATACAGTAGCGAGACAGCCCCAAGACAAGAATTTTTCAGTCATAAAAAGGGCTAAACAGCAAGCACACATAGGATTAGGCAAGTATGCAAAAAATGGCTCCGCAAGAGGGGTATTGAAGCAAGTGATACATGCGATGCCCAAATGGAAAAATATCCTTCTACAACACTGATGAGGGACTAAAAATATGAACATTTACAATAGATGACATCCCCCAGATCAGTATGAAAACATGCTAAAAATGTCATGCAAGAACTAGGATACATAAGGCTATAACATGAGGTACCCCAAACATACATCAAACCAGAAAAGACCCTTAATAAAATATGTCAATAAGATCAAAATATGACTCTTTCCAGCTCTGATGATGGCCGAAAACAGAAGCTAAATAAGCTTAAAAAAGCATGCAAAAATGGGGGTCAAAGAGGGGTATAATGACAAGTATAACATGGGGACCCCAAAAAAGGTTGATCCCTTCTACAATGTTGTAGAGGAACACAAAATAAGCTTACTCACAGTTCATGAAATGCTCCAAAACAATTTACATGTAGGCCAAACAAATCATGCAAATTTACGGTAAATAGGAGAGATTATGAAGCAAGTGCAAGATAGGGGGGCCAAACAGATTTGAGCCCTTCTTCAATGTTGAAGAGGGGCTCAAAATAGGCCCTTTTACAGTTTACATTATGCTCGAAAACAGATCACTCATAGGCTAGAAATTTCATGCAAAATATTGGCATATAAGATGATATTGAAGCAAGTGCCAAATGGAGGGCTCAAACAGGGTTGAGCCCTTAAACAAACATGAAGATAAGCTCAAAATAGTGACCCTTTCAGTTAGGGTCGGATCCTAAAACAGTGAGAAAATAAGCTTAAGAAATGAAGCAAGAAAATGCTACAAAAGAGGGAAATGGAGACTTACCCTTGTAGACAAGTCTTGGCTGCCTTTTGCTTGAAGAATGGATGCTTCTAAGCCTCTAAAGAACCTCTCCTTGCTGCTGGAAATGGAGTGGTGATGGGGATGCTTGATGGTGATGAAGAAATGGCACCAAACTTGAAGAAAAATGACTTTGGAGCTTGGAAATGGAGAGAAATGGGAGGTGGAAGGTATATCTCTCTCAAATGTGTCTAAACAATGTCTAACCTTGAGCCAAGAAGCCAAGCCACTCCTTTATAGAGGAAAGGCATAAAAAAAAACTAAAGGACCTCTCTAATCCTCCATACACGTGTATGGAGGATGGTCCAATTGGCAACCAGCTGGCACAGCTGGAATACACTGAGGGAGAGGAAAATGGCCGGCCAACTTACAGGGGCCAAAAGGTCATTTCACAAAAAGGGTGGCCGGCCAGCTAGATTTTCTAGCCAGCCAGCTAGTTTTCAGGAACTGCCGGGAAGAAGGCTGGCCGGTGGGTGCTAGGGAAGTCCAAATGTGGCCATTCAAGTGTCCAAATTGAAGCCCCAGAAGTTATCTTTCCAATGGAGCAAACCTTGCATCAAAATTTCTCCTGTGGAAAAAGTTATGCCCCTTTCCGTGAAGCCGCGCAGATTTCGGTCCAACCGGAGTGATACCCTACTTCAATCAACCATATCTCCGCCATCCGGAATTGAATTTAGAAGATTCTTGAGTGAAAAATGAAGCCCCGGGAGTAAGCTTTCCAACGATGGTGGCCTCATACTTTAATTCCTCTTGTGCAAAGAGTTACGCCCGTTTCGGTGAAGCCGCGCAGACTTTTCTCCTTCCCGGATCCACTTTTCAAAGAGGTTTCAAAATGGACAAAAGAATTACTGGCCGGCCATGTGCTTTTAGGATCCTCCCATGTGTGTACAACACAAATATGTGGTTTTGGATCGAAGAAAATGGCCCTAGGGTGTTCAACATTAGCCCGGAAGTGAGAAAAACGGACGGGGCGGAGGAGCATAATCGTTCTCGAGACAATTGCTGGCCTCCCACCCTCCAGTGATCTTCCTGGGGATAAAACAGAGGTACCTGCCAAAAATGAACAAAAACCGATGCAAAACGAATGCTCGGAGGCCAAAACACGCAGTTCGAGGTCCCGAAAACCGGCCGTTAAGCGCCGAAAGTGGTGTTTGGCCACGAAGTGGGTATCTAAGACTCCAGTGTCCCTTGAAAGGGAGTAAATGAGATGCATGCCAAAAATCGGAGGAATCGGAGATGGTTAGACGGTCCCGAACCGAGGCACCTGACCAGACGGCTCAGCAACCGGGCTCCGAAATGGGCAAAATGGCCTACGGGCACGAAATGTAGCCCATGAACACTGAGAGATAGTCTATGGGACCTCTCCCTCCCCTCAGGAAAGAAAACAGAGAAAACCGAGTCTGGTTCGCAAACCGAGACAAGGCACAGAAGAGAGTTCGGAAGTCCGGAGGCAGGGCGCACGGCTGCGACTCTGAGACTTCTGAACGAGCACAATATGCAACATCACCGAGCGCTCAATCGGTGACGTCTAAGTCTTAAGGTCGGTCAAAAATCGGGTGTCTACAACAACATAGCAGATCCACTAACCAAAGGGTTAGCAAGAGAGCTAGTTGAGAATTCATCGAGGAGAATGAGACTTAAGCCTATTAAATAAGAGTTACCACAACAACAACCCAACCTAGTTGACTGGAGATCCTCAGATTTAGGTTGAAAGGGACAACTTAGTTGTGTATGACTCATAAGGATCACTGGGGAGTTAAACTTCTACCTATTTCTATGATGAAATAATGATGTCTACAGCGTTTTAGGTTAAGTAATACTTTTAATGATTCTTATATCTAGGTATACCTAGTAGAGTATAGGAGGATACTCTTCACAAGAATCACCTATATGAGTGTGAACTAGGCCGGTTCTATGAGATTTGTGAAGAGTTACAATTCTCTAGAGCACTCATGAATGACCAGGTTGTTCAAGGCCAAAATAAACACAATAATAAGAACTAAACTGTGTCTGGTAATATACTATGTGAGTTTTATTGTCTTGGTATATACAAATGGTTGAATAGTTCAAGACATCATGTTCACTGGTTAGCTAGTAAATCCGATAGTGTCTCACAAGAGAAGGTTCAAAGCCAAAAGCTACCTATCCTCTGTAGAATATTCCCAATTTCTGTATTCTCTGTAATTAGATCATGTTGCATTTTCTCTCCGTCAAATTCCATTCATGTAGGAGATTGTTTGGGTGGCTCTAAAGAGGTGACGTGTTTCTTGCCACATGACAAGTCATCCAGTGAAGACAGTTCGTCAAAACCATTTATGAGTGAATGGGAAGTTGATATCGTTTTCGAGTTCATGGAATGGACTATTAAAGAAGTAAAATGTGGATTTCTTTGAAATGGTTATCTTATATTGGAAACTTAAGCAAACTTATGTATGTATATAAGTTCTAGGTGGCAACACTTGGGTTGAGTCCCAAAGGGCATCCCAAGTTTGTAGAAGGAAGGAGTTATGGACAAATTGAACCTTGGCTCAAACCACCACACATGGGTGCGCGCGCCGCCGTCCTTTCGACCAGCCCACCAAGCCGAGCCGTACCGAGTGCGGGTGTAGGTCATGGGTCGGGTCAGTTCTAACATTAATTTTTTAGACAAAATTTATTTGAATTTTTTCAATTTTTTGTGGGAAAATTAATTTAAATTTTGCGCCAATTTTTTCTGTCCAAACAATGCTCTTTTTTAGTCCATTTTCGAGCAGGTTCAATACGTTCAACTGTTTAACAGATTGAAAAACTAACCAGCAGTTCCGGGCAATTTTAAAATTGCCAGCAATTAGCAGATCTGTCCAATTTCAAAACTGTATTTGTTCAGTTTGAAGATTGCATCTCTTCAGGTTGTTTTGCACCTGTTCGGACAGATCTGTAGGTCACTATTTGCCTATAAATACAAACCATCTTCCAGCATTTTCACAATCTGAAAATCATTTTTTTTTCTTGCTTTTCTTTGTGCTCTCTTTGCATTATTCTTCATTCTAGTTTTTTAGAGAAATATTTGAGAGTATAGAACACAGGTTTGGTTTGCCATACAAATTGTTTAGAGTGCTACAACCATTTGTGAAGATTATTGTATCCTAGGAAATAGACACCTTTTATCCGTAAGCACCGTAGCAGGCGAATCTCTCTTAAGGACAGAGTCCCACACACTCAACTAGATCGTTTTTATTATTTTTCATTTCGGTAAAATAAATTCTGTAAGTAATTTATTTTTATTTGTTTGATTTGTTTTAACTTATTTATTTTACATAGAAGATTGTTCAAACAATCTTAAGACAGACTTGCAAGAATTTCTAGAAAAAAATTCAAAATAATATCCATTCGCATGCTTATTACTATAGCAGCGTTGTATAATTTAGAAATACATCAAATGGATGTTAAGATAGCTTTCTTAAAGTTTTGAGGTTCATTTTCTAATAGGTATGTAAGAAAATCTGGACCAAAGAATTTTGATGTTTTTGCTCTCGTACTTCGTCTTGGTTCATCATCAGTTAAATCCTGTTGATCGAGACCATTACTAGTCTCTTGTGTTTGATTGTCATTAGTCTCTTGACTTTGTGTACAATCATAAGTTCTTTTATGTGAACTTAATTCCTGTCATTTCTTGTAAGGAAAAACATGTTTTAAAAACACAGCATTCCTTGACTCTATAATAGTGTTCACATGTATATCAGATATTTCTGATTTATAAGTCAGAAACCGATATGCACTACTATTCTGAGTATAACCAATAAACACACAATCTACTGTTTTTTATCCTATCTTAGTCTTTTTCGGAACAGGAACTTCTACCTTTGCCAAACAATCCCATACTTTTAAGTATTTGTAGGAAGGTGGTCGATCTTTCCACAATTCATAAGGAGTGCTATTTGTTTTCTTGTGGGGTATTTTGTTAAGAACATAATTAGCAGACAAAATTGCTTCCCCCGACAAGTTCTGCGGTAAGCCTGAACTTAATAACATAGCATTTATCATTTCTTTAAGAGTTCCATTCTTTCTTTCAGCAATGCCATTTTGCTATGGAGAATAAGGTGCTGTAGTTTGGTGAATAATGCCATGTTTTGCACAAAATTTATTTAAAGGTGTATCATATTCACCACCCCTATCACTTCTAACCATTTTAATGGTTTTACTATGTTGATTTTCAGCTTTAGTTTTGTAGAGTTTAAACATTTTCAAGGCTTCATCTTTACTTCTAAGTAAATATACATAACAATATCTTGTGCAATCATCAATAAATGTTATGAAATACTTTTTGCCTCCTCTAGTTTGAACAAATTTAAGATCACATACATCAGTATGAATTAATTTTAGAGGTTCGATTTTTCTTTTAACCCATTTAAATGAAGCCTTAGTTAGTTTCGCTTCTACACAAATCTCACATTTGTGATTATGATCAATTTCAAACTTTGGTATATAATCCAAACCAATTAGTCTACACAAAGTATTAAAATTTACATGTCCTAATCTACCATGCCATAAATTTGACTCAAGAATATAAGTAAAAGATGTGTTATTCTTATTAATAGAAAGTTTTGGTACAATCGTTATTATATTTTACTTAAAGAGACCATCGCTCATGTATCTCTTACCAACATACATACCACTCTTTATTCATACAAATTTATTAGACTAAAAAACAAGCCTAAAACCATTTTTACTTAACAAAGAACCAGAAACTAGATTCTTGCGAATGTCCGGTACATACACCACATTATTGAGAGTGAGTTCCTTTTTAGATGTCATTTTCAGAATAATCTTTCCTTATCCTTCAACTTTAAAATTCGAGGAGTTGCTTATGAAAATTTGTTTATCGTTGTCTACTATAGAATAAGATGTGAACATCTTTTTGTCAGCACAGATGTGGCGAGTAGCACTAGTGTCCACCTACCATTCTTTAGGATTTCCAACAAGGTTTGCCTTGGAAACAACTGCAAAAAGATTTATATCCTCAATATCATTAGAAATTTTGTCCATTTCAGTCATATGGCCTTGAACAGGCTTCTTGCTTGAACTTCCGCAATCCTTCTTAAGGTGGCGACAATCAGAGGCTCGATGTCCGGTCTTGCCACAATTATAGCATTTTCCTTTGAACTTCTTATTGCCATTGTTGTTGCCTTGTTTAGGACCGTCTCCAGCAAACTTCCTTTTTTTGTTATGTGGTTTAGGCACATGTTCAATCAGATTAGTCTTGGACTCAATAGGATTTTTACCATTCCTCTTTTCAGCCTTACGGTTATCTTCCTCAATTCTTAGTCTTACAATAAGTTCATCCATGGTCATCTCTTTGCGTTTATATTTGAGGTAGTTCTTGAATTCCTTCCAATCTTGTAGTAATTTTTCAATTAAGGCAACAACTTAGAAGGATTCACTAAGAGACATGCTTTCTACATGAATGTCATGCATAATGAGTTGGCGATCTTGAACTTGGCTAAACAGTCTTAGAATCAACCATCACAAAATCCAGGAATTTGCTAACCATAAATTTCTTTGAGCCAACATCTTCTGTTTTGTACTTTTTCTCCAAAGACTCCCAAAGTTCCTTTGCCGTTTTGATAGAACTGTAGATGTTATATAATTTGTTGTCAAGTCCGTTCAAGATGTAGTTTCGGCAAAGGAAATCAGCATATTTCCCGGCATCGATCGCAACAACCACTTGTCGGTCGGTTTCATTCTCTTTCAGAGTAGGAGCATCCTCACGGAGGAAACGCGCCAAGTTGAGAGTAGTAAGATAAAACAGCATTTTATGCTGCCATCTTTTAAAATCAGTTCCTAAGAATTTCTCTGGCTTATCATCGTGATTGACTAGTACAGTTCAACATGAGGAGGGGTTGGTACAGTTGCATCTACCATATCAATACTTGTTTGAGCATTAGTTTCAGTAGCCATGAATTCTAAATTATAAAACAAAATTATAATTAGAATTTTATACTATACAGAAAAATTTAAACCATAAACACAGAATTTTAATTCTGTAAAAATAAAAGAAATAAGAATTGTAACTTTTATTTCCAATTAATTTGAAAATAAAATAAAATTTTATTTAAACAAATTAATTCAACACAGAAAATTAAATTTCTGTAACACTTTAAAAATTAAAATGCTGAAAAAGAATTTTAATTAATGAAAACTCGAAAATTATTTTTGAAACCCAAAATTAATTTATGACCAACTTCACAAATAAATATTCTGAATCGTTAATGACTACCTATATATTACTACTAGTTGTCAAACAATATATTACTACTAGTTGTCAAACAATATATTACTACTATTTGTATTTTCCAACTAGAATATTACATTGTAAAACTACAGAAAATAATTTCCATAAGAAGAAGAAAGAAAAAAGGAAACAAACGAAAAAAAATTGAGTAGGTCCCAAACGTCTTTTGAGGTGGGTCCAAAGAGGTGACATGTGCCTTGCTACGTGGCAAGTCACAGGTGCAAATGGTTTGTCAAAACCATTTATGAGTGAATAAGAAATTTATGTCGTTTTCGAGTTCGTGGAATGGACAAATAAAAAATAAAATGTGGGTTTCATTGTAAAGCTTGTCTCACATTGGAAACTAAAGAGAACTTATGTCTATATATAAGTTCTAGGTGGCAACACTTGGGTTGGGCCCCAAAGGGCACCCCAAGTTTGTAGAAGGGAGGAGTTATAGACAAAATAAACCTTGGTTCAAACCACCACATACGCACGCGAGCGTGCGCTGCTGCCGTCGGTTTAGGCGTGGGTGTGGGTAGTAGGTCGGATCTATCCTAACTTTAATTTTTTGAACAAAATTTTTTTGAATTTTTTCAAAAATTCTTACAGGAAAATTTTGAATTTTGCACTAATTTGAATTCAAATTTTTTGCTCACAACTAGCGTGTCTTTTCCAAAACCAGTCCAAATAGTTTACAACCTGTTTTTGCACCAGACAGATTCAGTTCTTTCCATAACAAACTTAAAATTGCTAACAGTTTCCAACAAGTCAAAACTGTTCAGCAGTTATCTGTTCAAATCTAGACTGCACTTGTTCATTTCAAAAATAGATCTGTTCATTTGAAATTCTTACCTATTTAGACAAATCTGTTTGGTTACCAATCTGCCTATAAAAACAGACCATTTCCAGCATTTCTAATATCCAAAAAAATTATCTTGCTCCTCGTTTTTGCTCTTGTGCATTGTTATTCTTCATATTAGTTTTAGGGAAATTTCAGAAAGTATAGAACACAGGTTTTGTTCATCGTACTGTTTGTTTGGAGTGCTACTACAATTTGTGTAAAGATCATTGTATCTTGGGAGATAGAAGCCATTTATCCGTAAGCACCGAAGCAGGGTGAGTCTGTCTTAAGGACAGAGTGTTACACACTCGATTTGATTTATTTTTGTACTTATACATTTCGGTAAATAAATTCTGTAAGTAATTTATTTTATTTGTTTGATTTGGCTTCAACTTATTTATTTTACATAGAAGATTGTTCCAACAACTAGAAGTAAAATGAAAGGAGGACTAGGGATTAGAAGAATTGGAGATATGAATGATTGTTTTCTGGTTAAGTAGTGGTAGAGATTTGCTAATGAAGAGGAAGCTCTATGGAAGAAGGTGGTTTGTAGTAAGTATAACTTAAATGAGGGTGCATGGTTTCCAATCTTAAACCAAGGTAATAAGGTATCAAAGTTGTGGAGTGATATTTTAGCTGTAGTAGAGCAAAGGCCTGCTTTGTTTAATTTCTATACAAGTAATGTACAGATTAGTGTAGGCAATGAGAACAGAGTGAGGTTTTGGTATGATAAGTTCTAACAACCCGACCATGATTAATGTTAATCCATGCTTAAGTATGCCTAACAAGTAATTAAGAAGAAATTCTGAAATAAATTACATGTGCATTGCATTATTTGTGTTTATATCTGTTTAACGTAAGAAGATCTATTCATGTTTTCGTTTCGGTTTGTGAATTGAAGGCCTTATCGGCATCCAATTCAGAAATTGACTTGATTTTTTAGTTAATTAGAATTTTTGGAATTTTATGGTAGGTTTAATTGAAATTCAATTCAGAACGATTAAATTAGATTAATTTAATGCTATTTGATTAACTTTAATTAATTACCACCAAGTGAGCCTATATAAGACTCCCTACATGCTCTACTCATCTCTTTCTTTCAATTTCAACACATTTTTTAGTTTACTCACACACACAAACGTGAGAGGAGTGAGAAGGAGGTAGACTTGAATTCAACCAAAGTGGGACTTGTTTGAGAATTGAAGAGAACTAGGGAGGATTAGCTTGATTACTCAAGAATTGGTCTACTTGAAGCTCAATTGAGAAGTTTAGGTGAGAACTCAAGCTTTTGATAATATAATTAAGTTAGCCAACTCATGAATTCAAAAGAAATCCTATGAGAAGGCAAGAATTAAGCTTAGATAGTTGATTTTGGGAGTGTATATCATGCATGCATGCATAATTTTCATAATTTGAAAAGTTGATTTTCAAGAATCTCCACATGCATGTCTATACTTGGGTTTTGATCAAGGAACTCAACATGCCTTTGACCCAAACATCTCATTTGCTCATGATTTGGAAACTTGAAGCTCAAATCACTCCATGCATGTCATATTCATGTCATGTTTTCACAAGTTTGAATTTTGCTCAATCGTCAAGCTTATAGACCTTGATTTCATGAAATGACCTTTAATTCTCAATGTTTTTCAAGTTTAGACAAGTTTCCTTAAGTTTTTGGCCCAAATGATGAGTTTTGAAGTGATGAAATCAAGATTTGCAGCTTGGAAGCAATTTTAAAAATTTTAGAATTTTGCTCCTACGCTCGAGCGTAGGAATCCACGCTCGAACGACCACTATGAGAGTGTGCACTTCCACTCGAGCGACCAAAAGTCTGCTCGAGCGTGAAATGTAAGCTTCCAGAAGTTCTTATGTTTTGCAGTACGCTCGAGCGACAAAAGTTGGCCTCGAGCGAGTATCGAGCGAAAAAATCAAGCAACCAGTATTTTTGCAAAAGTTTACAGACCGCTCGAGTGACAGATCTTGTGCTTGAGCGACCATTCACATTTTACATGTCCACTCGAGCGTAAAAAGTCACGCTCAAGCGAGGACCCTGTTTTCAACACTTTTTGTTAAGTTTTTTCAAGTGCATTTTTGCATTCTTTTTTCATCATAGGTATTCCTAGGCCAAAATTAAGACGCCATAATGAGGATAAAGAAGTAGAAACACACCAAGACAAGAAAGAGCTAAGTTAATGATTCCAGGTGTGTAATTCAATACGTATTCGTTTTGTATTTATGTAGGTCATGTACCACAAGATATTTGAATTGCCTACTCTGTCCGTTACTTGGAGCCATCTGTTATCTGTGAGTAATAACTTAGTAAAACTATGTTCAAGTTAAATTATTTTCTGTATATGGAATAAGATTTGTTCTATGAAATGCCATGTTTTATACTATGAATGATTGTCCAACTCTAACAAATGTTTGTGGTATTATGCTATGATTCAAGTATGCTATCTGTACCCGGACCGGAGGTTCCTTATGGAACTGACAAGTTATCTGTGTCCGACTAGATGTTCCTTTATGGAATTGACAAGTTATCCGTTCCCAATCCGGAGGGTCCTTTATGGAACTAACAAGTTATCCATACCTAGCCGGAGGTTCCTCTATGGAACTGACAAGTATAATCTATGATGCTCTGTATATGATCTGTTAACGCTAATGGATAAACCATGTATGATCAAGCATGAATTCTGAATTCTGTATATGAATTGAATAAGAATACGAATGTGAACTAGCTTAGTCATGGGACATCATTCATGTAATCCTTTACTCTGTTATTATTCACTAGGCTCCCGTTCACTATTTATATTATGTATCTAGGTGATCAGGCACATGACCAGGCTCAGAGTTGAGGACCTAGCGTCTCAGTTTTTGTCAGCTAACCTTTGTGCCTCCCGAGGAGGTTTCTAATTAAGTCAAGTCTAGTGGCTGTGTTGTTATGAATGTATAAGACTTTATTTCTTTTGCTCCATGAACAAGTTTCTCTATTTTTATGTACATGAAGTGACGTGTTAATATTGTATCTTTTGATGTCACTCGTATGTTTATAAAAGTTTAAAATTATCTGTCCTATATATGTCTTCACAGCTCAATGGACTATGTATATTTTATGTATTTGCTTCTGCAGCCCCTAATCACACATTATTATGTTAAGAGGCCTTTGGTAATCCAAGGATTACTAGTCGGTGATGACGCTAAACCTATAGGGGCAGGTTTGGGTCGTGACATAAGTCATGATCTCTGTTAGTAGTGCGATCTCTATCGAGATGTTGGACCTAGATGAAATGGAACATGATGGTTCATGGTTCTTGGTTCTTGATTTTTGATTCTTGACGAGTAGACATTTGAGTTGTTGTTTCTTGGAGCCAACGAGTCACGATCTCGGTCGGGGAAGTACATGTATGGGTTCCATCACCTCAGATTGCCAAGGTAATAGAATCTAGGGGACAATTGTGGGGACATACTTTTAGGTAGTCCACGTGGCCGAGGTTGTGCCACGTGGGCGGACCATGGTGTCGAGATATAGTGCGATAATACCGAAATTCGAGATATTTGGATAGAGGACAATAGTCCTAGATAAAATCAAGCTACCTATTTGGATAGAGATGGGACTTTTGAGAAAGTTCTTCTTAATCTAAACAGTGTGAGTTGTGATAAATGTTATCTTCGTAAAGGATAAAGTCCCATAAAGTAAGACTTCTAGGGAAAGTTGGACATTGATCATTATAAAAGTAAAGCACCCTCGTGAGTTTAAGATATGCTTTATTTGAGATGCTTTTATGCTTTTATTATTAAAGTTTAAGTACTTGTACTGATATCTGTGAGAGAAAAGATTACTAACTTGATCGTCGGAGTACTTCCAAGTGGATGAACCACCGCGATATTCTCATATTCTTGTCGGCAAATGTTTGGACTTAATCTATTCTGCCGGTGCTCTCCAACTGAGTTCCCTGTTTGGTTATGTGGTTGGAAATCAACACCCACAAAATGAATTTGAATTATAAATTGATATTTCTGAATGAAATTATAAATTTGTTAAGTCATAAATTTTAAATTCTGAATACATTTTGAAATTTGTTTAAAACATAATATTATTGTATAAAATTTACCAAATCCTATGTGTCTCTTGGTTTTTAGTTGGCGTCCTCCTAAACAGATTCATGCATGAGAGAGAAAGCAATGTTGTCTGGAAGCGCCTACTGTTTTGCTGAAGCGATGATCATGATTGATATAAAATTAAGAGTGAGACAAATGAATGAAGAGCCCACATATCTCTCTTACTCTCTCTCACACCTTTTTATGGAATAATGGGTTTAACAGATCATCAACAACCACCACCATCATCAATATCATCAGATCCCTATTTGGATCAGGATCCCTTCCTTCATGCTTCCCGACAGTTGCAGGTGGGACAACCATGGCCTTATCTCTATCTCTCTTTCACACACACAAGAGACTTCAAGCAATAACAAGTGGCATTGAGACTACAACGACAGTCAAGTACCCACCACAGAAAAAATATATATATAAAAAAAAAATTATTTTTGTTAAATTTTATAACAATGACAGGTTGTTTGTAACAATGACAGGTTGTTTTTTTAAAAAAAATTATTTTTGTTAAATTTTATAAATTCTTATCTAAGTATTTGATGCAACTTGTATTTATAATATAAGATAAAAATACTTTTAAAAAAAATCTATTTGCTGAAAGTTGAATCTGTTTTCATCTATTTGCTCAGAAATATTCACATAGTTATTTATAGGCAAGAGGGTAGAGCTCACATATGAAATTCACCATATTTTGTCTATGAATCATTCTATAAATAAATTTTTAACAATGTTACATCTTCTTAATTTATCACTCTTAAAAATCAGCTCTAATGATATGTCTGATAAATGTCAAATTTTAATTTATCAAACATTCTATCATGTGAAGTCTAATCTTAATACTACATCATTAAGGAACATTTAGATGACGTAGCATTGCTGTAATTGGAATGGGGACCATAAGCTCTCTCTCTCTATGTATATGTAATTACGAGCTTGATGTCATTTTATCTAGTACTTGATTTTTTTTTTCTTTGATCCTCAAGAGGAACAAAAAGAAATAGGAGAAACTAAAACCAATGAATCAACAAAAATTATCAGGTGGGTTGTGTTCGTCCAATTACGTACAATCATGTGGTAACCCTCTCTATGTTTTTTCTTTTGGGGGAGGGGAGGAGAAGTAATTACAAATTCGTTATTATTAGGTGATAACATGTTATATATTTTTTTAAGTAGTTTTTGATTTTTATGAATGATAAATTAAATATTTTAAGCCGTTTAAAAAAAATAAAATTAAATATTTTAAGCATTTTTCTTCTAATTATCAGTACCAGATTCTAACCAGCGCACGGAAACAATTACGTTAAGGTTTAATTTCAAAATTTTTTTTTTTTCCCCAACTTAATTGAATCTTAGCTCTTTATTTTTCTGTTCTCAGAATTTTTTTAAAAAAAATTTCTTTAAAAAAAAGAGAAAGGCAGGTAAACCAATGGTAAATAAGACAATCCAAACACAACCTCCTGAATTCATAATGTTTAAAAAAAAAAAAAAAAAATCATTTGGTAATAGTTAAGAAGCAGAAGAAGAAAAATAAAGAAAAAGAGAAGGAATAAGAATTCGAAAATTAAACTTGAGAATACACAAGTGTTTAGTCACTAGTGCTTCAGAAAATCAAATCAATGTCACAAAATGGGTTAGATCCTCCGTCCACACTATCCCTATCTCCCTTGTTTCAATACATTCCTCCCAATCACATAATATGGCGAGAATTTCATGGCATCATGCAGCTAAAAGTGCATAAAAATGGAGACAAATTTTGAGGATAGATGATCCGTGTCCACAAAATATCGTTTGGCAACAAGCCATTTGTCGTAGGGACCAGTTGACCCGAGGGGACTGAGAGAGAACATGCAACCCATTAATTGAACTGGGCCCAAAGTGGGTTCCGCTACTTGTCATTGCTAGAAGACACTCCAAAAACCGTAAACAGTCCTGAGCAGAGCACAACATGTCTGAGAGTCAGGGTCAGGGTCCCAACTAACTTCACTTCTTCTTGATGCAGACATCACATGAACCATGTGATGCAAAATCCAACATCCCTATTGTTTTATTGTTTGCTGTTGGTAAATTTCAAGGTGGTAGGGTTGGGCTCGGCTTATACGAATACTTTAGTAACGCATCATATATGATATTCAAAATACCATTCCTAAATTTGGTCACAATCGGAATTACCTTCATATTAGTGCCCCACCCGTGCCATCAAAACAGGTCTAGCAACTTTTCTGCAGAAAGAATAAAAGCCTCATGGTTAATTGATTGCCAGGAAGACAAGGGACATTAAACTAATAATGCTACAACCTCAAACCCCACCTCATGTGAGATTCCAGGGAAAAGAAAGCCTAAACCTCATACAGACCTAATCCTAATTTTGTTTGGCTAACAAGAAGATGGGGAAAGAAGAAAGAAATATAGGAACCCTGCACCAAAAAGTTCAACCCTATGTCGAATAATTTTTCCTAAGACTGTTTTTGATGACATTACAGTAGGGTTGTTCAAAAATCCGTTCAAACCGGTAATCCGAACCGAAACAGACGGAATCTTACGGTTTAGTTCGGTTCTATTAAGAATTGATTCGGTTTCAGATTAAGAAATATGTGAATCGCAAAAACGGTTCAGTTAATGAATTTTATGAAAAAACCGCGGTTCAAACCAAATCGAACCAAATTTCAAAAGATATATATATATATATAATATCAAGTTTTATTTTTATTAATTGGTTTTTTATAATTTTAATGATACTAGGATGGTATAGATATATAATGTTAAATAATGCCTTAATATTAGTTTTTATCATGAGTTAAATGTAATTAGTTTGAGTAATTATTTTGCTAATATTAATAATTTATTATTGTAAATAAAAATTTTTAGAACTGTGAACCAAACCGAAACTGAACTGTTTTTTTGGTTTGGTTCTGGTCTGGTTTTACAAGTGTAATGGTCTGGTCTGGTCTGGTTCTCAAAATCACAGAACCGTTAGGATCGGCCCGATTCTTGAATTTTTTCAAAACCGAACCAATCCGGATCGCGTACCCCCCTACATTACAGATGAAGTCTGTATGAACAAAATGTAAAAGATTGCACAATCTATAATACATGTGCATACATGTACTAGAATCCAAGAGCAGGTACCTCAGCCTCCATTGGAAAGAATACAATTGACAAAGTCCTCTCATGTATCTAACCACGATTCAATAGGTCCATATATGGACAAGATTTCAAAGATTTGCATGACAACCACATATTAAGGATGGTCAATTTGATAGATATTATTACTTGTTAACCGGCATAGATCCATCAGGGTGTGTTTGTTGTTTTTATTTTTTTATTTTTACATGGGATGGAATGCATGTAACCTCATACTGAGCAAGGATGAAGCAAGGAACAAAGTTACATTTACCGGCATTTCAACTATGACATAGCTGCTTCTTCTCTTCAATGATTTTTAAAGTCAACACATCTCCCCTAATAACCACGTTAATCACAATCCCATCTGTGAATATTTATTCAGAATTATGTGAAGAAAAAAAAATTCATGAATTGTTGTTGCATTGACCTGTGCCAAACAAGTTGTCAAGCGTGTCATATATGTTTCCTGCAACCAACATCAACGTTAATGAGAAACAAAACTATAGAGGGGAAAAAACACTCACCGACCCATGAAATTTCCATGAAGAAATCATGCACTGCCTTCAATGGCCATTAGAGTGGCACAAGGCAAGGGATCTAAAACCAGCATAAATGGGCTAAAGTAAGGAGAGAAGCCATGACGGGAGAACTATAAATTAGGACAGTGTAGCAAGGACCTATAGCAGTTGCTCACAGGTGACGGAAGCTTGCATATCATGTGAATAGATGACAGGACTCCAGATAGACTCATCTGTTAGAGTTCAAGCATTGTAGAACATCTCCAAACATGATGCATAAAGGAAAGATTTTAGACACTTTATGGAATTAATGAGTGGAACTGAATCATAGCACAGTGTTGTATGCTAAGTGGGCAATGGTGACATACACTGGTATGAAACATTAAGCTAATAAGATGTCTCTAAATTGATTACTCAACCTAGCAAAATCTATTATTAACAATGAGCAATTACCTAAAGTTTTGGAAAAACATCAAGAAAGTATTTAGTCATCAACATACTGAATACTGTCAGTTTAGTATGGCTAAGTAATGCTATGAAGTGGCTGCAAAAAGCAGAACAAGAGAACTTCAGAGACACTTCGTTCTACAAATTAAAAAGTTCTGTCACATGGACTCCCAGATGAGCTAGTATTAGAGCAATCATGAGTTTCCACATATAAATCGGGGTTGATGTTTGTTTTAAAATCCTACAGATCATAGCTGGACAATTTGGACATATAAGCTGGTTTACTAAACGCAACATAACATATGTTACTTGTATTAAATAACACGTGATTATAAAGCACAATTCAGGTGAACCAAGTCGACTCAGGTATCATAGTTCCTGTTATTGTCCTACCCAGAATCTACCCAAAACTGATTTCTTTAGCAACCTTGTCACCAACTCTCTTTTTAGTAGCCAGTATTTAAACATTCTATCTCATTATGCATAAATATTCAGAAATAATTAAATGATCGTAAGTATAGAATGATCCAACTCTGGAACTAATTCAGGAACAGGGAAGCAAGCAACACAAAATTTTCATCATAAACTTACAATGTAATGGCACAGTGATCTGATGTGGCTAAAATGTTTGTGAAACACCAATTATATCACCTTACAATGAACAAAAAATAATAAATATAATAGTAATAATACAAATAAATTTATAGTATTGTACTGTTGTGGCACACACAAACCCTGAAGGGATAAACCTACCGTCTTTGTTGATATCTCATATTTTATTAAAACAAGAGCAGCAATTGGTGACTCCCCTGAATTAAGAAGTGGAAGGCAAGCATCTGTTGCGACGATCAAGTGAGCCTTCTGCTTTCCTTTCCCAATTTCACTATCATCTCCGGAATGAAGAGTAGCAATTTGATTCCACCTCATTGTTGCTTCCGCAATTTCTCAAAAACCAATGCATGTTCTGCTTCAGTTAGGTCATTGTACTGGGAGGACAACAAATTTGCGTACTGAACTAGCTCTCATTTTTATGCTAGGGACTCCATCAAATCATTTCTAACAATGTCATGACGGGGGCCCTGGTACCCAAAATTGTTGGAAGGAATCTGCCAGAATTTCTTGTTTTCTTTGTTTTTTTCCTTCTTTCATTTTGGTAAGTGGATGAATCTAACAAAGTTAAAACTCACAAGAAGATGAAAACAGAAGTGTCAAGAGCCGAAAAACCCAATCAGAAAACATAAAGGGAAAAAAAATTGAAAACAGAGAAGTAATCTACACTTTTACATCGATTACGCTTTGGAAACACACAAACCAACCCTGTGAATGTATTTAAAGAGACACGTTACTGAAACCTCATGTTTGCTCTCACACTATCATATGATGTGTTTTAATTCTTTCAGAACAGTTAGGACACTTTGCAGAATTCTGCTTACCTTCTATAGAAGCTTAGATTTCTCCTATAGTAGCCCTCCACATAATAAAATGTGCAGGACAAGCATTAAAGACAAACACCTTGAGGGGTGCCAAAGAGCTTTTCCCCCATACTTCCTCATGAGGCAACCTCTAGTGATAGTTTCAATACCTCTGAAGAGGTCATCCCCCTGGGAGCATTTTTTGGACCTTGAACCTTGACGATTGACACCTACCTTGATTAAGAGTAAGGCTAGGGGTGTCGTGGTACAGCTTCATACTTGCTTAGCCATGGTTACCATATGATCCTATGATCCATTTGGGAAAAGTCATTCCAAATAGTGAATGGCTGGTCTTTTTTATTTTTACTTTTTTGATTGGCACCGGAGTGTCCAAATCAAAGCCCGACTAATGTTTGTGGCTCCAATTCCCATATGACTCTAGGCCCAAACCAAATGAAAATAACATAAGTTAAATCAAATACAATACAAAAATTAAATTTAAGGCATTAGGTATTGGAATATTACTGAGAATTTCCATCTCCCTCGCCAATCCATTCTCCAAGTATTCTCTTCCGTTGTGTTTGGTTGGGAGATTTGGGGAGGGATTTGAAAATATAAAGGGAAAAGGTGTGTGAAACTAGGTGAAATGTAGGTATATTTTATTCACATTTCACCTATCTTTTTCTCTTTCCTTTCTAAATCCCTTCCCAAATCCCTCAATCAAACACACGTCCGTGTGCATAATGAAGAAGTAAATTGCTCCTTCTAATTCTCGTTCTTTTCTACATTCAATCATTTTTTTTTACTTTTTCTTTTACTTCTTGAGGGGTGATATGAATGTAAATGGAGTGTTGATGAACTGGAAGTGCAGCTGAGGAGAGCCTGCAATTAACTAGAAGTAGTAGTTAAATCAGTGGGATAGATTAGTGATCAGTTAAGCAGTTAGCAAGCCATAAGTTAGTCAATCTTGAACCGTTACCTGTAAAGTAGGAATTGTTAACTACAATCTTGATCTATAAAGTCTATAAATAAGATAGAAGAAAGAGGGACGGAGGGTGTGTAATCAAATTGAATCTTGTTTTGTGTTTTTTTTGAAATTCTATTTTTATGCAATTACATTCCTTTTCTGTCTTCTTCTTCTTCTCAAGCTTGCATCAAGGGGGGCATATCATGGCACTTTAATTTTCAATTTTATTCGGCAGGTCCGAACTACCCTCGTACTCAGAATCCAGAGACTCTCACAATTGATGATCCAAACTCTTACTACAGCAACAAATACCAAGCAAATATCCTTTTCTTTTTCTTTTTTCCTTTACAAAATAGATATGTAAGAAATTAATGACTGAAAAATCAAGAAGTACCAGAGAAGCCATAGAAATGTAAGCAAACCACCATCCCAAGCAGATCCACTAACGTCTGCTGTCAATTCATCGACTTGAGATAGCAAAAAATTGGAAATAAACAATACAAAAACCACAATTTATTAACAAATCGAAGTAAAATTAAGAATATATATAAACCTGTGAAGAAAAGGCGAAGCAGCTTCAATCACATCAGCGGCCATGTACTCCGATAACCCTCCTCCCTCTCCCTCTCCCTCCAGTGTCTCCGACAAGGGTATACGCAGATTAACAATTTTTTGGGTATACTAGTGGCACCAACATGGCCTCCAAAGCTGTTGAGTGTTGGTCATCATGGCTGCAAGGGTGGTTGGGAGGTGGAGGTGCTTCCCATCCATGACAACAGTGCAATGGAGTTTTTGGGATGGTGTTTTAAGGAAGCGAAACGGGCAAGGAGATACCGTAATACGAGAATAGTGGATAAGGGATAAAAAGTCATAAAATGGTGGAGTCGTCCGGAGATTAAGCTCTTAACTTTTTTTATTTGGTTGGAAGTTTAAGATGAGTATTGAGATAGAGTTTATTGAAGTTAGGCTTTTGTAGGGATCAAAATTAAGTCAGTGTTGGTTATAAAAGTAAGGCATCTTTGTAAGTTTAAGGTACGCTTTTTATATTTTGATTAGTGAGTCAAGCACTATTTACTATCTTTAAAAGATAACTAAAGTTAAGTTTGGCAAGTTGAAAAAAAGTCAAAAAATTACTTAAAAAGTTAAAAAGTTATCACTATTCATCAAAAGTCAAAAATTACGACTACACAACTCCTAATCCTAATTTTTCCCTATACACTAATTTATACAATTTTTTAATACACATTTTTCTATAAAAAGTCAAAAAGTTAATCTAAGCAACCATATTTTTTTCTTCAACTTTTTAATTTAAAAAGTTAAAAAGTGTACTTATTTAGGACATTCCAAACAATCTCTAAGTACTGACTTAATCGTCGGAGTGCCTCTGAGTAGACGAACCACCGCTGGAGTCTTGTCTTTCTGTGACAGGTTGTTCGGGCGTGATCTATTCTGCCTATGCTCTCTTGCTGAGTTCTTATTTAGTAGTGTGGTCGGAAATAAGCGCCCACAATTTGGTGTCGTCTGTGGGAAACGTAAGGAGAATAAATGACCAACGACGGGCAGAAAGAAAAGATTGGGGGCGACATCTCTAGTGGGAGTGATAAAAACTCCGATCCTAACGTTAAAGAGGACAACTGTAATGAAGAACCTCGGGATAAGAATACAGGAGAAAAAGACGTCGACCAAGAAGGAGACGCACCGAAGAAAGCATGTCAAGGCGGGTATTACAACGAAAGTGACTTCCAGATATGAAAAGATAGATGTCTAAGGAGGGACGGCGAGATGAAGGGAATGGCAAACAAGTTGGCAGACCTACAATCGGTCGTCAACTTCATGATACAGAACAACGTCATGCAGCTATCGTTTCCATTAGAGGACACACCGATTCCAGCGACCAAGAACGATACCCAGAAAGGGGAATAGAAAACAATTTCCACAGTCCCTTAGCATAACAGGGCAAAGGAGCATTCGCATTGGCCTTTACGGGAGGTCGGATGAGGAGAATCGATGAGAAAAGAGTCATAGAAGACACCTCGTACCAAGGAGACTTACGTCAAGAAACAACGGCATGTTCAAGGTGTAACAATTCAGATTTTTAATTATTCTGTAGAATTTATACTAATATTATTTAATCTCAGTTCGGAAAATATATAATTTATTATATATTATTATGTGTGATTTTATAAAATAATATAATTATTAAAAGTTTAGGGGTCAAAGTATAAATAATAATAACATAGATAATATAAATAATAATAATAATAATAATGGGTGTGGTACTAAAATAAATAATTAATTTTTTATTGATATATGATAAAATGTAATTTAATTAGGAATTAATTTATTTATATAATTATATTAAAATATTGGGTCAAAGGATAATTATCTTAAATATTTATTTGGGATAAGATTGAATCTGCGAATTCATTATCAAAATCTGAGGGATATTATGCCTGGCCACGTGTTTGTCTATGGATGGCCTCACCTCCCTATAAATAGGGAGGTGATTCGACTGGAAAGAAATGAAAGAAGAAAAGAAAGAAAAAGAAAGAAGAAAGAAAAGGAAAGAAAATAAAGAGAGGAAAAGAAGGAACAAATAGTGGAAGGTGAAAGGGTTTTTGATAGTGAAAAGAAAGAGTAAGGTATTAAAGATATAGTGAGTTATATTATACCTTGAGTCACCAAAATATATTTTACGTATGTTTTGACTTACCAAAATCTATTTTATACAAGTTATATTTTATTAATATATTAATAAAAGTTATGTTTTATAAACATTTCAGTTACGTGGTTTTATATCTGAATCCTATTTGCTTAAAAGGAAACCTATGAATATATTTGTTTATATTTTAAAGAATATTTGGTTATGACCTTATATACAATTATGTTTTGTAAGTATTACTACGGGAGTCCCACGCCTTAGGGGACTTAAATAGGGTAAACTACCAATAGGTCCTATTTGGGAGACTTATTACCCAATAAGTCCTACTTTGAGACTTATTACCCATTAAGTCCTATTTGATATAATTTATTAAGTGATAAAGACAAATTTTATCAGTCTTTTTTTTTTATGAATAATTTTATAGTGATAAATTTATCAGTCTCTTTTTTTATGAATAATTTTTTAGTGATAAATTTATCACTCTTTTATTTTTATAGTGTTAAATTTATTAGTTAGGACCTGTAGGTAAATAAGTCTAGTGAATAGGACTAATTGGTAAGTACCCCACTTAAATAACCATTGGCCTCTGTTTGACCACTTTGTGGTCTTTTGTTTGTCATGGATCCATTGACCTCTGTTCTGTGCAGAACAAAGTGCTGTGCAGAGCTAAGTGTTACACTATTGTGGGAGCTACCTCTAGAATCCGTACGAGCCACCTCTTGAATCTATACCTGCTCGTCCACTTTTGTTCTCTGTTTGATACATCGCGTGGTTATGATTATATATTTATATAATATCTGTATTTCAGTTTCTGCACTTAAATGATTTGTTTATGTAAACGTTTTGGCCTAACTAACGATCCATGGTTATTTCGTGTCCCTTATACTCTTAGTATAATATTTCTCACTCTGCCATGTACTTATAGTTGTTTACCAATTTTCAAGAAATAGCTTTTAGAAAGTTTTAGATGCGGGGCTACGGAATAGACACACACGACATTTTTATGATATTTCTCTATGTAAATATTAACCTTTTTGGTCAATATAATTTTGTAATAAAAATAGAAGCTCCAATGATTATTTTGGTACCCTTATTTAAATATTACTTCTGCTTGCGTTTATTGATCTGCTTTTGAATTGGCCGGAGGTAACCTTAGTTACTAGCCATCATGATGCTTAACTCTTGGGTACGGGGAGCGAGTCGTGACAAATGGTATCAGAGCAATGGTTTATAAAAAAAATATATCATTAGAGCATAGGGCACACGCACATTTAAGAAGTAAAATAACGGGTAATTAGTACATAAATATTATATTTTGTTAGTCGATTTAATTATATTATAATTTTATATGATTATATATATAATAAAAAAAATTAGTGTGCCTAATTTGTGAAGGATATTAGGTATAATTTATATTTGTTATAGTAAAAGAAGGACAAGAAACGAAGAATGTCGGGCTCAAACACCTACCAAAATTATAATATAATTAAATACATATAATTTTCGGTTCAGTATTCAAAAAAAAATTTATTTCGTTTTTTTTAAAAAGTGGGTTCAAATTATAAAGATACTAATTTTGAAACTATTTCCCATCAATGGAAAGTTCATCTCAAAATTTTCAATTCTTGCATATAATTCTGTCATTGTGTTCTCATTTTTATTTATTTTGATCGTAAACAAAACGAGTGAAAAGTTTTTAAAGTCGCTCCTTATTTCTTAGTTTGGCCCAAAATAATTTTTGACAACTAGATAGTGAGTAATTTTTGGTAAAATTTTTTTTTAAGGTAATATTTTCTATCAGACTAATCATCTAATATATATTTATCAGAATGTGCAGCGGATAGCTTACATATGACAAATTTTGAGGACGAAATTTTAAAAGGAGGGAAGATTGTAACAATCCAAATTTTTAATTATTCTATAGAATTTATACTAATATTATTTAAAATAATATAATTATTAAAAGTTTAGGGATCAAAATATATATAATAATAACATAGATAATAATAATAATAGTAATAATAATAATAATAATAATAATAATAATAATAATAATGGGTATGGTACTAAAATAAATAATTAATTTTCTATTGATATATGATAAAATGTAATTTAATTAGGAATTAATTTATTTATATAATTATATTAAAATATTGGGTCAAAGGATAATTATTTTAAATATTTATTTGGGATAAGATTGAATCTACGAATTTATTATCAAAATCTGAGGGATGTTATGCCTGGCCACGTGTTTGCCTATGGATGGCCTCACCTCCCTATTTATAGAGAGGTGATTCGGCTCGAAAGAAATGAAAGAAGAAAAGAAAGAAAAAGAAAGAAGTAAGAAAAGGAAAGAAAATAAAAAGAGGAAAAGAAGGAAGAAATAGTGAAAGGTGAAAGAATTTTTTATAGTAGAAAGAAAGAGTAAGGTATTAAAGATAAGGTGAGTTATATTATACCTTGAGTCACCAAAATGTATTTTACGTATGTTTTGACTTACCAAAATCTATTTTATACAAGTTATATTTTATTAATATATTAATAAAAGTTATGTTTTATAAAGATTTCAGTTACGTGGTTTTATATCTGAACCCTATTTGCTTAAAAGGAAATACATGGATATGTTTGTTTATATTTTAAAAAATATTTGGCTATGACCTTATATACAATTATGTTTTGTAAGTAACACCACGGGAGTCCCACGCCTTGGGGGACTTAAATAACCATTGGCCTCTCTTTGACCACTTTGTGGTCTTTTGTTTGTCATGGATCCATTGACCTCTGTTCTGTGCGGAACAAAGTGCTGTGTGGAGCTAAGTGCTACACTATTGTGGGAGCCACCTTTAGAATCCGTACGAGCCACCTCTTGAATCCGTACCTTTGTTCTGACTGTCACTTCTATGACCTCTGTTCTGTTCTGTTCTATATCGTGGTTATGGTTATATATTTATATAATATCTGTATTTCAGTTTCTGCACTTAAATGATTTGTTTATGTAAACGTTTTGGCCTAACTAACGATCCATGGTTATTTCGTGTCCCTTATACTCTTAGTATAATATTTCTCACTCTGCCATGTGCTTATAGTTGTTTACCAATTTTCAGGAAATAACTTTTGGAATGTCTTACATGCGGGGCTGCGGAATAGACACACATGGCATTTTTATGATATTTCTCTATGTAAATATCGACCTTTTTGGTCAATATAATTTTGTAATAAAAATAGAAGCTCCAATGATTATTTTGGTACCCTTATTTAAATATTACTTCCGCTTGCGTTTATTGATCTGCTTTTGAATTGGCCGTAGGTAACTTTAGTTACTGGCCATCATGATGCTTAACCCTTGGGTACGGGAAGCGGGTCGTGACACAAGGGAAAGAGCTCTATTTTGACATGATGAATGAGGGGAGGTCTAAGAGGACTCACAACGACACTGGGAACAGCCCACCAAAAAAGCTGAAATCCGTTGACAGCCGAGCTCTTGGATGGACTAAGGAGGATTTGAGGGACTACCTCCAGAGGAAACGACAAGATGCCGAGGTCACGTCTCCGGTCAAGCCGAGAATGCTGTTCTCAGTAGAATTTGACAACTTTGAGACCCCGAAAATGTTTCACATGCCGAGATTCCAAATATATAACAGTATGTCCGATCTTAACTTTCAAGTCGGCTTATATTTGAACTTAATGGCACTGTATACCGGGAACAAACCGTTGCTCTGCAAGGTGTTCCCCTCATCCTTTGGAGAAATCGCATCAGATTGGTTTCACAAATTGCCGAAAGGAACTATGAAAAGTTGGGAAGGCCTGGCCGAGATATTTGTGGCCAGCTTCGTTACAAACAAACTGCAACCATTGAGGGTAGACTCTCTGATGGCTCTAAGAATTGGCGAGGATGAAAGCCTCAGGGCTTATGCCAAAAGGTATTATGAGGTGTTTAACCGAATACCAGGGTGCAGCCAAGAGTTGGCAGTCATATCTTTTAAGAATGGCCTGAATGATAATTGTCTGCTTCGAAAGTCATTGGCAAAGACATTGCCAAAAAGTATGGAGGAACTCATGGCCAGGATCGAGAAATATGCGAGAGCTGAAGAGGACACGCCAGGGACAAAGGCGTCGAAACAGGAGAAGAAAAACGACTCACTGAAGCGAGGCCGAGGTAATACTGGATATAGCAGGCAAGAGACAAGACTGAGGGCTATACAGGTAGTCACTATCGTATTTTGAATTCCAATTTATAAAGTTTTGGAAAAAATCAAGAACTAGCCGTATTATAGAACGCCAGGAAAAGTTTCTGCCGAATTCATGGGAAGTAGCTTGGGAAAGTACTGTGCTTACCACAATGAAGATGGACACTTGACATAGGGTTGTAGAGCCCTAAAAGCATATTTGGAAGATCTGGTAAGACAAAGTCACTTAAGGGACCTAGTAGATGAGGCCAAAACAAAAGAAGAACAAGCAAGGCTACCCCAGGCACCGGTAGCACCACCTCCACCAGCACTACAACCGCAAGCAGACGGACCTCGAGTGATCAATATGATTTACTCGAAGGTCAATGAGAACGAGGTACATGGGAAGACTCAGAGGATAAAGCACTTACAGCATGTGTATCAGGTCCAGCAAAAGAGGCCTAGGGCAGACGAGTACTAGGGACCAATGGTGTTCTTTACTGAAGCCGACCTAGACATGGTGCAGTATCCACACAACGATGCTCTGGTGATATCTCTCAAGATTGGAAAATGCCAGGTAAGGCGCATTCTAATTGACCAAGGCAACTCTTGTGACATCATGTATGTCAGATGTTACAAGGAGCTCGGCCTTCATCGAGATGATTTGGAGCAGTCCAACAGTCCAATGGTCGGGTTCAATGGAACGCCGACATGGCCTCTGGGAGCAATAAGTTTGGAGGTGCAGGCAGGCATCAAAAAGGTAAGTACAGAGTTCACAGTAATTGACACCCTCTCCCCTTACAATGTTATCTTGGGGAGACCATGGTTGCACGCAATGAGGGCTATTCTCTCAACACTGTACCAGTTATTGTGGTTCCCAACAAAGCATGGAATTGAGGAGGTTAGAGGGGATCAGGTGCAGGTAAAGAATTGCTCCATGGCGGCAATGAAATCCATCTGCAACATACGAGAAACAGAAGCAGTAAAAATTGAAGACGAGGACATAGAGGTCCTGGATGACGTCGACAAAGAGCCGGCCGACAAAAGCGAGAAAGCCTTGAAGAAAATTCTGGTCCAACAAGGGGATGAAGAATGCTTCTTCCTCATCAGCTCAGGCTTGGTCGAGAAAGAAGAAAGAGAGTTAGAAGCATTCTTGCGAGCAAACATAAAGGTGTTTGCTTGGACGCCATACAAGATGCCTAGCATTGACCCCGAGGTTACATGCCACAGACTAAATGTAGAAAGGTCAACTAAACCCGTCATTTAGCAAGCAAGGAAGCCGACTTTGGCTCATATGGAGGCAGTAGAAGAGGAAGTGGACAAATTGTTAGAAGCCAGAGCTATCTGAGAAGTAAACTACCTTACTTGGCTGTCCAACACTATGGTTGTGAAAAAGAAGAATGGGAAGTGGAGGGTCTGCGTAGACTTCACTAGCCTGAATAAGGTCTGTCCCAAAGATAGTTTCCTACTCCCCAAGATTGATCAATTAGTGGATGCCACTTCAAGGCATGGAAGGATGAGTTTCCTAGACGCTTACAGAGGGTACCATCAGATAGCAATGTACCCCCTGATGAAGAGAAGACTGCATTTATCACCCCAAAAGGGTTGTTTTGCTACAGAGTGATGCCTTTTGGGTTGAAAAATGCAAGAGTAATATACGAAAGGTTAATGACCAAGATGTTCAGACATCTGATTAGCAAAACAATGGAAGTATACATTGATGACATGGTCATGAAGACCAAAGAACCTGAGGATCATCTGGCCGACTTGAAAACAATTTTCGACATCCTTAGAACATATCGGCTCCGACTCAATGCTTTGAAATGTGCATTTGGAGTTGGATTTGGTAAGTTCCTAGGATACTTGGTTACCAAAAGGGGCATTAAGGCAAGCCCAAACCAAATTAAGGCCATCTTGGATTTGAAAAGCCCAACGTTGGCAAAACAAGTGCAGATGTTGATTGGAAGGGCTGTAGCTCTGAACAGATTTATAAGTTAAGGTTCAGATAAGTGTAAACCATTTTTCAGTTTGTTGAAAAAGGCCACAGATTTCTTATGGACAGAGGAATGTGAAGTCACCTTAGTCGACTTGAAAAGATACCTGACCACATCTCCAGTTCTTTCAAATCCAATATCTGGAGAGGAACTATTCTTATACTTAGCGGTTTCGGAGCATGCAGTGAGTGCAGTGGTAATCAGAGAAGAGAATGAAGAATAAATGGCAATATACTATGTGAGTAAAACCCTTGTAGGCGCAGAGACCAGGTATTTACCCCTGGAGAAATTGGCATTCACCTTAATGATGGCATCCAAGAAGTTTAACTATTATTTCCAAGCCCACAAGATTATGATATTAACTGAGCACCTCTTGAAGTCCTTGCTACAACAAGGAGATCTGACAGACAAGGTAGCTAGATGGGCAGTAGTACTGGGCCAATACGACTTGGAATTTAGGCCTAGAACAATAATTAAAGGCCAAGTTTTGGTCGATTTTGTGGTTGAGTTCACACCTGGAGCCATCCCATGTCGGGCTCCGATGAGCCGCGGCTTAGGGTGTCCAGGGGAACAAGAAGAGACCTAGGTGGGAATGAAAATCCCCACAGCAGAGCAAAAGAAGGAAGAGAAACTCAAGCCCTGTGATATTTATATCGGTGACTCATTTCGCTTGTTTGTGGATGTGAGTTCAAATCGTCAAGGAGTGGAGGCAGGAGTGGTGTTGGTATCACCAAATGGGCAAATGTTGGAACAATCTATCTGTTTGGGATTCAAAGCATCAAATAATGAAGTAGAATATGAGGCACTAATCGTAAGGTTAAAGTTAGCAGCAGTAATGAAAGCCAACGAGGTAGTAGTCTTCTGTGACTCTTAGCTTATTGTGAACCAGGCAACAGGCGAATATGCAGCTAGAGATGAAAGAATGATAGCCTATTTCAAAGAGGTTGTTAGATTGTTAGTCTTGTTTCAGGACTACAGACTACAACAGGTTAGCCGAGATGACAACAACCATGCTAATGCCTTGGCTAACCTGGCTAGTGCAATGAAATTAGGGGAGGCAAGAACAATAATGGTTGATTATTTGTCAGGCCCAAGTGTAGAACCACTGATCAATGAGTATGAAGCAATGTGTATAGAGATAGGCCCAAGTTGGATGAATGCAATAGTAATGTTCCTTAGAGATGAGAAACTGCCAGATGATCGCAAAAAAACACACAAGACCAGACTGAAGTCGGCTAGGTTTAGCCTGATAGCAGAAGAGCATCTTTATAGAAGGTTTTTCATTGGTCCCCTTTTGACATGTGTGCATCCCTCCCAAGTCGAAGACTTCTTGTACGAAATACATGAAGGAGTATATAGAAGCCATGCTGGGGGCAGATCACTTGCTCATAGGGCCATTACTCAAGGGTACTGGTGGCCTTAAATGCAGAAGGATGCTGAAGCTTATGTCAGAAAGTGCGAGAAGTGTTAAAGGTTCGCGCCTTTAATACATTAACCAGCAACAGATTTGAACCTAGTGTCCAGCCCTTGGCCATTTGCCCAGTAGGGTATGAATCTTGTTGGACAACTTCCCCAAGCAACTGGACAAAAGAAGTTCTTACTGGTAGTAACTGATTATTTCACAAAGTAGATAGAAGCGAACTGGCTGGAAGTCCAAGATGAGTATTGAGCCAAAGTCCATTGAAGTTAGGCTTCTACAGGGATCAGGTTAGTGCTGGCTATAAAAATAAGGCACCCTCATGGATTTAAGGTACGCTTTTTATATTCTGGCTAATGAGTTAAGCACTATTTGCTATCTTTGAGAGATAACTAAGTACTGACTTAATCGTCGAAGTGCCCTTAGGTGGATGAACCACCGCTGGAGTCTTATCTTTCTATGACAGGTTGTTCGAGCATGATCTATTCTGCATGTGCTCTCTTGCTGAGTTCCTGTTTGGCAGTGTGGTCAGAAATCAGCACCCACAAATAGATATGGAAAAGACCCTTTTTGAAGAATGCTATAATTTAGAAACCATAATTGAGCTACAACGAACATAGTGAACCACAAGATAAAAAAACAAAAGAGAAACTACTACTACTACTACAAAACAAACAAACAAACTAATTAACTAACTAAAAAAAAATTAAATTGAATAGAATCTCATGTTATGATAGCACAATAAAATTGAACAAATTAGTAAAAACATCAGTGAAATATTTAACTTTTCTTGCATTTTTACATGTTAAATTTTATACTTTATTCAGTAAAAACTATTTCATAATATTGGCTTTTGTGCATGCTGCTATGACAATCTCAAAATTGATATCAGCATGTCACATCTTCAGTCTATATTCATACTCTTAAGAGTCAAATTAGAACAACAAGTAGTTGTAATGGGTAGCTCAATCACACAGAGAAAATTTATACAACTGATTTTTGTTGCTCTTATGGCATATTGTCAAACAGATGTTGTGCAAGACACAAAAAATCAGCTAGACAACACAACAAAGAATGATATCATACACAGCAACCGGTAGCAAATTATACGAAATCAAAAAGGGCAAAAGAATAGAACATGAGAAACTCAACCAAAATGCAAAGTAACAGATTAGATGAATAGAAAGAGAAAATTACATACTTTTGGTTCAGGGAACAACTTCAGATACCAATTGATTTTTGCAGGCTTTGTCATTAAGCACATGGAATTAACGCCTCCAGTCACACCACCGCTATGGAAGACCAGCTTCATAGTAGTTTTGAAGAAAGGAATCGTCAATTGGCAACACGCTTTGTACCCCGATGATTTCCTCTCTTGATGGGCCACAGTCGGCGCAATGATTCGAATATGAGACATATACATAGCTATGCTATGGTACCGAACAAGGAAATTTTAGGAGGGAAGAGTGATGGTAGCTTCCGGTCTCTACCCCTATAACCATGTGGATAGAGGACAGTGCAGAAGCAGGAGTCCAGATCCTCTGTAGGGTTTTTCTTTTTTTTGTCCCTTTTTTTTTTTTTTAACTTATTCTCCTCTACTTCTTCTCTTTTCACAGACCTAATCCCCAAAAGTCCCAAAACGAAAACCAGAGGACTGGAAGACGAATGGATGATTTTCTAAGTATTACCTTAATCTTAGAGCTTTTGGTCAAGGATTCCTTTCAAAAGAAATCTTGGTTGCATGGAAATACAAGGCATGGTGAAAATTTAATGGAAAGATTTTGATCTTGACACCCAAACAAGGCACCACCACCTTATTAGTGGCTTAACACTTTTTTTGGGGCTTGATATACTTATTTATTGAATTCTGTATTCTATATAGATAGATAGATAGATAGAGAGAGAGAGAGAGAGAGAGAGAGAGAAAGAGAGCCTAAGGAGGGAGACGCACCGAAGAAAGCATGTCAAGTCAGGTATTACAACGAAAGCGACCTCCAGGTATGGAAAGATAGATGCCTAAGGAGGGATGACGAGATGAAGGGAATGGCAAACAAGTTAGCAAACCTACAATCCGTCATCAACTTCATGATACAAAACAACGTCATGCAGCCACCGTTTCCATTGGAGGACACGCCGATTCCAGCGGCCAAGAACGATGCCCAGAAAGGGAGATAGAAAGCAATTTCTACAGTCCGTCAGCATGACAAGGCAAAAGAGCATTCACATCGGCCTTCACGGGAGGTCGGGCAAGGAGAATCGATGAGAGAAAAGTCTCAGAAGACACCTCGTACTAAGGAGACTTACGTCAAGGAACAACGGCATGTTCAGGAGAAGGAGCTCTATTTCAACACGATGAATGAAGGGAGGTCCAAGAGGACTCACAACGACACCGAGAGCAACGTACCAAAAAGGCTGAAATTCGTTAACAGCCGAGCTCCTAGACGGACTAAGGAGGATTTGAGAGACTACCTCCAGAGGAAGCGACAAGACACTGAGGTCACGTCTCCGGTCAAGCCGAGAATGCCGTTCTTAGTAGAATTGGAGAAGTTTGAGGCCCCGAAAAGGTTTCACATACCGAGATTTTAGATATACGACAGTAAGTTCGATCCTAATTTTCATGTCGGCTTATATTTGAACTCAATGGCACTGTATATCGGGAACGAACCATTGCTCTACAAGGTGTTCCCCCTCATCCTTTGGGGAAATCGCATCAGATTGGTTTCATAAGTTGCCAAAAGGAACTGTGAAAAGTTGGGAAGGCCTGGTCGAGATGTTTGTAGCGAAGTTCGTTACAAACAAACTGCAGCCGTTGAGGGTAGACTCTATGACAACCCTTACCTCTAATTAGCGTTAAACTGTGATTGAGCATGATAAGTAATTGATTAGAATGAAATCCTAATCTGTTTATATGAGTGTGTTGCTTTAATTGCATTTTTAGCTGTTTGTCATTTAATGATCTGTTCATGTTTTGACTTCGAATTGCAAATTGAAGGCCTTATCGGCGACCAAATCAGAAATTGATAGGTTTAATATGCTAATTAGGATTTATGTGATTTTATGGTAGGTTTAATTAAAAGTCAACTTGGAATGATTAAATTAGAATTGTTAATGTTAGTTATTTGAGCCTAGATTATTTACACTATTGCCATTGAATGGGCCACCTTTAGAGTCATTGTTGGGACTTAATTTATGCACTTTGATACACCATTCTTCAACCACTTTCTCGGCCAAACCGTGAGAGAGAGGGAGAGTAGGAGAAAATTGTTTCATCTAGAGATTAACTTGGAGAATTAGGGGAATTGAAGAGGATTTGCAAAATTGAGCCAACATACTTGGAATTCAAGACCTAAGGTAGGAAATTCACCCTCTTAATTATGAATTTGAGTTGTCACATGCATGGCTCATGGTAAATTAGTGATTTGAGTCAAGAATTAATTTAAAGTGTTGTTTTGAGAGTGATTTCATGCATGCATGTCCATATTATAGAATTTTGAGGTTGTTTTCATGAAATCCATACATACATGTTCATATTTTAGTTGTGGTCCATGAATTCACCATAATTTTGAGCTCAATCTTGCATTTGATCATGTTTTGGAGCATTGGAATTCATAAGAACTTATGCGTGTTATGTTCTTGCATTATTCTTCAAGTTTCTTTGAAATTAGTGTTCAATTGGCTTACCTTTGGGCTTGATTTTACAAAATGATCTTCAAAATATGTTGTAGTATGAGTTTCCAAGTGCTTTCCAGAAAATTGGCCCAAAAGGTTGAGTTTTGATAAGTTTAATTCTTAGTTTGAGCTTTGGAGGTAAATCTGGAAAACCCAGATTTTGGCTTCCTCGCTTGAGCGAAGGATTCCACGCTCGAGCGAGCACCTTTGTTTTCTGAATGCCGCTCAAGCGACGGAATGTTGGCTCGAGCATAGATTTCAAGCTCTCAGGCTTTTGTGGTCGCAGAAGCGCGCTAGAGCGATGAGACCTGCGCTCAAGCGAAGGACTGTGTCTCACGCTTGAGCGAGCATCGAGTGGAGAATTTCAACAACCAGTACTTTTTGCATTTTTATAGACCGCTCGAGCGATGGAGTCTACGCTCGAGCGACCCTTCTGTTTTGGTAAGCTCGCTCGAGTGTAGAAAGCCACGCTCGAGCAAGACCCCTATTTTCAGCAAATTTTGAAAAGTGTTTTAAAGTGCATTTTTGCATCCTCATTCCATCCTAGGCATTCCTAGGCCAAGTTTAAGGCATCTTAATGAGGATAATGTTATAGAACCACACCAAGTCAAGTTAAGGGACTAAGTTATTAATTCCAAGTGTGTAACTTAGTGTATGTGTGTTCGTTCTGCAACTGTGTAGGGTTGGCACCCGAGGACGTTAACTAGCCTGTCTATAGCCCAGTACTCTGTGAGTAACAATGTTGTAAAGATACGTTCAATTATAATTATTCTGAACGATTGATTGTACTGCTTTCTGAAATAATACTGTGTACTGAATGAATGTTTGTCCTATTTGTAAACTGTACTCGTGGCATCCATAGCAACTTACTATTATTGTTATTGCTATTGTTGCAGAGATCTCTGTCAATTCCAATGTTTGGAACTACTACTGTTTACTGTTTTGATGGCCATCAACTGTCTGTTTGGTCTATTAAGACCTACTGTACTGTTTGCTATTGGACGTACCACGTATGACTGTCATGATTTCTAAATGACTGATATGGCATGATATATGAGCCACTAATTGAATAACTGATTTACTGATGCAAACGACTGTTTTAATTAATGAAAGGACATTCATTTTTAACCCTTTTACGCAATTGTTATTCACTGGGCTTTAGCTCACTGTTTATAGTTATATGTAGGTGTCCAGGCACCGGACCGAAGGTAGGAGCGTCAAGTTAAGCTCTCGTTTTGTCAAGCCAACCATTGTGCCTCACTTCGAGGTTCCGAGTTCGTTCAAGCTAAAGCTGTTTTGAGGTGTTTCAGATTCACCCTTTTGTCTTTGTTTTGTGTTGACTGAATAAGTCTTGACTGTACAGTTATGGTGACAGAATTTGGTCCTTAACCTGGATGTTTGTGTATATGATGTATGTATATATTTTTTGGTTATGAATGTGACTTGTTCTTAAAAGTCTTTTTGCATTCAGATTTTCACAGCTCATTGGACATCTTTTTATTACTGTTTGGCTTCTACCCCCTTACTCAGACATCATCACTACGCTTAAGCAGCCTTTCTAATCACTTGACATCGGTTTGCGATGCTAAACCCATAGGTGCGGGTTTGGGTCGTGGCAGACTTGCTGATAGCTCTAAGAATTGGTGAGGATGAAAGCCTTAGGGCTTATGCCAAAAGATATTATAAGGTGTTTAACCGAATACCAGGGTGCAACCAAGAGTTGGCAGTCGTATCTGTTAAGAACGGCCTGAATGATAACTGCCTGCTTCGAAAGTCACTAGCAAAGACGCTGCCAAAAAGTATGGAGGAACTTATAGCTAGGATCGAGAAATATGCGAAAGCTAAAGAGGACACACCAGGGATAAGGGTGTCGAAACAGGAGAAGAGAAACGGCTCGCCGAAGCGAGGCCGAGGTAATACTGGATATAATAGGCAAGAGACAGGACTGAAGGTTGCACAGGCAGTCACTACCGTATTTCGGATTCCGATTTATAAAGTTCTAGAAAGAATCAAGAACCAGCCGTATTATAGAGTGCTAGAAAAGGTTCCTAGAGAATTCATAGGAAGAAGCTTGGGAAAGCACTGTGCTTACCGCAATAAAGATGGACACCTGACACAGAGTTATAAAGCCCTAAAAGCACATTTGGAAGATCTGGTAAGACAAGGTCACTTAAGGGATCTAGTAAATGAGGCCAGAACAAGGGAAGAGCAAGCAAGACTGTCCCAAGCACCGGTAACACCACCTCCACTAGCACCCCAACTGCAAGTGGACGGACTTTAAGTGATCAATGTGATTCACTCGAATGTCAATAAGAACGAGATACGTGGGGAGACTCAGAGGGTAAAGCACTTACAGCATGTGTATCAGGTTCAGCAAAAGAGGCCTAGGATAGACGAGTACCAGGGACCAATAGTGTCCTTTACTGAAGCCGACCTAGACATTGTACAGTATCCACGCAACGATGCTTTGGTGATATCCTTCAAGATTGGGGAATGCTAGGTAAGGCGCATTCTGATTGACCAAGGCAGCTCTTGTGACATCATGTATGTCAGATGTTACAAGAAGCTTAGCCCTCATTGAGATGATCTGGAGCAGTCTAACAGTCTAATGGTCGGATTCAATGGAACGCCGACATGGCCCATTTTAGCAATAAGTTTGGAGGTGCAGGCAGGCACCAAAAAGGTAAGTATAGAGTTCACAATAATTGACACCCCCTCCTCTTACAATGTTATCTTGGAGAGACCATAGTTGCATGCAATGAGGGCTATTCCCTCAACACTGCACCAGTTATTGCGGTTCCCAACAGAGCATGGAATTGAGGAGGTCAAAGGGGATCAGATGCAAGCAAATAATTGCTCCATGGTGGCAATGAAATCCACCTGCAACATATGAGAAGTAGAAACAGTAGAGATTGAGGACGAGGACATGAAGGTCTTAGATGATGTCAGCAAAGAGTTGGCCAACAAAAGCGAGGAAGCCTTGAAGAAAATTCTGGTCTAGCAAGGGGATAAAGAACGCTTTTTCCTCCTCGGCTCATGCTTGGTCGAGAAGGAGGAAAGGGAGTTAGAAGCATTCTTGCGAGCAAACATAGAGGTGTTTGCCTGGATGTCATACGAGATACCTAGCATTGACCCTGAGGTTATATGCCACAAAGGTCGGCTAAACCCGTCATTTAGTGAGCGAGGAGGCCGACTTTGGTTCATGTGGAGGCAGTAGAGGAGGAAATGAACAAATTGTTAGAGGCCAGAGCCATCTGAGAGCTAAACCACCCTACCTGGCTGTCCAACACTGTGGTTACGAAAAAAAAGAATGGGAAGTGGAGGGTCTGCGTGGATTTCACTAGCCTAAATAAGGCATGTCTCAAAGACAGTTTCCCACTTCCCAAGATCGATCAGTTAGTGAATACCACTTTAGGACATGGAAGGATAAGTTTCCTAGACGCTTATAGAGGGTACCATCAGATAGCAATGTACCCCCTGATGAAGAGAAGACTGCACTTATCACCCCAAAAGGGCTGTATTGCTACAGAGTGATGCATTTTGGGTTAAAAAATGCAAGAGCAATGTACCAGAGGTTAGTGACCAAGATGTTAAGACATCTGATTAGAAAAACAGTGGAAGTATATATTGATGACATGGTCCTGAAAACCAAAGAACCTGAGGATCATTTGGCTGACTTGAAGACAGTTTTCGACATCCTTAGAACATATCAGCTCCGACTCAATGCTTCGAAATGTGCATTTGGAGTTAGATCTAGTAAGTTCTTGGGATACTTGGTTACCAGAAGGGGCATTAAGGCAAGCCCATACCAAATTAAGGCCAACCTGGATTTGAAAAGCCTAACGTCGGCAAAACAAGTGCAGATGTTGACTGGAAGGGCCATAGCCCTGAACAGATTTATAAGCAGAAGTTCAGATAAGTGTAAACTATTTTGCAGTCTGTTCAAAAAGGCCACAGATTTCTTGTGGACAGAGGAATGTGAAGTCGCCTTGGCCGACTTGAAAAGATACCTGACCACAGCTCCAGTTCTCTCAAATTCAATATTTGGAGAGGAACTGTTCTTATACTTGGCGGTTTCGGAGCATGCAGTGAGTGCAATGGTAATCAGAGAAGAGAATGTAGAACAAAGGGCAGTATACTATGTGAGTAAAACCCTTGCAGGCGCAGACACCAGGTATTTACCCCTAGAGAAATTGACATTGGCCTTAATGATGGCCTTCAAAAAGTTGAACCATTATTTCCAAGCTCACAAGATTATGGTATTAACTAAGCACCCCTCGAAGTCCTTGTTACAACAAGGAGATCTGACAGACAGGGTAGCCAGATGGGCAGTAGTACTAGGCCAATACGACTTGGAATTTAGGCCTAGAACAGCAATTAAGGGCTAGGTTTTGGCCAACTTTGTGGCTGAGTTCACACCTGGAGCCATCCCACGTCAGGTTCCAATGAGCCGCGGCTTAGGGTGTCCAGGGGAACAAAAAGAAACCCAGCTAGAAATGAAAATCCCCACAGGAGAGCAGAAGAAAGAAGAGAAACTCAAGCCCTGTGATATTTATATCGATGACTCATTTCGCTTGTTTGTGGATGGGAGTTCAAATCATTAAGGAGTGGGTGCAGGAGTGGTGTTGGTATCACCAGATGGGCGAATGTTGGAACAATCTATCCGTTTGGGGTTCAAAGCATCAAACAATGAAGCAGAATATGAGGCACTAATCGTAGGGTTGAAGTTAGCAGCAACAATGAAAGCCAACGAGGTGGCAGTCTTCTGTGACTCCTAACCTATTGTGAACCAGACAACAGACGAATATGCAGCCAGAGATGAAAGAATGATAGCATATGTCAAAGAGGTTGTTAAATTGTTAGTCTTGTTTCAAAACTGCCGACTACAGCAGGTTAATTGAGATGACAACAGCCATGCCAATGCCTTGGTAAACTTGGCTAGTGCAATGAAATCAGGGGAGGCAAGGACAATAATAGTTGATTATTTGTCAGGCCCAAGTGTGGAACCACTCATCACAGAATACGAAGCAATGTGTATAGAAATAGGCCTAAGTTGGATGGATGCAATAGTAATGTTCCTTAGAGATGGAAGCTGCCAGATAATCACAAAGAAGAACACAAGACCAAACTGAAGTTAGCTAGGTTTAGCCTGACAGCAGAAAGATATCTCTACAGAAGGTCTTCTCTACAGAAGGTCTTTCACTAGTCCCCTTTGAAGATGTGTGTATCCCTCCCAAGTCGAAGACTTCTTGTATGAAATACATGATGGAGTATGTAGAAGCCATGCTGGGGGCAGATCAGTTGCTCATAGGGCCATTACTCAAGGGGTACTAGTGGGTCTACATGTAGAAGGATGCTGAAGCTTATGTCAGAAAGTGCGATAAGTGTCAAAGGTTTACGCCTTTAATACATCAACCAGCAGCAGATTTGAACCCAGTGTCCAGCCTTTGGCCATTTGCCCAATGGGGCATAGATCTCGTTGGACAACTACCCCAAGCAACTGGACAAAAGAAGTTCCTATTGGCAGCAACTGACTATTTCACAAAGTAGGTAGAAACTGACTGGTTGGGAGTCCAAGATGAGCATTGAGTCAAGTTCATTGAAGCTAGGCTTCTACAGGGATTAGGTTAGTGCTGGCTATAAAAATAAGGCACCCTCGTTAGTCTAAGGTATGCTTTTTATATTCTGGCTAGTGAGTTAAGCACTATTTGTTATCTTTGAGAGATAACTAAGTACTGACTTAATCGTCGAAGTGCCCCTAGGTAAACAAACCACCGCTGGAGTCTTATCTTTCTATGACAGGTTGTTCGAGTATGATCTATTTTGCCTGTGCTCTCCTACTGAGTTCTTGTTTGGCAGTGTGATCGGAAATCAACACTCATAAATAGAAATGGGAAAGACCCTTTTTGAAGAATGCTACAATTTAGAAACCACAATTGAGCTACAACGAACATAGTGAACCACAAGATAAAAAACAAAAAAGAAACTACTACTACTACTACTACTACAAAACAAACTAACTAACTAACTAAAAAAAAAAAACATTAAATAGAATCTTATGTTATGATAACACAATAAAATTGAACAAATTAGTAAAAAGATCAGTGAAATATTTTAACTCTTCTTGCATTTTTACACGTTAAATTTTATACTTTATTCAGTAAAAACTATTCCATAATATTGGCTTTTGTGTATGCTACTATGACAATCTTAAAATTGATATCAGCATGTCACATCTTCAATCTATATTCATACTTTTAAGAGTCAAATTAGAACAGCAAGTAGTTGTAATGGGTAGCTCAATCACACAGAGAAAATTTATACAACTGATTTTTGTTGCCCTTATGGCATATTGTCAAATAGATGTTGTGCAAGGCACCAAAAATTAGCTAGACAACACAATAAAGAATGATATCATACACAGCAACTGGTAGCAGATTATACGAAATCAAAAAAGGCAAAAAAACAGAACATGAGAAACTCAACCAAAATGCAAAGTAAAAGATTAGACGAATAGAAAGAGAAAATTGCATACCTTGTGGTTAAGGGAACGACTTTGGATACCAATTGATTTTTGCAGGCTTTGTCATTAAGCACATGGAATTAACGCCTTCAGTCACACCACCGCCATGGAAGAGCAGCTTCGTAGTAGTTTTGAAGAAGGAAATCATCATTCGGCAACACGTTTTGTACCTCGGTGATTTCCTCTCTTGATGGGCCACAGTCGGCGCAATGATTTGAATATGAGACATATACATAGCCATGCTATGGCACCGAACAAGGAAATTCTAGGAGGGAGGAGAGATGGTGGCTTCCGGTCTCTACTCCTACAACCACGTAGATAGAGGACAATGCAAAAACAAGAGTCCAGATCCTCTGCAGGGGTTTTTTTTTTTTTTTTCCAGCAACTTCTCCTCTGCTTCTTCTCTTTTCACAGACCAAATCCCCAAAAGACCCAAAACGAAAACCAGAGGACTGGAAGATGAATGGATGATTTTCTAAGTATTACCTTAATCTTAGAGCTTTTGGTCAAGGATTCCTCTCAAAAGAAATCTCGATTGCATGGAAATACAAGGCATGGTGAAAATTTAATTGAAAGATTTTGATCTTGACATCCAAACAAGGCACCACCACCTTATTAGTGGCTTAATAATTTTTTTGGGGCTTGATATATTCATTCATTGAATTCTGTATTCTATATATATATATAGAGAGAGAGAGAGATGGAGAGAGAGAGAGAGCTTGGACATGAAAGAAAAATCCTATTTTTTACAAAATTGCAATTAGGAAACTATGGTAGTACATATTATATCATTATATGTATGTATATATATAGAAGAAGAAGAAGAAGAAGAAGAGACATATATATAAAACCTATAACATATATATAGCACTTGATACATATATGAAATATATACATATATATAGAATCTGAGACATTTTGGTCCTTTGGTCGAACTCCGCATTTGTCTTCCCGGTGGTTGGTTCGCCGCCGTTCACCAGTCCTCTGTTTGTCTTCCTACATTCCCCTTCCAATCCTCTGGTTTTCGTTTTGGGACTTTCAGGATTAAGCAGAGAAGAAAGAGAAGAAGCTACTGAAGAAAAAAAAAGACGCGTTTGCCTTGCACTGCAGGATGCCTGCAGGAAAACCCTGCAAAGGACAACACATCCCATCTGTTCATACATACCGAGGGTTGCAAAGCGTGAATTAAGAGCCTCTCCTTCATCTCTCTCCTTAACTTCTTATTTGTTAATCATTAAATCTACTTTTAAGTTTAATTTCGATGATTCGAATCGTTCACATTTTAATATTTATTGAGTATATCATACTTGCAAAAAATCAAGTTGATCGAATATCAAAAAATATGTATTCGAAAAACTGTTTATTAAATTTTTAAAAAAAAATAGTTTGTAGTTTGATGATTAGTTTTTGATATCCAATCAATTTGATTTTTTATAGGTATGATATACTAAACAAATTTTAAAATATGAATGTTTCGGATTATTAAAATTAAATCAAAAAATGAGCCCAATGACCTAATAAATAGAGAGTTAAGGTGGCTGTTTGGAAAGTGAATTTTTTTGTAGTTTTTTTAGTTGTAAAATATTATTGGAAATTTTTTTTTTTGTGTTTGAGAAGATAGTTAAATTTTTTTGTGGTTGGATGTGATGTTTGTAAGAGAAAAAATGAAATAATTACGAAATTTAATGTGATATTTTATTTAAATTTATTTTTGTTAATTTTGTAACTAATTTGTGTTTTAATGAAAATAAAAACCAAAAAAAAATCACAAAAAAATCCTTCCCAACACCATCAAGGAGAGAGATCAAATAAAGAATTTTGATTCGCAAAGCTTCGCCTTGGACTCATCCACGACCGACATCAGGGGCAACCGGCATTAATCGACAAGACAAAACTTTTTTTGTGGATACTTTTAGTTGAGCCGTGATTGGGACCGCAGTTGCCCCCCACCCCAACCACCCCCACACACACCACGTGAGAGTTAGTTATTGAAAGAATATAAATAAGTAAATATTGTTGGCCAATCAGAATTTACTGGGCCTTGGGAGTCATCCTAATGGGGTCTGAAACAATTCCATTTTTAGTTTAGAATTAAAAAATTTATTTGATAATTTTTTTTAATTTTTATAAAAATATAATAAAAAATTATAATTTAAATATGATATTTAATTTTATTAATTTTTTCAAATATTTTTTTTAATAACTAAGTTAATCACAACCCAACCCATATAGATAAATGATGAGTAGTTAAGATTTCGTTTGAGAATAAGTTATTTTAATATTTTTTTTAAATTTTTTATCAAAAAATATACCGAAAAGTAAAAAGAGTGATGTGATAATTTATAACAACTTTTTAACTAAAGTAAAAGTTTCTAAACCAAGCCTAAGTTTAAATTAAATGAAATTGTCTTTCAACCAAGAGGGTATTCCATTTCTAACTATTTCGCGTTACACTCACCTTAATGTTTAGACGCTTTTGGCTTGCTTTGGGAATCTAATTAAAAGTTAGTTTTTTAGCTTTTTAATTTTTTTTGTCATATTATTTTTCTATTTTTTTTACACATTTTAAAAAAAGTTCAAAAAAAGTCAAAAAAATCATTTTTTAACCTACTTTTCAAAACAATAATGTTTATATATACAGATTAATA
Organism: Camellia lanceoleosa; assembly: GCA_025200525.1. NCBI lineage: Eukaryota > Viridiplantae > Streptophyta > Magnoliopsida > Ericales > Theaceae > Camellia > Camellia lanceoleosa. The sequence continues at coordinate 194,532,009 of CM045758.1, read as the reverse complement.
AGGTTAACTATTGGTGCTCTTTTAGATTTGGCCAAATTTGATTTTAATTATTGTACTTTAATTTCAATTTTAATTTTATATTTTCAATTTTGTTTGTTTTAATGTGATTCTTCATTTTTAGATGAAAAACAATATGTCAAAATTATAGAGAGTAAAATATAATTAAAAAAAATTATAAAGATTATCAATGTTAATTATTTATTTTTTATTTTTCTTTTGTGTGTGATAATTATTCTCGCATGGTTTTTTTATTCTAAATAAATACTAGTTATAATTGTTGGAGGGTTATATTGAAACGTAATTAAAAGTATACAATTTAAATTTATAAGACTGAAATTATGGGATTTCGTACAAATTAGACAAAATAAAAATTAATAAGTTTTATAAATTTATTTTATTTACCAACGTAAAATAATTCTTTTTATAAATTTTAAAATTTCATTATTTTACATACATAATATTTTTTATTTTTTAATCAAAATATTAGAGCAATTCAATGAAGGTGCTATAGTGGCAATTATATTCAAATTACAGCAACTTCACTAAAAACAATGCAATGGCATATGCTAAAATGATTGTTAAAAATTAACATTCTAAAATTTTGTGTCAAATTTAATACAAGATTTCATAAAATGTCAAAATTTTAGTTAGAGCTCATCATTTATCATTTCATAATAAGGACTTGCAAATAACATTTTAATTTGACTTTCTTGTGAAGGAAGTAGACAATTAGATAATACACTATTGGAACAGCATTGTTAAAACAAAAATGACATGGAGGCCGAGCAGTAAGCGGAACCCACTTTTGTGGGCACGATCCGTAGTACAATGCATGGGTCCACACGATTTCCTTTCAATGAATTGAATTGTCGTTCTCCATGTTTGTTTTATTCAATGAATTGTCATTGCCAACAACTCTGTCTGTTTCGATTGAAGTTGACATGAATAGCAATACCTTGCTAAAATTAGATTTTAACTATCAATTATAATATCGACTTTGCTACAGACCCCCACTGGGATCGACCTCAGTGAGGTGGCAGCGTACCATTCGTCCAAATCACAACAAAAAAAAAAAATAATTTTTTTTTTATCAATGGAAAGCCTCCGTACATGACCCCCAGTGACCCCCACGGGGGGTCTTAGGCATTTTTCTTATAATATTTTGAATGTTGAGACCCTCTTTACATTTTTAAAATTTGATTTAATCTTTATATATGTATTTGAATTTCATTTAAAATTTTTCTTTACAATATTAGAATTTGATGTACATTCATTTATAATTAAAAATAAAATAAAAATCAACTTTGCTTCTGGCAGGTTCATAACTGCTCATGCATTATTCATTTTTTTATTTTCTTATTGTTTGCGGCGAAAGTACTATCGATTCTTACACAAGGCCAAACCAGTGCACTCACACTCACCCATCCTCTCTCCAGTACGATGGTATTCCGTATCAAAGCTCCAATCCACAGATTATTAACTATTTTAACATATTTTACTTTTTTTATAAATTTTAGTAAAAAAAAAATGCCAAATTTAACTTCTCGAACACCTTCTAGATATAACAACAACAAAGAAATCATTTTTCCCAGAAGGAAGCGGAAAATAATAGCTACTCTGCTCTACCAAAGAATTAAACAATAGCAATCTGATCTAAGTTCCGTTTAATTGTCTACAGTCTACACTACACGCGTGGGTTCATCACAAATTTTATAATTTGATAACTTTTATTCGTGAAAAAATAAATTGAATATGTTCCGTTGTGAAGCTGTGAATTACGAATTTCAATCCATCAAATTTTGCAGAGTCGGAAGCGCTATGGAAACTCCATCATCAGCAAATCTCGAAGCTCACAGTCTTCCATTATGCCTTCCCAGAAATCATTTGCTTCATTACTTGCCGCTACTGTCTCACCACAAGTTCCCCCCACTTTGCTCTTCATCTTCGCCTTGTCTCTCGCATTTGACCGCTCGAGCGCTGTATCCAATTCGTATCGGTAGTCAGACAATGCAAAATTGGTCTTAGCTTTGGCTCCTCGGAACTCCACGGCAGCTTTATCGTAGGCCCTGGCGGCCTCCTCCGCGGTGTGGAAGGTGCCCAGCCACACCCTTGCAGCCCGCCACGGGTCTCGAATCTCCGCCGCCCACTTCCCCCACGGCCTCTGCCTTACTCCCCTGTACAGCTTTTTCTCCCTCCTCTTCTTCTTCTTCTCCCCTTCAGCACCAGCGACGACATCAGTGGTCTCAGTAGTGCCACTAGTGCTAGTGGTTAGTGTGAAAAATTCACATCCCAAACAGCCGTTGATTTTGCATACCGGACACGTGTCGGCTTCTGGAAGCGATATCACGGTTTGCTCCACTTTGGTCCCACTGGAGGAAGCCAATGAGGATGACGTGAAAGCTCGGATGGGTTCTAAATTGGCGCCGGAGATGACGTGCTTGATAGCCGATACCATAATGAAGAACTCCTGGTCCTGGGTCAAATACAGAGGTGGGAAGGGGTTGTCTGCTTGAATCTCCTCTGTTTGTAGGTCTTGGAATAATTTCTGAATTTGATCGGGGTCCATTTGGCAAGGAGTGAGAGTAGTAGATATTTTGAGAACTGAGGTGGGGGAGGGGGCTCAGGCAAGTGGTTTATATATCAGGTTATATTGGTAGGATTGCGCGGCATCCGGGCTGTACGCTGTTTACACACGATTGCGGGGGAAAGCAGTGATTATTTGATTTTAATCCACTTCATTCATCACCACATTTGTCAAGTTATCTTTTAAGATAAATTATAACATCTCCCCCTAACCTTTAAAAATTTGATGTACCAAATTTTTTTTTAGGCTTAGGTAAAAAATTCACATATATCAATTTGATATAAAAACTTTCTATTTTTATGTCAAATTTATTATTTTATTTTTTTTAAAAATAAAATTATTTTATTGAGTAAACTCAACATTTAACAAAAACATAGAGCATGTCAAATTTCACTTCTCAAGTTCATGCCAAATACTAACTCAACATTTGACATATTAGGTGGGTTTCATTCTTTATGTTAAAATAGAGTTGTTAGATTGTCACATTGAATTTAGTATAACCTTCAAAATTTGGTGTGCCAAATTTTTTTGAAGGTTTAAGTGACAAATTTGATATAGAAACTCTCCACTCGATATGTCAAATCTATTATTCTATTGTTTTTAAAAATAAAATTGTTTTATTGGGTGAACTTAACATTTGACATAAATATGGAGCATGTCAAATTTGACATGATGAGTTCATACTAAATGTCAACTGAGCATTTGACATATCGAGTGGAGTCATGGATGGACGTCGTGTCATATTGAGTCGTATTCATGTCGTGTTATATCGGATTCGTGTCAGAATTATTTCAACACTAATCGACCTGTTTATTATTTCGTGTTATCGTGTCATGTCATTTTCACTCCATGTCTGGTTCGTGTCGTGTTAATGTGTCATGTCAAAAAATTTCACTATTAACTAAAAATATCAAATATATGAAAAAAAATTTGAAAATTTCTTCAAAAATTAAATTTAACAAAACTAATCTCTATTAAATAAAATTATTTATAAAATATTTGATTTCAACTTAATTTTATTTTCTTAATTTATAAAAATTATATTTTTTATTAGATTAACTCAAATAATAGGCATAAAATATATTAAGTTCAATTAAAAGTAAAACTAAAATCTATATTAAACTTAAATCGTATTTTACATACTTTTTAATAGAGATTAAAAAAATGTCATGATACTCTTTAATTATACGGGTTATTTGTGTCAATTTCGTGTTATATAGATTTGATAATAACTCAACATATTTAATATTCGTATTATTAGGTCGTGTCATATACGTGTTCGTGTTAGAAAATGGTTAATCCTAACCCGCTAATTTCATATACGATTCGAGTCGTATTATTGTGTCGTGTTGTAAATTCCCACCCTCAAGTGGAGTTGATACTTGATGTCAAAATATGACTATTAGAGTGTTACATCATATTTGAAATATCGGACGGAGGTGCTCTAAATATACTATTTAACATTTGTTTAAAATGTAATTTGATCACTGTGGTTTTAAAATTACATCACGTCTCTTAAAGTTTTTAATTTTATAATAAATGACTCTTTTTATAAATAAATCATCAAATCAATTAATAGTTTTTAATGATGTCAGAAATTTATTTCAATTAATAATTTAGGATTTTATCATTACATAGGAGAGCATTTACAAATTTAATTTTTTTATTTAATTTTGTTAAATAAAAAATTATAACAATAAAATATTTATAATTTTTCAAATTATAAAAATAATCTATATTTTAAACAAATCTTAAAAGGATATATTTATAATTTACCCTATCAATAATAAGTTGAGAAATCAAGTGAAATTACCCAAGACCACACATAATTTTTCTATGAGACAGTACTGGAAAAGTGAAATAGATTTTTTTAAAGTAAAGATTTAATATAACGGTAATACTACGTCATCAATGACATATGGTATTATCAATCAATAATATATCTATATAAGAAGAATAAATCTCACTTTTAGAATGTAATCACCTTTGTGACCATCCCGTCAGGTATAATATTTTATATTTAATTAATTCTTATTCTGATTTAATTGTGAAATTCTCAATAAGGTAAAATTGACAAATTGAATTATTTTCGAGAATCATACCATATGAGAGTTTAATTAAATATTTGATTCAGTTTAATAAATTTAAAATTTTATTAATTGGGTCTGAATTGAAGTTAAGTAAATTATAAAAAAAAAAACAAACTAAATTAATTAATAAATAAATAGAATTTCTTATTATATCAAAAAAGTGTATAGTTTAAAAAGTTAAGAATTAAAAAATTAAATTATTAAAAAAATAGATTGTGAGACATAATATTTTTAAAATATTAAATATTTTAGTTAGTGATAATTAATATTTTATAGTTAGGTGATAAAGATTTTTAGATACCATACATAATTTTAAGAGTGATTGTGGATTTCCAAAAAACAAGGTAATAACTTTTGTAACGGCCAAAAGCCAAAAGTCAAGGGCCAATTCACTCTTGGAGTATTTTTGAGTCAAGGATAAGGACGGTGGAAGCTTCTACATGCTTGGGCTTCCCGTCTTGAACAGTATAAATAGTGAGCAACTGAGGGCGTTCCGGGGCAGCGTGCTAGTGACGGGGAGTTTGTAGTAGGAAAGTAAAGGGTAGGGGTTAATATTAAACTGAATTATATTATATTTTATGTATATTTTAAATTATCATAATTTATTTTATAAATTATATTAATATTAAATTATCATAATTTATTTTATAAATTATATTAATATTTTAATTATATTGATTATTTTTTGAACTTTGTTTGTTTAAATTGAAATTCATGAATATGTTTGTTTAAATTTTAGAAATTATTTAATAATGATTTTATAAATAATTATGTTTTGTAAGTACCACGAGAGTCACATATCTTGGGATACTTAAATAACCATTGTTTAGCCACTTTGTGATCTTCTGTTTGTCATGGATTCTTTGACCTCTGTTCCGATTATCAACGCCTGTTCTACTCTGTACCGTGGTTATGATTAATTGTTTATATGATTTTCACATTCTACTTCTGTTATTTAAAATTAATTATGTATTTCAGTTACCAAACTAATCTCTGTTTAGCCAAATAATCATTCATGGTAATTTTTGTACTTTCATGCTTACTGTATAATATTTCTCACTCTGTCATGTGCTTATAGTTGTTAACCACTTTCATGTGACATATCAAGACCAATGCATGAGATAGACAAAAGGTACTTTGTAGTCATAGTACAACTCTGATATTGCAATCAAATAGAAGCTCTAATATTTTTTGTTATTATTAAATAAAGTTTTGGGTATCCTTTTTTTTTTTTTACTTCGTTGCTCTATTAATTTGTTAGGACTTTAGTGACGCCGAACCTTTGGATACCGAGTTTGAATCGTGACAACCTTACCATTTATACATAGGAGAAAAAAAATAACAAACAACTATTGGATGGATTAGATAAACTCCTCTCTATATTTTTGGCTCTCCATACCCCTCTTGTGGGTCATAATTCAAACTTTTCCAATTGTCTATCTTGTAAGCTCGACAATAAAAGTAATTCACACAAAAAATTAATTTTATCAGATATCTATAAATATAAAAACAAATCACATTTTATTTTATAAAATGAATGACCAATAGAATTATAAACTTAAATAATCTATTTAATAAAATAAAATGTGATTTATTTTTTTGGAGCCCACAAGAAGAGTATGGATGGGTATGAAGAGATAAAATATAGAGATGAGCTTAGCTCTGGAGAGGGCTTCAAATGAACAAAATCGTTCATGAATAGGTTTGAGCTCGGCTCGACTCAGTAAGAGTTTGTTTGAATTTGGTTCGGTAATTTTTTTATTGAATTCTAGTTCGAATTAAAATTTGTTAAAATCTTAATAAATAAGTCCGAACATAATAAAGTTCGGCTCATTTAAAATTTATTTAAATGATAAAATAAATATATTATTTATATATTAAATAATATTAAAATACATAAATTTATTTATATGTAAATAATAACTAACTATAGATAATACATTTATATAGTAGTAGTAGTAGATATTATTATTTTGGTAAGATATTAATTTTTTTAATATATTTATATATATTGTATATATAATTATATAATTAAAATTTTAATTGTAATTTCAATTTAATACATAAGTATAAATTTATAATTTCTTTTAACTTGTTAAGCCTTATGTTTATTAGACTCAAATTTGAGTCAAGTTTGAATTAACTCGATTAAAGTTTAATCCATTAAACTTTTATTGAGTTTAAATTCAAACTCACTAAGGTAAAATTCGATCCAACTCTTTGAAACGCAATCCCTAAGGCCCCGTTTGTTTTGGGTTATAGGGAGGGTATTGGGATTGCTAATACCTTGGGACTAGTATATGGGGTGTTTGTTTTGAGAGATAGCATTAGGACTACTAATACCTTGGGACTAACTAATACCTTGGTATTACTAATACCGTGTTTGTTTTGAGAGATAGGGAGGGTACTAGTAATACCTTGGTATTACTAATACCCTTGGGGAGGGGATTCATAGTGAGGAGGTAGAGATGGTATTAGAAAAATAGTGAGGGGATTAGAAATTTTTTTATTTTTTTTATTTTTTATATATTGGGATTTTTTTTTTAAATATTAATGTTTAATTTTTATATTTTTATATTTGTTTTATTATTTTATATAAAAATAATTTAACAATTCCTCACTATCAATCCCCTCACTATCAATCCCCTCACTATTAATCCCCTCACTAACAATCCCCTCACTATTAATCCCCTCACTATCAATCCCCTCCATTCTATCTCTGAAAACAAACAACCCTCACTAACAATCCCCTCACTAACAATCCCCTTACTATTAATCCCCTCACTATCAATCCCCTCCATTCTATCTCTGGAAACAAACGGGGCCTAAATGGTGTCAATTAGCATCATCGTTATATTAAATATTTTTTTTACCCACGTAATATGAGAAAGAATCTTCAATCCAAAAAAAACAAAAAAACAAAAACCATCTGAGAAAGAACCTTGGATTCCGAACAAGTCAACCACGCAAGTATGAGAGAATCTTCCATCCAAAAAATACAAAAAACATATGAGAAAGAACCTTGAATTTGGAAAAAGTCAACAATGATGTCAAGGATTACGTTGACGAAAACCTTGGAAAGCGCGGTTAAGGAAGGTACGCGGCAACATCAGAATGATGAGATGGTTTGCAATGTTAGAATAATCTAGTGGTTCTAAATCTATCATTAATAAGGTGATAAAGTAAAAAAAAATTCACACACAATACATATTGTAATAGTGGATGAGACCTACTACTATCACATTATTAGTGGTAGCTTTAATTAGAATTCTCACTCATTTTTCAAACCCATTTGATTCATAAATCACAATAATGTGGTCCTCATTTGGTAAATATTTTAGAGTTAGAAAAAAAAATATAAAAAGATAAAATAAATTATATAAGTTAATAAGATAAAATGTTCTATTCAAATTATAATTATTATATTTTTTCTTTTATAAAACTTAAAAAAGTCAAAAAATAAAAATCAAACAAGGCTAAAATTGGTTATAGTAACCGATATCAAACGAAGCTGTAATAAGGAAATAGAATCTTCAATTATTAAATGTGTAATAAATTAAAAATTAATATCTATCCGGATATATCTTTATAAGTAAAATTGTGAGAATTATTGAAAACCTCAAACATTTTTGGTTAAAAAAATATAGTACATAATTTATGGTGGAGATTTTATAACACACTCTAATTTTTTATAAAATACATATAAAAAAAAATAGATAGAGTGATGTGCAATTTATATTAATTTTATTTTACTATAAACCCAATTTCCCAGACAAAGCCTATATGTCCATGTCCAATTATGCTCTTTCTAATATTTAGGCCTCGTTTGGGAATATGTTATTTTAGTAATTTTTTAATTTTTTATCTAAAATATAAAATTAAAAAAACTAGTATGTTTAGAATGAATTTTTAATTTTTTTTATGAAAAGATGTGCAAAAAGTAGAAAGAAAATGGAATATTTGACTTTTTAATATAGATTATAGACTTTTTAATTTTTTTTAGTAATTTTTTAATTTTTAAGCTAAAATTGTTGTATGCCAAACGAGGTCTTAGTTATGATTTAATTATGATATATTGTGGTATTAATTATGATTTAAGGATTGTTAGAGATGGTTTAAATAAGTATAGTTTTTTTTATTTTTTACGAAAAGATATACAACGTGATAAAGAGATGATGTGATCTAAATAAGAGATGACGTAATCCAAACAAGATTTAAAAAAAAAAAAAAAAGTGCTAAAATATCGCATGTTAAACAATCCCTTATTATGATGTTAGTTATGATATTATGATTGTTATTTTAGTCATAATTGATTTTTATTTTTTTTTTAACTATATCTTATATAGTTATGACTTAATGTGATTTAGTAATGATACTTATGATAATTAATTTTACAAATATCATAACTTGAATATAATGCACATTCTTTTTAAGGGAGTATATTTTAGAATGGCCTTTTATATAGAGCATTTGTAATGTCATTGTCACTTTATGTATTAAAAAACGACTTAATTTATAAAAGATAAAAATAATTTAATTTAATTTTATGTATTAAGGGTTTATTAATTTAAATAATGAATAAGTACTCCAATGATATAGTAAAAATATATATTAAAATGTGTTAATGAGTACCTCAAAGAGAGGTGGTGAAAATTCGAGCTCAACCCAATTAAGGGGGGTTTTATTTGAACCTAAAATATGTCTTAGTATGTCCAATTTAAATTTATAAATTTAAATTCTTATTATATTCTAATATGAATTTACTAAAAAGGAGGACCCATATTAAACCTTAAAATAATTTTTTTTCCTCATGGTACACTCTAATCAGTTATTCATATTCAAATCCCTGTATCTTCTTCTCCAAGAGATTAGACTTATTTCTTCTTCTTTTTCTTCTTCATCCTCCCTCCAAAACTCCAATCCATCCTACGAAAACTCACCATCATCATCAACATCATTATTTTTTATTATTTTGAAACCCTGAACCTTAGAAGAAAATTTGAACAAAATCAAATAATGGATGAGAGTAATAATCAAAATAGTTTTTTGAAGCAACCCATCAAAAAGGATGTAAGTATTCATATAAAGGCATTTCACAATTTTTGTAGAGCACCATTAATTATTTTCTATATCGTTTTTTTGACAAAAATTAAAGAGCCCAGTAGTTAGATTAACAATAACATATTATTGGTGTTATTCTTATTTTATCATTTAAATAGTACATTATTTGAGAACTACTATTTCTTATTAATACTTGATACTTATGTGCTTATAAGTTTGGTTTTTACTTTTCCACGAGCATTCTTGTAGATAATTTATAATGTAAATTTTTTTTTTCTGTATTGAAATGTTCTATAATGCTTATGCAAAAGTTTGATATTTTTTTTTTTTTTTTTTTTTTGCATTTATAATGCTTATGTGCTTATAAATTTAGTGTTTTTTTTTTTTTTTTGTATTTGAGAATTATTTTCTGTATTGAAAAGTTTTTGAAATAATTTAGTTCTTTTAGTTTGTTTATTATTTATTATTTGGGTTTACCTTGAGGGTAATTTGAGAAAAATAATAGGATTTAATAAGAATAAAATAAAAAAATTCAATAATTAAACAAAGTGTATTTAGAAATTAGAAGTACTTAATGATTTTTTTGGTGCAAATAGAATTCCCCCAATTAAGGATATGGACCCAAAATCATTTAAGGTTGGTCCAAACCCAATAAGGCCCAAAGGAAAAGGCTAACTAGAATTACGATGTATCAATAGAGAACAAAATACGATTCAAAATAGGTCAAACTAGCATAAGGACAGGGGTAATTCTATTTTCACACACTTATTTATCTCTGTGTACGCATATAATGAAACATAATTTAATTTATAAAAGACAACAACAATTTAATTTAATTTTATGTATTAAGGGTTTATCAATTTAAATAATGAATAAGTACTCCAATGATATAGTAAAAATATGTATTAAAATATGTTAATGAATACCTCAAAGAGTGTGGGTGAAAATTTGAGCTCAACCCAATTAAGGATATGGACCCAAAATCATTTAAGGTTGGTCCAAACCCAATAAGGCTCAAATGAAAAGGTTAAATAGAACTACATTATATCAATAGAGAACGAAATACGATTCAAAATAGGTTAGACTAGCATAATGACAGAAATAATTTTATTTTTACACATTTATTTATTTCTGTGTACGCATTTAATGAAACATAATTTTAATAACAATTGTATCATAAAACAAAATGGCCATAATGGTTATCAAAATACACCCTTAATATTAAATTAAAATTTTCTCTATACACATATTTTAAAAACAAAAAATCTCAATGCACATCTTTTGATTAAAAAAAAAAAAGTTAAATCCTAGTTTCTCCATTAATATTGTTTCTCACTTCTTCAATTATTTCTCACTTACTCTATTGTCCATTGCTTACTACATACTTCATTGCCCTCAATTTCTTGCAAAACAATACTTTTATAGCAACACTCTTTACATTCCTACTCCATGGTTACATCGTTTTCTCATTAGAATCTACTATCATTCTTGATTTTTGTGATAAAAGAGTTTCAAATCAATAGAAATTCAAATTCGAATAAGAATATGTCTGGTTACAATAAATACAGTAACACAAAAGTGAATTTTTTTTGTACAAAAGTTTTTTTTTTTTTCATTAGGAGAAAATGTGATTGAATGGTGGTGGTGGTAAAGAAGGCTTCTTGTTCTTGACATGGTTGTTTGGGTTTATATTGATGAGTGTCAAGTGTTTGCTGTTTGAGAGAGTTTGTGATTGTTTTGGTTTGGTGGGTTTACTTCAATTTGTACATACAATGATGTCCATGTCCAATCCCAGTTCGGCATGAATTGTAATTTTTGTACAACTGCGCAATTGTTATCTTTCCAGAATGACAATGCATCGTTTGGATAGAGGGTGTTTTAGTTTTAAAACAAATTAAAAATGCAATGTAAGTGGAGGGTCTTCACTGTGTCTTTAATACGGGTTTTCACTATGTCTTCAATGTGGGTGGAACTGAAAATTGGCATGTGGGTCTAGAATTTTAAATAGAAATGTCGAAAGACGGTTTAAGTGGTATGTGTACAAAGATATGAGTTAGGGGTTTAATTAGAACAATTGGTGTGTGGATTGAAAACAATAATATATAACTAAATTAATAAGTGTGTGTATTGAGAAATAATATATACATAAATAAATAGATATGTGAAAATAGAAAGGGAAATGATTTGTGCCCCTAATATTTGTGCACACAATACCCCTAATTTCCATTTTAAGTAAACTTCTTTTTTTTTTTTTTTTTTTTTTTTTTTTTTGCCTTGTATTTTTTTTTTTTTACCCAAAATGGAATTTTCCCTAATGATAGCTGTTAGATAAACACAAATCCAACGTGTGAAGATTATGACAAGTTGGCCACCACTTAGGCCAAGTTTGGGTACTTGGAAATAATTTAAAAAGTTAAAAAGTTACTCAAAAAATTAAAAAGTTAACACTATTCATCAAAAGTCAACAATTACGGCTGCACAACTTCCAATTCAAATTTTCCTCTAAAAATCAATTTTCACAATTTTTTATTACACATTTTTCCATAAAAAGTCAAAAAGTTAACCCAAACATCCATATTTTCAACCTCAATTTTTTTGATCAAAAAGACAAAAAGTGCACTTATTTAATCTTCCCAAACAAGGCCTTAGATTGACACTGACAAAGAATAGTATCGTCTGATCAATTTAGATCCGACGATTCAATACTCGTACAACTTGACCATTATAGTCTGACAATAGCACAGCCGTTTGATAAGTATAGACCCTACAATTCGCACCACGTAAAAGTTGGCCACTGGCAAGAGTGACCCTTGACAAAAGGTTAACCATTTGATCAAAAAAAGATCAATGGTCTATATAATTATAATTTAATTATTATGACATTTGAAAAAAAAAATTAATAAATAAATAAGACATAATGTGCAGAATTATGTGCATCGCAAGGGTCAAATTAATTTTCTGTTACATTTTTTATTTTTTGTCTATCTTATTAATTTTCTGTTACATTTTTTATTTTTTGTCTATCTTATTTTTTATTTTTTTAATTTATATTTAATTTTTTATTTAGCATGAAATTATTTATTACAAAATATTTATATTTAATTTAAAATTTATATACCTATATACAATATATATGAATAATTCAAAAAGAATATTAAAGGAAAAATCAATATTGTACATAATTAATTTATGTATTTTCTTCTTAATTTAATCATAACATATTTATATTTAATCTTTTAAATAAATTTTGTGTAGTTCTATTTTTACATATTTTATAAAATAAAAATAAAATTAAATAATTAAAATCACTTTTAGTTTTATATTACTAATTATCTTTCTAATTTGACTATTATTTTTAATATCAAAATGAGTGTTTATTTTACTATCTTATAATTTATTATATATCATATAAAATTATTATATGATTTTATATGATAATTACACTTTTATAGTACAATAGAACTAAAATTATCAAAATAAACAAATAATTTAACTAAATTTATTATATATAAATATTCAAATAACACTTTTATAGAATGATAAGGCTAAGATTATCAAAATAAATAATTTAAATTTAAATTAATAATATTTTTTTTATAACACATATCATAATATAAAATATCATTAGGTTAATTAAAATTAACACAAATATTTTAATATAACATTTTAGTTAATTTAAAAAATATTTTGATACAAGTGAAATTCATGATTTTTAGTAAATTTGATTAACGCAAATGATTGTTTGATTTCAAATTAAGAATATATCTGTTTTTTTTTTTAAAAACTTTGGAAAAAATTATTTTTATGAGCCTTTTACATAGGATCACATATACACTGACAAAAATTTTCATTAGCCATTAGCAAATCTGTTTGTATTTGACTTTCAATTGCTAAAATTTTCTACACAAAATATTAAGACTCAAAATTAATTTTTTATTTTAAGAATAAATTCTCTTGCATCACATGAGTCACCTTCTAATAATATATATATATATATTAGCAAAAGTATTGTTTTTCTCTTGTTTAGGTGGCACATTCTAAAAATTTACTCCTTTTTTTTCCTAAAAAATCCACATTGTCATGTCTTTTTCATTTACATATAAAGTTTTACATAAACTTAATTTCATTTAAAATACTTATTTTTCATATATATAATTATAATTTAATTATTATGATATTTGAAAAAAAATTTATCTCAATATGCAAATAAATAAATAAGACAGAATGTGCTTAATTATGTGTATCACATAGATGAAATTAATTTTCTTTTATATTTTATATTTTTTTGTCTATCTTATCGATGTCTTAATATTAATTTATATTTAATTATATATATATATGTGTGTGTGTATATATTTAAGTAGTATTTACTCTCAATTTTTTTTTCTCTCTCCTATTGGGGTATCTCTCGCTTCTGTTCTTTTTTTTCTTTTCTTTTTTTCTTTTTTTTAAAGTGTCATGTAACATACTTTTATACTTAATTATTTCTAAAATATAATATTTAAAAGATTTCTACTTGATCTAAAGTACTCATAAATAAAATTTAAAATAATTATATTTACTAAAAAATATTCTATAAATTAATTTTCTTCTACTTTTTTCACTTTTATTCAAGTATTCAATTTTTATATTGAAATTAAACATATTTCTTATTTTTTTTGTTGTCTATCTTATGTATATTTTATTATTAAGGGTAAATTACATTTACCTCCCCTCATGTTTCTGACAAATACAGGGACGTCCCCTGTGGTTTGAATAATTACAGTAACCTCCCCTACTTTACCTGACAATGTCAAGATTCCCCCATTCTGTCTATTTTGCACAAACGACGTTAGTATTTTATATAAAATGACCATATTACCCTTGCTTTTACCTGCAAAAAGACGAAAAAACCCTTTCTTTAAGACCAACATCACTGCTAAAAGTAAAAGACGAAAAAATCCCTTGCTTTGACCAACACAACCATAAAATAAAATAACATAATTTTAAAATATTTATAATAAAAATGATACATTTAAAATATTAAAAAATACAACACATAAATGTATGAAATATAATGCACATTAAAATAAATAAAAAATATTTAAAATATAAAATATTTACCCTAAAAAAATAAATTCGAAAAATTTCAAAACTTATAACCAAATAAATTTTTTCTTTTCAAAACTCATAACTCAAAATACGACTCCACACTCAAATCATGATTCTAAAAATAATTTTAAAAAATAAAGTATTTTTTTTTTAATTTTTTCTTTTAAAATAGACTTTTGGAAAAAGTTTGGTTTTAAATTTTGAATTGAGTTCTAAATTTGTATTTGGTTATGAGTTTTTGAAAATAATTTTTTAATTGAGTTTTGAGTACAAACATGTTCCAAAAAAATATTTTTTTTAGAAACATGTTTGGTTTTCTTTTAGAATTACAATTCCAATTAGAAATTTTCAAAAATCTTTTCAAAACTCGTCTTAACCAAATATAGAGTTTTGAAAATAGTGTGGAGTTTCAAGTTATGTCTTTAATTATGAGGTTTGAAAATAATTTTTGAATTGAGTTTTATGGTTGTGTTGGTCAATTCAAAAATTATTTTCAAAACTCATAACCAAACACAAACTTAAAAAAATACAAACTTATGTTAAATATATTTTTTTAAATATTAACTTTTTTTAAAATTTTATTTTTTTATTTTAAATATTTTATTTTATTTTATAAATATATTTTTAAATATTTTAATTTTTTTTATGTGTTTTGTTATGATTTGAATGTAGAGTTTTGAAAATAGTATAGAGTTTCGAGTTATGTGTTTTGTTATGATATTTGAAAATAATTTTTGAATTGAGTTTTATGATTGTGTTGGCCAATTCAAAAATTATTTTCAAAACTCATAACCAAACACAAACTTAAAAAAATACAAACTTATGTTAAATATTAACAAATTTTTAAATTTTTATTTTATTTTATAAATATATTTTTAAATATTTTAATTTTTTTGTTATGTGTTTTGTTATGATTTGAGTGTAGAGTTTTGAAAATAGTATGGAGTTTCGAGTTATGTGTTTGGTTATAAGGTTTGAAAATAATTTTTGAATTGAGTTTTGAGTTATGTGTTTAGTTACGATTTGAGTGTGAAATTGTGTTTTGAGTTTAAAATCTTAAAATTAAAATATTAAAATATTTACAAAATAAAATAAAATATTTAAATAAAAAAAATATATTTAAAATAAAAAATAAAAATATAGTGTTTACATTGGACACTTTAGTGTTTACATTATAGACATTATAGGCACTTGAGGGTATTATAGGTATTTTTGTGTTTATAGTGGATGACATCAGCAGGGTCGGTTAGGTACATAAACGGCAGTCAAATTTTGGGGGTATTTTGACATTGTCAGATAAAGTAAGGGAGGTTACTGTAATTATTCAAACCATAGGGGAGGTTCCTGTATTTGTCAGAAACCTCAGGGGAGGTAAATGTAATTTACCCTATTATGAATTTATATTGAGTTTCCTATTTAACATAAAGTTGTTTATTAGGAAAAATTTATATTTAATTTAAACTTTATATACATGTATATAATTATATAATATATATAAATAGTTTTAAAATAGATATTAAATAATTGAAATAAAATCATATATATTATTAAAAGTAGTGTTTTTCTCATACTTCGGTGACACATTATAAGGGCTTTTTTTTTTTTTAAAGAGAGTCACGTCAGCATGTATTTTTTTTTAATTACATATAGAGTTCTACACAAATCCAAATATAATTTAAATTATACCAACTTTACCTATTTTATATAGATTTTATTTGACAAATATTTAAAGACTTACTTTTTTCTAAGAGAGCCACGTCAGTATGTATTTTTTTAATTACACATAAAGTTCTACACAAGCCCAAACATAATTTAAATTATACTAACTTTACCTATTTTATATGGACTCTTTTTGATAAATATTTCTTTTTCATATATTTTTCATTATAAATTAAGATAATCCACAAACTAATACCAATTTTGCGTTTCATGTTTTTGTTTTTAAGAATTCTTTCAAGGGTATTAGGATTTTTTTGTAATGCTAAATTGCTTTTCTTCTTCTTCTTCTTCTTCTTCTTCTTCTTCTTCTTCTTATTTTCTTGTGCATTATTCTATATCTAATACCAATTCTATGTTAAAATATGTTATGAATTTGTCGTTTAAATTTTATAGTGATTGTATATATGAAATTATCCTTAATTTCTTACATTATTTTATATATCATAACTCACAAGAGGAAAAACCAGCAGCACAATGATACTCTCGATGATTTGACATCATATTATAAATGATTAATCACTTCACACACTCAGATGTATCTGTGGTTTGGATTTTTCATTATTTTTTTCTTTTTGGGTTTAAATGTTATGTAATTCTTTCTTAGTTAGTCATTATTGAATTTCTTTTATATAGTTGATATTTTAATTTAATTAAGAGTGTTTATTTTACAATCTTATAATCTAATATATATATATATGGAAAATGAATGAGAGCACTAATTAGTACTATTACTAATAATGTGGCAATGGGCCACATCCACTGCCACAGTATTCTTGTGCCTTTTTTTTTTTTTTTTAAATGGATGCTAACTCATTAGTTGTCACGCCCCACTTTTTATTACTCGAAGTCATTACCAAATTCATTAACTTAATTCAGTTTCAGAGATAACACGCGGAAGTAAACTCATACATTTAATCCGTAGAAGTGATTAGCAATACTCTCATTCGTATGCAAAGTCAACATTACATGAACATACTAATAAATTGCCCTTAGGCTTACAACCTTTAAATAAACAAATGAAGGGTGTAACCCTTTTACACATATGGCGTTCCGCCAACAACAAAGAGGCCCCGTGGCCAACAAATAAGTAGATCCAAATCTTGTAGCACATCCTGCTAAACACCTGAAAAAAAGATTCAACAACGTGGGATGAACATATAGTCCAGTAGGGATCTCAACATGATCCTCAACAATAACAACAGTACAGATAGCTATGATCATGAATACTCATTCTTGTACTAGAATAGTAATGTGACAGTTTATACAAAAATATATATGTATGAACTTTCCTTTTGAAAACAACCGTTTCATTCAACGCCACGATTCATCTTTCCATATTCCTCTCATTCATCCCAATTCCCATTCTTTCTTAATATTAACAATTACTTAGGAAAATAATCACTAAGCCGGATACTCTCATCCATTTCCCATAATGCATTACATATGTATCCTTTCAACATGTTTATTTTTAAAACATTCATTTTCCTTCACACTTTCCAAAAGACAAAAGACATTTTGGTCCGCTTTCCACTACACTCATACCTATACATGCACAACCTTGTCAAACATAAATTTACAACCCACCAACACGTATATAAACAATCACGGAGTAACTTGTTTCTCCGAATCAGAACCAATCAAATCCATGATACTTTTAGTTACAACAAAACTACAATAATTCCACCTTGCTCTACTAGCTATGCGCCAAGAAGCCAAGGATATACCGCAATAACTACTATCAACTTCGCTCTACTAGCTATACGCATAGTAAGCCACACCGCACTTTTCACAAGAACATACCATTTTACCAGCGCTATTTGGAAGGGTGTGGCACCTCGATTATAAGCGATACAGCTTCTCCAGCGCTTAGCCGAAGGTAACGGTACCTCGATTATAAGCGCGCATATAACGCCAACAACCCTCATGCACACAAGGCATATCCAACATGTATAATGCATATACATAAACTACCAAGATAACAGCAATGTGTTAAAATAGATGAACACATACGTGTAAAGCATACACAACAATTCAATACAACCGTATCATCCTCCACCGATGACCAAGGACAAAACCTCTAGATGCAGGTATATTGTACATCCATAAACTTACCCAATTGACATGAAATTATCAACTTAACACTAATACTAACATAGTAGTATAAGATACAACAGTCCAACATTCATACTTATTTCAAAGTACCATTCCCACTCCACAAAGCCAATCTCGCCTTTTTATTTTCACAAAACCAACTTCAAGGACAATAAGCCCTAACCCATTTTAATCAACTACAATAGCCAACAATGGTTTCATTTAAAACCCAAAATACCCAAGTATTTACCCAAAGATCAAACCCCTCTATTAAATTATTAAATCAATAAATATTAGGGTTTCCTCTCCTTTCAACAACAACTCGCCAATTAACCACCCAATTAGCCCAAAGCACATCTAATAATCAAAGATCTAAAACCAACAACCAACCCAAAGTTCAACCTCATGAATTTATATAAAATTCCAACATGATGTAGTTTTCATGCAATACAAAAATACCCACATGTCTATCTATAGTAGGAGTATTGAAAAGAGAACAAGGAGAATCCCTACCTCAAAGAAGAGCTCAAATAGAGATGATGACCCGAAACCAAAGTGCTCCAAATCCACTATTGTTCCGATTAAAGCGAAGCCCTCGACCTCCTCTATCTTTTTAACAAAGGACAAAGGGTAGGAAGTGACCCTAGGTAGATCAATTCTTAGAGAGAGAGTATGTTTAGAGAGAGAGAGTCTCATTGCTAGGGTTTCAAGAAAGAAAGAAGGAGAAAATGCTATTTTTCCCGCACGCCATCTTGAATACTGACAGGCTCGCTCGAGCGAAGACCTGGTCGCTCGAGCGACCAGACACAAGAAAGCCTCGCTCGAGCGAAAATAAGATCGCTCGAGCCAAAACAAACCAATTTCGCTCGAAGCGGAAGCTCGCTCGAGCCAACAACCATCGCGATCGGGTCTAGCATCGACGCAACCTCGCCGATCTAAGAAAGGCTCGCTCGAGCGATTTAACCAAAAGAAGGACCTCGCTCGGCGAAGATAAGCTCGCTCGGCGACCAAGCCAAAATCGAACATCAAGAGTTGGTTTCTAAACCCAACCAACTCCGCAATCAACTCCGCCCAAAACATCCTATAACCAAAGAACAAGGAATCAAAGGACAACAACGACAACAAAAGGCAACGAAATCCACGGAACATAAGTCCGGATACACCAATCAAATGGAAAAGACCGGTCGCTACAACCTCCTCTTAAAGAATTTCGTCCCCGAAATTAAAAGTACGCCAAAACACAAGGCCAACTGATAACACAACACCAATACCCCCCAATACTAGGAGTGAAACCGCTCACTACAAACCGTCACGCCACTCTCACCAAGGAAGAGACTCACTAAGGGAATACGTTCCAAACCACAACACTTAGGTACGAAAACCTTAACAGACCAAACCTTTCTCAAAACATTACCAACAACCGACTAGCGCTTCAAGCTAAGTCACTATTCAACAACAAGATTCCCGAAAAGCCAACCCAAGCGAATCTTATGAGTAAATAATAAGAAAACATTTTCTTGTTCAAGAGACATTTCTCAAAGGTAGTCAAATTTTCGATGTTAACATTCCAAAATAAATCCTTCATTTTCCATGCGAAACTCAACAGTTTTGAAAATATTTTTCACAAATACGGTGTTATCCAAAACATACAAATCACCCACAGTTTATTTACCAAAAAGATTCATTTGGAATTTCGCAAAACCCTTGAATTAAATCAATTTCTCAACAACACCCTTAGGTGGCCCAAACACTTAGGAAAAATTTTGTTTTTTTTTCCAAATCCTTTCAACATACTACTAGCAACAATCATCACTCATACAGTGATACCAAAACCAACACGAAGCATAACATTTCTATAATGATAGTTAATAGAAATAACAACAATACTATCAACACATAAGGCATAAGAAATTCATGGTTTTGCAATTTCATCTCGCCCCCTTTTACTTAGCCAATTTAATAACATACACCTGGCTCAGAACCTGGCCAACAATTAAATGAGATAGTAACTCATATAAAACATTTTTCACTTCACCACAGATAAACATATTAGCTACATCATATTAACAACAAATAGAAATATTTCTATTATCAATGAGCACACACATAAGTGATGCTAATGGAGTCCATCCTTTCTCCTCCCAATACCAAATGCATATGCAACATAATCAATACTTGCCATATACAACACATAATCAATACAAGTAATGTTCTCAGATAATTCAACAAATAACATAAATGACTTAATTTCAGTTATACCTAAGCCACTCGCAAGGTCTACAACAATCAAGACTATCCTCAAGGTGATCAATGTCAACCCAAAACACAATACCAATAAGCTGATTAATCAACTCAACAAACTCCACACACTGATGTGCCACTCATATTACTAACCCCTAACACGGAGTTCTCTACACAAATCCCCAATTTTGGAATCTCACCGGATCTCCTTAAATTAAACCGCATCAACACTGCGTCTAAGGGTATCACCATTTCCCTCCCCATGGCTGCATAGCAAGCCTACTCATCTCCTCGACCGAAGACCGACATGGTCAACCGCAATTACAACTACCCAATCAAGAAGGATAATTCGACCAACGCTATTCTCATTACTCTAGAACACAAACTGTTCTTCCACTAAAGAATGCTGCTAGCATTCACTCCCAAACCATACCCAACAATTGATAACCAATCACAAAACAAACACTACCCCTATACAACCATTAGGGTCACCCCAGACTCACTAACTAGCAAGCCCAAAACACAAACCAACAAACAGATACCATTCCTATCAACCTGAGATACACATCTCACATAACCTTGCTAATACCGCACAACTCTCGAAACCATCACATCAATCACATCCACCCACGGATTCCGTTCTCAACCCATAATCTCTAAAATGAACAAGGCCCACAGTGTCACAAGACTAACTCAAAATACAAGATTAAGCAAGCAACAATACTAGGATCATTGACCCCATTAACAACTTCTCAAAATAAAATAGAGAGTTCAAATTCCATACATACTCCCCAATACGAGGATTAACCAAACAATACTATGCATAAAGCGCAATACATAAACATGGTGCCTCAACATCCAACAAAGACACCCCACAAGAACAAAATCAATAAACATGATACACCACCGCCAATATTACAAAAGTCCTCTCCGGGGTAACACTATAGGGCTAACTAATAAGTCGCCTCGCGAGGCTCTCGCCCGGCCCGCCTGCTGCACCGATAACGCCCCGATTGACGGAATGCACGACGAGTCCGACTAGGTTTTAGTACCCAAGAATTTGCATAAAGGACAAGAACGTCTACCATGGCCCAACTGACCACAAACAAAACAACCACCAGACCCTCTACTCTGAGACTGGTCTGAAACCTGCGCCTCCCCAGAACCCCCAACAGAAGGATCCGAAACCCCTGGCGAAGAAAAAGAACCAGCTCCCGACTGAGCATGTTTCCGCCTCCACCCCTTACTGAGCCTAGAGCGCTTAGGAATCGCATGACTCACCGAGATGGTCTCCTTCTTAATCCCATCACCACTAGCAATCAGGGCCTCCACATGGGCCGCTGCCTCAACTAAAGTATAGTAATCCTTCCACAAGGATCCAGCTACCTTCTCCCGAATATCGAAACACAAACGCCTTTCGAACTCAAATAACGACGCCTCTGTTGTCACCAACTCGAGCAAACCTCGACAAACTATCAAACCGCATCTCAAATCAGGCTACAGAGTGTCATCTGACGAACTCCAAAGCTGTTCCTCAACCTTTCCCGGCAAGAGGGAAATACTTGGCCCAAAAAGGCCTCGGTAAAAGCAACCCACGTATACCTACATTATTCTTAGCATTCTTCCACCAATAACTCGCATCACTCTTCAACCGAAAGGTTGCCAAAGAAACCCTCAACTCCTCATCTTCGACTCGAGCATATCAAGAGTCTTGGTAACTGTTCCAACCAACTCTCGCTTCCAACGGTTTAGCCTCCCCACAAATTCGTGGACCGAGCGAAAGAACTCCTTAGTAAGCTTGAGAGCATGCCCACCGCCGCCTCAAGACGAAGCTAGGGCGTCTTGCATCGCTTCTCACAATCTCACGGCGACATCCTCGCCGACAAATTGACGCCGCTACTAAGAAAAGTAAAGGAACTGGTGTGCCTCTCCGGCCTCCTACTACTCAACCGTCCTCTACTCCCTCGTGTAGACATCCTATAAAGCACAAAGTAAATTACACTTAGCGTAAAACACGATAGCCTTCTTCGAGGCACACTCCACTACTCTTAAATCACAAGACACACTTAGTCTCAAAATTTTCATCTCTATTGCATATAAACATCTAAACATGTAACCACATAATCGAATCAAGTCCACAAAGATAGCCACTCATCCCGGAACTCTCAAGGAATTCCTATTAGAAACCACGTTGATCAGGCGTGTTTCCAAAAGGACCTCAAAGCAAGTTCACCGGCTACGAATACTATCCAAGAGACTTAATCCCATGCTCACATAAATGCAACACGTAAGTCCTAATTCTCATGGTATCTATATGCAACGTCCTCACTACACGTAGTAAACCCACTGTGGTAAAAACCACTTCCCACGAGCTCAAGGTAGTCGAACCTTGTTGCTCTGATACCAAGTTGTCACGCCCCACTTTTTATTACTCAAGTCATTACCAAATTCATTAACTTAATTGGCCAGAGATAACACGCGAAGTAAACTCATACATTTAATCCAGAGAAGTGATTAGCAATACTCTCATTCGTATGCAAAGTCAACATTACATGAACATACTAATAAATTGCCCTTAGGCTTACAACCTTTAAATAAACAAATGAAGGGTGTAACCCTTTTACACACATATGGCGTTCGCCAACAAGAAAGAGGCCGCGTGGCGAACAAATAAGTAGATGCAAATCTTGTAGCACATCCTGCTAAACACCTGAAAAAAAGATTCAACAACGTGGGATGAACATATAGTCCAGTAGGGATCTCAACATGATCCTCAACAATAACAACAGTACAGATAGCTATGATCATGAATACTCATTCTTGTACTAGAATAGTAATGTGACAGTTTATACAAAAATATATATGTATGAACTTTCCTTTTGAAAACAACCGTTTCATTCAACGCTTCTGACGATTCATCTTTCCATATTCCTCTCATTCATCCCAATTCCCATTCTTTCTTAATATTAACAATTACTTAGGAAAATAATCACTAAGCCAGATACTCTCATCCATTTCCCATACGTACTACATATGTATCCTTTCAACATGTTTATTTTTAAAACATTCATTTTCCTTCACACTTTCCAAAAGACAAAAAGACATTTTGGTCCGTTTCACTACACTCATACCTATACATGCACAACCTTGTCAAACATAAATTTACAACCCACCAACACGTATATAAACAATCACGGAGTAACTTGTTTCTCTCGAATCAGTAACCAATCAAATCCATGATACTTTTAGTTACAACAAAACTACAATAATTCCACCTTGCTCTACTAGCTATGCGCTCAGTAAGCCAAGGATATACTGCAATAACTACTATCAACTTCGCTCTACTAGCTATACGCATAGTAAGCCACACTTTTCACAAACAACATACCATTTTACCAGGTATTTGGAAGGTGTGGCACCTCAGATTATAAGCGCATACAGTTCTCCAGGCGCTAGCTGGAAGGTAACGGTACCTCTGATTATAAGCGCGGCATATAACGCCAACAACCCTCATGCACACAAGGCATATCCAACATGTATAATGCATATACATAAACTACCAAGATAACAGCAATGTGTTAAAATAGATGAACACATACGTGTAAAGCATACACAACAATTCAATACAACCGTATCATCCTCCACCGATGACCAAGGACAAAACCTCTAGATGCAGGTATATTGTACATCCATAAACTTACCCAATTGACATGAAATTATCAACTTAACACTAATACTAACATAGTAGTATAAGATACAACAGTCCAACATTCATACTTATTTCAAAGTACCATTCCCACTCCACAAAGCCAATCCTGCTTCCTTTTATTTTCACAAAACCAACTTCAAGGACAATAAGCCCTAACCCATTTTAATCAACTACAATAGCCAACAATGGTTTCATTTAAAACCCAAAATACCCAAGTATTTACCCAAAGATCAAACCCTCTATTAAATTATTAAATCAATAAATATTAGGGTTTCTCTCCTTTCAACAACAACTCGCCAATTAACCACCCAATTAGCCCAAAGCACATCTAATAATCAAAGATCTAAAACCAACAACCAACCCAAAGTTCAACCTCATGAATTTATATAAAATTCCAACATGATGTAGTTTTCATGCAATACAAAAATACCCACATGTCTATCTATAGTAGGAGTATTGAAAAGAGAACAAGGAGAATCCCTACCTCAAAGAAGAGCTCAAATAGAGATGATGACCCGAAACCAAAGTGCTCCAAATCCACTATTGTTCCGATTAAAGCGAAGCCCTCGACCTCCTCTATCTTTTTAACAAAGGACAAAGGGTAGGAAGTGACCCTAGGTAGATCAATTCTTAGAGAGAGAGTATGTTTAGAGAGAGAGAGTCTCGGCTGCTAGGGTTTCAAGAAAGAAAGAAGGAGAAAAATGCTATTTTTCCCCGCTGCTGCCTACTGAAATACGACAGGCTCGCTCGAGCGAAGACCTGGTCGCTCGAGCGACCAGACACAAGAAAGCCTCGCTCGAGCGAAAATAAGCTCGCTCGAGCCAAAAACAAACCAGCTCGCTCGAGCGAAGGGAAGCTCGCTTGAGCCAACAACCATCGCGATCGGGTCTAGCTTTGGGCGCAACCTCGCCGATCCAAGAAAGGCTCGCTCGGCGGCAGACCAAAGAAGGACCTTGCTCGAGCGAAGATAAGCTCGCTCGAGCGACCAAGCCAAAAACTGAACATCAAGAGTTGGTTTCTAAACCCAACCAACCTGCAATCAACTGCCCAAAACATCCTATAACCAAAGAACAAGGAATCAAAGGACAACAACGACAACAAAAAGGCAACGAAATCCACGGAACATAAGTCCGGATACACCAATCAAATGGAAAAACCGGTCGCTACAACCTCCCTTAAAGAATTTCGTCCCCGAAATTAAAAGTACGCCAAAACACAAGGCCAACTGATAACACAACACCAATACCCCCCAATACTAGGAGTGAAACCGCTCTCACTACAAACCGTCACGCCACTCTCACCAAGGAAGAGACTCACTAAGGGAATACGTTCCAAACCACAACACTTAGGTACGAAAACCTTATGCAGACCAAACCTTTCCTGAAACAATTACCAACAACTGACTAGCGCTTCAAGCTAAGTCACTATTCAACAACAAGATTCCCGAAAGCCAACCCAAGCGAATCTTATGAGTAAATAATAAGAAAACATTTTCTTGTTCAAGAGACATTTCTCAAAGGTAGTCAAATTTTCGATGTTAACATTCCAAAATAAATCCTTCATTTTCCATGCGAAACTCAACAGTTTGAAAATATTTTTCACAAATACGGTGTTATCCAAAACATACAAATCACCCAGTTTATTTACCAAAAGATTCATTTGGAATTTATAAAACCCTTGAATTAAATCAATTTCTCAACAACACCCTTAGGTGGCCCAAACACTTAGGAAAAATTTTGTTTTTTTTTCCAAATCCTTTCAACATACTACTAGCAACAATCATCACTCATACAGTGATACCAAAACCAACACGAAGCATAACATTTCTATAATGATAGTTAATAGAAATAACAACAATACTATCAACACATAAGGCATAAGAAATTCATGGTTTTGCAATTTCATCTCGCCCCCTTTTTTACTTCCCAACACATAGCATTTTTCTCCCCAACAGAAATTGGCTTTTGGCTTTTTTAGCTTGAGGCTAAAAAGCCTCATTTGGGAAGGTTTTTTTGGCTTTTTTGACTTTTTTTGAGAAAAAGAATGTAAGAATTATGGGTTGGATGTGGTGTTTTGTTTTATTGGGCTAAAAAACCTATTTTATTTTTTTGTGGCTATTTTAGCCAAAAAATTCCAAACCTCAACTTTCCGAACAAGCACATTGTACCATCAAATATTTTTTGAAAAAAAATAGTATGCGTATTGCACTGGTCAACAGTTAGTTTTTCCAATAAAGAAAACATCGGCCAAAGATCACTGTGCTTAAAGAAGTTATTGGTTGTTCTCGGGTTACCGTGATCAGTGGAGGAGGTAGGACTCACGGATTTGTGTTGGATGATTTGAGAATATAGGCCCCATTTGTTTTCAGAAGTAGAATTGAGGAGATTCATAGTGAAGGAATTAATAGTAAGGGGATTATTAGTGAGGAGATTGATAGTAAGGGGATTAAGTAAAATTATGTTTGTTTTGATGATATTTATTAGTGTAGGAATTGTTAAATTATTTTTATATAAAATAATAAAACAAATACAAAAATACAAAAAATTAAACACTAATATTAAAAAAAAAATTCTAATCCCCTCACTATTTTTCTAATACCACCTCTATCTCCACCTCCTCCATTCCAATCCCCCTTCCAACCTCCATCTTAATTCCCTCCTTCATCTTAATCTCTTCTCCAACTCTATAAATAAACACAACATTAAATAACCTCACCTCCATCCTAATCACATTCCATCCTTTACACCCCAAAACAAACGGGGCATAAGGGAACATAATAAATTATAATTGAGGAATGATATGATCACATGACGCGCTAGATCAACCAATAATTTTTTTTAAGTTCATTTGAGTAATGTATTAAAAGTCACTTTTTAACTTGTTAATCCATTTCTCTTCTCATATAAAAAAAGTACAATTTTTTTTAAAAAAGATTAAAAAATTAATTTTTAACCATCTTCCCAAAACACCTCTTATTAAATTAGTTTTAAGTAGTAATAATAATAAGAAAATGACTTGTCCCCTTAAAAAACCCCCCCTAATCTCCCTAATGCCCAAAACGACGTCGTTTTGGGCTTTTTTTTTTTTTTTTTTTTGCCTTGGTTTGAAATTTAGGGGGATTATGAGGCCAAAAATTAGGGGATGTAGCACAGCCCAATAATAATAATAATTTAAAATCAAACCAAATAAGATGAGTTAACATATATATATATATATAAACAGATGCTGTTTTTCCAAATGCCCCAAATAGTGACGGGGTATGTATACCTGTAAAGAAATTAAAATTTTAATAAAAATTTATAATGTAAAATGTTAATAAATATTAATAATTTAATTTTTTGTTTTTTAAAAAAGAGAGACTCCATTTTAGTGAGAGAAAAAAATCAATATTTAAATGCAAATTCTTCTAAAGCTGCTGTGCGTGTACAAGTCGGTATGAGTTATTTTTGAAAGTTGATTGAAAATTGATTTTTTAATTTTTTTTAATTTTTTTAAAAAAACGTATAAAAAAATAAAGAGATTATGTGATTCAAAATAAATTAAAAACTAAAAAATAACTTTTTACTATGTTTAGATCTCGTTTGAAATGTAATACTTTTATTCTAAAAGTTAAAAAATTATTAAAAAAATTAAAAAGTTTATAACCTATACTATATAGTCAAAATTTTATTTATTTTTTAATTTTTACATATTTTTTCATAAAAAATTAAAAAATTATTTTAATTTATTAATTTTTTATTTTATATTTTAACTAAAAATTAAAAATTATTAAAATAATTTATTTCCAAATGTGGCGTTGATATGTTGGTTGGGCTCACAGAAAGGCTTCAACACAAGGGTGTGAATGAAAGATGCCATTTCATCCGATGGAAATTGAAGCGACTTTTGATGGACGTGTTGCTTTTCTTGTTCGGGAACACGCCTATGGTAGCCAAACGTGATTTTCGGATCAGTAGTGATATATCCCTAAAAATAGAATTTTAAATAGAGCTTTATATATCTAACAATGAAAAGAAAAGAAAGTGATTCATTCTTTTAAAAATAGAGTTTCAAAGAGAGTTTTATATAATTGACAATGAATAAAAAGACAAGACTAAAATATCACGTCAGTTCAACCCCATCATCCCTAGAGTTTCATTGGAGTTTTAAAATATTTAAAAAAAAAAAATTAAGATACAAATATCACTATTATTGTGAGGCTCACACCATTAGACATCTACTATTAGAACTTTAAAATATTATTCTTTTTGGACAAAATATATGAAAAAAATTCCTAAACATTAGATTTAGTAGAATTATTTCAACCATTCAATATTAGCAATGATTCAAAATTTTAATAATAGAATTCTAATCAGAACTCTACTGATGCAACAAAGTAAAAAAATAAAAATTAAAAATTAAAACATTACATCATATAATAAGACCAATCATTAAAACCCCCTCTAATTTTTTTTTTAGACTTCTCAATCATTATTCCATTCGATATACACATTTGTTCACCTATTATGACCGGTGAAAAGCAAAACTGAACATTCTCTCTCTTCTCTCCAATCATTGGTAATCAATTATACTATTTGATTATGTTAGATTTTCTAAATTTATAAAATGATTTGTATCTCTCAGCCAAAAATATTAAAATAAAAAGTAATGTTAGAAATTTTAGAATTTTACTAAAATTTTTACTAAATGTGCCACACATAATGTGAATTTTATGTGAGTTCCACACACATGAAATATTTAATAAAATTTTTAGTAAAATTTTTAAGATCTCTAATATTTTTATAAAATAAAACATAAAATTTATTATATTCCTTGTGATTTGTGGTCACTTTATTTATAATGATTTAAATATATCATATAATTTTGAACTAAAATATCACTATTAATTTTTTCATTCAAATTAATAAAATGTGTATTACATATGCCATATATTAGAGTGAATTTATTTATTTTTTAATTAAGTGAAATTAACACAACAAAAAGATAATTTTATCTCATATTCTCCAAACTTAAAATTAGATTAAGATGTTAATACAAATAAAATATAATTAAAAATTGATCAAAAATATATAATATGATTAAGAATTATTTGGGACATTTATTTATAAATCCCTCTTCGCATACTTATATTCTACTTAGGTTTCGTTTGGAAACAACTATTTTAGTAATTTTTTAATTTTTCGATTAAAATATGACGTAAAAAAATTAGTAGGCTTAGAATGACTTTTTAATTTTTTACGAAAAGATGTGCAAAAATAGAGAGAAAAAGAAAATTTTGAATTTTTGGTATATGTATTTGGTTTTTTAATTTTTTTAATGAATTTTGACTTTTAAACTAAAACAGTGAGTTGCCAAATGAGGCTTTAGTCCAAATTATTTTCTTATGTTTCCAATAAGTCCTATTGAAATATAGTTATCAAAATACCTCTAATAATAGTAGGATGAAATGCGTATTAATGTTCACATTGACAATATAAATGTTTCATGATATGAACATTCATACTGTCAAATTTATTTAATGTGAATGTTCACATCACCAAGTTGTTAAAGGTTCAAAAAATATTTGTACGGATAAAATTATTCATAAAATACCTTAAATATGAGAATTAAGATTTGATGGATCAAATGTATACAATAATAGGACTTATTGGAATACAAAAATATTTTATGGACTAATTGGGATACAAGTAACTGATAGAAAATTTTCTAATAAATTTCTCATTAAATTAAAATATAAAATAAATAATGATTAAAGATTGATCTAAAATATAATTAAATTAAAATTAGATTATGATGTTAGGAATTATAATAAATAATTAAGAATTTAAGATTAATTGTAATATAAAAATATAATTAAATTAAAATTAGATTACAAAGTTAGAAATTCCAATAAATAATTAAGGATTTAGGATTAATTATGATTCAAAACATAATTAAATTAAAATTTGATTAAAAAGCTAAGAATTACAATAAATAATTAAAAAATTTATGATTAATTGTGATTTAATTGCATTGATATCAGAAATTAGAAATTAGAAATTATGTATTTGTGAGAAGAGAGAAAGAAAAAAACAAAAAACCAAAAAACAAAAATTTATATATAGAATTTGAGGATATTATAGTTATTTCGCATCTATAGTTAACGCAGTTAACCGTTACACTTTAATCCAAAATTATATAGGGACTTTGTGACTATATTTAAACTATAAAAAGATAAAGAAAGCATATAGATTTATTTGTTGAAAGTTTCATATTTGAACTATAAAGTTTCACTCCTATTTGTGATTTGACTCAAATCTCAAACCACAGAAGTAAATGTCCTAAAATAAAAGTTTCACTCATATACATTTATTTGTTGAAGGCATTAATACAAACCATTCATGTAGATGGATCTAAAAGCACAGTAGTCCGAAAGTATATGTGTGTTTTTTTTACTATACTTGACTCGTATTTGATTTGTTAAAAACTCGATTGAACTCAATTTGTTAAAAAAAAAAATGAAGTTTGAACAGTCAATTTTTCATTTGGCTCAAATAGTCAATCATAAAACATCCATTGTTAGTTTTTGATCCAAAAATTTTGAACTTATCTAACAATGATTTTGTAAACTATTTGCTAAAGAGCTTATGCGTTTGTGGCAAACTATTATGCTGTCTCGAACATGGTAAGTAGAGCCACAATAAATAGTAAATATAACTTAAAAGAATGGTATATTGTTTCAAGTAGTAGTACATGTTGATTTATAAATGATAGGTAGGGTTACATGTCACTTCAAACATATCTTTTTCAATTAATTTATTCAGATGCTTAATACCATCATTAGTATCATCATCATCTAATTCAAAAAATTGTTATTCTTATTTTTCTCAATGTTGTATTTCATTTGCAATAAGTATAAACAAATTAATTAAGAAATAGTAAGTAAAAATGATAAGTAGAATATTAAGTGGTAAGTTGAGTGAGAAAGAGGTGTAATTAGAATGAGAATGAATGGTCAATAGTGTTTATGAATGGTAATTAAATTCCATTTATTATTCAATGAGCCTTCACTTATTATTTTATTGTACTTCGCTTACTACTTAATTAAATACCACTTACTATTTAATAATTCTCAACTTCTTACCTAATCAAACTTCATTTACTAAATGATACTAAACTTAATAACCAATCAAACTCCATTTACTACTTAATACTACTCAACTTTCCACTCAATCAAACATGACTTACTACTTAATAAGACATTACTTAATTAAAATAAAATAAAAAAAAGACACTAGTTAATTTGACTTGACGTATTATTCTTTTGAACCCCACTTACTAGTTAATGAACTCTACTTTCTACTTCATTAGACTTTACTTCCTATTTAATTTAATCTCATTTACTAATCAATGAGACTCAGCTTACTATTCATTGATATTCCACTTACTATTCCATTAAACTTAACTTACAACTCAATCAAACATGACTACTACTCAGTAAGATTACATTACTATTGAGTGGTTAATAGAATTAGAACAAATTGTAAATTATTAGACTTAACTTAGGACTCAATAAAAAATATGAATGGTCATTGATAAATAAAAATATGAATTTTGAATTATTAAATAAGAAATATGAATTTTAAACAAAATGTGAAAATGTAAAAATTTATTAAATTTAACTTAATACTCAATAAGACACCACTTCATGTGACTTGATTTACTATTCAATTAAATTTTACTTACTACTTAATGATTGGACGTGACTTAGTACTCAATTAAATCTCATTTACAATTTAATAAGATTCTACTTACTACTTCAATAGATTTTTACTACTTAATGATATTCTACTTACTACTATTCTATCAAATTTGACTTACAATTCAATCAAACATGACTACTACTCAATAAGACCTTGTTACTATTAATTGGTAAGTAGAATGAAAACAAAATTGTAATTAGAGTTACAATGATTGGTAAGTAATAAATTAGAAATATGAATTTTAAATTATTAAACAAAATACAAAAAATTATTAGACTTCACTTAGGCCTCGTTTGGGAACAGGCTTTTTTAGTAATTTTTTGACTTTTTGACTAAAATGTGATATAAAAAAAACTAGTATATTTGGGATGATTTTTTGACTTTTTACAAAAAGATGTGTAAAAAGTAGAGAGAAAATGAAATTTTTGACTTTTTGGTATGAGTTGTTGGCTTTTTGATTTTTTTTTAGTAACTTTTTGACTTTTTGGTTAAAAGAGACACTTGCCAAACGAGGCCTAAGTACTAAGAAAAACACCACTACAACTTGACTTACTACCCTTGTTGGCTTATTTTTCCTACGAAGGAAAATATTATAAATGCGAGTGTGCCAGCAAGGATTGAAAAATCCTTACAGATTAAATTCAAGCCAATATATCAAGCGATTGTGTTGACGGTTCTTTTGCCTCAACGAAGAGGACTTCAAAATTGCTAAAGTGTAAAGAAAAGAAAAATTAAAAGAAGAAAGGGAGATGGAGAAAGACGATTGAGTGAACAATCAAAATAATAATTACTTACCTCTACTCCTATGCTTCGAAAAGGAAGTGCATGAAATGCTTCGAAATGAAAGTGCTGAAAATAAATGCTTCGAAATATAAATCTATGTTAACCTACTCCTAAGATAAGGAAAATGGCAAAAAATATTGAAATCAACTGTCTTTGATTTGAGTTCTGGATCTTTTACAATGTAGCCATGAATGGCTATTTATAGACAAATATTTGTAGGAAAAAATTTTCAGAAATAACAACCTAATAACCACCTAAAACTACCCACTTTTCCATCTTCATTCCCACAATGCCACATATTCCTCCATGTCTTCGTAACTTCCTTTAACCTCCAATTAATGCTCCATTTCTCCACTTTATTCTCCAACATCTTTTTCATATTTCATAACTTCTCATAACCTCCAAATGAGTAGGAGGATGCCACATGTCCTGAAATTATATAAATAATAAACAATAATAAAAATTACAGATTTATGGTGCTAACATTACCCCCCGCGGCTCTTAAAAATGATGTTTATTTGAATTTTTTGAAGGGCCGAACCAAGCACATGATTAATCTAAGCAATAAAATGCTTCGAATAATATTAACAAAGTGCTTCGAATGATGTAATAGCACCAATGAAGTGCTTCGAATGATTATAAAATTATGACTAGATGCCTTGAATGCTAGCTATTATGGACTAATAACAAGCTTCGAAGGTGGTATAAAGGACCAAAATCATCTTTCGAAGGTTGAAAGTGCCGACAAAGGACAAATTACATTCTTGGAAATATTCGGCAAAGCTTCGAAAGTTCATAACCACCATTATTGTTTCTTCGAAACTATTAATGTAAAATGGAGTGCTTCGAAGCTTACAAAATTATGGCAAAAGGGCCTTCGAAGCAACTTTTGGCCAACATTATGGTTATTCAAATTTTGTATGTTCTGGTTCATACATCATTAATAAAAATATTAATTTTGTGCTTCGAACCAATTATTAATTCTTCGAAAACACCAAAACTGTTGTTCTTCGAACCAACTTATCATGCCAAAAACAAACATTATTCGACAACTAATTAATTGTTATTTTACATATGTTTGAAGAGATGTACAGATTTCGAAAGTTTTCAAAACTTTATACAGTTTCGAAGGTGAAGTAATCAACCTTCGAAACAACTCTTGATGTTTCGAATGTATCTTTAAAGCTTTATACAGCTTCGAAGGTGAAGTAATCAACTTTCGAAACAACTCTTGATTCTTCGAATGTATCTTCGATGCTTTGACTGTGTACATACAAACAACTGGCCATCAATTTGAAAAGATAAGCCAATCTCAACCATTTATTTAAATGCATAGGCTTTTTCTAACCAAATTCATGTATTTTAAATGGTCATCTCTTGTTCTTAGTGCTTCGAATTCATAAGAACAATTTGTTAATTTTATTAGCCACATCATTAGAATTATATTTTGATGTTAACCACAAATCCAAAAAGGATTTGAACACCAAAAGTCATGGTATAGTGTGACCATGAAAATTCATACTTTTTGACATTTTGAAAAGTGTCAAAAATTTTGAATTCATGAACAGTGGCTTGTTCATCATTCTTGACCATGTTTGTTTTAAAAACAAAACTTTCGCCGAATTGATTTTCATAATTATTTAGCAAAGTGTGTTGTTCTTCCATGTTAGCCATTAATGGCTTATGAAAATCACTCATAAATATGTTATTTTCATGACTTGACTCTCTAAAATTTGGTTTTTGGACCCCCCGAGTCATACATGGAACATCATTTTTAGCCAAATTTGGCTCAAGAACATGCTCTTTCGTTGTGTTAATTTCATAACTTGACTCTTTAAAAACGGACTCTTAAACCCCCCGAGCCATTGATGAAATCAACTCTTTGCTTTTGCTATTTTCAACCATGGAAAAATTCTGAAAAAATTCACCAATTTCGGCCATTAAAGCCTTAGTTAAAGACTTGATAGTGAGAGTTGATAACTGATCATTCCATTGGCGAATTTCCATATCAAGTTGATGAATTTCTCCAATTAAATGGTGTCTTTTTTCTTCCACCAAATAATATTGTAATGGATGAAAGTTTATTTCATCAAGAAAATGGATCTCTTCTTGAAGATCCAAAATTTTTCTTTCACTCAAATATATTTCGAATTGACAAGTTCGAATGGCGAAATCCAAATTGTTTGTCATTTCTTACACTTGGCTGTCCCACCGGGCGTGCCAAAAATGTTGGCTTATTTTTCCTACGAAGGAAAATATTATAAATGCGAGCGTGCCAGCAAGGATTGAAAAATCCTTACAGATTAAATTCAAGCCAATATATCAAGCGATTGTGTTGACGGTTCTTTTGCCTCAACGAAGAGGACTTCAAAATTGCCAAAGTGTAAAGAAAAGAAAAATTAAAAGAAGAAAGGGAGATGGAGAAAGACGATTGAGTGAACAATCAAAGTAATAATTACTTACCTCTACTCCTATGCTTTGAAAAGGAAGTGCATGAAATGCTTCGAAATGAAAGTGCTGAAAATAAATGCTTCGAAATATAAATCTATGTTAACCTACTCCTAAGATAAGGAAAATGACAAGAAATATTGAAATCAACTGTCTTTGATTTGAGTTCTGGATCTTTTACAGTGTAGCCATGAATGGCTATTTATAGACAAATATTTGTAGGAAAAAACTTCCAGAAATAACAACCTAATAACCACCTAAAACTACCCACTTTTCCATCTTCATTCCCACAATGCCACATATTCCTCCATGTCTTCGTAACTTCCTTTAACCTCCAATTAATGTTCCATGTTCTCCACTTTATTCTCCAACATCTTTTTCATATTTCATAACTTCTCATAACCTCCAAATGAGTAGGAGGATGCCACATGTCCTGCAATTATATAAATAATAAACAATAATAAAAATTGCAGATTTATGGTGCTAACAACCAAAAAAAAAAAAAAATCCCACTTACTACTTAATATGATTTCACTTGTTATGTCATTAGATTTTGTTTACTATTCAATTAAACCCTACTTACTAGTTGGTGAGACTTAGGTTACTATTTATTGATACTCAAGTTACTACTCAATAAAACATGATTTACAACTCGATCAAACATGACTATTACTCAATAACAGTCCATTACTATTTAGTGGTAAATAAAATTAGAACAAATTTTAAGTAGAATCACAATGAATAGTCCGTGATAAATAAAAAGGTAAATTACAAATATATCTCTTGAGATTTACTAAAAATACGAATTGCCCCATGTGGTCTAAAAAATTACAAATACCTCATTGTCAGAATTTTTTATTTAACAGAATTAATTAAAAAAATAAAATTTCTAACTGTTCACCTATACAATAATAAAATTATCTGAATTATTAATTGAAATAAAATTTTAACATTATTAAAAACTATTAATTAACTTGATGATTTATTAATAAAATGATCTATTTGTTGTGAAATTAGAAACCTTAGAGGGTATAATATAATTTCTAGAATCATAGAGGGTAATTTATAATTTAAGTAAATCTCAGGAGATGTGTTTCTAATTTATCCTAAATAAAAATATGAATTTAAATTATTAAATAAGAAATATGAATTTTAAACAAAATATAAAAATGTAATAATCTATTAAACTTAAATTAGTACTCAATAAAACACCACTTCATCTTACTTGACTATTTCATTAGGTTTGGTACTCAATAACTATTTCATTATGGCCTTGTTTGGTAAACGCTATTTTTTGCTTTTTGGGTTAAAATTCACGAAAACACAAAATAGACTAAAATAACTAATAAAATAAAATGTCACATTAAACTTATAATCATTTCACTTTTTCTCTTACAAACATCACATCCAATTACAAAAAAAAAATTCAACTATCACTACAAGAAAAATGGGCATAAGAGACGGAACTTTTTGCGACGGCACAACTTGTTGTCGCAAAAAAATAGAGTTTTTGCAAAGGTACCAGCTGCAGTAAAAAAAAAAAAAGAAGAGTTTTTTGTGACTGTAATAGGTACCGTCGTAAAAAAAAAAAAAAGAGTCAAATATATATATATATATATTGTGGCTTTGAGACGCCTTCATATATATATATAGTCACAAAATGATTTAAATAAATGCAACGGTATTTTTTTGTCACAAAAAAAAAAAAAAACGACGTCGTCTTACTCTTTTGATATAATATTTCTCTTTTCACCCATTTTTTCATATTCCTGTCTCTCTCTCTATTTCTGTCTCTCTTCTCTTTCTCTGTCTCACTCATCACTCTTCTCTGTCTGTCTGTCTGTCTGTCTCTTTCTCTCTGTGTCTATGTCTCTATCTCTCTTCTCTTTCTCTGTCTCACTTATCACTCTTCTCTATCTGTCTATCTGTCTCTGTCTTTGTCTCTTTCTCTCTATGTCTCTCGCCCATCTCTCGTCTCTCTATCTCTCTCATCTCTCTTCTCTCTTTCTCTTCTCTTTCTGTCTCTCACTCATCACTCTTCTTTCTCTGTCTGTCTATCTCTCTTTCTCTCTCTGTGTCTTTCACTCATCTATCTCTTCTCTCATCTCTTTTCTCTCTATCTCTTTCGCTCATCTCTTTTCTCTCTATCTCTCTCGCTCATCTCTCTTCTTTCTATCTCTCTCATCTCTATGTCTCTCTTGTTCATTTTTTTTCTCTCTGTCTCTCTCATTTATCTCTCTTCTCTCTTTGTCTCTTTTTCTGTCTCTTACTCTCTATCTCTCTCTCTCTCTCTCTCATTCATCACTCTTCTCTGTTTGTTAGTCTTTGTCTCTGTCTCTGTCTCTGTTTCTCTCTCGCTCATTTCTCATCTCTCTTCTCTCTATCTCTCTTTTTTCTCTATCTCTCGCTCATTTCTCTTCTCTGTATCTCTCTCTCTCTGTCTCTCTCGCCCATCTTTCTTCTCTCTCTGTCTCTCTATTTTTCTATGTATTTCTCTCGCTCATCTCTTTTCACTCTCTTTCTTTCTCTCTCTGTCTATCTCTCGCTCATCTCTTGTTTCTCTCTCTTTTTCTTTCTGTCTCTTTCTCTTTGTCTCTCTCTCTCTATATCTCTTTCTTTTTCTGTCTGTCTCTCACTCATCACTCTTCTCTCTCTCTTTCTCTCTGTGTGTCTGTTTGTCTGTCTCTCACTCTTCTCTCTTTTTTGCTCTCTATGTGTCTGTCTATCTATCTATCTCTCTCCTCCATTGTGTTCACCTTGCTCACTCTCTCCTTCTCATCTTCTCTATTTACTGAGCTCTCCACTACAAGAAAATGCACTTTTAGCGACCACTTTGTCTCTCTCTCGCTCATCACTCTGTCTTTGTCTCTCTCTCTCTCTCTCTTTTCTCTCTCTCTCTCACCATCCATCTCTTCTACCATATTCACCACTACTGCAAATGTCATTCCACTACTACCATTGTTGCCACTCTATCTCTACGACTATCATTACTACCACTATCGCTACCACTCCACTACTACCACTACTACTACCATTACCTCTTTACCACCACCACTACTCTATCTCCTCTACCACTACCACAACTTCACCACTAATCTCTTTCGCCACCACTACCACCACCACCTTCACCACTACTAGCACTTTCTATCATCTACCACAAAAAATTAGTTCTTGATTTTTAGTCACAAAAAAATATTTTTCATTGACCACAAAAAATTAACTTTATTTTAATGGAAAATATTTTTCATTAAAATATTATCCCTACTTCTACCAAATAAAAATAATAATAATATATTTTTATTCATTAAAATAAAATGAAACAAATAAATTTTCAACCTTAATAACTAAAAGAACATGAAAAATATAAAAAAAAATTTATTAATTATAAAAAAAAATTATTTTAACAAAAAATAAATTTTATTGTCGTCGTGAAAAAAAAAAAAAAACCATTTTATTATTTGAATATTCATTTGTGATGGAAATAAAAAAAAAATTTCTCATTCTCACCCGGTTCCCCCTCCTTTCCATTCCCGCTCCCCCCTCCCCAAAAACCCAAAATCCCCAATCTATTTCTTGTTTTCCATTCCTGCTCCCCCCAAAAACCCAAAATTCCCAATCTGTTCAACCAAAATCCCCAATCGGGTTCTCCTCTCCCCCCCTCCCAAATGCCCAAAATCCCCAACCTCTTCAACCAAAATCCCCTTCAAAAACACAAAATCCCCAATCTCAAAAACCAAAAATCCTTAATCCCTTCTTAGGGTTCTCTCTCTCTCTCTCTCTCTCTCTCTCTCTCTCTCTCCGGCGAGCAGTTGTAGATGGCAGTGAGCAGTTCCTCATTTCTTCTCTCTCCTTCTAGACCCTTCGAAGCCTCCTTGCCTTCCAAGTTCGTACAAAATGTCGCGGTTTCATCCGAGTACAAGCAAGAAGAGGACCTATTGCTGGGTTGTTCGGACGAGTTGGAAATGTGGAGATGGTTAAGGTATGAATTTACATTTTCGTCTATCTATGAAATATATATATATATATATATAGGTTTAGGGTAGGGTTTAGCAATAAATAAATAAATAAATAAAACTTCAATTTACACCTATCAAATGAATTTCAGTTTATTTATTAGCTGAGTTTTATAGGCATGGCAGCATGGGCTAGATTCACGCTAATTAGTAGGCTCATGTTGATTGTGATACATGCTGCTGATTGTGATTTTGAGCAAGTCTCTATGAAGGGGGAATTTTTTTCTTCTTATTTGGTATTAATAACTGTTTGTTTACTTTGGTTAGAAGTGTCAGTTTTCTCTTGCATAAACCACCCTTCTGCTCACAAACATGGGCAATTAAGTTATATATATTTTACTCTTTTTGTTTTTATTTTCTATTTTTTATCCTCAATATTGAAATTGCAGAGAAATTTTATGTACTTAATTAGTCTGCTTTTCTAACATCTCGTGCTTTAGTGTTTTCCAAAACTAGCATGGAAGACATTCATAATGTTTACTTGTAGTTTGCATTTCTGGAATGTCAGTATGGGCCACTGATTTTGTTGAAGGTTCTGGGGATCTTTGCTTAGCTGATCACAAGAATTGATGATGTGGCCTACATACCCAAGGTATATTTTGTTATCATTGTGATATTTTGTCCAGAAGGAAATAAATCATTCCTAGTTTGCAAGAAGAATATGGCAACGTCTCCTGAAATGATGTCTTTATACGCACTAAAACAATTTCTTGAAATTGTGATTAACATGAAATTTGATGAAGAGCCTAACTATTCCAAGCTAATCTCCCTGTTCGAGGGACTGATTGGACCAAATCCTGTTATAAGGCCAATAAACACTGATGGTGCTCAAAAGGTGATTCTGGTGATCTTTGAATTTATGACTATGATTCCTTTTCTTGTGTACCTTGCTATTAACAAATCCTGTTTGTGTAATCATTGGTAGATTATATATCAAGTTGGTCAAAAACGAAGTAGATTGAATATTGAGGAGGATAAGGATGGGCTCCCTAAGAAGAAGGTTCGTCTAGGAGTTCCTGCCACACAGTGGATTTCAATTTACAATGCAAGGCAACCTATGAAATAGAGGTAGAATTGTGTTTTATTGTTTATTTTGTATTACTATCACTTACTAGGAAGTTGTTTAAATCTTATTTTTTATTTTCACATTTCACAATATCAATTTAGTACACAAATGGATGCTATGGCTTGGATAGATTAGAATAACTTGCTGTTATTCATGTTGCTGGACTAAAGTGGTGGCCTTCAAATTATATGGTTATTATATTGTGAATGTTTTCATGAGGCCATTTTCTGTGAAATTATTTTTCTATTGCTGTGTTGTTGGTTGTCACTTACCAGAATTCAAATTTCTCTAAGTGGCTTGAATATATATCTCACTAATCCTAATAGAATCAACATTACTTTATTTTGTGATTGATTATGAGGAGCTGTTGGGATGCTGTCTTTGGTTGAGAACTTGAGAGGCTTCACATGGAAGGATTTTCACCATTGATAATCTCATTAGGAGGAAAAAGTTTGATCTTTTTGTTTTACATTTGTAAAGAAGCAGGGGAGTTTGTTTCAACTTGGTATGTTTTTGTATTGCTAGCCATCTGTGGGTCTTGATTTTGGGGCTTTATGGGGGTTGTCCAGAATGTTAGCAGAAGTTATTATTGGGTGAAAAGGGAGTTTTTTTGGTAAGCTAAGCAACAAGAATTGGAATGTTGCTCCTCTTTGATTGATGTGGTGCATTTGGGGATAGAAGCTGATCCAAAAAAAAAATATATGTGGTGTACTTGGGGACAGAAAGGGCACTCTTTTGAAGGCATGGATTATGTGGTTGTGTTAAATAGTTATCATTAAAGATTTTGTTTGATTAGGTTAAAGAGAGGGAGGACCTTTATCTGGAGAGTTCATATATATGTATACACACATTTAGTATATACAGGTGAAACTTCCTTGATGCCTTTTTGTTTGGTTCATTTGGAAATTTCCTAGAAAGCTAATCTTAGGTTTTTTTTCACCATTAGAACAATAGGGCCGTTACGCTTATCACTAAACTTGTTGGTGAGTTGAAATATAAGGTTGAATCGATCATCAAAAGAAGAATTAAGCAAAAAATTAGAATACACTCTGCAAAAATAAAACTTCCATGTTACTTATTAAAAATATATGTACTGAACCCAATTCTGGTTGGATTTTGCTTTGTCATGGAAGTCTGTGAAGTCATCGTAGCTTTTACGGTGGTTGTGAAGTTTGCAAGAAGTTGTTTGGCAGTTTTGATGGAATGAATGTCTATTTGATTGAGATAGTAGTTAAATTTTTATTTTATATTTGATTGAGATGTTTAATTATTCATGTGGGATTTGATGACTAACAAAAAAAATATTGTATTTGATGCTATAGTAGTTAAATTTT
Source organism: Camellia lanceoleosa (assembly GCA_025200525.1). Taxonomy (NCBI): domain Eukaryota; kingdom Viridiplantae; phylum Streptophyta; class Magnoliopsida; order Ericales; family Theaceae; genus Camellia; species Camellia lanceoleosa. The sequence continues at coordinate 194,490,037 of CM045758.1, read as the reverse complement.
TATGTTTTTTTGTAATTAATATTAACACATAATTATATTGCCATTAATTATTTTTATTTTTATTTTTCAGATATTTCCCATATAGGAGTGTGCTTTTTGTGGAATGTATGCCCGTGGAGAATGTGGCTAACTTTTGTTTTTGTTATCTACGAAGAATGATGAGAAAAATATTTAATTTTGGTTTATGTTATTTTGAATTATGAACAAAATCATGTATTTAAACATTATATATGTATTATGGAATATTATATAGTGGGATAATTTTGTTGATGTGTAATTATGAATAGAAGAATATTTTATTGTGGAGAAATTGTTATTTTTATATAAGAATTTTTATATTATTATGGAGAAATTTTAATATTTTTAATAATTTTGTCGCAGGATGTTTTTTTCTCTTTTGTGACGGCACTACCCCTGATTAAGGCCGAATTGTACATCATTGAGGCCGTTAATTAGAATCTCTTAACTTCACTTGCTGGCCAAAACCGTATACTTTATGTGTATTGAATGTCAAACAGGTTATACATAGTCGGAGCATAAAATGGGCAAAAAGACCGAATTTGGAGAGAGTTGACTGAGCCGCACGTGCATTGACTTTTTCCACACATGCGTTGACTTTTTTTGGGAAACTGTGCCCGACTTTTTAAACCAGTTTGGAAGGGATCAGAAGTATAAAAAGGCAAGGAAAAGGCTGGATTAGGGTTTTGAACTTGTTTTGACCTAAAGAGAGAGCTAGGGTTTGAAAGGAAAGAGGAACTTGAAGTTTCAAACATGTCTCCCATGGTGGTTCCTTCTCCATCTACCTCCTTCCACTCCTCCATGAGTGGCTAGTTTCCTCTTCTAGGGTTTTAATGAAACCCTAACCATGCAATTAGTTTTTCTTTTTTATTTTTAATTATGTAAAGGTTTGAACATTTTTATGGTGATTTAGAAGTTTCTTTTATATATTTTTCATTATTTCTTCGAATATTTGACTTTCTGTGATTGTTGAATGTTATCCGAAATGGGTTGTTATATATATAATAAAATATGGCCCGAATATGAGGGCCCATGAGTTAATGATGGCCATGGCTGGAATAGGAGATGGTTGGGACTGGGTTGGTCATGGTGGTCGTCGGCGTGTGTTGGTTTTCTTTTAGCCGATGTGTTGAGAATGAAGATTTGGTCTTGAGTCGGCTCCTCTTACTGACTGATCTCTTACTCTTAAGCTCTTGGAGAGGTAGGATAATAGGATAAGAGGAAGAAGAGAGCTGACAGAGGTTCGTTGACCATGATGATTCGTGTGGATACCATATGTGGATATAGTCGGTTTGGGTGGTGAGAAGGGAGGAGAGCGGAGTTAGGAGAGATAGTTAGAGAGATTTTAAGGAACTTTAATTATTCAATATGGCAACTTAGCTGGTATGTGAATGTGGGTAAGAACCCGTGGATCTCGCTAGTTTTAGCGGAGGAGGAGGGTGTTGGAGGATAAGCATGATCTGAGTTATCTATGATCCTAGGGGACTCGCGAGGAGGAGGGTCTCTCTACACTAGGAGAGAGAGGAGAGTAAGAGTTGATTGAGGAGTTGTGCACCCGAAGATATAAGCTCACCAATATCACCTTTGAGAAGAGGTAATGCTTGGCTGGCTCCACACATTAGCTTTTTGCCTTCTTCTTCTGCTCATCGCTTAGCTATCGGAGAGGTTTTCCACACACACACACGGCGCAGCCACACGTCAGATTTGGTGGTGTGGAACGAGCAGCGTCAAGAACGAAAGACTTGATCAAGGATGATTATACGAGAAGGTGTATTTTTTTCCGCACATCGAGATATTGGGTAGCCATAGTTAAGAGCCATATAGAAATAGAGTAGTAAGAAATAGTTAGTTAGACCTGCCAATATATGGTGATATGACCATGGTGGTTGAAGGTTTTGGTTTACTTGGTAGAAGATGTGTGGTTAGTTCTTTTGCTGGAAGAGTGAGCGTTTCCTTGAGCTTAAATTATCTGTGAGTCTAGAATCTTCTGTAGCACAGGAACGATGAGAGAAGAACAGCAGCTCGGGAGAGAGGAAGGAGCCATGAGCGAGAGCAGGACTACCTTACCTCTTTATGTGTTTGGGGCCCATAACCTTTATGTGGAAGATCGGTGGGGAAAAGAAATTAGAGTATTTAGAGTTAGGCCTAGTTGAATCTATTCAATTAATGTTTGTTATTAATAGCAATTTCAAAGTTATGTGTAGTTCTACCAAGTTCGGTTATTGAAGAATGGAGGGAGTTAAGGAGGCGAAGAGGGAGGGGAGTGGAAGCAAGATCTTATCTTCTTAGAACTTAGGGTGAGGTCTTAGAGGGAGAGGTACTCTACAGGGGAAGGACTGAGGACAGAAGTAAGAGTCATTGTGCTGTTGGCTACATAAACCTATATAAGCTCACCCAGATCACATTTGAGAGGTTTAAATGCAACTGCTTTCCTCTTTTTTCCTGAGCTTTTGCCTCTTTTGGCTTCACGACTTAGGGCAGGTTTGCACTGAGGCACACACACACACGCTCACGCTCAGATTTTCAGTGTGGTGGAGTATCAAAAAGCACGTAAGAACGATTTCTGATCAACAGGATTATACGAGAAGGTGTATTTCTTTCCCGTACATTATCCATACAAGAGTTTTCTATTCCTTCACATTCAAGGTATGAGACGAACCATACTACGAGGAACGAGTCGTATCACTATCTTAGTTTAGAGTGAACGATTCGTATTACTTAAGATGGTTCGTGCTCGTACATTGAATGTGATGATCTTCTTGTTAAATGCTTTGAGCTTGTAGTTGCGAAGCATTAATCCATTCAAACCATAGCATAATTGATTTCAATTAGAAACCCTAATTACGTGGCTAGTAGTGGACTCTTTGCCCTAGTTTTTCCCCCAATTCAGTAAACCCAATTTCATTTATTATTGATAATTTAATTCTTTAGTTTAATTTATTTGTTATTAAATTAGGCTATGAACAATCAACTTTTTTATCAAAATTAATTTAGAAATTTAACAATTAAATTAGTTTAATTTCACAATTGTCTCTGTGAATCGATACCTGGACTTGCTATTATTCTAAAAGAATTTGGTGTAGTTTAGGATTTATTTTTAGTGTATTTAATGACCCATCAAATTTTGGTTGCAAAAAACAGAAAATTTTAATATTTTTATTGATTTTGTTATAGGTTTTACTTTTTGCAACGGCACTAAATTATTGCAAAAAATAGAAATTTTATTATTTAAAATAGAAATTTTATTATTTTTTTAATACTTTTTGCGACGGTAGTACACTGTTGCAAAATAGAAATTTTCATATTTTTAATACTTTTTGCGACGGCACCACACTGTCGAAAAAAACAGTGTTCTTGCCGTTGCAAAAAAAAGACTATTAGCGACGGTATTTTTTGCCGTCTCAAATAACATTTTTAGCGACGGTAAAATAGTGCCGTAGCAAAAAGTAAAGAAATTTCAAACATTATTAGCGACTGCAAAGTGCTGTCGCAAAAGACAAAAATGCCGTCGCAAAAACTCTTTTGCAACATCCCCAGTTGCAACCCCCTCTTGCTGTCGTAAAAAGTCATTTACCATCGCAAAAAAATTTTTGCGACGGCATTTTTCCGTCGCAAAAAGCTGAAATTTTAGTAGTGCATCTTCCAAAATACAAATATTTTAGCCTATTAAAACAACCAAAAACTAAAATAACCTACTAAAATAGCAAAAAATAAAAATAGCCTAGTACTCAATTAACTCCACTTACTAGTTAATGATATTTCACTTACTATTCAATTAAACTCCATTTACTACTTAATAAGACTCAACTTACTATTCAATAATTTTTTTTCTTTAATTAGGTGAATGTTGTTCCAACAAAACCTTAAAATTTGTAAATTAAAAATATCACATAATGTTAAAATAAAACATAGATAGAGACAGATAAATTCTTATCTGGAGAATTTCTTGAATTTGTAAAAATCAAAATCACCCTATTTCACTTATCCTTTCTTAAAACATTATTAAAAAAAAAAAACACTATCGTTCATTTTGTGCGCAAATGAATTGGGAGGTCTTTTATATTTTCTTAATTAAGTAATTTAGATTTATTCATTTATTGTCATTTTAAATGTTGCTCATGCTGCGGCAGGTAAAGAAAAATAATTTTTGTTGATGTATTCATTTATTGTCAATAATAAATGTTGATATATGAGAGATATTCCCAAGTCTAGTTATAAGAGTTTGACCTCTCTCAAGTTGTCATCTCAACTTAAGAGATAAATGAGAGATCCTCCATTTGTGCTTCAAAATATTGTAGATATTAAATTTGTAAAAACATATTCATAGCTATTCATATGAATTTATGGAGGAAAAAAATAATTTCATTGTGGATATTAAATTCATGAAAACTATATAAAATTTGTGAGCTTTATAAAATAATTAATAAAATGATCTAGATTTGAAATTTAAGAAGAAAAAAAATTTAAAACTAACTTTAATATATTTATTTTGATGTTTATAAAATTTAATTATAAATTTATTCTTAACTTTATATTTATGAGTTTTAATTTCAATTTCAAATATATATTTCTTTAATAAAACAACACAATACATTTTATTTCTTACAATTTATATTTATGTCTTAAAAAAATAAAAAAATAAAAAAACAATAATTAAAAAGAATAAACAAAATGTGGAGTGGAAATTGCCAAGTATGGTGTGTTAAACAATAATTAAAAAAGCACAATTTCGATGTATGACCTGTTGCCTGTTGAACTAGTAATCCCTTGAAGGTGTCATTTTCAATAGTAAGTACGAGTTTATAAAATAATAACATCTCTCATAGTAAATAATAAGTGTGGCATGTTGCAATAGTAAGCTAATTTTACAAATATTACCTTGATTTTCCAACCAAATATTAATTATTTAGTCATCAATGGTCAAGATAGTGTCTTATCAATCCAAATCCAAATCCAATTATTCATGTACCATAGCTCAGAACCACATTCTAGTATGATAGAATTTTCCTTGCTGTTCTGATTGAAGAAAGGCTTTATGCTATCGTAATTTCTCATTCTAATGTGAGCAATCTAGCACGAGTAAACTTCAAAATTCAAATTTTGATGCTCATTTGCCTCCAGAACCCTTCATGACAACCATTTACCATCCCTCAACAAGACTGCAACCTGGCACTTTCCTCAATTGTCTCTCTTCCATGTCCGACCTCACTTTATTTGCATCTGTCCACCTTCCAGCCGCTGCATAAACATTGTATAACATCACATATGATCCAGGATTTTCAGGGTCCATTTCAAGGAGCAACCTTCCGATTTCCTCCCCTATTTGAAGATTTCCATGGATTATACAAGCACCCAACAAAGACTCTAACAGGCTTAAAGAAGGTTTATGGGGCAACTTCGTAACCATGTCATAAGCCTTGTTCAAGTGACCGGTTCTCCCAAAAAGGTCCACCATGCAAGCATAGTGTTCCATCCTCGGTACTATCCCATTTTCTACCATAGAATTGAAAAACATCCAGCCTTGCTCAACAAAACCAGCATGACTGCAAGCAGATAAAATACTGACATAAGTAATGTCGTCAGGCTTCATACCCGTAAGTTCCATTTGTGAGACAAGAGTGAGGGCTGCTTCACCATCACCGTGCAAACCATGCCCATTGATCATCACACTCCAGGAGACCACATCCTTTTCAAGTAGACCATCAAATAGCTTCCTTGCAATTGACATGTTCCCACATTTTGCATACAAATCAATCAGGGCATTAACGACAGCCACATCTTTGTTGAATCCCTTGTGTATCACATAAGACATTATGCAGTTTGTGAGATTTGGGTTGTTTATCTGAACGCAAGCTGAAATTAAGCTCAAAACTGTCATGTAGTCAGGTTCCATTTCTGTGTGAAGCAATTGGCTGAAGAAAGCAATTGCTTTTTTTGCATTTTTTGTTTGTACATGAGCAGAAACAATAGCGTTCCACAAAGAAATATTCCTTTTCTCCCCCATTTCAAACAGCAAGAGACAATAATTCATATTTCCAAATCTAGCATACATGAATATAAGAGATGTAAGAAGAGAAGCTTCCATTGCAATCCCTGTCCTAGCTGCATAAGCATGAATAGACTTTCCTTGCAACGGGGTATAGCATACAGGTAATATATTCAGCAAGGTTACATCGTTTGGTTTCTGATCCTCCTTTATCATTTGGCAAAACAACAACATGACATCATCATGTAAGTTGTTATATCGATAGCCTGTGATCAATGCATTCCAAGAAACCATACTCTTATTAAGCATGCTATCAAAAAGTAACTTGCCACCATGAAATTCTCCACAGTTGAAGTACATGCTGACAAGTGCATTAGCTAAAGAAACATCAGACGCAAACCCCATTTTGATTGCATGACCATGAATACCCATTCCTTGCACCAAATTTTCAGGTCCATGATAACAGGGAAGAACACTTACCAGGGTAACCAAATCGAAGTCCATCCCCTCTCGTTGCATCTGGTCAAGAAGAGCAACTGCATTTCTTGCTTCTCCATTGTGCACACATCCAGATATCAATGTATTCCATGAAATGGCATTTCTTACACCCATTTTACGGAATAGCTTAAAAGAAGAAAAAAGCTGATAGCAGTTGGAGTAAAATGCCAAGAGTGCGTTCGACACATTGAGGTTAAAATCAAATCCGTTTTTAAGACTATATGCATGGGCAGATTTACCAGGTAAAATGGCCTCTAGTTCAGAGCAGGCAGAAAGAACACAAATGATAGAGACTGCGTCTGGATTAAACCCCGCAAGCTGCATTTCACGGAATGCATCCAAACTAACATCCCAATGTCTATTGTGCACGTATGCAGAAACCAATGAATTCCACGACAGGAGATTTTGCACTGGCATTTGATTGAAAAGAAACTCAGCTGAACCCATATCTCCAAGCTTGGCATAAATTGATAATATGGCTGTCATCACAGGAAGTTGGTCAACTAACCCATGTTTTACTACACACGTGTGTAGTGATTCACCATACAAAATGCAACCAAAGCACTCACAAGAAGGAATGATGGACAGAAAAGTTATCATATTAGGTTGCACATTGGCTTGGAGCATTTGCTTAAACAATGCAAATGCCTCATAGGGTTTCTGGTTCTGTGTATATGCAGAGATCATGGCATTCCAGATGGTACCATGCTTTTCCAGTAAACAATCAAACAATTTCCTACCAACATCAAAGTCCCCACCACTGGCATACATCGAGATCAAAGCAGCTATCAAATATTCATCCAAAAAATATCCTAACTTTACAGCAAATCCATGAAGAGATTTACCCATATGCAAATATCCCAAACGGGTGCATACTGGAATTGTGCTGGCCAAAGTGCTCACATTGGGCTTGAAACCCATCGCACAGATCTCCTGGAAAACATGAAAGACCTCCTCATTGAGCCCATTCAAAGAATACCCAGAAATCAATGCATTCCATGGAACCAAGTCCGGTTGAGAAATTCTAGCGAGCAGTCGACGTGCACTCTCCATTTGATCACATTTGGCGTACAAATCAACAAGAGCTGTCTGCACAACAAGATTGTCTCCAAATCCATTTCTCAACACAGAACAGTGTAACCCTTTACCAATCTGAAGAGCACCCAGAGCAGAACACGCCTTGATCACAAAAGGAAACGTAAAATTATCAGAAGGGCATCCCGAAATTCGACATTTTTGATAGACAGACAAGGCGTCTTCGAATAACCCAGAATTACAAAGAGACCTAACAGTTGAATTCTGCAAGAACACGCTCGGCTTTTCGATTACAGCAAAAGCAGAGAGAGCTAATTCGGGAGAACCCAGATCAAAACATCGCCTGAAAAATTCTACAATCAGTGGTTGGTGGTCGATTAGACCGTGCACTAGGAGGAGAGATTTGAGTGGCTTCAAGTCTTCGACTACTCGGCCGCAGAGATTTAACAGACGAAGAATGTGAGTTCCGTGAGGAGTGGTTGAATAATGGTTTATGGGTTGAGTAATAACGAGTGAACTGTAGCACAACTTCGTAATCCTAGAGAGCATCCTCCTCCGCCATCGTTCAATGTATTCTCATGGCTTATTAGCAAGCAATGGGTAGGGCTATAACTGAACAAGACTAGTTCAGTAGCAGAAATTTTGAACAGGGTATCATTCGCATGACTTGAATTGAATGAATGAAAAGAACACCCCTACCATGCAATAAAGACCATTTTTTGGACAACAACCCACTCTTCAAACATATACATCATCCCGGAAAAATTATTCAATCCGTTGCCATGGTTCATACTCATTTTGTTAATCATCATGTTCTTATGTTGCTCAATTACTTAATATAAAATTATAAATTTTATTCTTCATTATTCAAAATACCTTAAAATATCATAAATATCACATTACTATGCTCCGGAAACACTCTATAAACAATCATCATCAAAAGCAAAAGTATGCACTCATTTAGCACAAAAAGTAGAGAATTTTTTTTTTAAAAACTATTTTAGACACAAGAAGATAAAATAAACTAAATTAAACTAAACTAAAAAATTAATAACACAAAATATCATATTCAAATCATAGTCATTTCATTTTTTCTCTCAAAAAAATTTTAAAAAAATCAAAAATTTATTCCAAATAAGACTTTTTTTACCTAAATTAATAGCTAAAAAATTAAAAAATCAGCTCACATCCCAAATAAACACTGTTTATTGGTTTAAATAGTAACATTGGTCATTATTTTCTAAAACTACTAGTAAGTAATCTCTCACGAAAACAGAGAACCAATGAAAATTCCTCGTGATTCATTGATTTCAACTACTTTAGATCTGTTTAGTGTAATTTATAATGTTATTAACAAATTGTTTTATCTGCAATTTTTTACTACTATTTGGTACAAGCTCTGCTAAAAATTTATAAGGTAAAAATAATTCAAAAAAGCTATTAAAAAAATTATTATTAAGTTAAAAAAACCTCACAAAAGCTGTTTTTTTTGTTGTTTTTTTGGGTAAAAAATTACACCAAACATGCCTATCATTCTGCTATGTATTCAATTTCTTATCATTCTGCTATGTATTCAATTTCTTTTGAACCACCAAAGAGACGGATTCGATGGCAAATAGGTGTAGGGCTGACCGAATGCTCTTGGGGACAAACGTTAAAACTGAGTTGATTTTTCTGGGCCTTAAAAAGGGGACACCTTTTTGTTTTTGTTTTTTTTTTTTTTTTTGCCAGTGTCTTCCAACGAAGATGTAAAAAATTGTGGCAGCAAACATCCAATAAATTGATGATAACGTAAGGCCCTGCAGAGTTGGGCCAATCACCATCTTCCTTGTGTCAACAAAATTCAACATCAATTCTCAAAAACCAAAAAACAAAATCCAACATAATCTCTGGTATCAAGCTTGAAAATGATTCATCATCTACAGTGACTTCTATGCCAGATTCATCCCATGCCGAACTAGAGCAGATTGTTGATCCTGCTTCATGTAATAGATTCAGAACTCTTCTACAGAATGATTTTATACATTGACGCTGTGTTCAGTTGAGAGATTTGGAAAGAGAAAGAGAAAGAAAAAAAACAAGTGAAATGTAAATAAAATATATCTATATTTTACATAATTTCACACATCTTTTGCCTTTTTCTCTCCCAATCCTCCAACGAAACACAACGTGAAAGAGCTGAAAACATTCCAATGTAATCAAAATAAAAACATACATCATTCCTTAATGTTTCAAATCCAGCATCATAGTTCTTAATCATGAACCATAGTAAAATAAACCGTTATCACACAACATTGTACAGACATCTAGTTCAATTCTAATATCCATAGGAAGTTCTCCTCATCATCCTCATAAAGTCATCCACAGTTACTTCTCCATCCCCTGTATGTTACAAAATCCATCAAATTAATAAGAATGGTAAAATTGTGAAAAAAGTACCAATAAAAGAACAATTTTGAACAAAAGGTAGTGCTTTTCTTAATTACCAAGGACTTCTCCCATGTACTTGACTGCATTTGAGACCCATATAATGGTGAGTTTTACAATCATGTGCCGTGGCGAAACCAAGGAGATGAATAAAAATTAGAGAGGATGAGAAAAGCAATGCAACAAAACTAGTGATTCCAGATATTTTTCATCCTCTTTCTGACTTCCAAAAGTGGGATTTCCCATTCACATTTTGGGTAAAGATAAGTTTTGGCTCTTCAACTCATAATGTAATTACAACCCTTCAATCTATTTTTTCTTTTCTTTTCTTTTCTTGTGCTTATGTATCAGGGCCAATGCCCACTTCTTTGTATTTTTGTTTCCCGAGTACCTTCCCTGTACATGTGTTGAATTGTGTGCTTCTGCAAACCTTTCATGTGTGTGTGCGCGCGTGACAGAGAGTGGCACAAACAAAATAGTTCTCAAACTCAGGAACAAAGAAACTCAAATATGATATGCCAGGTGGTTCAAACAAAAACATGAAGCACACAGCTTAAAGAATACTGCAAATCAAAATAGGAAAAGGTAGACTTAACGATCACGATCTGCTTCCTCGATCATCTCTTGAATCTCTTTGTCAGAGAAGTTCTCGCCAAGCTCCTTTGCAATTTGCTGAATGTCTGAGGCAGATATCTTTCCCTATATTCAAATGACATAAAATCAGTGGCCAACAACAAAAAGACAAAACAAGGTGTTCTTAATCAGTATCCAACATTTTTATCTTGGTCAATGATGTGGAACGCTTTTGTAAGCTCTTCCTTACTGTCCCTTTCTCCAATCTTGGCTGTCATCATGTGCACAAATTCATCAAAGTCAATTGCACCACTGCCATCCTTGTCTACATCAGCAATCATTTGATCGATTTGCTGAATCAAAAAATAAAATGAGATGTTAGCTGGAAGTCCTAATTTCTGTAATAGAGAGTTAAGTACAACAATGCAAAAAAAAAAAAAAAAAGAAGTTGATAGTACACATTTACTTTTTATCTAGAGAAACAATCAGGAAAGAATAAAATTTCCTCATCTTTAATAGAAAATTAAATTTAATTAAGTACGTGCAGAGATGACATGGTAGGAACAACAGCATATTAAGAGAGAGTTGGAAGCATATGAATAAAAAAAATAGCCGAAAGACACAGAACAGAGAACAGACCCTTTATAGAGGAGAGAGATGCTAAAATAAAAACAGAACCTAGATCTATATTTCCACTTTTAACATCCAAGTGAAGGAATATCCATAGGAAAGAAGAGTCTAAGATCTCTGAAATGAAACATCCAGTTCAGCACTTAGCCAGTAATCTACAGTATGCAGTAGCTCCAGCTTTATAATTTCTGCAAGACTAAATTACGAATGCTAACCCTTCAAGTACGTAATTGTTGGTGATGATCACCAGTTAACCAGTGTTAAGCTCCAAGACAAGACTACTTAGCAATCCCAAAATTGGATCAGGTGACCAATAGATCCAAACCAGTTTTAAATTCAACCAAAATCTGATGAGTTATCTCAGCCTCTCAGTCAAATTACCAACTAGTTCACCTCATTAGTTAGGTAGAGATTTAAGAAGAAAACACTCAACTGGAAAAAGCCTTACTCTTTTATTAGTGGACAGGAAGACTTAACTACAGTAGATGATATAATTAAGATTTAAAACTGATCATTTCTTTCATGAAAATACAGTTTAACTACCTACAACTTTATCTTAAACTTCATTAAAAAACGAAACGAAAGGCCATGTGAAATTACTTTAGAAGGCTGAAACTGAGGACCAAAGTAGTGTAATCGGATTGCAAAGAAAGGATTATGTTAAGGTTTAAATACAGTGCCAATTAAATCTATATTCAATAAGAGCAACTGACGGTTATAAGAAAGCGAGAGAGGCCCATTAAATTATTCAGGCAGGTCCCTCTTTCCTTTGGCAACAATGCATACATGTTAAAAAACCTACACTGAATCTGGTGTAAAACAAGTAGGTATTAGGATTTAGATGTTACCTCTCCAGTCATTTCAAAGCCCAGTGCCCTGAAATGAAATTATATTAGTTCCAATGTTTGCACTACTCATTAACCTAAAAGGCAATAGTGCTCGGGGCAACTTATTCTTACCTCATTGCAACGTTCAGCTCTTTGGCATCAATAGTGCCTAGATAACACAAGTCAAACAACAAATTATAAAAGGTTCAAGACGCATATTAATACACACACGCACACATTTCAATACCAGAGCCATCAGTGTCAAAAAGCTCAAATGCTTCCTTTATCTCTTGCCTCTTCTGTTGAGTTAACCCATGATGACGTCCTCTAGGTTTCTCTTTCCTAGATGCAACTCTGTAAAGGCTTGCCTGATAGGTATTGAAATTCAATGAAACACTTCAGCAAACAAATATGCATCCTAGAAAGCTTAAAAGAAATATCTAATTTACTGAACAGGCAAAGTAAAAGCTATAAATGGGGAAAAGATTTCAAACTTAAAAGAGAGGAGGGGACGATGGAACTACAGTTGCATCTGTATTCTGTAGCTATGCAAAAATAATGATATGGCATCCACTTAAAGTCCCCTACAACTATATGATATCACAATAAAGTGTGGGAAAATGATGAACGATCAAACACAATACGCCTTTCTCTCATTAAATTATCAATTTGACTATTTTACTAAACAAATAGAATAAAGGCCCAATATAATGGTCAAAGTATGTGAAACCATAGGGTGTTAGAATAAACTACAGTAAATACCCTATCATAAATACTTAAATAATCAAAGGAACCTGAAATGAAATTATGAAGAAGCCCAGAAATATCAAACTATAATTAGCAGAGCTGGCAGAAGGAAGAGCATGCCAGCATGGTTTTACCTGGTTTCTAATTTGCAACATTCAGTGGTCAAAGCATATCTGAAACACAGCGCCCAGCTGAATCTCACTAAAATTTCACGCCATGACAAACTTTATATAAATATGTTTATGCCATAAAAGGGGTAAAATTAGTCAATTTAATCCAGATATGAGAGACACAGTCTGTCTTTGCTCACAATTCAAACCCAAGGCTGGCCATAGATGGCCTTAGTAAGCCTCATGATTGGATCTCAATCAATCAAAAAAATTGGGCTATCATAGAGTCAAAGTGAAACTATATTAGCCTCCAAACTACTATAGTCTCTACGAGGTTGTTTCGTTACACAAATTGTATTATTCCATTTGGGTTAATTTAAATAAATGTAGGCATTTAAAAGAAAAAAACAAATTTTATAATTTTCATAAAGAAAGTAAGCTTAAATTTTTTAGTTGTTTCAGTTTTACAACAAAACATATTTAAGCCTTGTTTTGAAAAAATATATATGCACTTATTATTTCTTTTTTTTTTTTTTTTTTTCAATCATCAATCAACATCTCTTCTCTACTTTTTCTACACATAATACAAGAAAAGTCAAAAAGTACACTTATTCTAAACTTCCCAAACTTGGCCTTAGTTGTCCAATTCTTAAATAAGCCAATTCTAAAGCATCTCAATTCACATTTTGGGACAACCAAACAGGCCCTAATTGTCCCCAAACGTCAGCTCCTTACATGCAAAACTTGTGAAGATATCCAATACAGAAGCCATCATAAATTGTTAAAAACATAAAATTTTATCCAAGGAAACTATTAAACTAATGACCTAGTGATATCTCATACTTGATAGTACTACTCAGGTCATCATAATTTGTCTGACTTGCTATTATCGAAAGGACATGAATTTCTAGCTACACTACATCATCAACCCTAATTGAAGTAGATTAACCCATCTTAGCTCAGATGGGCATTACTGTTCTTCAACTCATGATTTGACACATTTTCTTTTATCTTTCATCATTAAAATGACCTAAATCCATAATTAAACGATCTTCAAGCTGTAAATTTTATTCTTAACAAATCTGATCTTAAAATTGGTTCTATATGCTGCTCAACAAGCCTGATTTACATGAAATGTCATAAATTTTATCAACCGAAACACAAACCTGATCGAATGAAACACGAACAAAACAAGGCACTAAATTCCGATCCCTAAAATTAAATTTGTAACCAGTACATACACACAACTGAGGACCCGTTTGTTTTTAGAGGTAGAATGAAGGGGATTCATAATGCGGGAATTGATAATGCGGGAATTGATAGTGAGGGGATTAAGCAAAATTTTGTTTGTTTTTACGATAGTTGTTAGTGTAGAAATTGTTAAACTATTTTTATATAAAATAATAAAACAAATAAAAAATACTAAAACATTAAACATTAATGTTTTAAAAAAAAATACACACCATGAAAAAAAATTTAAAAAAAATAAAAAAATTTCAAGAAAAAAAATAAAACAAATAAAATAATAATTTTTCTTAACAAAAAATTTTAAAAAAAAAATTGTTGTAAAAAAATGCCCACAATATAAAAAATAAAATAAAAAATTTCTATGCCGGGGGACTATTTTTCTAATCCGAATCCCTTGGGTAGGATTGATTGGAGGGAAAAGGAAAGGAAAAGGAAAAAAAAAAGGTGAAATCATGATAAATCATGCTTAATATTTTTTGTTTTTTTTTTTTTTTTTTTTTTTTTTTTTTTCCCCCAAATCCCCCAACCATAGTATTAGAATTCATAATCCAGAACTCACTATCAATTCCTCCCATCTCTCAAAACAAACACATAATGTTAATGGGTACCAGCTCATTACCAATCTCAATCCCCCCTCTAACGCTCCAAACAAACGGGCCTGAGGGATTAAGACAGAATCAAATCGAAGAAAGGAACTGAACAGCTTAAACCTAATTTTGAGCAGAAGTAAATCAATTCATAAAGTATGTATGGTACAGGAGAAGAAGATCAATACGAAGCAAAGCTAGGGTTTAAAATGAAGAAACGAACCATTGTCCGGTTTGATGATCGTCCTGAAGCGATGAGCTCTCCTCTGTACAAGCTTTGGGTTCAGAGTAGATACGATTTGGTGATTAACATATGGGCATGTATATTATCGGTCAAGAGCGGCGGGTCGGGTCAGGTGAGTGGTCGAAATTTTTACAAGCCCAGGCCCAGCCTTGGGTGGTTTGAGGCTCATCATTTCAGTAGCCAGAAGCTTGTTGGTACAATGGACTGGACCCATGGACTCATTTTTTTTGCTTAAAAAAAGGGGCTGGACCCAGCTGAGAAAAAATAAAATAATTTTAGATGTGATGAAAATTTAATCTGAATTTTATCATAAAAATGAAATATAAAATGTATATTTAAAATTAATATGCTGAATGAATCTTATTTATATATTTTAATTCTACAAAAAAATTTAATAATTTTTTTTATAGATATGTGGCAGAATTGGAAATGAAATGTTCAGTATTTTAGTTGATTTAACAATAGACTTAGGTCTCGTTTGGTAATTACATATTTTAACTAAAAAATTAAAAAGTCACTATAAATTGTCACATCACTTTCTCTACTTTTTAGTATATTTTTTTGTAAAAAACTAAAAAATTATTAAAATAACTTATTCCCAAACGAAATCTTACCAACAGAATAAATTATTATGTGATTTGAAATTTCAAGTGAGAAGTAATTTTCAAAACCTTAAAAACCTTAAGAAGGTTATTGTAATTTATATTTTAATATAAAAAAAAATATTATACAAATAGATTTCTTATCAACTTTTTTTTCTTTTTAATAATCTTACACTTACCATATTATGTTTATCGTCTTATTTGTCAAAACAATATTGGTGTAATAGGTCACACTTACTACTATATGAGTCCAATGTAGTACTAACAGATTGTTTTTAAAGGACTCACTGATACTTATATATCATTTTATTTATTGGTGACAAAATCTAATAAATCAAATTTAAAAATTATTAGGCAATCTTGAAATATTATGTGATATTGCTTACAAATTATAACAAAACACACTCATGCATCATCACTAGTCTCTCCACTACTTAACAAAAATAAGTAAAAAGTGTTAATATTTTTTACTACATTATTAATTAAGTTAAACATGCAAACAATTGCAATAACTATTTAACTAGGCAAGCAATGTGTAAGGATTCTTTATCCCCAAATAATATTATTCTCTGTTCCAATTCACTCACAATCATTAAATCATATAAGAATCTCAAGATGTGAAAATCTCAAAATATATTCAATGATTGTTAGTGAATTGAAGCAGAAGGATAAAATTATTTGGGGACAGAAGATTCTTACTAACAAGCAAGCAAGCACCAAAGTAGGAATAACAACAGCGAAATCAAAGCTTCAGGGAAGAAATAGATACATAAAAACTTGCATACAGATTCCACATATAAAGTGTTTTCTTACAACATTTTGTTTCAGTTAACTAAGAAAGTAGGAAATGTTTACATGTGTATGATCTATCTGCAACTAAATATAGACGAGAGACTCACCCATTTGCTTTTGATCTCTATCTCTGTCATTATCATCAACTATAAACTTTCCTACACAACCCAACCTCGAAAACTTTTCCAAAGTTGTCCTTATTGCTTCAACATCACAGGCCAACCTTACAGCCGAACACTGTTTGTTTTCTAATTTACATTATTCTAAACTTGTACTAATCACCACACTAAACAGTTATTTATTTCTCCGGTGCACCTCCCTCTTTGTTGCTTACGCGTCACAAGCGCATTGGTCAGTTACAGACCTTGCCCGTTTCCCCTGGGGCCGTAGAGATCTTCATCCACGGCGCATCATCATAGTCAACAGTTTTCATTTCTTTGCGATTGGTCCCTCCAAACCCCAATTTTTCATCGCGACCCCTCTTTTTCTTATTCCCATGCACCCACACCCCAAACAGCTTCAAACCCTCTCCGCTTTTCTCTTCAGCATTTTCGTCGTCGTCGTCATCATCATCACCAGTGGTCTCGATCTGACCGTTCAATTCATCACAGGTGGACCCAAAACTTCCTTGTCGCATGATGCGATTGATCTGATCAGGGGCAACCTTGACATACTCGGTGAGGAAAGAGATGAGCTCGTCGCATTGCTTCTTCGTCTGCGCGAGCTCCGAGGTCAGCATCTCGTTGTCTCTCTTCAGTTTCTTGTTCTCGTCCGACAAGTCGGCGAATTGGGCCCTCGCCGGAGCCTCCACCGACCCCGCGTTCTTGGAATCCGGAGACGAGGTGGAGGTGGACCCTAGGTCCTCGCCGGAATTCGACGGCGAGGAAGGGCTGCCGATGGCGGCTGCGGAGGGGGATTTTCCACCGGCCGGGGATGACGTTACGGCCTTACGGCGACGGATCTTCGTGAGGAGCTCTTTTTGGCCTCGTATGAAATTCTCGTTGGCGAATTCCCATTTGTCGGGCACGGTCTTTCGAAAGCCCTGAGAAAACAGTACAGCATTAGAATATTACAATTTTATACTCTAATATAAAAAAGGAATTCAGTGTATTTAGTTTGAATTTTTTGAATTAAATTTTTTAAAAATTAATTTTTTTGATTTTTGTATTTTTTTATTTTTAGTAAATATTTTTTAAATTTTAAATATTTTTTTTTACTTTTTTAGATGCACTTTATTTAGATGTATCTAAAAAGTAAAAAATTTGTAAAAAAATATTTTAAAAAATTAATAAATACATAAAAATATAAAAAACATACTGAATTTTTATATATATATATTTTTTATATTTTTGATATTTAGTGAATTTTTTTAAAAAAAAATTTATAATTTTTTTACTTTTTAAGTATATTTATGTTAGATGTGTCTAAAAAATAAAAAAAAAATTGTTTAAAATATTAAAAAAATTCAGAAAAAACAAAAAAACACAAAAAATAAAAAAATAAAATTTTCTGAAAATTATTTTTTGAAAATTGGAAACAAACAAGGTGATTATTACTCCTTGATCTTTATTATTTTTTAAAAAATCAATAAAAATCAGTATAATATGAATGAATTTTTAAAAATTAATGTCAAATTTTGAACAGCAAGATCATAAACCAATACTTGTTAATTCCAGGGATCCCATCAAAAGCATGTTTATTTAGAGAAAAAATTATGGCATTAGTAATAGCTTAGGATTAGCAATGTTATGTATTATTAGCAATGCTAGGTAGTATTGCTAGTCTAATCCCATAGAATTAAGAAGGGAAAATATTACTTTACCTTCTATTTTACAAAAATACTGACAAAATCATAATTTATATAATAATTTTCTTTTACTTGATTTCATAAATTTCAAACCAACGAAAATCATACACTAGTACACTACCCAATACAATTTATCTTAAATCTTTAAATACTACTTCAATAGTAATTACCTCACTCAAGCACACTACATTCATAATTTCATATCTCATTCAACTTAGGGCTTGTTTAGAGTGTCTTAAATAAGTACACTTTTTATCTTTTTAGATAAAAAAATTGAAGAAAAAAATATGAATATTTTGGTTAACTTTTTTACTTTTTATGAAAAAATGTGTATTAAAAAATTATATAAATGAGTGTGTAGGAGAAGATAGTGAAGTAGGTCGTACGGGTTGGGCAGTGCAGTCGACTGGGTAGGAAATGGGAAAAGATTGCCTCCTTTTCGGGCTTTGATTAGACGGTATTGTTCGGCCGGTAGAGACCCACCACAGATCCCGTTTCTTTAATCGAAACCGTTTAATGTGTAAAACTCGTCGAGTACTATATACTTACAAAAAATCACGTTGATTGGATATCGATAGCTATCTAATCGTGTTAGTTTTTTTTGTCAACTGTTAACTATAACACCATCTATTTTTTATACAAAACTGATTTGATCATGTAGTTACCGATATCCGATGACGTGATTTTTTACAAGCATATAGTACTAGACGAGTTCTACATATTAAACGGTTCGAATTATCAAAAAATGGACCCATGGTGAGTCCCCATAGGCCCAACTTTATCATCTAACTTAGTGAATATACACATGTAATTAATTTTTTTCCTTTCAAACGTTGATTTGTATTTTAATATTATGTATATTAATTCTTTCATATTTTTTTGATAAATAGTGATAATTTTTTTATTTTTTTAATAATTCTTTGACTTTTTTATTTTATTTTATTTTATTTTAAAGTTTCAAATCAGGCCTTAATCTAATAAACAAACATGGCCTTTCAAGTCAAGGTCACTAGAAGCAAAAATGTGGGTATTATGACCCCTACAAAAATAAAAAAACAAAAATGAAAGAAAAGATATATATTAATGGATGATATATATTTAAAAAATTTTCTTTTTGATTTATTGATTTATTGGATTTGGATTGAGTTTGATATGATGTATTAGAAATGTGTGTAATTTAAATAAGATAATATGAATTAAATAGATAATGATTTTTTAATTTTTTATATTATTTAATAGATGTCAAACTTAGCCAGAGTATATATACTACTACTTTGTAGATTGTGTACAAGCTTTCCTCGTGTCATTGATATATCAAGTTATCAACCACATGACAATAAGACAATAATTAATGTATAGGATATTAATGGATGATATTGATATACCACTCTGTAGATTGTGTACAAGCTTTTCCTCGTGTCATTGGTATATCATGTTATCAACCACATGACAATAAGACAATAATTAATGTATAGTACTATCTACAATTCAAAATATCATTATAAACTTTGTAAAAAAAAAAATTCCCAATAATGTTCATAAAATAACTACTAAAACTGCTAAATAATTTTCAAATTTAACTTATTTTTCTCATTTTAAAATGTCTAAAATTCTAGATGTAAAATTATAAGCACATTGTTTACATCCACCACTAATATTGGCTAGTCTATATAGAAGGGTACACAGAATTTGCATTTTCTGTCACAATTTCTCAGGGTGATGCATTTATCGTCTAGACCAAAATTGTGAACAAGAATCCAACTTGAATCTGGTGAGAACCAACAATGACATCGAGATAAAAAATACTTGTTGGTAACAACTAAAAAATACTTTAATTTTAGTGAATTTTTTAAGATATGTGTTAGAATTTTTGTTTTTCAGATCCCTCTAATTTAGATGGATCTAACAATAAAATTGTTTTAAAAATTCACTAAAAATAAAAAATAAAACTTTTTAATTTTCTTTTGTCTTTTCTGAATTTTTTTTTTATAAAATTTTCTAGTCCTAAAAGTGGAAAGTGTTATTTTTTTTTTTACATATTTATTAAAAATGAATTTTTTTTCAAACCCACTGTAAATGACATATTCAAATAAATGGTTAATTCAACTCTAAAAAAATATCCTCAAAAACATTAAAATATAGAAAATTGCATTCTTGATTTTTTTTTTTTTTAAAAAAAAAAAAAAACTATTACAAATGTCCTAAAGCTGGAAAAAAATAAACAATCAAATATAAGGGCCTCGTTTGGGAAGTGGCTATTTTAGTAGGCTATTTGACTTTTTGGCTATTTTATAGGGTATTTTAGTTTTTGTGTTTGGGAAGATGAGATAGATTTTATTTGAGTTGTTGTATTGAAAAATGTGTTGAAATGATGTTTGAAATTAAAATGACAAATTTGTCCCTAAAAATATATTTTTTTAAAGGAAAATGTTTTCTAGCACTAAAATGCTTGGCACTAATGCCCCTAATTTCCAAAACTGGTAACTTTTCTGTTTTTTTTTTTTTTTTTTTTGCCTTAAAGGGAATTTCGGGGCATTAGTGCCCTGTTTTTTCGAGCTAAACATCAAAAACGTTTTTTAAATTGATGTCAAGGGGTAAATAAGTAATTTCCCACGTGATAGACAAATGTGACACTTTGACAGTGTAGGGCCAGCCTACACTGTCACGGCACAGTTGCTATTTTTTTTTTTTTTTTTTTTTTTTTAATAAAAAGGGTGAATAGTAGAGCTTTTTGGCTATTTTTTGAAAAGAGGCAATATTAGCCTAAACCTCCTCTTCCCAAACACCCCCAAGGAAAGAAAACATTGTCGGAGGATTAGACAAGGACAGGAATAAGAAAGCTAAAGGGAGGCGCCAACCTTTTGGGGCACGCCATCACTGAGAGTGGACAAATTATTAGATGGCCGAGGACACAAATGATCAATTACAAATTATCATAATTTCTTATATTTTTTTAATTATTTAATATAAAGTTATGAATTTCATCCATCACAATACGATATGCAAGTGTTTTAAGATGATAATTAAAAATTAATTTTTTAATTTTTTAAAAATATATATATAAAAAATAATATGATCAAAAATAAATTAAAATTATAAATATTAAAAAATGACTTTTAACTTCCTTTGAAAAAAAAAAAAAAACTTAAACCAACCAATAAATTCTCATGAGAGTGGGCCCACCAGGTTGACTATATATATATATACATATATGTATCACGCATGTATGTATTGTACTTTTCTGGTGGATTCTAGACGTTCCTCATTTTCTACGCTAAACCAGGATTGCGAATTTTTTTTTGTGAAAAACATTATCAAATATCGAAGTAGGACCCACTACCCGACAGCTAAATCGTAGCTGGTTGGACCGGACATCTCAGCGGATGAGAGTTGTGTGTGTGTGTTACCTCCTCCTACCCTTCGTAGACCTTAATCTGGTCAATATATCTAATTCTCAAATTTACCATTATAACCCTCACCTAATACCATTTCTCTATGATGATTTGGTCTTTTCACACAATCTCACCTAAAAACCACAGTTTTTTCAACATTTAAGAAAAGCTAGAATTAAAACCTATGAAATTTCAAAGACAAATATGGATACAACAATTATTCTTGCCTAACATCATATTAAATCCAATATTTAAGGAAGCTTTATGACTCAATACATATGAGATTTAACAGTTGCATACAATTGTAAGCAAGCAATAAGATAACATTCAATACTATTATAGATTAACCATATTTGATATGGGCTATACATTTCATTTTTGTGTATTATTCTGTACTAAAAATTCTATAATTCCAGCAGTATTTAATTTTTTTTTTAATTATAAAGATTTTAATTAAATTAATGGGATTTTTTAAAAGTAAAAAAAAAAAAAACTAGTTCATTGATTTTTATTTTTTTTTTAAATTAGGTTAATTGATTATAGGTTTTGGACTCTAACCATGGCAAAAAATTGAATACTAAAAACTGCCTTAGTTTTTTGATAACAAATAGTAATAAATCAGAATATAAAATGAATATTTTGATAAATTTAGAGAAAGAAATGAAGGTAATTAAAAAGAGGTGAGGTTACTTACATAGGTGTTAAGTTGGCGAACAAAGCTAGAGAAGTTGTTGTGCTTGAAGTAATTGGGCAACAAATCCTTAGCGAAATCAGCTGTTTTCCAGACCACAAAGGTCGTGCCGCTTTCGTTCCACGACACGACGTCGTCGCTGCTCGGATCATCCACCAACTGGTACGTCTTCGTAAGAAACGGCGCCGGAACTGACCTCTGCCCCATCTCCCACGCTCACCAAATCAATCAATCGATCAATCAATCACCAAACGCACAAAAAATAATCTATGAAATCAAAACAAATCTGAAAAAACAACAATAATAATCTAGTAAAACAACAAGAGATCTGGGGACAGCTCGAATTTCCCTAATCTTGTTTTTGGGGATGTTCCAGTTTGTGTTGTTTAGAAGGAACCACTAAAGAGCAAGAGAGCAGTGAGGAACTCCCAACCCCAGCAATAGAACCCAGAAACGAATACTCGAGAGTGCGCCAGATCTGTGATAGAACGCTTCGCTTTGTTAGCTTCTTCCATTATTATCTTCTTCTTCGTATGTTGAGGACACGACCATAACTAGGTTTCTACACACAAGTTATACTCGGTTTTCTCTGTGTATGTGTGTTTTTGGTTGCTATTCTGAGTTGTGTGTACGAGAAACTCTTTTTGTGAAAAAGCAGAGAAGACACGATGGCCACCACAGAGAGAGAGAGAGATAAAGCAGGTTCTGGAAAATTTTAGACGCAGAGTGTTTATAATAATGGGGGAGAGAAAGAAGAGAACACTTTGAGTTGGGTCCTCGTTCAAACAAGTAGATAAGAGAAGAAAAACTAAAATAAAAAACAAGACACGGTTTTGTCTTGTTCTCCCTCTACTACCCTTTACGAAGAAACAGAGGAAAATGATTTTCGTGATATTTTAAGCAACCGGTTTCGTTCCAATTCAAAACATGTCCGGTTTTGTGTATAATCTAAACAATTTTTTATTTTTTTACAAAAATTATCTCTTATGATTTTCTTACAATATTTGAAATAATTTAAATAAATATATTTTTTATAAAAAGATATATGAAAAAATAAAAAAAAGTAATATGGATTAAATAAATACACTTATATATGTTAAGCCAAACACCTCTTAATTAAAGTTGTTAAGCCAAACACCTCTTAATTAAAGTTTAAAACTCCATCCCTACGTTTCAATATTATGTTTGGTTGAAATTTTCAAAAATTAACTCCAACGTCACATTTGAAAAGACATTCTAATGTATGTTTGATAGTTTGAGTTTTTTATTTTTGAATTTGCGCTTTAGGTTGTCCCCCGAACATCTCTCGAATGGCCAATTAATTGTCTGACCGGTTGACTGGGATAGTATTTTTTTTTTGTTTTTTTACAATTGTCAATCACTACCTGTTATTCAAAAAATATATATTATATTTATTTTTGATATTTTTTAAATATAGAAATTATTTTTTTAGACCAAAATAACAAATTATTTTTTTAATTGAATTTTAAAAAGAGTTTGGTTATGAATTTTTAATAGAATTTTGAGTTGTGTGTTTAGTTATTAGTTATAAGTTTTTGAATTAAGTTTTGAAAACTTTTTTCAAAACTCATAACCAAACAATTTTTTTCATTCCATATGTTATATCAAAAATTCAAAATTCAATTCAAAAATCATAATTAAACAAATTTTCTCTTTTCAAATCAAAATTTCAAAACTTACAAACTCAAAATATAACTTTATTATCAAATTATAATTATAAAACTCTGCCAAACGCTACCCCATTCTTGTGATTCATAATTATAAAAATAGCACTATAATATTATTTTCAAGTGTTTGGTATTATCATGGATTTTAATTTAGTTATTCTAACTATTTATTTTGTAAGTTTGTTTTTACATGTAAACTATTTATGTACAAAATATATATATATATATATATTTAATAAAAATGAGATTGTATTAAAAAAATATGGACCATTTTTATTAGAACAATATTAGTTACTAATTTTTTTAAGATAAATGTAAGAAGATCATATGATTATGATTACCCAAATTAATTTGACATAAAATCTGTATAACATGATTTGAATTATAGAAATAAAACTCGTGATGAGATTCATGAGACCAATTGAAGTAGATATCTCTCCAATCAGATAGAAGCTTGATCCATAATGTATCCAAAGATGTGTGTATTATATTTTGGAGAAATTATATTGGGAGAAGAATATTTTTAAATTAAAAGTGAGATAAAAAAAATATTTTTTTATCTTTGTGAAAATAAGATTCAATGACAAAAATTGAATTAAAGCAAGAGTTAGGACTCGTTTGAAAATATGCTATTTTAATAATTTTTAATTTTTTATAAAAAGACATACAAAAAAAATAAAGAGAGTGATATGATAACTTATAATAATTTTTTGACTTTTTAATTAAAATGTATAATTGACAAATAAGACCATACTCCTCAAAAGTGCATTATATATTTATATATATATATATATATATATTTTAGATGTGTATTATGTTACATGCCTCTCATATTATGATAGATAGATAATTGTATCTAATTTTATAATAAAATTCTTCATATGTAAAAGAATTATACACTTTATGTAAATTTATGCCTAATTTTTCGAAAAATTTATTTATAAATCCTATATTCAGGAATGATGATCCATTTAGTCCTAAGAGTTTTTTTATAGACCAATTAATCCTATTAATTTTGGAAATGGAGATTTAATATATTATTTGAAAATTAAATTTACAGTTATACTTTTATTTCTATTATGTTTTCTTCTTCTTTTTTTCCTTTTTATGCTACAGAGGTAAGATATACAATTTATGATAATCAAACGTGGGATTAACTTTTATATGGAAATCTTTTTTATTTGGAATGACTTTAAATGTGAGATTTTTCAAACATTTAAAGAGTACTACAAATGATTTGAAATATGAGATTTTTCAAACATTTGAAAAGGAATACAAAAGTTCATTAGTAAGTTTTGGGCAAATATATAATTTAAACTGTAACACTCAAACGTAACATTCAACGAAACACTCAAATGTAACATTTAAAAAAAAAAAAATCTTTAGTATACTTTTTTCCAAACGTAACACTCAAATAAGATTTCCAAAAAACTCCTTAATATAACACTCAAATGT
Organism: Camellia lanceoleosa; assembly: GCA_025200525.1. Lineage (NCBI taxonomy): Eukaryota > Viridiplantae > Streptophyta > Magnoliopsida > Ericales > Theaceae > Camellia > Camellia lanceoleosa. Next base: position 194,464,680 of record CM045758.1, on the reverse strand, counting down.
AAAATTTCAAAAAAACTCATTAGTATATTTTTTTCAAATGAAACACTTAAATGTAACATTTAAAAAAAAAATCTTCAGTATACTTTTTTTCAAACATAATACTCAAATAAGATTTCAAAAAAACTCGTTAGTATATTTTTTTCTTTTCTAAACATAACATTCAAATGTAACATTCTAAAAAAAAACTCCTTGGTGTAACACTTCAATGTAAGATTTTTAAAAAAAATTCTTAGTATACTCTTTTCAAATGTAACACTAAAAAAAAAAACTACATAGTATAACACTCAAACGTAACACTCAAAAAAATTCTTTAGCGTACTTTTTCCAAACGTAACACTCCAAAAAAAGAATGTGAAATTCTTCAAACTATTCAAAAAGGAGTACAAAAATTTCATAGTAAGTTTTGGGTAAATTTATAATTTCAAACAGTGAGTGTTACACTTGAAAAAAGTACACTAAAGAATTTTTTTAATATTTTTGTGTGAGTGTTACGTTTGGCATTACATTGATTGGAGTGTTACATTTGAAAAAAGTACACTAATGAGTTTTTATTTTTATGTATTACAGTGGAGTGTTACATTTGAGATTATATTAATTGGAGTATTATGTTTGGGGAAAGTACGCTGAAGAAATTTGTTGTGTGTTATATTGGAGTTTTGGAAAAAGTTTGAAGTGTTATGTTGTTACATTTGGAAAAATTATACTAAAGGGTTTTTTAGTGTGTTTTATTGGAGTGTCACATTATTAGAGTGTCACATTCTTATTTGTAATGTGGCATTTGTTTCAGAAGAAGTAAAAATCCAAAACCTCTATAGTGCAGATTGTCCAAATGTGTAATTTCACATTTAGAAAAATCTACTTTTATTCCTAATAAATTAAACACAAACGTGTAAGTGACTACCATTTTGTGTAATTTTTACTTTAATGAGACTTTTAAATTCATAAGAAAAAATGAAAAACTAAACAGTTCACAAGACATATAGAAAAATCCATTTTTATCTCTAAAAAATTAAATCTAAATGTATAAGTGACTATTCTTTTGTATAATTTTCACTATAATAAAACTTTTAGGTTCATAAAAAAAATAAAAAATTAAACAATTTACAAAATTATATTTTAAAATTTATTAGTACTTTATCCTAATTGTTTTACTTTAAAATATTTACTCTCCAATGTTTAATTAGTTTTGGTTTTGGTGATCCAATGGGGGGCGTAATGAGAGTGGTCCTTCGTTGAGAAGCTTCTAATAATACAATTGGAGGGGAGTTTCGGTAGTCTACTTTGATATGATCCATTGACGCGTCCTTGGCTTTCTTTGTTTTCTTTTGCTTTAACTTTTACTTTTTCAGGAGAGAGTGCGAGATGGAGGAAGAAGCTTAGACCAATTGGCTTGGTTATATTTTATTAATAAGGAAGGAGGCTTCCTAACTCTATCATCCCACCAAACACTTCCCAATAATCCATGTCTTATTACTATTTTCACCCCTCATGCATCATGCGTTTTTGCAGAACTCCGTCATATAGAGGCAAAACATAAAACTCAAAAATTCTTTATATTTAGAGGTTGTTTGGGGTGTTCTAAATAAGTGTATTTTTTGTTTTTTTAAACTAAAAAATAGAGGTTGAAAATATGGATATTTGGATGAACTTTTTGACTTTTTATGAAAAAATGTGTAATAAAAAATTGTAAAAATTGATTTGTAGGGAAAAATTTAACTTGAGAGTTGTGCAGCCGTAATTGTTGACTTTTGGTGAATAGTGTTAACTTTTTGAATAATTTTTTAACTTTTTAACTTTTTAACTATATGTCAAACTTGGCCTTAATTCTGAATACGGTAGTGATAGGTAACTCGAGAGGGAGGGCTCGAAAATTGGCTCGAAAAAGTGAGGGGCGGAGGAGGAGGAGGAGGAGGAGGAGAAGGAGGCGGAGGAAGGAAGGGCCGATGGAGGGCCATAAATATAGGGGGAGGAGGAGGAGGAGGCAGAGGCGGCCGGGAGGCGGAGGCGGCAGTGGTCGCAGGTGAGTGCGGCGAATGGGAGCTCGGCGAAGAAGAGAAGGGGCTGCGGACTATGAGGGTCACTCCTCTCTCTCTCTCTCTCTCTCTCCCTCTGTTTGAACGAAGAAGAAGAAGAAGACCAAAGGAAGAACAGAGGAAAAAAATTAAAACGACATCGTTTTGAAATCAGCTATTCGAGCAGCGTCGTTTGAGCTACCACATTTTTTCATCCGAATAAGTCATAAAGAAAATATATGGAGAATCTTAACAAGGACGAAGCAAAATTTTAATGTTAAAAATAAAAAATATTTTAAATCAAAAAATTTAGATGCTAAGTGAGCAATCATGGTAATACTACGTGTACTCTCTTTAGGCGTCAAGGGAGAGAATTCTATACATCTAGAATGGGCTATAACACCACCTTGGTTATGCCATACCATAATCGTACATTACTGTCAAAGGAGTCTTTCAAATCCTGCAATTTGATATAAAACGATTGATTTAAGATTATGAGATGATCTTTTTAAACGTTAGAATAAATGAAAGTTTTAGAACAATATAACAATATGAATTGTCCCTAGAATAACCCAAGGGGTTGTGGCATTGTGGTAAAGCCTTGGGGTTTAAGCCCCAAGGTCACAGGTTCAATTCCCCACCCCTCTTGGGCCAATCTCCTGGGCGGAGCACTGTTGGTTAGGAGGTTGGACCTCAAGTTGTCTAGTCAGCACTTGGTGTGGGTTCAATACTCCCCCGCTGTGCGAGTCCTGACTTAAGCGGAGCTTGTCTTGGGAGGTCGGGGCAAGTTCCCAGGTTATAGTCTCTCGCTTGTACCGGCAACAGGACACTTTGGTGATCTCTGCAAGGGGCGCTGAGCGGAGCTTGTCTTGGGAGGTCGGGGCAAGTTCCCAGGTTATAGTCTCTCGCTTGTACCGGCAACAGGACACTTTGGTGATCTCTGCAAGGGGCGCTGCCTTGGACCTGCGGAAGAGTGAGAGGATTTCCCTGTAACAAAAAAAAAAAAAAAATTGTCCCTAGAATAAATAAACATTAATTTAATGAAAAATTATAACATGCATACTCTTTAAAGAATAATACTAGATATCATGGGAAAAAAATATCATAAAATATATCATGAAGATTTTTCATCATTTGATTAGTGTATGGTATTTTATTGTATATATAATCCAAAGATAGAGAATCTTTTATGATCATCTTCATGATATTTTTTCACAATCCCTAGCATTCCTCTTATGACTCATAAATTCTTTAGTTATGTCTCATATTGTGTTTGGTTATGAAATTTTTTTTTTTTTTAATTATGATTCAGAAAATATAAAATTATTCTATTTTTTTCTTTAATTATATGGTATATATGGTAATCTCCTTTTGAGGAAGTGTACCGTAGTGTTTCTCTAATTATATGTATGTATGTGTATGAAAAATAACAGTTGTATAGTTATTTGATTTTTTTTTTTTTTTTTTTTTTTGGGAAGAAATCAAATTTTAGAAATAAGTGGAAGTTTTAGAAGCGCTGCAACAACAGCATGAATTGTCCCTAAAATAAATAAATATTAATTATATATATATGAATGAAAAATGACAGTTGTATAGTTATTTGATTTTTTTTATTTTTATGAAGAAATCAAAATTTGAAATAAAAAATGTGAATGGCATGACATGACTTCAAAACATATTTAGAGTTAAAAATTTTTTATATAATAGAATAAAAATGTGTAAAGTAATAGGTGGATTGAGAATATTCCTCTGTTGAGGAGCCTACGGTGCTCCAACATGGGGCAGATGACGCACATGGTGGTGTTCGTGTTGTTCATTCTATTACCATTATCATGTTTTGTTTTTTGGTGCAAAATTACCATGATATTTTTTACTTAATATTTAATTATTAATAACTCAAAAAGTCAAAAAATAAAATAAAATAAAATTCATGAGATCTACCGTTTAATTATAACACCCACCAACTCTCTGGACCAATAATTATTGGCCACAATACCTCTAACTCCCATTAATTTGACTCAAACTGCTGGAAAATAAATAAATAATAAAAAATTCAACAACTACAAAAATTGTGTAAAATGTTGAATAATGAAAAGACTAAAAAAAACATATGACTATTACAAGACCTGTTATCGTTTTGTCTATTGTTTGGTTTAAATAAATTAGTCATTTAGGTCATGTTTGATTCACAAAATTAATAGTGAAGTATTAATAATCTTATTAAATTAGTATGGTATTTACTATCTAATTGGATTAATAATCCCACCCGTACCCCATTACTAATAATCCTACAAATTTGTTGGATTAATTATCCATTGGATTAATAATCCTAAACCAAAATGCTAAAACAAACATAGGATAATTAAGCCCACGGATTAATAATCCCAATCTCATGCTCTAATTCACCCAATCAAACATGTCCTTATAAATTATCTCTTATCCATTGTAAAGAAGAGTAAATGGTGGGATAACTAATCCCTAGCCCCTTGAGATTAGTTAATTCTTCAATCAATAATATAAAAAAAAAACAATTATCAATCATTATCTTGTCTTTTTTACTTTAATCTAGTCAAATATAATATAATTAATCAAATTGCAAAGTATCTCCTCTTATCCCCAAAAAAAAATTAATCTTCGGAAATAATATGTAAAACAACCATACCAAAAAATTATTTAATCTTCGGAAATAATATGTAAAACAATCAGGATTGTTGGACTCATCGAATGTACAAGTATGTGTAAAAAGAAAAGGAAGATACGAAGATCACATCAATGTAAAGGTCGCATCAAATAGTGTTCCAACTCGGGGGAGGTTTTTTTTCTTTTTCTTCTTTCTTTCCTTTTTTTCCCCATTACATGTCGGAGGCTTCATACCTATTAGATTTTATTTTATACGCTTGATATAATAAGCTAAACTTCTTGCGCCTTAAGTTGTGCTCTCTTTTGGGACCTTTTATTTTATTTATTATTTCATGATTTAAATTATTCAATAAGTAGAAATCATAATTTTGAGAATAAATCATTTGATAAACATGATGCAATTAGATGGTTAATATTTTATTTTTTATTTTATTAATATTTTTTCATAAACACGAGGATAGTTTTTTTTTTTTTTTTTTATGTTTAGTGTTTATGCAAATTTATATATTTGATTGATAAAATTTATTAATAATAAGATCATTCTTTTATATTTTGCCCATGATTTTCTCTTATTATTATTAATATATATAGATATATATCAATTTAAGTTTAATTTTTTTGTCAAGTTCAAATTCTTTTATATAATTGAAGTGACTTGAGTTTTAAACTTGATCTGAGCTTGACTAATTTTGAGTAAAGCAATATTATCGACAATAATGTAATAAGGGAATTGAACCTTAACCCCAAGGGTTAGCTTAGTGGATACAGTTTGGGGTCTGAATGTGTGCTTCCTTTAGATCTCAAGTTCAACTCTCACTAAGTGTTATTAATTTCTTTGGGCCAGGCCTAAGGATTCTACCTAAGATTTGCTCGATTCACGTGAAGGGTGTGCATAAACTGGCTCAGACACTCGGTCATTAAAAAAAAAAGGAGTTCAACCCTAAATAGTTTGAGCATGTGACAAATTAAAAATTAATATTTATCTTGTCACGTTATTATGAATCAAATTATAAATTTTTTTTAAGAGTGTTAAATATTTTTTATTTGAGTAAATCACATTGAAAACCTTAAAACTCGACTTGTACTCAACTATTAAACATTAGTTTAGTGGTTATATCATGGGAGATGAGAGGTTGTGGGATGAGCATAAAATTTAATTATCTTAAGTTTAAATTCATAAGAAACACAAGAGATAGGAATATATGAAGTAGAAGTATCGGAGAGAGTCAAATAAAATGGCAAAATCTTGTTTTTTAGCTGGAAGTGGAACCAATGAGAATATAGCATATCATAGCATAGGATAGGACTATCAATTTGGTCAAATTAAATGTGGTTAAAGATATTCTGAGAGATTGGCCGTCCATAAGAAGGACAACAGATGTCCTAATATCACCAAGTTGGAATAATAGAATTCAAACCTTCACATCATCACAAGATCATATATTTCATGACTTCCAAGTTCCATTGTCTCTCTCTCTGTATATCTTTTTCAGAATGGTTTCGGCTGCTGCTGAACCATTCATACCAGAATGTCCAATTTTTAAAAAAATAATAAGAGCAAAAGGATGGTGACATGCAAATAAAAAATTTGTACAGAATCATCACACAACCATTTATTGAACTGAGAGAGGAAATGTAAAAGAAAAGAAAAAGATGATGATGATGGTGATGATGGTGATGATTAATCCTGTTTGGGATGAGTTAAGAAAATATTTTTAACTAATTAAGTTAAAAAATAAAAATGTTTTTCTTGAGCTTAAAAATAACTGGAAAATGTTAAAAGTCAATTTTTTTTTACAAATATATATATATATATATATTAGCAATTACCAAAGAAAAAAAACAAACACTGAAAAACCAATTGCTAAACTTTAGCTAGGGTTGTCCAAGATGGCATCAATAGATTAATGTTGATCTATCAGTCACGCCTTTTGGGTCTTCATTTTTTTTTTCTTTCAACTTTTTTTTTTTTAATGTATAATTGAGGATTTGTGAAGATTTGATAATGACAATCGAGCACTTCAACAAATTTTAATTTGGGCAAGTTAAATTAATTATCCTTGAAGTTTAAGGAAATACAATAAGTTTGATATATTTGATATAATTAAAAAGATCTATTTTTTTGTAAGATTAAAACAATAATACACATAATTATATAACTCAAGATTAAATAAGGTAGAATATATATATTGAGATGCTATCATTATAGTAAGAAGGTGTTGACATCATCATTATGCAAGTAAGGATACAACAAACTAATGATAATTTAATGATTGTCAATAAGGAAAAAAAATGTTTAAAAATTAAAAATTTAACCTATCTTTTATGCATGTCAAAGCTTTTAAGTTAAATTATTTAGATTATAGTTTTTTTTTTAAATTAAAAAAAAAAAAAAAAAAACTAGTGAAAGATGGTTGACATGTTTATTGCATTTAGTTTAATCAGTATGTCATAGTACAAAAAAGTGAACTAATTTTAAACTATCCAAAGTATTTTTCTAGTTTAATTTTTGAGTGGTAATACATCCCTAATTTTGTGCCCTTAATTACATCTTTAATGGCGCGACCCACTCTCGTGTGAAGTGGTCTCACATTTTAACCTTTTCATATTACACACAACGATCCTTCAAGATTTTCTTAATTACAGGCAAATCTTTTGAAGAATAGTTATGTTTAAAAAATTACTCATTTGTTAGGTTACACTTCAGAATTTTTTTTTTTAAAGTTTGCTTTTCATATGTATTCAAAAAGTTACAAAATTTTTAATATATTATAACTTATTCAAAACATTTTAGGCTAATAATTAATCCCAAACTATTGATTCAAGTGGCACTTGCAACCTTTTCCACTTATATTGTGATGTGAAAGAAAATAAAGATTTATTATTTTGGGTCCAATGGCATGGTTATACACAGCTAATCCCAACCCATGTCTCTTTAGCTATTTAAATAAGAGAGTTGGTAAAAAATACACCAAATAAATTATATTCATCAATTGTTTTATTTTATCTATAATTAACGGTCGGAACAAGAAAAGCAATGCGTGCACAATTTAAATAAATAAAAAAATAAAATATTTATTATATATTGCGTATTATTCAAGTGATAAAAGTTTTATTCATTCAACCTAAGGTCTAAGGTTTAAGTCACATTCCTCCTGATAATACAGTTCGTTCTTGGTGGATGGGTCGGACTGGTCCAAGTTCTTCAAGCTCAGGTCCAAATGGTCAAGCCTACCAAGTAACCTGCAAACAAGTTCAACGGGGAACGAAGTAGTTGCCTAGTGAACCCTCCGACGAGCAAATTAGTAGAGGAAATAGAGAATGTAGAGGGAGAGAGATGAGAGATAAATAGTTTAACCTTCTTCTTGTCTTCCACGTTTGCTTATATCCTTGGTAATCATTTCACTGTCTCTTCTGACCTGCCCTCCTTGCCGAAAGTCTATATTGTAGCTTACCTTGTTCAGGGTAAGGGGGTCCTATTCTGACGGGGATGTGTTGTCGTAATAAATGCTGTGATGGGCTGCATTAATGGTGATGTGCAGTGGCAATAATTTTGCAGATCTTTGTTTGCTGATGTGGCTCGTCCTTCACCTGCCATGTGTCTGAATGACATTGGCTCTTTATGCCATGTTGGAATCCAGCTGTTTTGGACTTCATTGGCTGGGTTATGTATTGGGCTCCAATTGATGGGTTTGGGTTGTTTATAGTGGTTCATGGCCTTTGTGGGCCTGTCCATATCAGTAGTCCCCCATTCTCGATGACTTGATCAACGAAGGAATATTTATGAGAAAGATTAGTCCAAGGGATGGGCGGCGAGTTAGTGGACGGCGTGATATGCTCCGGCCGTGAGAGGGACCGGCGGGAGAGCCGACCCGAAGTCGCCGACCTCATGGCCGGCGGAAGAAAACGTGTGAAGAGGACTAACATGATGAAATTGTGAGTAGAAAGGCCGACCGTGAGGAGGGGTGATCAGCGCGGGCTCAAGGCCGAAGCGGCGTGTCAAGTGATGATTTAAAGTGGAAAAACGAGGGTAAGGGAGGAAGCGGTGCATTGCGGTCGTACACGCGTGGCAATATCTTGGGGAGGAGGTTAGGCGTTGTAACAGAAATGAAACGATAGGTCATTATGTGTGTTGAAAAGGCAGTTTTGGCGGATGATTTGAAAAGTTTTCAAACTGGCGAAAATTAATTGGGATCCTTGGAATACGGGCAAACCGTGGGCTTTTGGCATCATTCGGTTCACTTACTTGTTTACAAAAAGTCAAAACATCCAAAGTGTTAATGCCTTCGTTGCTCACGATACACCACTGCAACACTTTTTTAATTTCCTTGCACCTGCGTCAGAAGCGATTCGCAAACATACCATAGAAATGGCCCAAGAAGAAACTGTGAATGTGAGGGTGGACCCGCTTGGTGATGATGATGTAGTGGACCTAGCGGCGCAGTATGAGGCAGAGAGGGTGGGAGAATCGGTGGCATGATCCCATGGTTCCACCATGATAGCAGCTCCAAAGCCAATCAGCCAGGCGGAACCTGATCATTGGCACACGAAGGCTGACAAATCCACGATTACTGCGGCAGAGTTGGAGGCTATCCGCGAAAAATATCAGATCCTTGTAGAAGTAGAGTTACTACTGCCGACATCAACGGAAAGGCCGTCTGACGCCAGGCCAGGGGAGTTTTTCCTTTATGAGGAAGCTCTGAAGGGAGGACTGAGGTTGCCAGGTTGCCTTTGCTATGAAGTGGTGGTGGATGTGTAACCGTCTAGAGATAGCAAGACCAACTAATGCCCAATGCATGGAAGATCTTCTTTGTGTCTTGAGTGCGTGACCGAAGGTGAATGGAGGAAGCCATGACGATGAAGCGAATTCTTTGCATGCTATAAAGCCTCGAGAACCTTGGGAGACTTAGGTCACCCTGCGTGGCGGAGTAAGGGTTTGGTGGCGGGGCGCCAGCGTCAATCAAGGTTAGAGACCACGGTGGTTCTATGTGTCCACCAATGGAGAGGTGGGGTGTGCCGCGATGTGGAGGTGCCCATCAAATTTGTGGAGCCAAAATTAGGGCGGCGAGAGAGAGAATAAAGAAAATGAAGGCACGGAGAGAGAATGAGGGGAGCTAGGTAAGGCGAACTCGTTCAACCCTCGACCTTGTTCTTGTGGGGTTGGGTCCTCAATGGCGGTGGGGATGTGGGGCAAGTTGAATTGAATTGGAGGCAAGGAGGCGCAAGAGGTGAGGATAGGGCTATCTTGGCCAAAGCCACAAAATTTAAGGAGGCGAAAGATCGACCTCCCGGCCGATTCTTGCGGGAAAGGGTCAAGCGCCTCAAGCCGCTAGGGAAGGACTTAAGCGATTTTGTCTTGCGACTACCCGATTGATCAAGTGAAAAACGAGAGAAAGGAGGAAGGTTACGAAGAAGAAAGAAAGAAGATGAGAGTGCCCTTGAAATGCAGATGCCCTAGGTCAAAAAGCGAAGGTGGTGGAAGTCGCCCTAGCAGTGGTGGAGATCGTCAAGGGTCGAAGGGCTACCCGAAGTCTTGACGAAGGTGTGGCGATTGGTGAACCATGTGAAGGGGAAAAGACCCAAAAGGGTCCTGCGCCCCAAGGGGTATCGATCTTACTATCCTTGATCTACGCTTTCGAGGCGATGGTGGCTGGAGAGAAGAAGCGGCCAGGTGAGTCTGAACCACCTAGTAGCGATTGTGGAGGAAGCATCCATGCGCTCAGCAGCTGCCAGATTCAATGAGGCTGACCTGCTGAGGAGGTTATACTCTGCCCAAATGAAGGTAACCACCTTAGCAGGGGCTTTGTTAAGAAAGGCGGGAGCTGCAAAGCTGAAGGCGGATGAGGTCAAGGCTCAGCTTGCGAAGTTGAAGGAAGAGACTACAAGTCGGGAGAGCGCCCACACCGATCTGCAGCGATCAAGTTGGGTGGAGAACACGCCGCCGAGTTGTGTTGCTTTCGAGTTCAGTGACTAAGCAGCGAAGAAGTTGGAAGAGGCTCAAAGAGCTGTCTTGCGTCGTGATCGGCGGCATGAAGAATATAAGCGACAATGAAGAAGTGGTCGAGGCGAAAGATGAGGCATATGTCAAAATTGACGATCTGCAGAAGGAGTTGGAGGGCGAGCGTGCCAAGGCAGTGGAGGAAAGGGGGAGGCTTCAGAAGGAGTTGGAAGTAGAGAGAGCGAAGGCGACGGCGGAGAAAAAGAGCCTGTAGAAGGAAGTGGGGGAGGAAAAGGCAAAGGCTGCGTCTGAAAGGCGACCACAAAAAAATTTAGACGAAGAGAGGCGAAATGACCGAGATGGCGGTTTATCCGATCTGCGTCGTAGTAGTGGAGCAATTCAAAGTCTGCTGAATTCGGATGGCGATTGATCGCGATCACCAACAGCTAGGCAAGAATCTGGGGCGACCCATCGAGGGGCTCTTGGAGGCGAAGCAGAAGTTATTGAGAGCTTCCAGCAGTCAGACTTCTATAAGCACGAAATGGCTAAGTACTGGGACAGTGGCTGGAAGATGTTCAAACGTAGAGCTGGGGAGCTGTTCCCAGACTTAGACCTTAGTAGTGTAACGATTGGCGAAGAGGATGTGGCCCAAACCCCCCTGGATGAGGGCATTGAAGAAGAAGATCTTGTATCCAGTGAAGAGGAGTGGTAGGGAAGAAAAAAGAAAAAGAGCTTACATAGGCCCCTTTTTGTTTTGTTTTTGTTTTTGTTTTTGTTTTTTTTTTTTGAATTGATGTCATGAACTTGTGTACACATTTGTGAATAAATAAAATTTCAACTGTGTTTTCAGTCGATTGCTTTTACTTGTGTATAAATCAGTGTGAACTAAATTCAGAAACTCCTTGATGCATAGTGAAATTGAACTTGTATGAAAACTCAATGCAGAGTAAAGTTGAACTTGTATAAAAACTCAATATAGGGTAAAGTAAAGAACTCCTCAATGCAGAGTGGAATTTAAAATGTGATAAAATTATGTATCTGTGCTTACCACATTCTTTGAAATGGATGTGATGGTTTATTTGAGTCATGCTTGATAAGGGAGGAAATAATCTGATTAGTAGAGGAAAAATGTAAAAACGTCTTTGGAATTTGACTAAGTACAGAGTGGGGTAAAAACGTCAACCTGGAATTGCGACTAAGTGTTTTACTAATGCCACAATTATAAAGTTTCACTGATGCTGCAAGTGACTCAGTCTTGGGCCTAGAATGGCGGTATTCAGTCTGGTTGAGACTTGTGATGCTTGGTCTAGGTGAGGATTAGTGCAGCCAAGTGCATCAAGCTCGGTCGGTGAGGCTTTGTCTTAGTCTGGATGGGCGTATAGTGCTCGGTCAGTGAGGCTTTTGGATCTTTCGATGCAGACGAGGCTTTGAGTGCTCGGTCGGTTGAGGCCTTTCATCTTTCAGTTAATTTGAAGCTTGTTGATCTCGATCTAGTGAGGCTTTGAGTCTCAATCTGGTGAGGCTTTTTGATGCTTGATCTAGGCGAGGCTTTTAGTACTCGGTCGGTGAGGCTTTGATGCTCGGTCAGGTGAGGCTTGTTGATCTCGATCTGGTGAGGCTTTGAGTCTCGATCTGGTGAGGCTTTGAGTCTTTCGATGCAGGCGAGGCTTTTAGTGCTCGATCTTAATTGAGGCTTTTGGTGCTCGATCTGGTGAGGCTTTGAGTGCTGATCTTTGGTGAGCTTTGAGTCTTCGATGCAGGCGAGGCTTTTGGTGCTCAGTCTTGGCTGAGGCTTTTGGTGCTCAATCTGGCAGAGGCTTTAAGTGCTCAGTCTGGTTGAGGCTTTGAGTCTTTCGATGCGTAATCAAAGCGTCATTGAGACACCATATAGATAAGCGAGGTATATAAGCGTCAAAAAGTTACATTGCATGAGAAGATAACAAGAATGTTCAAGCGTGTGAATTTCTTTGAAAAGAAAATACAATAAGAGCAATACAAAAGTAATGGTTTATTGAAAGTAGCGTTTGGTGTTGGCGTTCCAAGGGTGCGGGAGGTCTCAACCTTCCAAATCTGAAGTCGATAAGTGCTGGGCGTGGTCAGACTTTCACAATGTAAGGTCCTCTATTTGGGCCAATTTACCTCAATCGGATTTTTGGTGGCAAGAGTTGCTTCTCTCAAGACAAGGTCCCCAGCGAACTCCTTGGTGGACTTTGCGGTTGTAGTGTGTTCTCATTTTACTGTTGGTATGAGGCCAATCTAACGTGATGGTCTCCTGAGTTCTTCAATTAGGTCAGTGCATGACGGAGTTCTTGATCGATCTTTGGATCCGGATGTAAACTCTGAGGATAAGCGGACCGATTTCACGGAATAACCGCATATAGCGCCATATGTTAGGCGAAAAGGGGTTTCCCCGATGAGTCCGGCGGTGGTGTGGTAAGCCCATGCACATTCGGTAGTTCCTCATTAAAGTCCTTTAAGCTTCAAGCTTAGTCTTGATGATCTTGAGAGAAACGGTTGGTGACCTCAACTTGGCCATTGGCTTAGGGATGGCGGGGAAGAAACATGGTTGAATCTGGAGGTCGGCAGAACTTCTGTACTTGGCGTTGTCAAATTGTTTGCGTTATCGGAGACAATGGCACGAACACCGAATCGCAAGCGATCATTGCTAGATGAACTTGGTTGTGTTCCGTTCGGTGATGGTCGCAAGGGGTTCTACCTCTACCCACTTGGTGAAGTAATCAATGGCGACAATCGCGAACTTTGTTTGCCCTCGGCCGGTGGGAAGTGGACCAAATAGGTCGATCCCCCATTTGGCAAACGGGTAGGGGCTGCAAAGTGTGATCAGTTCGGTAGGAGGAGCATGGGGGATGTTGGCAAAGCGCTGACACTTATCGCATTTGAGCACAAAATCAGTGGCATCTTGATTAAGAGTCGGCCAGAAATAACCAGTACGGAGTATTTTGTGGGCTAAAGACCTGCCGTCCGAATGATTGCCACAAATTTCCTCATGGATTTCTTACATTACATAGGTTGCTTGAGCCGATTTAAGGCATCGCAGATATGGGTGTGAAAAGCCACGTTTGTACAACGCATACGACGGAGCGTGGTTAGATGGCCGAGCCTGACATTGTGACTGCTATTGGTCATCTGGGAGTTCTCCTGTTGTCAAAAATAGGAAGATGTCGGATGCCCAGGGGATGTGTTCATTTTGGAGGAACTGCACTTCTTGTAGGTCGGGTGAGATGGCTAGGTGGGCTAGGTATTGAGGCGGACTCGTGGTGATTGGTCGGATGGTCTGCAGAGGCCAATGAGCCATCTCATCTGCCTTGGAGTTTTCCGCCGAGGTATGTGCTTGATGTGGAAGGTATTGAAGAGGCGAACAAGGAGAGTGCCATATCCTGTAAGCCGCATTGTGTCCTCCTTGGCGTCGAATTCCCCGTGTCGGCCGACGATGAGCTAGAAGTCATTGAATACCCAAATGTGGTGACACCAATGTCCTTGGCAAGGCGAAGTCTGCTATCAATGCCTCGTATTGGCCTCATTATTCTGGCATCAAACAAAAGCGGAGAGTACATTTGAAATAGCCACCCTCGGGGAGGTGAGGATGAAACCCACTACCTTCCTGCGGGATGACAGATTAGCGTTGAGAGTCCAAGAATTGGGGTCTTCTGGCTCGACAAGAGTTGGTGGAGGTAGAGAGGCAGTGGTTGGGGTAGGGTTGGTGAATTCCGGGATGAAGTCGGCTATGGCTTGTCCCTTGATTGTTGTTCGAGGCGGTAGAGATGTCAATGGCTAAGTTCTCTTGACCCTGCATAAGTCTATAGGAAAGTTACAGTTCTTTGCATGACCTTCTTCGGGGTTGGTCGGTGAGGACCACTATGGAATGGGCTTGGAAATGGGGCGGAGCTGTTTGGAAGCGATGACCAAGGCGAGGACAATTTTTCTAGCAATGGTAGTCTGCTCCGCTCACGAGAGCTCGTGATGTAGTAGGCCGGCCGTTGGGTGAGCCATCTTCACGATAAGAGTTGCACCTTGGCGGTGCTTGACCGCTAAATAGAGGAATAGAGGCTCAGCGTGCTGTGAAATGAGGGGAGGATTGGCCATGCATTGCTTTAGCTGTTGAAAAACCTCTTCGGATTCAGTTGCCCATTCAAAAGTCTGCCGAAGAACTTTGAAGAATGGTAGGCACTTATCTGTTGTGCGGGAAATAAAGCGATTGAGGGCCGCCACTCGACCAGTGAGTCTTTGAACTTCTTTGACCGTTCTAGGTGACTGCATCTCAATCAAGGCCTTAATCTTCTTAGGGTTAGCTTCAATGCCGCGCTAGCTAACCATAAAACCCAAAAACTTTCCAGATCCTGTAGAAGCTACTACAGGTTGAGTTTCATTTGGTACTTGCGAAGGGTGGCGAAAGTCTTTCGCAGGTCGGTCAGATGATCAGTGGAGAGTTTGCTCTTGACCAGCATGTCGTCAACATATACTTCCATATTCCGACCGATCTGATGATGGAAAACGGCATTGACCAACCGTTGATAGGTGGCCCCAGCATTCTTCAGGCCAAACGGCATCACATAGTAGTGGTAGGTACCTCAGTCGGTGATGAAGGATGTGTGTTCTCGATCGAACGGGTGCATCAAGATTTGGTTGTACCCGGAGAATGCATCCATGAAGCTGAGCATTTGATAACCGGCCGTGGCGTCGACCAGCAGATCTATGCGGGGAAGAGGATAGCTATCTTTGGGGCAAGCCCAGTTTAGGTCAGAGTAATCGACACAGAGTCATCATTTGCCATTGTTTTTGCGGACTAGGACCACATTTGACAACCATTTAGGATAGTCTACATTTTTGATGAATTGGGCCTCAAGGAGCTTGTCAACCTCTGCGGCTATAAGACCATTGCGCTCCGGATGAAAGATCTTGCTTTCTACGAGAAGGTCGAAATGGGGTTCAATCTTGGCGGTGAGTTATGAAGGAGGGTCAATGCGCATATCTGAATGGGTCTAAGCAAAAGCGTCATTGTGCTTTCGTCGAAGGGTAGTAAGGTCGGCCTTTGCTTGGAGGATAGTTGGTGCCAATCTTAGCGGTTTTCGATTGGGTTGGTAGGGTCGATGGGAACCTCGAATTCCTCCGAGTTCTCCTCGACCAACTCATCCTCATCTTGGACGTCAAGTCTTTCAATGATCATGGCCTCCTTGACTTGACTTCCTTGGGTGAGCGACATAACACTCCACTGGCTATAGTGCGCTCCCGTCTTGTCCGACACCCGAGTCAATAGGAATTTTCTGGCGAGGTAGTAGGTTGATGTGATAGCTTGAAGCGTTGAGGCGTAGCGACCAAGGATGATGTTGTAGTAGAGGCGATCGACAATAAGGAAGGTGAGCAACTTTGTGGTTTCTTAGTGAGTACTCGCCGATGGTGATGGAGAGATTGATAGAGCCAATGGAGGTCACAGTGTGATAAAAGCGACCAAAGGAGTTTGGAGGAGAGAGACTTTCCTCACGATCTTGGTGGCGAGCGATTGAGAATATAATGTCGAAGAAGCTGCCGTTGTTGATGAGAACTCGTCGACCTTGTAGTTAGACGGAGGCGAAATGATAAGAGGGTCATGAGGATAGCGGATGCTGTCTGATCGGCGTCAAGTAAAGGTAATGGGCTCTGTCTCTTGCTTGGAACATTTTTGAGGTCGGTCTACCGTGGCAAGCTTTATGAGCCTGCCTTATTTTTAGAGTTACGCCCTCTGGGCCGGGATAGTCCCCACAAGCAAGGCCACTGAAATAACTCAATTTCTCCGACTAGTGGAGGGATTACTGGCGGTCGAGGCATTGCGGGGGACGATCATAGCCTTGATCGAGTTAAATTTGGCTGTCGGGGTGGGAGTCTTGGCCGGTTGTTTCTGTGGGGCTCGGTTCGTTGCCTCTCGAGGCGAGTGTCAAGTGGCTGGTGAGTGCCTGACGTATTCTGGTCTCCACCTAATCCTTGAGGTTGATCACGATCATTGGTATTATGGCCATAGTCTGGTAAGCGGCAATATTTGGGTAGTCTTCCGTCGAAGGGTTTGTGGAAGTAGGGGCCATTTGAGGGGGTAGTCCTGTTGGATCTGGTGGAGGACTTGTTCTATGGGAGAGTTAAAGGGTGTGTACTGCTTTCGAGCAAGCCAGGCGGTCGGGTTGGTCACCGTCAACCACGAGAAATCGTCGGTATAGTGGGGTGTATGGCTGTTATACTGGGTATTTCTGGGTTCTGGGTCTTTTCTCTTCTCTCTGGGGGTCGGGTTTTTAGTTATTGGATCATGCCGAGCGGCTATTGAATCTTCGGCATTCATGTATTTCTAGGCTTTAGAGAGTAGAAACGCCATAGAGGTCGGGGTTTTAGAGAGGAGAAAAAAATCGAGCAAGTAGCCCTGACCATGAAGGCGTGAGGATGACCTTGTCATCGTTTTCCTTACTGCGAGGCCTCGGTGTTAAACGGGTAATGTAAGCAATGGCGACTCCTTGATGCTTGGGATGTTGAGGAGCTAGGTTCTTGCAGGCGATGTTGGCTGGGCTCCAATAAAATAGTTAAGGAAAGAGTCATTTGAGGTGCTAGAAGGTGGAAGCAGTCAGTGGTAACTGGTTGAACCACAGTCGAGCTGACCCCTTCAGTGTCACGGGAAAAGCTCGGCACATGATCTCGTTAGGGAAGGCATGGAGGATCATGAGGGTGCGGTAGGTCTCCAGATGGTCGACCGGGTCCGTCGTTCCGTCAAAAGAGTCAATGGTGGGCATTTTGAACTTAGCGGGCAGGGGTTTGTCTCGGATGGAGGCTACAAATGGTGAGTTTGCCGTGGTGGAGGGTTTATGCTGGATGTTCTGCATAACCCATTGGAGTTGGAGCTTCATGGCTCGGAGTTCAGCGTCCCAGAGGGGAATGTTGTCGCCACCAGAGGGAGACAGGTGTTGGACGCTGCTGGCTTCTCCCTCAGGGGCTGGTGTTACGACCGATGGATGTGGGGGTGGAGGTTGCAAACCTTCCAAGTTAGGTGGATAGGGTTGCGGGACAGTATGGCTCGGAGTTCGTTCTTGGTTAGGTGAAATATTTGGAGGTGGTGGTGCAGGTATGGGAATGTTTCTTTGGAGTAAAGCATTTATTAGGGCCTGATTTTGCTCGGCCGTACGGTTATCTTTGTTAGTAAGCTTCGATGAAATCTTGAGGTGAAATTTGTTTGGATTGTGAGGGTCGGTTTGATGGTCGGCAACGTTATGGTGAGAAGCCATGGATCTAGTTGTGACCATACACCTTGATGGGTAGGAGAGAAAGGTTGTTGGGAAGGGTCTCCGGCGACAATGAGCACAACTGGCGCATGGATAAGAGCTGTTTCCCTGAGCGGTGCCAAGCGATGTCTGATTCGTTTTGGTGGATGGATCGGTGGTCCAAGTTCTTGAGCTCGGTCAAATGGTCAAGCCCCCCAAGTAACCTGCAACCAAGTTCAACGGGGAATGGGGTAGTCCCCCAGTGAACCCTCCGACGAGCAAATTAGTAGAGGAAGTAGAGAATGTAGAGGGAGAGAGATGGGAGATAGAAAGCTTAACCTTCTTCTTGTCTTCCACGTTTACTTATATTCTTTGGTAATCATTTCGCTGTCTCTTCCGACCTGCCCTCCTCGCCGAGAAAGTCTATCTTTGTAGCTTATCTTGTTCAAGGTAAGGGGTCTGTTAGATGGGGAGGTGTTGTTGTAATAAATCTTTGTGATAAGTGCATTAATGGTGATGTGTAGTGGCAATAACTTTGCATCTTTAATGCGCTAATATGGCTCGTCCTTCACCGCCATGTGTCTGAATGCCATTGGCTCTTTATGCCATGTTGGAATCTAAATTACGGACTTCATCTATTTGGGTTATGTATTGGGCTCCAATTGATGGGTTTGGGTTGTTTATAGTGGTTCATGGCCTTTGTGGGCTTGTCCATGTCACCTCCCATTTATCTCTTCTTTTTTTTTTTAAATATAAAAATAGACATTTGATAGCATAAGAAGTGTTCACTTTATATATAGTATAGATAAATAAATATATGTTTTTCTTCATGTTTGAGTGTAATTATGCATAACTATAGAAAACAAGGATTGGATACTTTTCAGTTGCCATATCCAACTTGTTGTTTGGGAAGTGGGTTGGCTTTTTGGCTATTTTAGCCTTAGCTAAAAAACTTAGTTTAGGAAGGACTTTTTAGTTTTTTTGACTTTTTTTGTGAGAGAAGAATGTAATGATTATAGATTGGATGTGATATTTTATTTTTTGTGGCTAAAATAGCCAAAAAAGCCACAAATAGCTCTTCTCAAACAAAGCCATTTTGGATCCATTTCGGACCTTTCAAGGAGATCATACATATAAAAAATTAGGTCGATTGCATGTCAAAAATCATTTGATTGGATCATATTGTCTAAAAATAATATATAAACTATTTTTAAAAATACGTTGTCTATTAAAACACACACACATATAAATATCAATAGTGCTACATCCACACAATTTATTCCCCACAACCCCTTAATGAGGTGGTAAGACAAAATGCATGTAAGGAGAGTTTTGAAAAAATATTTGAATGTAGATTAACTTTTCAAATTTTGTTTACCACATCATTTCGGGGGTTTGGGAGAGAGAAATTGTGTGCATGAATCAATTTTCAATATATAATGTGCTTTATTATGTGTATACATATTTTAATAATAAGGTGTTTAGATCAGTTTTCATGCATCTCAATTGATTCAAGAGTTCTAAAATTAACCATCAATCAAATTTCTAGTGGATCCTTCAAACAACTTGAACTTAAAATATTGAATGTTATTTTTAAATTTTTATCATTCCGTCTTGGGGTTATGTCTATGTAGTAATTTGAATGATGATGATGTGGTATCGGGTTTGTATTGAATTTAGTTTATTTTATTTTTATTTTCTCTAGAAGGACTATGCCTCTTCACCAAAAACCTCAAAAACCCTTCACACACATAGGTGTTAGATATAAATGGACCCAAAACAATATCTAATCTCAGATCGCATGTGTTGAATATTTGAAGCTGTTTTTGAAATATTCAAAGCACAGATCATACACGTCTTTTAATTAAAGGAGTTATTCAAAGCAAAAGGCCTGTGCTTTTAGTCAAATGGGCAAGAAACTGAGCCCATAGGAGGATCAATTTTCTCACAAAATAACTCCTTTAATTAATTAAATATATTGGAAACAAAAAGTCCAGTAATAAAAAAATATTAATAAATTTTTATTTTTGGTACCCCAAATCTTCTAACTAAAAGTGTAAGTGTTGAGTTGAGTTGTGGGCAGTTGGAATCAAGAGACAACAAAGTTAAGCTCGGGTTGGTGTCAAATTCGCTCTAATATTAGATTAGGTTGAAGAAGATGTTGATGGTCTTCCCGTGACATGGTTGTTGTAATTGATAAATTAAACTTTGATTATAATAGCAAGTACGTAATTTTTCTTCAAAAAAAATCAACCGGTCATAGTATAGAATTGTGGTATGTATGTTGTGTCAAATTTGACAAAAGAAATAGCATTCCGTTATGTTGAGAACATGTTGGTGGTCTTCATGTCACATAGTTGTAGTAATTGATAAAGTAAACTTTGATTAAAATAGCATATATGTAAATTTTATCCAAAATAAAATAAAATAAAAATCATTAATGGTGTAGTATAGTATTGTGGTCTACATATTGTGTCAGATTTGATAGAAGAAATAACATTAGGCCAGCCTTTTGTTTTTGTGTTTTCACATCGATAATTATTTATAGATGAATATATGCCAAAAGAGTTTTTTACTTTCCAAACAGATCTTCCTACATATATATATATATATATATATATGTAATGTTGGTTTATCAAGAATATGCAAGAAAAGCATTTCGAACGGTTGATTAATTGCAGATGGCTTAGAACCAATAATTCATTATTTAATAGATCTTTCCATTCTAATACTCTCTCTGTGAGTTGGTAGTATTTATCAAATCTCTTCCTATCTAACAAAAGGCTATTGGATCAAATGATAAAAACATTATTGAGAAAAGATGACTTTTCGTGAATGAATACTGTGTATTTAGCACAACATAT
This sequence comes from Camellia lanceoleosa, assembly GCA_025200525.1. NCBI lineage: Eukaryota > Viridiplantae > Streptophyta > Magnoliopsida > Ericales > Theaceae > Camellia > Camellia lanceoleosa. The sequence continues at coordinate 194,443,997 of CM045758.1, read as the reverse complement.
ATTATATTGTTTGGAGTGAATATTTTTTTGTTTGCCTTATAGTATTTTAGTATTGTTACGTCAATGACATTTTTAAAATTATGAAAATAATATGGTTGTTTTGATTAAAAATAAAAAGATTATAATAAATTATATTATCAATGAAATTTTATAAAAAAAATTTAATGTAACGGTGATGTCTATCATTATTGACATGCAAGTATAATTAATCTCACTATGAAGATATGAAATTTATTGAATTATTAGTTACATTTAACATGTGGGGTCCACCCTCTATGTCAATAATGATATGGTATTACCATTATATTGAATTTTTTGTATTGTCCATGATATAATGATGTGATATCACATGTCAATAATGATCATATTGGTTGTATCGTCCATGGTTCACCTTCTATGTCAATAATGACTATTGGTTGGTGATATCACATGTTCATAATGATGTGGTATTACCATTATATTAAATTTTTACTTTAATTTTGTATAAAAAAATTATTTTATCATAATATAATTTATTTTAAGACTTATATTCATAACTTTTTTTGAATTATTATTGATATACTAGTTACAAATAATATTATTTTTTTGATATTTCTCGAAGTCAATTGTAAAATTTATGTGAAATTTTTTTGAATTTTTTTTCAACATTGTAATTAATAAGTATTATTTTGATTTAATTTTCTAATTCCGCCACTAATTGTAATCTTCTTAAATTAAAGAAAGGTGAGAATTAAATAATAATAAATAATAAAAAAAACATTTTTTACCATTTGTAAGTTATAACAGTAATGCTACAGAAATTAATTATATGTAGTGAGATAGATAGAAGATTGGTTGAATGTACAAATCATATATTATTATGAGTCGTGCTATGTAGTTCGAAAGAGCGTCCCCTAATCCCGGCGAGAAAGCAGCGTTGTTTCAACGTTTTTTAATTTTTATTTTTTTTCGGTTCAATCGAGAAGAAGAAGAAAGCGAAGAAGGAAGAAGGAAGAAGAAGAAAGAAGGCAGAGGCGGAGGCGACGGCGGCCGAGCGGAATTGCGACGATCGGACGATCGGCCGAAATGTAAGAGCCTCTGTGTGTGTGTGTCTCCATTCCCTCTTCTCTCTTCTCTCCCTCGCTCTCCCTCTTCCTCTCTCCCTCTCCTTCTCCCTCTCCCTCTCTCTCTTCCCCCTGCGTTTGAGTTCGAAAATAGTCGGAAAAAAAAAAAAGAAGAAGCCTAATGCCCAAAACAATATCGTTTTGAGCATTAGGGGGATTAGGGGGCAAGTTTCGAGCTCTCAAATATTTTCCTATTATTATTCCCTCTAAGTCAAAGAATTCACATTCTTGAATTCGGCTGTCTCTTTCTTTATTTTGATTTCAAAACAAAACAATGCTTCACACGTGCTATTTTTGGATTGAAATATTAATCGGTAATGATTGAGAAACTATGTTAAAATGAAAGGTAAACTTTATGATAAAAACTAATAAATGAAAATTAATAATAAAAAGTGAAATTTTATTAAGAATAAAACTTAAGACTTTCAAATTTTGTGATCCCCACCCCCACAACCCCCCATTAATTGGTGGCCACTCAATGTCTTGAGACTTTTTTGTTTTTTTTTTTTTCTCTCTCTTTATAAATCAATGATATAAGTTATCCATATTTTAAGTGGTAACACGTTGCAAGATAATCAGTCAGACTGAAAATTCAGAGTACTTAATCGGATATATTTTTATATTATTTAAAAAATAAAAATAATAATAAAAATCAAATCATTATGTTCATCTAGATGACCCCAGTGTCTCGTGGTAGGGCTTGGAAGCTGAATATGATACATTGACTTTCAGAAAACGGCCAAGCCGCCAACCAACCCAACCCAAGCATGTGTACCCCAAAAGCCCATTTGCTGATTGAACAAGTTGGATTTTTTATTTTTTAAAGAAGGATTTGATTGGAAGTGGAAACCATTCCACAATATTGCTACGAATTATTCGTCTACAAAAAATATTGTAGGACTAAAATTTATTTATGGTGTAAAATATTATTGTACAAGAGTAAATTTTAGATTACACAACAATTTGGCAAGTAAAAGTTTAAATAACACTTGGGCCCTCATGCTAGATTGGCAGTCCCGTAGCATAATGACATATTATTATACAAGTTTATTTAAATCATTTTTTATTCTTAAATTTCAACAATTTTTCATTTTGACATTTAAGAAATGTCTTTGTACTATTTTTGCTCTACTTAAAATTGTGAAAGTTTTTACACAAAGGTCTTTTGGCAAGTTAGTTAAAAGCTAATTTTTAACATTTTATTCATTTTAGATCACATCATCTCACATTTTTTACTCACAAAAAGATTAAAATAAAATAAAAAAAAAAGTTAAAAAAATCAAAATCAACTTTTAACACTTCCCAAATCACTATTGTGTGAAAGAAGTGGATGCTTTTAGCTAACAGTAATGATTCAGACCACTAATTTTGGTGCTCTAATAGAACACTAATGACATGGCAATGAATAAAAAAAATAAAATAAAAACAAACCAAGACCAAAACATCACATCACTGTGGGTGGAGCCCATTGCCAATTCATTAGAGCTTCATTTAGAGCTCAAAAATTAGAACTCCAAAGCAATTTTCTTTAGCTAATGACACCTACTCTAATGTCACTTATTTTGTATTAGCGTTTTATTTTATCATAATGTGTTTCTTTTTTTGGCTTGTTCTTTGAAATTTTTTTTTTATAAAAAATAACATAAACAAAGGATTCCATCTGAAGATAGTAAAATGTGGATGCGTTTAGCTAATGACACCTACTCTGATGTCGCTTATTTTGTACTAGCGTTTTATTTTATTATAATGTGTTTCTTTTTTTGGCTTGTTCTTTGAAAAAAAAAATTATAAAAAATAACATAAACAAAGGATTCCATCTGAAGATGGTAAAACATACATGTATACGATTGAAAGGGTGATATAAAATATATATATGCTTTTGGCATTACATCACTTCAATAGATTTTGAACTCAATGGAGTATAATTCACACTTGAAATGTAGCCTGCAAAGGTCATATAGTGTTTAAGCATATCTCCAAATATATTCTATATTTTTCATCTAAATTATTGTAAAAAATTAATTTTCTATTTTTAGGGAATCGCTTTTTTATTACTTTTTTAAACAATACTTTCTATTTTTTTTTATCTAATTCATTTAAACAAAAATTATTTTTATTTTAATATTGTAACTTATTTTTTAGGATTACGTGACAACGATTAGAGAGAAGAGGAAGATGAGAGAGGAGAAACAAACTAATTTTATATATTTAAGAGATGAATAATGATTCTCCAAAATGTAACGAGTCACTATGAATATATTAAAGCTTGTTTTTAGTGATTAATTTTAGAACAACTATTGGAGATGTTCTAAATAACTTATTTTGATCTAGCGTGTGATTGGGCGAGAGGAGATTTATAACTTGATAATGGGCCAAGCCAATTTGAAATTTGAAATCAGGTCTTTACTTTTTAAAATATTGGGAACCTGTTGAATCGAAGTGGTAGCTGGGGTTAAGTTGAGATAACTTTGGGATACTAGCAGGTAGAGGGTGTGCTCTGTTGAGTTAGATGGAGTTTGTCCTTAGGAGACTAGAGCGAGGGACCTCCGTCATAAGCATTTAGCTTAGTCGAACCTCGTTTAGGTTTGTGAAAAAGACGGATAGGTGGCACGATCCTTAGGTGAGGCGACCGTGCTATGCATAGCTCGATTGGGATATGCTCTGTGACATGATAGGATTGTAGGGAGAAGATTCCACCATCCGCTCGCGTCAATCTGTTTGGCGGTTTTGTCATTGATGTTTGGCGGTATTTGCACCTACGTGGAAGAATGTAAGAGGAACATATTCGCATCGAAGAAGACAAACAGAGGGGAGCGCGTAGAAACTATATAAGCGGTGCTGAACCTCTATGCACAGGTCTGGAAAATCTTGTGATCAGAGCTCACCTACCATTTTGTCTCTTTCTTCTCTCTCTTTTTCTCTTCCTCTCTAAGGGTGCTAACTTGACCGTTGGAGGAGTTTTTCGGACACACTAGAGTAACTCACCATTATTGTGTTCTCAGGTTATTCAAGGCAAAACGAAGCTTGGACATGAGGAGTAAAGACAGCGACGAATATTTCCTTCCCCTACAATTGATGTCGTCTGTGGAAAACTTTGACAGACAAAACCTTGTCCTCCAAGTTTTACTTATCACCTTTCATGGCTCCTAGCGACAACACGCCGTTGTCCGTCGTCAACGGCATCACCTTAGAGTCGGTCCGGAAGAGAGATGGCCCACCTGCCGTACTAGCCATGGCGGGCTTGGAGACTTCCTCTAGAGGGCTTTCCAGAGATGCACAAGATAAGTGTGCAAGGAGCACATACCACTCACGAGTCGGGCAGGCATCGGCGGCAAATAGAGTCACATGTTTAGTGCTTGGGCCATAAATTGAAAGACCAAGAGCGCCATTATTCGGAGGATGGCGGCGAGATGGAAACCTTGAAGCGGCAAGTTAAAGGGAAGGATGTTGCTAGAGTGGATAACCACAATGGCGCACCTATCTCGTCGCTCGAGGCCCGAGCCAATGGCGAACCCTTCCCTTTTCATCAACAAAAACTATGGGGTTGGTGACTCTGACCAACCAGAGGAGAAGTTTTGTACGTAAGATAGCAGTTATCGTCCCTCACGTCTCTTGACGACGTCGAGATACTCTTACTCTGCCTTCTCAGAGAATTTGAGGGATGTCCTAGAAGGATGAGCACGCTGGCGAGAGGCACAAAGTCTTGGCATTACAGCTGTCCGTGGAGGTCGTGCGATGAAGAAAGTCGTAATCTTGCCACCACATGCAAGCTGTGCATGTGCCTTTGGATAGAATTTGGCGAGGCTAAGTGCTACCCTTTTTCCTCAAGATAGAAACCATCTTGCTTCCTATAGGCTTCTACGGCCCTAAGTTTACACTCTGACGAAAAATTGATCCATATATGCACGTAAGCCACTTAGGCAAGTCATGGCATTCTGAGCGAAATAGCGCCCTTATATGCCTTATTTTCTCATCAAGTTTGGGTGAGTTGGGCTGAAGCGGTTCGAAATTGCCCGAGAAAAGTATCAAGAGGTGGCGGCAATTGGTCGGCGTTTTGACGATTCAAAACCAATACCAAAACACCTAAGGAAGTCGACCACCTTCTCAACATCAAGGCGGGCAGGCGACTCACTCAAGGCGTCTAGCGCCAAGTATTGGAAAACCTTCAATGAAATTCTCAATTGCGACCAACACGGCAATCACCCAATACAAGCGCGATCTCGGTGGGACATAGATTGCGAGACTAAAACACTATAAGTCAACCAACTACTATGGAACATTAATGCAACTTATCAATGAGGACATCCGAATTGAAGATGATCGACCGTGAAAGCTACGTAAAAGCGAATCGATAACGATGGACAAGAGGGTGATCGGAAAGATTCACGTGGTCGGATATGAGGCAATTTGCCGAACAATCGCGAAGAGAATCAACAATCGGGGTAAGGGTTGTTACAACGACCGAGCTAGTTACCCGCGATCTTTGCGAAGATGCAAAGAAAATTGAATGCGAACAAGTATCACCACGATTTTCAAGATCGATCTATTGTATCCTTAGTGAGATCCATGACGAGACATACGACTGGTTTCTGGCTAAGTTGGGCGATGTACAAATGGCCTTCAATCCGCGGTATCGCTGTACCTTTCATGATGAGCAAAGGCACCATACTGAGGATTATTTGCCTCTGAAATAACATTTTGAGGAGTTAGTGGCTGCTGGTCACTTGGACCATTACATTGATGGAGGCGTCAAGGCAGTGTCCCAAGCTCCAGCTGAACCTAACAACTTGGCGTAATCAATGTGATCCATGGGATTGTTAAACTGGCATAGGTATGCAAGCTCCGGGGAATGATAAAGAATATGGAGTATATGTGAGAAGTGTTATCATCGACTGCGGTCAAGAAGGGCAAGTGAAAAGGCGCCTAAACTTTTCAAGCCAAGATCTTGACCACATTTAGATGCCACATAATGATGCACTGATGGTCACACTTCGCGTGAAGGATTTTGACATTTGGCACATTTTGATCGACCAGGGCAGCTCAGTTGAAATAATGTACTATGACGCCTTCAAATAGCTCAGTTGAATGACAAAGACTTGGCTCCGGTGACCTCACCAGTCGGCTTCAACTCACGTCGGAGTGGCGTGAAGAAATATCATCCTACCGATCAAAATTTGGGTTGGTCGTCAAGCAAGTGGAGTTTTGGGTCTGAAGGTGCCTTGACATATAACTTGATCTTGGCGGATGATGGCTTCATGTTATGCAAGCGGTGGCGTCGACTTACCACCAAGTCATGAGGTTCTCTTCCATCCTGGGATGATAGAAGAAGTTTGGGGATCAAGTCATGACCAAGCGGTGTTTATGGTAGTGAGCGAATTTGGCGACCAAGGTTTAATACAAATGATCGAAGGACAGGAAGATCAAAGTGTCCTAAGCGGCGTAGATACTAGGGCGAAGAAGGTTGTTGAAGTCTTGATGGAGGTAAGGATCAATGAGAGCGATGGTCAATTTCTTGGTGGCAAATATCGAAGTGTTTACATGGATGCCTTACAACATGTTGGCGTCGATCCAAGCTTCATTGCCATCAACTCAATGTTTTTCCCCAACGCTTTGCGGTCATTCAAAGAACACGGAGATCGACGCTTCATCACACCGAGGTGGTGGCAGAAGAAATGAAGAACTTGCTTAAAGCACGGGCTATCTAGGAGGTGCATTACCCTCGATGGGTCTCTAACACGGTGGTTGTGCCAAAAAAAAAATGGGAAATGGCGAGTTTATGTGGATTATAAAACGGTCAACCAAGCTTGCCCTAAAGATAGTTTCCCATTGTCCAGAATTGACCAATCAGTGGACTTAACAACTGGGCACAACCGGCTCAGTTTCTTGGACGCCTACTGCGACTACAACTAGATTGCCATACATGAGCCCAACTAAAAAATCACATCTTTCATGACCCTGAGAGGATTTTTCTCTTATAAAGTCATGCCCTTCGGGTTAAAGAATGCCGAAGTAACCTTTCAGAGGATGGTCATGAAGATGTTCACTCATTTGCTCGACCGAACGATGGAAGCCTATATCAACGACATGGTCGTGAAGAGCAAATGTGGGACCGACCATTTAAGCGGACTTGGCGAGATGTTTGCCATTCTCAAGCAACACAAGATTCGTCTAAGCGCATCCAAATCGCCTTTGGCATAGGGTCGGGAAGTTCTTGGGCTTTTTAGTCACTAACCATGGGATTAAAACGGATCCCTCTCAAATCAAAGCATATAAGAATTGAAGCAATCCGACTCAACAAATGACATGCAACATCTTGCCGAGATGGCAACTGCGCTTAATCGATTTATACGCTGGTTATCAAATCGTTGCAGCCCTTTTTTTTTAGCCTTAAAGTCAAAGTTTTCATGGGACAACGAGTGTAATAGAGCGTTGGCCCAGCTAAAGACGTATCTATCTTCCGCTCCACTCTTGGTCACGCCGAAACAAGGCGAGGAACTCTATCTTTATTTGGTCGTTTCTTAACATGCTATCAGCGCAGTACTTGTTCGGGCAGAAAACATACAACATCTGCCGATCTTCTACATGAGCAAAACTTTGCTCCTCACGAAGTCAAGATACTTGCCACTTGAGAAACTAGCCTTGGCGTTGATGATGGCTTCAAAGAAGTTAGCGCATTACTTCTATGCACATATGATCGTAGTGCTAACCAAGTTTCCGTTGAAAGCTTTGTTTGAGCGAGCTAACTTCTCCGATCGAATCTTAAAGTGGCAGTCGAGTTGGGACAATTCGACATCAAGTTTCAACCCAGAACCGCCATCAAGGCCTAGGCATTGGCCGACTTTGTTGCAAAATTCTCAATTGGGACTCACTCGGTTTGCCTGGTGGACCTTACTGACACAACCGGAATTTGAGGAGGTAAGCACCGAAATTGCCTGACCAACTCCCTCGGTCCATATCAACCCTTCTAACGAACCAAATATGGAAAGTGATATGAAAATTGCGTGCGGCGAGACCCATCAATTAAAAACAACCACGCGTCTTGGCAATCGTTAAGCGATTTAGGAATAACAAAGGCAACTTATTGGATCAACATCGCATCGCCGAGGAGGAATGAAGGCATACAACTTGCAATCATCACCGGTAGCGCTTGCGTGGAAATAGCCGAACAGCAGAGAGCAACTCGAACACTTAAACCTCCAAAAGTTCGAGACCCATAAAATGTTGGAAGCTTTTCATCGGCAAAATGTGGAAACTTTTCGTCGATGGGCGCTTTAAATAGACATGGAGCAGGTTAGGCATAGTTTTGATCTCACGAACAGATGACCATTGAACATTCCATCAGCAGGTTTCCATCTTCAAACAATGAAATTTGTCTGAAGCGTTGCTAGCCGGATTGAAAAGTGGACTCTAACTATATGTATCCTAGTTGATGGTCTACTATAACTCATTTCGTTGTAACCCAAGTATCTGGAGATTATGAAGCCAAATATGAGAATGGCCAAATGCCAAACTCTAGTGAGATAGCGAGATCAAAAAGTTTCAAGCCATATGAGTTCAATAAATTGGCAGAAGACAATAAGCGGGTAGGCGAGTTGGTCAATCTGGCTTCCATGGCCAACAAATCAACCACCATCCCTCTCCTGGTTGAATACTTCCTAGACCTAGTATAGAAGAACCAGAGAAGACTAAAGTCCTTTGCGCCGAGCTAGGTCCTTCCTGGATGGACCCATCGTTCTTTCTGAAAGAAAGAATCTTGCCGATCGACAAAAAAGGCACACAAAGTCTGGGTGAAATTTGGCGATTTAGCTTTCTCTGTCACAGTGCTTTGTATAAAAATTCTTTCTGAGGACCTTACTTGAAATCGTCTATCAAACAAAGTTAAAGCCTTTCTATTTGAAATCACGAAGGAATGTATGGAAGCCATATTGGGGTAAGATCTTTGACCTCTTGCACTATCTACATAAGGAATCTTGGTGGTAGTGCATGCTGACGAGATGCGAAGTATGTGAGAAAGTGTGAGAAGTGTCAAAAGTTAAGCCCATCAAATTCACTAACCGACCAAAGAACTTTTCCTCTCACAAATCCTTGGTTGTTTACAATGTGGGGACTTGACATAGTGAGACCACTTCCAACCGCAGGGCAACAACAAGTTCTTTATAGCGCGATGGATTACTTTACCAAATGGATAAAAGCGGGCCTATCAACCATCAAGGAGAAAGATGTGAAAAAGATTAGTCATAGAATGTTATAGCAGTTCGAGTACCCAAAGCCTTAATATCAACAACAACACCCAATTCGATGGAAAACTACTTAGAGGATTACGTGAGATCTTTGAAAATAGAGTTCTACAATTTAACACCGGCCTATCCATGATCGAATGGCCAAGTCGAAGCATTGAATAAGACCATTCTAGATGGACTAAAAAAAGGCTAGAAAGCCAAAGGCAAGTGGACGAGGAACTTCAAATGTCCTCTAGGCCTACCAAACAATCTTGAGGGCAGCTCAATCGGGAGTACCTTCGCTTTGGCATATGGCATAGAGGCGATCATTCCATTAGAGATTAGTATGCCCACCATCATGATGAAAATTTTGAGCAGATCTGAGCCTTGAAACCATAAGCCCTTGAATTAGACCTTGTTGAAGAACACAAAAGAAAGGGCATTAGTCTACATCGTAGCGATACCCGACCTTGTCTAAGAAGTATAGCAAGGCAGTTCACTCTAGACAATTCAAGGTTGGAGACTAGGTTTTAGGAAGGTGATGGGCAACACTTTAGTACGGGTGAAGGAAAGCTAGGGCAAATTAGGAAGGACCATACAAGATAATCGGTTTGGCGGGTAAAAAGGCATCTAGAAGATTTAGGTGGCCAAGCCATACTTTGGCCATGAAGCAGCCAATTTAAAATTGTACTATTTTTAATTTGAACTTTCAATGTAATTTTGTGGAAAACAGACATTCCTTCAATTTACCGTTGCAATCCTTTTGATCACCATAGTATCTGTTTATGATATAAATGAATTATTGTACTTAAAAATTTTGTCATGATTGGTGGTTTTAGCTGAATGAGGACAACCGTTTTCAATCGAGGTGTTTTTGCGACTAAAGGAGTTGATGACTTGTTCAACTCCAAGTTGTGGCCGAGGTGTTTTGTTTGGCTTAAGAAGTTGATGACTTGTTCAACTCCAAATTTGTGGCTGAGGTGTCTTACCCGGCCTAAGGAGTTAATGACTTATTCAACTCCAAGTTTTTAGCCGAGGTGTTTTGCCCGGCCTAAGGAGTAGATGACTTGTTCAACTCCAAGTTTAGCCGAGGTGTTTTGCCCGGCCTAAGGAGTTGATGACTTGTTCAACTCCAAGTTTCTAGCTGAGGTGTTTTGCCCGGCCTAAAGAGTAGATGACTTATTTAACACCAAGTTTTTAGCCAAAGAGTTTTGCCTAGTTAGAAGAATTGATGTTTTGTTCAACTTTGACTTATGGTCGAGATGTTTTGCCAAGTTAAATGAATGGATGTTTTGTTCAAGAATATTGCACAGTTATAAAGAAGGAAAATAATGTATTTGCAAGCAACAACAAAATTTTCATTCATTGAGCATTCAAGTACAAGAGAAGGGGCTAATAGCCCGGTTACAAAAAGTTCAAAAGAAAAATGAGAGAAAGTACAAGACTAAGCTAGGGGAGGGGGGAGAGATCAGCAAAGGCGTCTCCGGCTCCAGCATCGGCATTGGTTTCCGCGAAATCAACCACGGCGGCCGCTTCGTTGCGCTTTTTATGGTCTCATCTCGATCACCTCCTTACTCGACCACTTCCTTGATTTTTTTCATGGTTTTTCTTCAACCTCCTCTTATAACGAATTGAAGGCGTCGTTAGCATAGGGCACCATGTGAGCGGCAAGAAGAAGAGAGGATGAGTGGAAAAAGACCTTGCAATCAAATCCTTGGCCTAATTTTTCACTTGCCTTCAACCGGACTTAAGGAGATGTCCTTGGTAGCTTTAACTTGTTTGGTATAGGTCTCCTCGGCTTGAAGTCAAGGTTATTAGCCTCGTCTATGTCTTTTGCCTCGCTTTCTTTAACTCCTCATTTCGGCCTGAGAATCGTCCCTCTCCTCTCTTACTACCAAGCTAGCCAAAAAGCACGGTATTGTCGGCGTTGGCAATTCGGCGAGCCTTAGCTCGACCAAGCTTCGGAGACGTTCTTGCCGGTATTGGTTTGGTCACTTTATGACACAAGTTAACAATCGATCTATAACGAGGTGTTGTTTTTGGATAGCACGCAACAAATCAAAGTAAAGTTAGCTCAAATAAGAAAGCAACCAAAGAAACACTTAGAAAATTTTCTTAAATTCTTACTCTAGTCATAGATTTGACTGTGGACTTCACAAGCCGGGTGTCAGGTACATAGTCACTATTGGTTACGTCATTCGGCAGTAGCAACGCTTTTGAGAAATCAAAAGCCAAAAAGTGCTCCTTATCTCCCTTAACTGAAATATTAGATGGGGTCTCTTTACCCCAGTGCTTGAAGTCGGGCTTCTACGGAGGAGCCAACTCAACATCCTGCACCAACTGGTCCGTGCTTAACAGCCTAAGTTTGTGAGATGGATCGGCTAAGCGCGCTTGTTAGCCTAACGTTGTTTAGCGTGAAAGCATTTGTGGAAGCTAAAGGCAATCACAATCCTTGAACTCTAACGGCGATGAAGTACGGAGAAGGATTGCTTGGCGATTCGGTTGAGGTGGCGATAATAAGATTCTTGATTCTCTTCTTCGCCATTTCTTGTTCTCGGTCGGTCGATTAGACACGTCTGGAAGTGTCGGATCTAGTGGCGAGAAGGCGCTGAAGGTAGTCGGTAACCTTACTCTTGCGAGGCGAATAGAGGTAGCTCGATACATAACTAAGGAGCTCGTGGCAATCTCGATACCAAAATCTTAGTGCGGCCTGATCGCTGCTTTGTTCGAATAGAGATAATTGGCTTGTAACTCTTCGATAGCTGCAAAAGAAAGGCAATTAGCTCCACACAATTAACAATGATAAAAGTTATTAATCAAGAAGCTCGGCTTACAAGAAGAATCGAAGTCCTTGTTGATGTACCAACTAGACACGTCAGCTGTTTCGTAATTGCCGTTCACCCAGAAAAAATCATCGTCATGCATGTCTTTGTCCGGCATGCCCATCACTAGTCGCTCTCTGTCCGGTCTTATTTTTAAGTAATAATTGTAGCCATCTTTCGTTCAACCAAGCGTGTATTAATGCAAGGTCTCGCCCAATCCTAATTGTAACCCTAGCCGATTGTTCAGCTCGGTTACTCCGTTTATGATCCTATAAGTGTTTATAGATATTTGTGTAGGAGCCAACTCGGTACGTCTCAAGAATTCGCACATTAAGGGCTGCACTAGGAAGTGCAACCCTCCATCGACTATACTTAGCGGTAAAGGTATAGGACTCTAATCTTCGCCATGGGTTTATGCCCTTCTCATCGAGCTCCAAGTATACATCGGTGGGGCGTCATACTCCTTTCGAAAGCTTGACGGTGCCGGTGTGCTTACAAAGCAATAGCATCTCGTAAATGACCGCTTGTTTAGCTCGGAGAATCGAGTTAGCTAAGTTATGCTGCGGTGGCTTTCGGTCATTAAGAGCCCTAGTGTTAGTGTGCACAGTCCTCTAGGGTCTTCGGTTAAAAACCAAGTGTAAGAGGTAGTGTGGTCGCGTATGGGCTAGATTTTAGCTTTGTCATATCGTCTTGCGCTTTGGGCTCGACCTATTTGGTCTTTGCTCAATCGTGCAAGCAAGCCGGATATTGCTGGTCACGCGATCGAGATACTAGGTAGCGATTTTCCACAATTCCATGAATAACAAATTTGCACAGTGGACTAGTGTTTTCGGATCAAAAAAGGCGTTGTGAGCGGCCAAACCGAATCCACACTTGTTCATCACGAGGAGATGATGAATAGTGGAAAACTAGAGACACGAGCTTTTGGACATCAAAAAGCGGTGCAAAACCTAACCTATTCAATTTTGGTAGTATTTGGGTGTTATAAGTTTCCTTAAAGAATGGATGTAAGAGTTGAAATTGAAAACACGAGGAAAACATGAAGAAACAGACAAAGGGCAAAGGATAAGAAAAAAGCTTATGAGTTGGTGCGAATTGAGGCTCAATCTGCGGAATGCTTCGTAATGGGGACGAGACCAAATCCACCGGGAAAATGTTTCGACTTGGACAAAAATGCAAGGAATAGGGCTCGAGATATGTTGTTGTGCTAGTTCGTCAATGGCAGAGATAATGAACAATGGAAATGAGGGGTTGGATATGGGGGTGAAGTATATAGAATGAGAATGGGCACCAAAAATTTGAATCCAAAAAGACAATGTGGGACAATGGGATTGGCCATACTGAGGCCAATGGGCAAGTGACACGTGTTTGTGACAAGACAGATGTCGGTTTTGAAAAAGACAAGCTAAGCGGATCGTCGGCAACCAAGCATACAACAAACCAAGCATAAAGAATGACATGGTTGGAAGCACAACAATTAGAAAGCGCGGTACTAAGGCACTTAACTAAGCACATGATGGTCGGACAAGAGAATGGGTCGTCGAGAATATAATCATTCGCCCTAGTACAAGCGAATAGGGACAATTAAGAGGAAGATTTATGACTTGACAATGGGTCGAGCCAATTTGGTAGAGTCTAGAGTCTTTACTCGGTCAAATATTAGGAACCTGAGCAAAGTGGTAGCGGTTAAGTTGAGATAACCGGGATACTTGCGTGGTAGAGGGTGTGCTTTCTATTTGAGTTAGATGGAGTTTGTCCTTAGGAGACTAGGCAGAGGAGCTTCGGTCATAACTATTGCTTCGGTCGGAGCCCTCGTTGAGTTAAGCTCGAAAGACAAAAAGGTGAGTACGGTCCTTAGGTGAGGGCATTGCCTTTGCGCTATGCATAACGGTAGGATATGCTTTAGCGAAGTGGCGAGACTACGGAAAAAGATTTGCCGTCAGATTGGCGTCAATCTGTTTAGCGGTTTTGCCATTTGATATTTGGCGGTATTTTCACCTACGTGGAGGAATGTGAGAGGAGAACATATCCAGCGTCGAAGGAAGAACGGAACATAGAGGCGTCTGAAACTATATAAGCGGTCTTGAGCCTTCATGCAGTGCAGAAAATCTTGTGATCGAGGCTCACACCATTTTGTCTCTCTATTTCTCTCTTTTCTCTTCCTCTCTAAGGGTGTTAACTTGACCATTAGAGGATTTTCCGACAACACGTTGGGTAACTTCAGATTGTTGTGTTCTTAGGTTATTCGAGGAGAAGCGAAGCTTGGACACGAGAATGCAGACGATGACAAATATTTCCTCCTGTATAGGAACATTCTATCTGTCTGGTTGACATCTAGCTCCCATATTCAACATTATGATTAATTCTAATATCAAATTACCGCGAATCTTTTTAAAATCAATGTTTGAGATTGTGCCTAAGTGAGGTAGCAACTAAATGGTACCAACCATCAAACAATGGGTCCAACTCTTCATTCAAATTCTTTGGGTCTAGCGTTGATGAGTGTCGATTTGAGTTCAAACCCAACCAAAGTCTAACTATGGGCCTTGTTTGGAAAGTGGTTACTTTTTAGTTTTTTTATTATTTGACTATTTTAGTAGGTTATTTTAATTTTTATGTTTGGGAAGTTGGGTTGAATTTTTGATTGATTATTGTATTGAAAAATGTGTTTGAAATAATGTTTGAGACTAAAATGATAAATTTGTCCCTAACCTCACTTTTTCCAAAATTGGTCGAAATGGGCAAAATTGTCGTTTACTATCGTGGAGACTGACACTTAATCACGACAATGGTGGTTGTCACTTTACTTACTTCGAGTTGTTTTTTTTTTATTTTTAATATAAATTATTGGTTTAGGGTAAATTACTATTTGAGGCTATTTTATTTTTTTAGCATTTGAGACTATTTTAATCTTAAACTTGGGTTCCCAAACAAGGCGGCCTATGTTAATTATTAACTAACTCATGTCTGCCTAAAGGAAAAACAGGCCTATTTTTATTTTTCTTTTATTTGGGGACAACCATTCATTTCTGATGGAATTTGATAAATAGGCCCATGCAAAAAATGATGATGACCCAAATTGCTAGTAGTCCACTACTGCTACATATATGACTACTTCTGAACTAATCGGCTCTTAAGCAATTATATATACATTATTAAAAAATTATATCAAAAAGTAATAACTATTTTTTTATTTATTTTGAATTTTATTCTCAAATCTGTACTGTTTGGCCAACATCTTGTCGTTAAGTAGTAATTACTAAACATATGTAGCTTGGAAAAAAAAAAAAGAAGAAAAAAAATCACATTACTTTGTGACGGATTCCTTTCGCGTGGCATTGGTGTTTTTTTTTTTCTCTTCTATTTTCAGTCAATTTTTTGTTTTATAGTTAGATTTTGGTGAAACAATTCTAAAATTTTTAAATAAAAATAAAAATAAAAATCACTAAAGCAAAAGCATTTGAAAAAACAAGCTAATTTATGACTACAGTTGAAAGATCCTACAGTTATTATTATTACAACACTAATAACAAAACTCCTTGTAAATTATTGTTAAAACCGAATTCATATGAACTAAGTAATTGACGAATTAAAATTTCTAAAAAGACAAAATGGCAAAATTAACCCAAAATGTTAGAATCAACCCAAAATTCACCAGGTCAATAGCAAACTAATGGGTCTGGTCTACCACAATCACTCTATTTTAAAAAGATGTGTATTGAGAATTTGTATATATAATATTAAGAGTGTTGATCAATGGTTGTTATAAGTAACTTTAAGTAGGATATAATTGTCATTAATCTAATTTTTCATTAAGTGTGTTGATTGAGTTTATTAGGGTGGTGAAAATAGAATTTCCCTTGGTTTATATATATTAGCCTCCGTTTGGGAAGTGGGTTGGCTTTTTGGCTTTTTTGGCTATTTTAGCCTGGGCTTAAAAGTTTGGTTTGGGAATCGTTTTTTGGCTTTTTGACTTTTTGGCTTTTTTTATGAGAGAGGAGTAATGATTATGGGTTGGATGTGATGTTTTTGTTTTTGTGGCTAAAAAGCTATTTTGTCTTTGTGACTAAAATAATCAAACGACTTTTTAGCTTTAGCGACACCTTAATGATGTTGGGCTCATTTATTTAGGGCAACGTGATATAAAACTTTAAAATTAGAGATCTAAATTTGAACTATATTGAATTGGCAACGAAAAAACAATACTGAAAATACACACATCACATCAAGATAAACCTCTCACTATATTAAGAACTTTCCTAAAACTCTCTTTTGAGTGTTGCAAATCATTTTTGATTTATTCACATGTTTATCCATAAAAAGCCCTAACTCGATTTATCAAACCAAACCCTCTAAAGCAGGCCATTTGTCATCGAACTAGCATTGTGAAGGTATAGAGAGGGGGGTCAGCCCATCCCAATATATGGACAAATGGGGGTTGCAAATCACTTGATCCAGGAAGTCCATGGAGGTCCGTTGGCAGCAATAGAGAATTATTATCAGGGGTCCTGTTTGCAAAGCAACATACTAAAAGTAATTTGTCAGATTCACGAAAGCAACCATAATAATAATAGTCAGGATTTCCACTTCAATATATTTACTTACGTACCAGTACCAATTGTCCCTTGATCACGCCATGCAAAAACAAACTCAAACCTCATTACTTTACACTCACTCCTGTCCTGTCCTGCTCCTGCAGCCTGTCCAAGGTTGTCTTATCTCATCAAAAGTTTAGTGGTGTTCAATGAGCACCCAGTGCCAACTTCATTCATTCCATCCAGCCCCATTGAGAATGCATCTAGAAGTTGTGTTTGTTTAGAAAGAATTAGAGTTATAGATTGGGTTATGTATCTTACTTAATCTTAAATTACATGTTTAGTGTAAATTAAACTTTTAACTCGACAGTCCAACACGACTGCATTTTTCCGTAATCAGTATAAGGGAAGTTCTGACAGGGAAGAATAAGAATATAAAATGAGAAGATTAATATTATGTTTTTGGAAACTTGGGATGAGAAAAAAAAAATAAATGATTATTTAAGGTTATAAGAGAAAAAGAAAAAGAAAAGGAAATGGTACGTATATTTTCTCTTGTTATTATTTGGATAAGTAAAGAAATAAAAAGAAAAGAAATGATTACGATTTCTCTAATAAGAAAAAGAAAAAGAAACATTTTATGTTGTATTATCAAAATAATATTTTTGCTTTGAATATGAAAAGCCCTTAAAAATATGAGT